>OZ014524.1:373230929-373839487 GCA_963966055.1 Lathyrus aphaca | reverse complement strand
GAGCCAGGCCTGTGTTGATCAAGAACACCCCATTGCCATTTTTCACCCCAAGCTGCAGTTTCATTCGAATCTCTCTCCACAGCTCACAAACAGCCAAACAAACTCCACACATCAACTCACCTTGCTCCACTGACCAGAAACCACCCACCATTTTGGCCTGAAACCCTCCATAACTCAAATACGATTTTCACACTCCCTTGGTCAGAGCTTCTGCAAACTCACTCAGGAGGTTGTTTAAACTCCAACTAAGCATCCAAAGCTTCAAAGGTGGATCATTGGGACCTGATTGAGCCAAAGAATCATCCAGAAAGCTCCTGAATCAAAAGCTCCATCTCAGGTGACACCATGAACTTTTTTTCCAGAACTCCTTTTTCTTGTTAAAATCTTGTTGTGTATGTTACACTGATCATTGGGATCTATTTACTTTTGAAAATGAACCAGAAATGAGTATGTTATGTTGTTCTGAAAGTTTGACCTAGAATTTTCTTTGCTTCGATTCTTGTTTATGCTTGAGCTTTAACATGATTTGATGCTGGATTTGTGTTTAGGGTGAGTGGAAGATGATTTCTGGAGAGTTAGAGCCCTTGAAATGGCCTAGGGAGAGAGATTAGAAAATGATAGGGCCGGAGAAGACGACCGGAACAGTGTTCCGGTCGCCTGAGAATCATTAGGGTTTGTTTAATTAGGGCTAAGTGTGATTAAGCCAGTTTGAATGTGGTCCGTTCATTTGCGCGCGCGGTCAACTCCCGCCCTTGCCAAATTGAATCTCACGCGTTGGATCAGCATACTTTCACTTAATTCATTTTAAATTCATTTATTTTCATATTTATTTCATTTGTTTTGCATATTTAATTTAAAATAGCAAAAATGTCTTAAAAATTATGAAACTTTTTATCCTGAGTTTCATTAATTTTTATGACACAAAAAATATTTTTATTTTATTTTTAGCATTAAAAAAGTATTTTTAAATATTTAAAAGATTATTTTTAATTGATTAATGAGAATTAATTAATTAAAAATACTTTTAGGTATTTAAAAATCACCAAAAAATTCATGAAATGTTCTAAGACATTTAGAAACATTGTCCAACCTTCAAACCAAATTTCTTTTTTGATCTTGATGCATTTTGAGAATTTTTCATTGAATTAAAATCATTTTTGTGCATTATTTTGATTCTAAGTTCAAAAATTCATTTCTGCCTATTCATGAGGAGTTGGACATTGATTCTTTTTGCATTGCATTGTGTTTAACATGTAGTTTTTGAGATAAAATGGTCATGATTTGATCTTGCATTTTTCATTTGTTTGGCATTTCTTTTGTTTAGGAACCCTAAAAACCCTAATAACTTAGAAAAATCATAACTTAAGTTTGGTTAAGAGTTGAGACCTCCCCTTTGGACATTGGTTTAGTATAGGTTTAGGGATCCTTTGTGTGGCATTTTCCATTTTTATCTTAGGGTTTGCTTCTGTTTTGAGTTTTTGTTTGTTGTTTGATCCATAAACCCTAATTTGGGCTTTCTCTTGCATCCTTCTTGCATTCTCTTGCATAACATGACTTGCCATGACATTTCAAGCATCCATGTAATTCATTTAACATCTTAAGACATATAGAAAGCATGTTTGATCATTGCATCACATATTTGCCATGTCATTTGCCTTGTATGGTTCATAACTTTTCATATTCATTCATGCTTCTTAACTTGCTTCATGTGCATCCATACACTTGTATGAACATCTCCATGTGCTGCCTCATGTTTGTAGCATCTCATAGCATCATTATCATCATGTGTATGCTTCTGGTTTGGTCTAACATCATGTCATTCCATCCCATCTTGCATTGCATTGCATTTCTTTCTAACATTTCAGGTGGTAAGTAAACTTGAGAAGTGAATTTGCCTTCACTTCTCATAACTTTTCTTTTCACCCCTCTTGCATCCATTGCTGCATTCTTATATGTGTTTGAGATTGAGCTTTCTCATTCTTCTTCTTCCCCACTTTCTTTCTTCAAGTGACTTGACTTCTTGAATGAAGCAAGTCACTTTGCTTCTCTTGATCCTTTCATCTGCTTCCTGGTGGCTCCTTTGAAGATTGTTCTTGTTTAACCTTACAAACTTTAGGGACAACCAAGCATGACTATGAATTAGGGTTTTGATTAGTCTCCCCTCATAGTTTTACCTTTGTGTCTCTCTTTGGGTCTTCTCTTCTCACCTCATAATCAGGGACTAAACCCTAAAGGCTTTAAGGCTTTGTGATTAAGCTTATGCATGCATCCTTCTATTAGGATGGAGTGTATAACTTTAATCCTAAGTGTTAAACCCTTAATGTGTTTAAATCTCTTAATCAATTCACATAATAATCATCAAGACATCACACTTGTAACTTGGGCCTTGCATTAGGGTTCTAATTCTTCCTTAATTGGTTAAGAAGGACTAACCCTAGTGTTAATGGACAAGTCCCCCTCAAGTTGTCTTACAAACCCTAAAAATCACTTCATCATCATACCATCAAATAAAATCCACTTAATCAAAGGCTTGTTTTGTCATGAGTTTAATCCCTAATCATGGATTAAGTTGAGGAGCTTTCCTCAGCTTAAACATTCTCATCTATTATCCTTCTATTAGGATGGTGTAATGAGTCTGTTTAATCCTTGATTATGGCTTAACCTCATTACTCAACACTAAACAAAAACACCAAAAACATCTAAATAATCACAAGTAGGTTAATGATCTTAACTCTACATCAAAAGGTGATTAAGTGTGAGAATCTGACTTCACACTTAAGGTATTCTCATTACCCCTAATCAGAGGGAAGATGTGATGAGTTTACTAACCCATTGGTTTAGGCTTAAGCTCATTAACTTATGACAAATTCTCAAAAGCAATAAAAGACTGAAAACTCAAAAACAAACAATAATCGTCTCCTTCGGGATTCTTTTCTCATCTCATTCACTCATAAACGAGAACTTGCTTCTTCCGTCTAATGCAAGACAGTTTGCACCTGAGCCAGACAGGTCATACACTTGAGCATAGGCAAGCAAGCAGTTCATCAGTCAATTCATCTTTCAGTCTCTTTGGGTCGAACTACGGTGTTCTGACTTCCTCATTGCACGAGAGGATACGTAGGCATAACTTAACGGTTATCGAACAAAAGTCTCTGTATATTCCCCCTCTTTCAGCTTTATTCTTTAGCCTCATTATCATGAGCATTTCATTTTTGTTCTTACACTGACACTATACATATTACACTTCACTTCCTTTACACTGACACCTGTACATCTTTTCCAGCTCTTTTATACACAGATTGCACTGACACTACCCCTTTAAAACACAAATTTTCTAAGCGTGGATCCCGTCGAGTACGACGGACAATCTGGGTGCTAATACCTTCCCAGGTTGTAACCAACCCCCTTTCTCAGTCTCTCTGGTTCGCAACCGTCTTATCCATCTTTTTCTAGGTCTATGCAGCATTACCTTTCCTCCGGGATAAAAATGCCTAGCTGGCGACTCTTTTCTTTTCTCAGTGAGTTCACGGTTGTGTGTTCTCATTGTCCCTCTCGCCGACCGTTCGCGTCTGTACCTTTATTTGGGTCATTCCCATTTATCGGGAGCGACAACGGGATCCACACTTGTTTGTTTTGTTTCAAAGGGTGAGAAAAATATAACTGCTGCTGAAAAAATGAACTGCTAACTGGAATGAGAATGGAAATGAGAAATGAATAAGAAAAGAGAATGGAAAGAAAGAGGGAAATGTAGGGAAAATAAAGAATGTGGTCGAACGGGCCCTACCCCGCTGCCTACGTACCTCATCGGGAAAATGAGGATCAGAGTCGACGTAGTTCGCCTAACTAAGGCGGGAACTATTTTTTGTGTTTTTATGCACTGGAACTGCGTATGTCTATGCTCAGGTGTTGCAGGTTCGTCTAGTACGAGTGCGTTTACCGTCTTGCATGCGAGACAAGTCGTCGCAAGTTCGCGTTGAGAGTGAGTGAGATGAGAAAAGAAGTTCCCGCAGGATAGTCGCTTATTATTTATTTTTTTATCTTCTATGATAAATGTTTTGAATTTGTTTGTGAACATTTTCATACTAAGATCTATCCATCGCGGGAAGTTATTTTCTCATCTCACTCACTCTCAACGCGAACTTGCGACGACTTGTCTCGCATGCAAGACGGTAAACGCACTTGTACCAGACGAGCCTGCAACACCTGAGTATAGACATACGTAGTTGTGCACAAAAAACACAAACAAATAGTTCCCGCCTTAGTTAGGCGAACTACGTCGACCCTGATCCTCATTTTCCCGATGAGGTACGTAGGCAGCGGGGTATGGCCCGTTCGAGCACATTCTTTATTTTCCCTACATTTCCCTCTTCCTTTCCATTCTCTTTTCTTATTCATTTCTCATTTCCATTCATATTCCAGTTAGCAGTTCATTTTTTCAGCAGCAGTTATATTTTTCTCACCCTTTGAAACAAAACAAACAAGCATGGATCCCGTCGGGTACGGCGGACGGATTGGGGTGCTAATACCTTCCCAATTCGTAATTGACTCCCGAACCCAGATCTTTGGTTCACAGGACCTTGTCCTTTCCTTCTTCCTCATGTTTGTGCAGCATTACCTTTCCCATTCATTCGGGATAAAAATGCATGGCTGGCGACTCTACCTTTTCCGCGCCACTTTCGCGTTTGTACTAGGATGAAAATCCCGGGAGCGACAAATGGCGACTCTGTTGGGGATCTAACCCAGAATCTCTGGTTTCCTTTGTAGAGTCAATCCTAGCACATGTTTGGTTTTGTTTCTTTGGGTGTTTATTTGTTTGTTGCTGTGTGCTTTAGTTTAGCTTTACTGTTTTCATTTACAGTTTTACTTTACAGCTTTACTTTGCCGCGTTTATTTACTGTTTTCATTATTTATTTTCCATGCATCATATTACACTGGACTATCTGGCTGTGCTGGTTTTCATTTTTTCTGCGGGATGGGAGTTACTGGGAGATAAGCCAACTACCTAGCTTGAGTGCACTATAGGATTAGCATGGACAAACATTGTACTTCCATGGTATCTCACCATGATGAGTGGCGATGTGTTCCACACCCAGATTGCGACCGTCTTGGAACTATTCTGTGTGGGGATTACTCCACTTCAAGGTACGACCTTGATAGTTATGTGCATCTGGTGACCGATCTTCGAGGATCTTAATGGGAACACCCCTATCCAGTGATGACAGTGGCATACCACATTTGTTGGCAAACCCACTCGCATCTGAGGGTCCATTGGGAACTCGCATAGGATGGCCTGGTTCTCTCATAGGAATCCAGTTAAAGCAAACTATTCGTATGACGATAGTATTGTACCCTTCGGGATGAATGTACTATTGTTTCTCGATTCAGTGCTTGAAGCTGGGGACTTGTGAGGGATGCTTGTTTTTCCGGACTCAACTGAGGCCTCCCTGAGTAGTACATAATGCCAAACCGATTCCCTGATTTGGTCATGAGCCATTTCTCAGAAATGGTGAACGTATTATTGTTATTCGGATTTGAGAGTCCGTGATGTTGACCCGAGTAGCACACCCGTGAGATTGGGAGGGGTTTACAGGTTTGCAGGAACCCTAATACCTTCAGCATACCCGCTTTGCCTTTGGTTCAGTTTTGTGATCTGGATTGCTGGTTTTGAGATATGGATCCCGGATCAGAGGGATTGTTATTGTGATATGTGGATATTGTAACCTTGCACCGACACCTGATTATATGATTGGCACATCACAGACACTTCACTGATCACATGCCTTGCCTTGCATAAGCATCATAGCATCATTAATCATTTGTGTTTCTTTTATTCTCAGGGTTTGCACTACTCCCAGTTCCTGGTCGTATACTTGCTTCAGAATGGAAGATATCAGAAAGAAGAATATTTTCTACAAATGTTTTGATACCAAGGTGGACTTGCTCAAGCAGATGGTGTCTCTCATTACCCCGGGTCATTTGGGATTTTTCAAACAGCGATATGGTGATATTTTGGACATGGTGTTCAATCTGGATAGTTCACAAAGGAGTGCCATCCATACCTTGTTACAGTATTATGACCCTAGACTCCGTTGTTTCACATTCCCTGATTTCCAGCTAGGTCCATTACTAGAAGAGTATGTTGAGATTTTGGGACTGCCTATCAAAGACCAGATTCCTTTCAATTCAAAAATGACAAGACCGACTCATGCTGACATCGCTAAAGCTCTTTATTTGAGCCCATCAAAGGTATCTGCTAATATGGTTGCCACCAAGGCAGGAGTACTTGGTTTTCCCTTAGAGTTTCTGGTCAGAAGAGCTGAAGAATGTGCCATGGAAAAGCAGTGGGATTCAGTTTGCACCATCTTGGCATTTATCTGTGTATGGGATAGTTTTGTGTGCTGACATGGAGAAGTTCGTGGATATGAATGCCATTCATTTGTTTGTGATGAAGAATCCTGTACCTACTCTCTTGGGAGATTTGTATTATTTAGTACACTATAAGAATGAGAAGAGACGAGGTGGCTTGGTTAGATGTTATGTCCCGTTATTCTACACATGGTTTATGAGGCACATCCCTGTTACTGGAGTATTCACGGATCCCAAAATAATCTGGTCGCAAAAACTAAGCATGTTGACCGCCAAAGACATTAGATGGTTCACCTTAAGGCTAAAAGGGAAATAGCTCATCTCCAGCTGTGGAGGGTATCCTAATGTTCCCCTCTTAGGAGTAGCTGGGGGCATTAATTACAACCCCATACTTTTGAGAAGACAATTAGGATATGCTTTGAAGAATGTTCCCAAAGATTCGGAGTTGGATCAGACTTTTTATTTCCCTGTGAAGGACAATCTCCCATTGGTACGGGAAGCTGCAGGTGCTTGGAAATTGATTAATAGAAAGGGTATAGAATGTTTTGGCAGGAGTAATAATCAAATGTTTCCCGAATTTGAAGCTTGGGTAAGAGAAAAAGCTCAAGTGACTCTAATCCCTTTCTCTGCACCGTTACCACCACCTACCATAGTTCCTTTAGAAGATTATCAGAAATTGGAGGCTCTGGTCAAGAAGCTTAGGGTTGAGAATCAAGAGGCTTACAATTCTTGTCAGAAATTGATGATTTAGAACCGTCAGTTAGAGGATAGAGAATGAGACGACTTTCCTGCGGCAGATTGAAGAGTTACATGCTTCCTTTGATCTAAAGGACCTCCTCATCCAGAGACTCATCCAGGAGCCTAATCATCCGGATATCATCCAGTTGTTCTAGAATGTCAAGCGTCTTAGCTGGAGGTTGCAAGACTTAGAGCTCCCTAGGGTTTAGTTTCATGTTATTGTACTTGGATTACCCACAGGCTTGTTGTGGGATTCCTTTATTTGATGTAATTTGTTGTTATATTGATTGGCACCATTCGGGGACTTTATTGTTTTAAACTTCAGTTTATGTGATTGGTTTGCTTTGAATCTTTTGTTTGTTATTTGTTGCACCGACACGGGGTAATGAGCACCAATTCTCCATGGTTGTCATTGTATTTGAACATCACTTGGGTCTTCTTCCCATTTCTTATTCTCCAAATACCCGGACCAGGAAAGGAAAAAGCCTGGGGAATAAAAGGAACACATTGCAGTTCATACGCATCATTTGCATTCTTTCTTTGTTTTTGCAGGTTTTCTACAGGATGTTTAACTTATCTGTGTCACAAGCAAAGATTGTGAGGGCTGCCAAGACCCGACATCTCCGACAAGATATCCCATATCGCTACGCAACTCGCAGCAACCAGAGGACAGTCATGGATGCTATGCAAACTGAGCTTAATGAGTTTCGCACCAGAATGGGGGAATTCATGGTGATGATGCAAGGGATGGCTCAGGGACAGCAAGAGTTAAGGAATGTAGTTCAGGGGCTCAACCCTCCTCAGACTAATATCCCTGTAACCACTATGGACGTGCAAGTGACTCCTCCCAACACCAACAATGGCCCAGGTGGACCTCAAATTCTAGAGCATGGCACAACAACTTTCATTCCAATACAAGACAAGCAGGATGATCAGTTCCCTTCTTTCAACAATGACATGGGGTTCGGAGGAGAAGGAAATCTTCAAGACTTTTTGATGCTTGCTGAGAAAGTCAAAGCCCTCAAGTGTAGAGATACTTTGGGGATAGATGTGTCTGACATGGGCCTAGTCCCCGGGGTGGTTATTCCTCACAAATTCAGGCCACCGACTTTTGACAAGTATAACGGTAGCTCCTGCCCAAAGACTCACTTGCAGGCATTCTACCGGAAAATTGCTGCCCATACTCGGGATGAAAAACTTTGGATGTACTACTTCCAGGATAGTCTCTCCGGAGGGTCCTTGGAATGGTATATGAAGCTAGAGAGAAGCTCCGTAAGAAATTGGAAGGAATTGAGAGAAGTATTCCTCAAACAGTATCAGTATAATATCGACATGGCGCCTAGTCGCACTCAACTTCAGATTCTGACTCAGAAGAATTCCGAGAGCTTCAAAGATTACGCACAAAGGTGGCGTGAAGTGGCTGCTAGAGTGAAACCGCCTTTGCTGGAGAGAGAAATGGTAGACCTGTTCCTGGATACCCTCCCTGGGCATTTCATGGAAAGGCTAGCTGTATGTTCTTCAAGTGGATTTTCGGATATCATTTTGACTGGCGAGAGAATAGAAAGTTGGATCAAGAAAGGGAAGATTCAGATCAGGGGCGCTTCGAGTTCTGGTGTCAAAAAGCCCTTCATGAAGAAGAGAGAAGGAGAGACTGGGGCAGTGTACGCGCAGAAGGGAGGAAGTAACAGAGGATTTTATCAGCAAGTGGCTCCTGTCACTATCTCAGCTCAACCTGTTCAACAACAAGTCCAACAACCACAACAACAACGCCAACAAGGGTATCAACAAAGAGCTCCTCGTCCATACTATTCTCAGAGGACCAGAGAAAGGCAGTTTGAAACTCCGCCTATGTCTTATTCACAACTTCTGAAGAATCTCCTCCAACTCCAGCTGGTTCAACTCAGAACTTTGCAACCCCCGAAGCCGGGGCAACTTCCTGAAGGGTACAATATGAACGCTAGATGTGAATTTCATTCCGGAGCCCCCGGACACACCATAGAAAACTGCAGGGCTTTGAAGTATGTAGTCCAAGACTTGGTGGATTCTAAAGCAATCAATTTTGCTCCTACTCCTAATGTAATTCAGAACCCCATGCCTCCTCACGGAAATACGGTTGGGGCAGTTGATGACGGGGAAAATTTAAACTTGGTGCGCGATGTCAAAGACTTGCAGACTCCGTTGATTGTTGTTAAAGTTTGCTTGTCACAAAAGGGTATTTTTCCTGGGTGTGAAGTTGATTGTCCAGGATGTGCTGAAGCTACAAACGGGTGTGAGCAGTTGAAAGCAGGGATCCATAGTATGATTGATGAGGGAATGTTGTAGTTTGACAAGATTGTGAAAGAAAGCGAAGTCTCCACAATAACCATCTTCTACGATCCATCGCAAGTTCCTCCACAGGCCAGAGTAGCACCGATAACCATCACCACTGCAGGACCAGTACTGTATCAGAATGATAAAGCCATTCCCTGGAATTATGGTGGCGAAGTATACTGTAACGGCCAGAAGCAAGAGTTTGCCGCGTCTAGTACAACCCTGGTTCAATTGGAAAATGTTGGAGTAGGGGGCTTTACCAGAAGTAGGAGATTATTCGCGCCGGAAACACTAATAAATAGTGTGATACCACCCAGGGACATCGCAGAAGCCCAGGCTAGAGAAAGAGGGAAGCATCCAGTGGTTGTCAATGATTCCTCACCAGCAACAGATCCAGACCTTACTTTCGATAAAGAAACTGAAGAGTTTTTTAGGATTATCAAAAAGAGCGACTACAAGATTGTGGACCATCTACAGCAGACTCCGTAAAAAATTTCCATCTTGTCCTTGCTCATGTGTTCTGATTCTCACAGGAAGGCTCTCTTGAATATTCTGAACAAGGCATACGTGCCTCAGGATATTTTAGTAAATCAGTTGGAAGCGGTGGTGTCCAATGTCAATGCCAGTCATGGATTGGGTTTCACAGACTTGGATCTGACCTCTGAAGGGCGTGCTCATAATCGGGCGCTGCATATCTCTTTAGAATGTAAAGGTGTAGTACTCTCTCACGTGTTGGTAGATATTGGATCGTCGTTGAACGTCTTACCCAAGAAAGCGCTGATGAAGTTGGATTATGATTGAGTAGTTCTAAAACCCAGCGACCTGGTAGTTCGAGCATTTGATGGGTCGAGGAGATCGGTGTTCGGGGAGGTGGAGTTACCAATTAAAGTAGGTCCACAGATCTTCAATACCACGTTCTACATAATGGATATACAGCCTGCATACAGTTGTTTTCTCGGAAGACCTTGGATACATTCAGCGCGAGCCGTATCGTCCACACTTCATCAAAAGCTAAAGTTCGTCTGGGAGGGTCAAATTGTAACTGTCAGTGGGGAAGAAGATATTTTTGTTAGTCATCTAGCCTCATTCAAATATGTGGAGATGGATGGCGAAATAGTTGAGACCCCATGTCAGGCTTTTGAGCCCATGAAATCTGAACAAGCATATGTAGTGGCGGCTTCTCCTGAAGAACCGAAGAAGGGGGTTTCCATAGCCTCATATAAGCAAGCGCTCGAGGTGGTAGAATCTGGGGTACGAGAAGGCTGGGGCAGTCCAGTAGAAGTGCCGGAAAAGAAAGATATGTTCGGAATTGGGTACCATCCTGGGCAGTCATCGTCTGAACCAAATGCTAGAGGTTGTCAGAGCCCGATCACTTTCACAAGTGCGGGAGATGTAGACTATGGAAACATCAGTGTCGTGTAAGATGACGCAGTCGATAGTGACTGTGGCATAGACGAGTGGATCAGACTTGTTGTTCCAGGGACTCAGCTCAGCAATTGGACATCAAAAAGGCTTATTTCAGTCACCTCTTTCGAAGAGTAATGATTTATGTTTATGTTTTTCCTGTATTAAAGCACTATGTCTTGCCCGGGGCATAGTAGCTCTTTGTAAGGGTTCTTCTGTTCTTAATGCAACTTATAATCATAAATAAAGCTGACGTTTCGCATTCATTCATGTTGTTCTCTGTCTTTCATTTTTGCTTTTGTTTTTCAGAAAGAAAGAAAAGTTTTAAAATGGCAATGTATATAATTTTCTCAAGCCTTTGCTAAAGCCTTGCATGAATCACCATTCATGCAGGTGCTCGTCACTGAATCTTATCAATGACGACCTTGTTATGGCTGAGTATGACTTCGACAATCCGATTTATCAAGCCGAGGAGGAAGGTGAAGGGGATTGCGATCTACCTGAAGAATTGGCCAGACTGCTTAAACAGGAGGAGAAGATGATTCAGCCGCGCGAAGAAGCCGTCGAAGTAATAAACCTGGGTACTGAAGAAGATAAGAAAGAAGTCAAGATCGGGGCTGCATTATAAGAATCTGTCAAGACTCGTTTGATTGATACTCTTCGAGAGTATGTTGATGTCTTCGCATGGTCCTACCAAGATATGCCGGGTTTAGACACTGACATTGTGGTGCACAAGTTTCCTCTCAGAGAAGATTGTCCTCCAGTAAAGCAGAAGTTGAGGCGCACACGTCCTGATATGGCTATCAAGATAAAAGAAGAAGTACAAAAACAGTTTGATGCTGGCTTCTTGGCCGTGACCAGTTACCCTCCGTAGGTTGCCAATATTGTGTCGGTTCCCAAGAAAGACGGTAAAGTCAGGATGTGTGTAGACTACATGGATTTGAAAAGGGCCAGTCCCAAAGATGACTTCCCTCTACCTCACATAGATGTGCTCGTCGATAATACTGCTCAGTCTTCCGTGTTCTCCTTCATGGATGGATTTTCCGGCTATAATCAGATTAAGATGTCTCCCGATGACATGGAAAAGACAACCTTCATTACTCCTTGGGGCACCTTCTGTTACAAGGTCATGCCATTTGGTTTGAAGAATGCTGGAGCCACTTATCAACGGGCGATGGTGATGCTATTTCACGACATGATCCATCATGAAATTGAGGTTTATGTTGATGATATGATAGCAAAATCCCAAACAGAGGAAGAGCACTTGGTTAATCTAGCAAAGTTGTTTGACAGACTTCGGAAGTTGAGACTGAGGTTGAATCCGAATAAGTGTACCTTCAGGGTCCGTTCTGGAAGGCTACTCGGTTTCATTGTTAGTGAGCAGGGAATTGAGGTTGATCCAGCCAAATTGAAATCTATCCAAGAGATGCCTGAGCCGAAGACCGAAAAGCAAGTGTGTGGTTTCTTAGGGAGACTAAACTACATTGCACGGTTTATCTCTCATCTAACGGCCACGTGTGAGCCCATCTTTAAGCTTCTGAGGAAGAATCAGGCCATGAAATGGAACGAAGACTGCCAGCAAGCCTTTGACCGAATAAAAGAATACCTGCTAGAACCTCCAATTCTTATGCCTCTAGTTCCAAGGAGACCTTTGATTATGTATCTTACCGTGCTTGATGGGTCAATGGGATGCGTGCTGGGTCAGCAGGACGAGTCTGGTCGAAAAGAGCACGCCATTTATTACCTTAGCAAAATGTTTACTGATTGTGAGACGCGCTACTCACTACTCGAGAAAACTTGTTGCGCTTTGGCATGGGCTGCTCGCCGACTAAGACAGTACATGCTGACTCACACTACTCTCTTAATTTCCAAGATGGATCTTATGAAATACATCTTTGAAAAGCCATCTCTGACAGGAAGAGTAGCCCGGCGGCAAATGATAATGACAGAGTATGATATACATTACACTTTGCAAAAGGCAATCAAAGGAAGTGTGTTATCAGAATACTTGGCTCAGCAGCCAATCGATGATTATCAACCCATGAAGTTCGAGTTTCCAGATGAGGACATCATGTTCCTCAAGTTGAAAGACTACGAAGAACCACTTTCGGAGGAGGGGCCAGACCCTGAATCCAAATGGAAATTGATGTTTGACGGGGCTGTGAACATGAATGGAAGTGGAGTAGGTGCTGTTATCATCTCACCAGAAGGGGTCCATACACCTTTAGCTGCTCGGTTGACTTTCAAATGCACTAACAATGAGGCAGAGTATGAAGCTTGTATCATGGGGATTGAAGAGGCAATCGACTTGCGAGTCAAAAACCTCGAGATATTCGGAGATTCTGCTCTGGTGGTGAATCAAGTCAATGGAAAATGGTTGGTTCATCAACCTCATTTGATTCCTTACAGAGATTATGTTAGGAGGCTGCTAACCTTCTTCACCAAAGTCAAATTGAATTATATTCCTCGAGATGAAAACCAATTCGCCGATGCTCTAGCAACTTTGTCATCCATGATTAAAGTTTGTCACGAGAATTTCGTGCCTCGAATTACGGTCTCCCGTCTTGAAGGACCTGCTTATGTATTTGCAGTCGACAATGGTGAAGATAACAATCCTTGGTATCATGATATCAAGCAATTCCTGAATGCTCAAGAATACCCGGCTGGGGCATCTAGTAAGGATAAGAAGACCCTTAGAAGACTGGCAGGAGGTTTCTTCATGAATCAAGATGGCGTGTTGTACAAGCGAAACTTCGACATGGTTCTGCTCAGATGCGTGGATAGACACGAAGCAGACCTGTTGATGCAGGAGGTTCACGAAGGTTCCTTTGGTACCCATGCCGGAGGACATGCCATGGCCAAGAAATTGTTAAGATCGGGATACTATTGGATCACCATGGAATCCGATTGCTGTAAGTACTGCCGTAAATGCCACAAATGTCAAATTCACGCTGATAAGGTCCACGTGCCTCCGAATCCGTTGAGTGTCGTGTCTTCACCATGGTCGTTCGCTATGTGGGGCATTGATATGATTGGCAAGATCGAGCCGACAACTTCTAATGGTCATCGCTTCATCCTGGTTGCTATAGACTATTTCACGAAGTGGGTCGAAGCGGCGTCTTACGCCAGTGTCACTAAATAAGTGGTAGCCCGGTTTATTAAAAGAGACATCATCTACCGGTATGGAATTACTGAAAGGATCATTACTGATAATGGTTCTAATCTCAATAACAAGATGATGGCTGACTTGTGTCGAGATTTCAAAATAGAGCATCACAACTCTTCTCCATATCGCCCGAAGATGAATGGCGCCGTCGAGGCGGCCAATAAGAACATAAAGAAGATTGTGCAGAAGATGGTTGTGACATACAAAGACTGGCATGAGATGCTACCATTTGCGTTGCATGGGTACAGAACGTCAGTGCGTACTTCAACTGGGGCAACCCCGTTCTCACTGGTGTATGGTATGTAGGCAGTCCTACCAATTGAAGTGGAGATCCCCTCGTTAAGGTTAATGATGGAAATTAAGCTAGATAAAGCTGAGTGGCTCCGATCCATATATAACCAATTGAGCCTCATTGAAGAGAAACGTCTAGCAGCTATATGCCATGGACAGTTGTATCAACGGCGGATGAAGCAGGCTTTTGACAAAAAGGTGCGACCACAGAGGTATATGCCAGGTGACTTGGTGCTGAAAAGGATTCTTCTTCCTCTCAACGACCACAGGGGTAAGTGGACACCCAACTATGAAGGACCGTTTGTGGTTAAAAAGGTTTTCTCAGGTGGAGCCTTGATGATGACAACCATGGACAGAGAAGACTTCCAATCCCCTGTTAACACAGACGCGGTAAGAAAATACTTCGTGTAAAAAGACCCGCTGGATAAAAACAGAATAAAGATCCAGGCAAAAATGGGCATCCCGGCGAGCCAAAAACAGAATAAAAGGCTCGGGCAAAAGTTAGGGAAATCTTGAAAAAAATGTACACCTGCTGAGCTGAAAAGCCACATCGGACAACTCAGGCAAAAAAGGGTATCCCGGTGGATTGAAAACCTGAAAAGGCGATCCACACAAAAGAGGGATTAACACGAACGACTGCGATGTGCGAGATCCGTAACCTATCTATAGTTGAGGCTATCCTAAGGGTTGAAGATCAATTCAATTACTTTTTCTCAAGAGGCAGAGCGAGCGAAGCGTCTTGAAGATATACGAGTCATAACCGGGTCGAAATTGGATGAGATCCACTTCTCACATTGCCAATAGGATAGTTTGTTTTCCTTTTTGGTTGTTTCCTCTTTCCAGGGTACTGCTTCCTTTGTATTGCCTATTCATGGCCACTTTTCCAAATCAATAAAAATTCCACTTCAGTCAATTTATGACTATCTTCTTTTTGCTTTTGTTTTTTCATCTAGCATTGATTGCGAAAACATCCAGCAAATTGTGATTTACATTGTGTTTTGAACATTTGAATGTTTTCTAACTCATGCAGGAAGACAAAAACATTTAATACAACTCTGAAAGGGTGTTGAGATACCCGGATAATGATTCATACTACGAGCCTGGGGCAGGCAGGTCCCAAACTAACTCTCCATGTTGCAGGCACTATCAATTATGTTCATGCAGGTATAGGTACCGGCGTTGCTAATAGAGCTAAAATCAAATCCCTAGTGAAGTCGCCAGAGCAGGAGCAGGTGTCTCCCATGGTGTCTCCAAACATCCCCAGTAAAGTGGAATTTGAAATCTCCCCCAGCAAGGTAGCAGGATATGGGTGTCACCCCCAAGCAGAAGTTTCCTTTCAGATAGGGGACATTCTCATCAGTATAAGGAATGTCTTTCCTCCCCAGCAGTTTGCTTCCTCAGCAGTGTCATGCCTTTGGTTCCCAGCCAAGTCAGGAGGTCCTCACTTCCCCATCAGAGTTCAAGAAGAGTCCATCTCCACCAGGGTCTTGCCGCTCCAATCTTCAAAGTCCAATTTATTTTTGGCAATGGCGGATGCTCAGAGCCGGTGTATCATTGATAGCTTTCCCCGCATAGTTGTCTCCTACTCATTAGGATGGATCAGATCAGTGTAGTGATTAGCACTTTCCCCACAGAGTCGTTTCCTCCTCATCAGGATGGACCAGATCAATGCAGTGATCATAGGTTCTCCCCAGTCAAGCCATCTGGGATACTTGCAGTCTCCTTTCCGAGAGATCCTTTGCATATACATAATCATCATTGCATTTGCATCCTCCAAAGCATAGCATTTCCATCTTCATGGAGCATTACGCCATAAATCCAACATGTGCATGCCAGTATGGGCCAGGTTTGGAGGTGTTACAGTCAACCTATAACATCATTTTCAACCTGAAGTATTCCCCGTAGAAGATACTTATGCCATTTGCCAGATATCTTGGTCCTTCCAAGATAATGTTATTGTTCCTTCATGGCTTGGTCCTGCCCAGCAGTCGCGTGTTTTCTTTATGGCTTGGTCCTGCCCAGCAGTCATATTGATTTGAGTTCCATTCCGCTAATGGTCTCGTTAAAGTCCTGTTTCGCTAACAGACATCCTCTGTGGCTTGGTCCTGCCCAGAAGTCGCGTGTTTTCTTTATGGCTTGGTCGTGCCCAGCAGTCATATTGATTTGAGTTCCATTCCGCTAATGGTCTCGTTAAAGTCCTGTTTCGCTAACAAGCATCCTCTGTGGCTTGGTCCTGCCCAGCAGTCGCGTGTTTTCTTTATGGCGTGGTCTTGCCCAGCAGTCATATTGATTTGAGTTCCATTCCGCTAATGGTCTCGTTAAAGTCCTGTTTCGCTAACGGGCATCCTCCGTGGCTTGGTCCTGCCCAGCAGTCGCGTGTTTTCTTTATGGCTTGGTCCTGCCCAGCAGTCATATTGATTTGAGTTCCATTCCGCTAATGGTCTCGTTAAAGTCCTGTTTTGCTAACGGGCATCCTCCGTGGCTTGGTCCTGCCCAGCAGTCGCTTGTTTTCTTTATGGTTTGGTCCTGTCCAGCAGTCATATTGATTTGAGTTCCATTCCGCTAATGGTCTCGTTAAAGTCCTGTTTCGCTAACAGGCACCTTCCGTGGCTTGGTCCTTCCCACCAGTCGCTCGTTCCTTTGTGGCTTGGTCCTTCCCAGCAGTCACATTGTCGAGCTCCGTTTCGCTAATGATCTCATTATGGTTTGTCTCGCTCAGCATTCGCAGTGCAGTTTTTGGCATGGGTTCTATTCCACTTAGTTCTATTTTCGATACCTATTCAGAGGTAAAAAAAAACAATACAAAAAATAATAATATAAAGAAAGAGAGGATGACATTCCTACTATCCACCGAGTTCAAATTTCCAGGTTTTATTCAAGTATTCAATCACTCCATACCTTGAACGTCTAAAAGCTCTCGCAATTATTCGTTCAGGCCTATAGATGATTGAATAGGGGCAGCTGCAATACCTCAAAATTTTCCCTCTCATTTCCTCAACATTTTGCATAGCATTTTGCATTCATGAATTCATAAAAGTAACCAAAAACATTGCATCATGTATAGCATATCTGAGGCATGGGTATGTGATCAATGATTGGAGCAACTGAGGGCATTACAAAGGCAATCACATGACCACAAAGCTTCTCAACCTGGTGCGAAGGGTTCACAACATCCCACAAGTCTTCACTTGAAGCCACGGGCCATGGAGAGATGAGGTTTAATTAAAGGAGGCAAGTAGTGCAATATCTCCGGATGAAAAGGTCGAACTAGGGTTTCACTTCTATTGGGCTTCGTCTTGAAGTTTTGATTCAAAGAGGATCCCCTTTGTATTATATATGATGTCAAGTGCCTAGGGTTCAAATCTCGTCCGCAAATTCATTTTGGAAGGGGTTCGACGGGCCAGAGGACGGAAAAACGAGGAATCGGAGAAAAGGCAACTGAGCTAGGTAAAAAGGGATCGACTCCGGACTTTGAATATCGAAATCATGAAATTAGGGTTGCAATGATCCTATGGTTCAAATTTGGTCAAGAAGTGATGGAAGAATCATAAAAAAATCAAAGAAAAATCATTTGAAAAGTAGTTGGTTTCACCATTTCCCTCCACTTTTCCTTTTAATTTCTTTCCACACTTCCTTTCATTCTTTCCATCTTGTTTTTCCACTTTAATTCCACTCCATTTCCCTTGGAAGCTTCCACCATGTTCTACCATCTTCTAGAGTGTTCCAAGGAATATTCCCTTTTCCAAGCCTAACCCTAACTAACTACCAAACCTAATTTTGGATACCAAGCCTAATTTTTGGGCCCCAAACCCAAACCTAGCTCCAAGCCTAGCCTCTACATAACCATTAATCACTTCATTGAGAAGGGTTCACACAATTTTCCAATTTTTCATTCTCTCACAATCACTTTTTCTCTCTCACTTTTCCTCCTTTTTTCCCTCCTTTCACTAAAGCTTTTTGAATAAGCTCTTCAAGTTTCACATTAAAACTTGAAGATCTTGAAGCTTAAGCCTCCAACCTTCATTGATTGTGGATTATAGAAGAAGAAGCTACTGAATTTTGTTGAAGATTTCGGATTATCGGAAGCATACGAAGATCCAAGCATCAAGAACGCATTTATTTTGCGATTTCTTGGTTTTCTCTTCGATTAAGCTCCGATTCTTGCAATAATTACCGAAGCACTTCTCCGCTTCGTAGGTTGGTGATCTAAATCACTTCTTCTTTAAGTTATTCTCTTCATCTCGCCATTTCGGCATTCTTTAATTGCTTTTTTCACTTTGCTTGAAATCGTTTCGTTTCGATTATGTTTACTTGTGATTTGTGATTTTTGTTGGTTTAGAATTTAAGGTGTTGATAGTTATAGGTTCTATCATGTGTAAATAAGCTCAAATTAAGTATAAATTAGTGTTAGCATGTTCCTAGGTATGTTAAGGATCATTAGAAGTGAGTTTGTGGCCAAAAGCACTTATTTTCAAAGTTTTTTTTTCAATTTTGTTCAGCGTTAACCGGTTAACGCATTTGGTTAACCGGTTAACGCGTGCGTTTTGCTACAAATTATTGCTATTTTAGGTCCGTTAACCGGTTAACACATATGGTTAATCGGTTAACGCTGTTGAATTTTGATTTTTTAGGTTATTTGATTGCTCATTCTTGCTTTCTAGTGCCTCTAATGTTCATACATGTTTAGATATTGATTTTAGGGAATTTTTGGGTCCATTTCCAGTAGCTCATTCCCCCATTTCGAGTCGTTTCGACACAATTCCGTTCATATTGCGTATTATGTTTTTTTGTGTTTCTTTGTGCATACCTTGATTTCTTGCATTTAGTTGCTATGTTCATGCATCATTTGGCATATAATAATAATGTTGCATTTTGTTTTTATATGTTTCACATTGCATTAAGTCATTTTGCATTTCATTGTATCAATGTATGTGGTATTTTGCATTTCATTGTTGATGTATGTTGCATTTTGCATAATCATATGTATGTGCATTTGGTTGCATTTTGTTGCATACTTGATCACATTATCCACATCATTCAATTCTGAATTTTGCATTGAGTTTAGTATGTTTGTTGAACTATCATGTTGCATGTTCATAATCAATGATCATCATGTTCATATGCCATGTTCAAATGCATGTTTATGTGCTACTTTGTGCATTACTTGTTGCATAATCCATATGATGCATTCTTGAATAATCCTAAATGTTCATGTTCTTCCATTTCATATGTTGATCCATGTTTAAATGCATGTTTGTGATGAAATTAGTGCATTTTTCAATGTGTTTGTGCATTAAAAAATGAAAATAATTGTCGTACCTCGAAAAATACGATCCTCGCGCCGACCGCGGAACAGATGAAAATAACAGAGTCGCCACCTAATTCTATTTATTCTAATGAAAGAATAGGAAGATAAGGATAAAACCTAATAAGGAAAGATGGATAGAACAAGGTCATCGAAACCAAATTCTGCGTTCGAGAGTCGGTTACATAAGGGGAAGGTATTAGCACCCCTTATGTCCGTTATACTCAACGGGAACCTCTTAGCTTAAATTGCGATTAAATGTTAACTTATGTTTTCTGTTTTCTTCGAATAATAAATGCGAATGATTATAAATTAGGATTAATAAGAGAAATGGGTTATTTTATTCCTAGGGTGCTCGGCAGGGAGTAAGATCTGTGTGCCTACGTATTCCCTTGTGCAATGGGAAAGTCAGAGCCTCGTAGTTCGCGGTACTAAGGTTAGTTGGTTAGTTTGTTTTAATGAACAGTTGTTTGAACCGCATTCTAACTGCTAAGCGTTGGATTGTCAGCTCGCGATAGGAGGCTGAAGCGCTGGCTTATTTCGCAAATATAGAAAGGGTTTAAACAAAGTTCGCTTTTAAAAGATGTTCGATCTGGTTAAGGTTTTTAAGAATGAAAGGGTAAATAAACTGCGTCCTGAGGGGCGGGCCTCAGGATAATTTATTCGAGAATTCAAGGAATGCTAGATTCTAGAATTCAATTCTTTCATTATTTGATATGTATATTAAAAGTTTTAATTACGGAAAGTCGAGTGAACCGCATCCCACGGGGCGAGCCTCGGAAGTGTTCATTCAAAAAATTCGAGGAATGCGAGACTCCAGAATTCAGTTATTCTGTTACTTTAATTATAAAAATATTTGAATGTCAAGTTCGGAAAAGTTTGATGGCGAGGCACAAAGCGCTTCAACTTACATGGTTTGCGAATCGGTTAAAGCGATAACAAAAAGAATTAAATTATATCGAGATCCTTAAATCGGAATAAAATAATAGATATATAAATAAATAAATTAAATGAATTTAATAATGTACTAGCTAAGGGAAATAATATAATATAATAGAAATTACATTGAATTTGTTTAATCGTTTATTATATCATTGGCCATAAAATGAAATAAAATCTAAAAATAATAGCAAATAAAGAATTGGCCTCATATTTAATTTAAATAACGTCGATTTATTCGAAATCGAATATTTAAATATTTATTCATTGGCCAAAATAATAATAATAAAATCAATAATAAAATGAATCTAATAATAAATTAGAAAATAGAAAAAATAGAAAATGGTCTCATATCGATTCGGACAACGTCGATAAATTGAATGTCGCGAATCGGACGGTAATATCATAGACCGAATAAAAATATGAAATAAATTGATAAATCGATAAATAAATAGGAAATAGAAAAATGGCCTTAAATTAGTTTAGACAACGTCGATTAAAAAATCGAATGTCAATAAACCATTAGTTATATCATAGGCCAAAACAAATAAAAATGAAAATCAAACGATTCACTAATATTAACCTTTTTTTTTAAGACATTTCCATAATCAAAGAAATAAAGAAAATCAATAAATTATAAGAATAAAATAAATAAAAGAAAGCAATTACTAATATTATATAAAAAATTTAAATAATTAAAATACAGCACAACAACAAAAAATGACAACAAAACAGAAATAGAAATAAAATAAATAAAAAAATGAGAGGGAGGGTGTTGCATAGATCCAGGATCTGTGAAGATCAACTGGACCAAGCCCAGCCCATCAACAAAAATGACAACATCTTTATTTATAAAATAAGAAAAAACAATATTAACATAATTAAACAATATCTCAGTAATAACAAAATATGAGAACACAAACAAAAGGGGTTGCTACCCTCACCGCCGCGACGTCACTAACAAAAGGAGAAAACAGTCTCAAGTTTGAAACTCTCCGCTCACGGCCTCAACTCTGCTGTGAATCTCGCGATTCAATTTCTCTCCGGCTCTTTCTCGGCGATCTTGTTCAAGTCCTTCTTCATGGAGCCTTTCAAATGCGTCTGCCACCTCGCTGCAGTTTCGGCGGCGACTTCCCGTGTGCGATTTTCTCACTCATGGTTTCATATATGTTTGATTGGGAAGGTTAGTTCGGTGGTTACAGATCTCGTAGCTTCTCACTCGATGATTCTGTGCGAAGACTGCACAGACCTAGTCATGGCTTGTATTTTAAACTCACGGAAAGTCTTACGGGATTTTGGTGGATCTCGCAAGATTCAGTGAAGTAAGAATGGTGATGAAGGGGTTTATGGAGGAGTCAATGTTGATTGAGGGATCATTTTGTACTGAAAGAAGGTTTGTGTTTCAACATTTTTCACCATTTTAATGATTTTTGTTTGAGGTTCTGCTTATGGGAGTAGTGTTTTCGATTGAATTTTTTATGCAGGATGATATTTATGAAAATTTGTGTAGTGAGAGATTGATGAAGTATGCAGGTTTTTTCAGTTTCTCTCCCCCTCCTCTAATGTGTGAACAAAGGTGCTTTAAATAGAGGCATTCAAAGGGGGTAGAATTAGAAAAATGAGGAAGAAATTGGTGAGTTGTAGAATCATTCCGTTGGAAAAGATTTTGGGGTGTGATTTGTTGTGGGGACCTCAGGTTAGTGATTCATAAGATCATTTGTCTGTAGTGACCTTCTAGATGAAGTGTAGTCCCAGATAACTTTGTTTAGTTTTCACTGCAAAACTGATTTTTTACTGCTACCTGAACTTGTGAATCCTAATGTATGCATCTTTTCAACTTGCCTTTCTTTTTCGTTAAATAAGTTCCCTTCTGTATTTTTGAATGAATTCTATACTTCTAATGTACTTCTCATCAATATACATTTGTTTGTGTGAATCTGAACTTTTTCTTCTAAGTTTGTGTGCATTGTACTTCATCACCCAACATGTAACCTCTCTCTTTTGGTTGCAGGGCATGAAGATAAAGGTGCTCATAGAAGATATGCTTGAGGATGAAATTTGAAGTGACGAAGAAATCTTCCGACAGGACGATCATACAAAGAGAAGTGTTATGCTACCAACTTAGCATTGTGATTTTGTTTTGACAACATTACTTGGTTTTTATAGGTATAAACCTTGGCAGCAATGCACTTTCAATTGAAGTACTTTAACGTGTTATTTTGAAGATAACACCGTCAAATGAATTGGCATAATGTACCAGGGTGATAAAGGTCTTGGTTGTCCTTGGCTTGGGAATTCATGATGTGACTTTGGAACAGAGGAAACAAAGATTTAAGATTTTCTTCTGACTTGTAATCTGGTATGAATTTGAGCTTGCAATTTAATGTCATGACTGAATTTGAATTCAGACTTGAATTCTTCATTTGAACTCGATGAATTTCAAATTGAGATTATGAATGTAGTATTTCCGTATTTGCTCTTGACCTGTGATGCTCTAATTTGCATATGTATGACATTGCGGCGAATCACTGTTTCTTTATTTTGCCGCAACGATCTTCATGAAGACTTTTATTGAATCCAAATTGTAATCAAATTTATCATGAAACTTGCACTCTTGTTTTTTCTTTGTCATAATTTCGGTGTTTCATGTACAACATCCTACTTTTCTTAGACATGGTGCTCTTGCCTTTGTTTGCGTGATATGATTAATGCTGCAGAAAATATCTTGATTATTTATATAAATGGAATCCTTTATTGATGATACTTCAAGCTTTGTAGTGACATTTGATATGATGTCTGTCTACATGTAGAATTCAAGAATGCCATAGACTAGCTGCATAAGATTTATTGATTGGCGAGCCTGAATTTTGATAATTTAAATTTCTGATTTTATGAACATTCTGATGCATGACTTGACTTGGCAAGAGGATAAAGAGATTTTCCTTTGGAACAGGTGGTATTGAGACTTGGATGGGACTCCCTTGATTACTCCCGATAGGATCTTGTGGCTATCCATAGATTTTCGAACCTTGCAGCAATAAAGACTCTGTATTTTATCACATGTACAAACAACATTGTAATGCTCTTTTTCGTTTCAAAATCAATGGAATTACTAATGGCACATTGGTTACACCACTTGCGTAAACAACACTATGCTTGAAATTGATTCCTTGTATTTAAAAAGCTCACCTATAGTTTCTCTTTATTACCCTTTTTAAACTTTGTTTGGATTTGTAACCAATTTGCAAGTCTGTCCATTTATTTTGCTAATAACAAAACTGAAACCACCTTAGAATCTTATGTTCATTTAACTTAAACAACTTTTTCTTAAAACTGTGCTAACCAAACTATTCTTGGAAAATATAACCGGGTTTTCCCTAGATCAATGCCCTTAAACCTCTTCTTGAGCATTATTTCGCATTTTGATGAGACAAAAAAGATAATCCTAAACTTCAACACAAGACCAAGTATGACCAACCAAATCATTCATTCAATCAATAAATTAAACACGTACCGATCTAGAATAAAAGAGGCACATGCTTCTCCTCATGCTATTACTAATTTACAAACTTGTGAAAAGTAATTTAATGAAGGAAAAGTGGAAACCCTCTAACAAAAAACAAAAAAAAATATTCACAAGGATTTAATTAGGAAATTATGGCCAAAAATCAAATGATTACACTAAAATGGGCTACTCACATTATAAATATTTAGAAAAATAAAAAAAAATATAAAAATGCAAAAATAGAACAAAAGGTAGGACAAATTTGGGGTATGACAGATGCCCCTATCTAATTGTCTTAAACCCGAAGAAGTGAACTATCGCAAAGCGCTCAATTTTCTTAGGGAAAAAGTCAATTAGATATAAGAAGACCCAAAATTTGTCCGATGCGAAATGTAATGCAGTGTTGAAACATGAAATACATATATGAATGCAATTGCTAGGGATTTAATGAAGTTGAATGTAATATGATATGAGATGCAAATTCTGCAAGGATGATGAAATGAATGAATAAGATGAACACACCAAAAACAGTGAGGCAAATAAGATACTTCTGAAAATATGTCTGAACGGCCTGGAATAATCAGGAATACTTTGAGTGAAAGGGGTTAAACCCTGGAAGAGGCATTAATGACATCTAGCAATTTTACTGATGCACCAGTACCGGACTTGGATATCAACGTCTGACACATCTAGAAAAATATTAGATGCGGAATGAAACCAAATTATGAAAGCATGCTAAGGGAAACATCAAAATTTCAACGAGGCATCCAGAGAGATGACACTTGAAATAAAGATTTGTGTCAAACTTCTCAATGGGATGGACCAGAAAGAGACAGTTGAAAGAAAAAATGAATTTCTCAATGGGAAAAACCAGAGAGAGAAATCGAAAGAAACTACAATGAATCTCTTAATGAGGTTACCCGAAGAAAGAAGTTAGAAGAACACACTTTGAACTTCTCAATGGGATTAACCAGATTGAGACAGCTGAAGGAAATAAGAATTTCTCAATGGGAACAATCGGAGAGAGAAACTAGAAGAAAAATAGGAATTTCTCAATGGGAACAAACGGAGTGAGAAATTATAGGAATTTCTCAATGGGATTAACCGAAGAGAGAATTTCGAAGAAACAAATTGAATTTCTCAATGGGACCAACCGGAGAGAGAAACTTGAAAGTAATAATAACTTCTCAATGGGAATAACCAGAGTGAGAAAGTTGGATCCAGGAATAATATGGGATGAAAGACAAAGTGACAGACACGACTTCTTTGGCAGGTGTCAAGTGAGTTGGACTTTGACCTTTGGTAGTTGCCCATGGAAATTGGACTTTAAGGGTGCCAAATAGAATTGGACTTTGACCACAAGGTAAGATGACAAGACCTCGGGAAATGCAAACGAGCACAGAGTATACTTCAAGATATGTTTGATATGAAGTTGTATGATGCAAATGGTGGATGGTAGCAATGCAAATGCTAAAACCACTGGATAAGACTATTTTGGAGAGGTGCGGCAGAAACAACTGATTCCACAACACAGTGAACTTTGCCAACTATATACTTGAAAAATGTCTTGAACACAACTTCTATTACACTTGTTAGACGTATCAAGATGTTGATCCTGTTGGGAAGGACTAATAAGCCTTGCTTGGGAATTGCTTGAAGTAGATTGCCCTACGCTGAATGATTTTGAAGTGATTGATTGACTGGTCGCTTAACATGCTTGCCCCAGCAAGAGTCTTGGAAATATTCCTTAAAGAATATGATATTTGGTTGTAAGGTGCCCCTGATAGGATCACGGGCCAAGTTTCTCAACTGTTTAAAAATTCCATGATGATGAGTGCTTATTTGCAGATAAAATGTTCATTCAAAATGTTAATTTTAATGCAACGTTCAAGCAAAAATTTTGAAATCAAAATCATCACTAGAGTGATATTGGTGTAAATAGGATGAATCACTGGTAAGAATGTAATGTTTATTTAAACACTCAATGTGAAAGATAATGCAAAGTGAAAGATAATGCAAAAAGGTATGATACCAAAGCGAATGATTGGCAAATCTCATAGGGAGTCAGCTTATGCAACCTTGCTGCAATATGCTTTCAAAACAAACCTAGCCTCAATTAGGTCTTTAAAGGGTTGTAACGTGGTCTGGTTCACGGTTTACGAAACAAAGGATATAAGGCTCAAAAAATTAATTTTTACCCAACCCATACTCCATGGTGATCTCCAGTCATACACTCAACTAATTCAACCTAAACATTCAAATTATTTGTAGTTGCATTGATGAGGATGGCTCAACAGCCAAAAGATTATTGGATAACAGTCATTGCTTCTTCACAACATTTTGTTGTCTTATTTTATGAGGACTTTGGGTCAACTCATCTTTCGTATTTGTTGAGGAATTTTGGTGACCTCTTTCGATTTGATTTGTGTATTATCCCTAACTCTTGCCTGGACTATATCTTTGATGTTCTCAGTCCAACGGGATGCTTTTATTTTTCCTAAATCTCCTTTTAGGTGTTGACTTAGTGGCTTTTTTTTATTTGGACAATGACTACCATCAACTTCTTCGATAATTGTTTGATGTGTGCGAAGACGAAATTGGGCTTGAAACCTTTATTAAAAGGTGTAAGGAATGATCCTCCTGAAATTGAATGCATATTCGAATTAATTGAGAACTACCCTACCCCGGGATAAGATTACGGTTTTTTCGTGTAGAAAGAAACTCCAACTTCTAGGCTCAAAGGGGTTGACAATGGATTAACTTCCTTATTTCTCCAGTGTTTGAGAGTTGAAATAATGCTTGTATATCATCAGCAAGGTTTTATTTTGAAAGCATATCATTCAACAACTTGGGTATTTTTAGTCATCCTCCCTCTAATCATTGCTTATACAATAGATGAATAAGAGAAATAATGGTATATATATTTTTGGAATTTTTGAAAATGAAAAACATGAATACGCATAAATATGAAGGTGAATGAATTGATTTAAAAACATGCGATGCTCATTTCATTAACATTAACATTAGAGAACAAACAAAGTCCTTTAACAAGTACACATAATACAAACAAAGAAATTAAAACTGAAAAGAAACAAGGCCTAGTGTCTAATCAGCACCCAAGATGAGCTTTCCCTTCTGATCCACTGGCTTTAGGTAGTAACTTGTGATCCTTCGACCAAATCCTCAGCCACTTGGTTTTGGCATGGGATCTATTTCAACCTGGGGAGTCTTTCTCTGTGTGAAGGTGAGAACATCTCCTCTGACCAAGTCTTGAACTCGAGCCTGGAAAGCATAACAGTTTTCAATATCATAACCTGCAGCTCCTTCATGAAACGGGCAACGGAGGTCACACCTAAATCCTGGAGGAAGAGGATTTGGAGGAATGAGAGGTCTGGTAGTGACAAGACCTTTCTTGCACAGTGCAGGGAAAATCTCAGCATACTTCAAGGGAACAGGATCAATAGGAGCCCTGGGCCAGGGATTGCGAGTTTGATTCTGACCAACATTCTTTTGTGGATGAGCTCGAGCTGGTGGAGCATTAACCATAGGAGAGATTGCGGATACTTGGGCTTCACCATATTGTTGTTGTCTGTAGTAGGGTCTTCTTTCAGTATTGACAGCATGAGTATCACCCTCTTTCTTCTTTTGAAAGTTCCCAGAGGACTTTCTCGCAGCATTAGAAGCTTCGGCACTTCCAAACTTGCCCTTTCTAATTCCTTCCTCTAGCCTTTCTCCAATAGTGACTAGGTCAGCAAAACTAGATGATACACTGCCAATCATCCTTTCCCAGTAAAGAGGTTGAAGAATGTCCATGAACAGACCAGTCAGTTCTTTCTCTGCCAAGGGAGGCTCAACCTGACCAGCTAGCTCTCTCTAGTGCTGAGCATACTCTTTGAATGATTCCCTTTATTTCTGAGACATGTTTTGAAGCTGACGGCGGTCAGGTGCCATGTCCAGATTGTATTTGTATTGTCTCAGGAATGCATCAAGCAAATCCTGCCATCATTGGATACGACTTTTCTCGAGTCCCATATACTATTTCAAAGATGCCCCACTCAAGCTATCTTGGAAGCAATGGATGAGCAGTTTGTCTTTATCAGCATGGGCGGCCATTTTGCGGCAGTACATGATCATGTGGCTTTTTGGGCAAGTGTCTCCCTTGTATTTTTCAAACACTGGCATTTTGAACTTGTCTGGCATAACCAAGTTCGAAACCAAACACATGTCTGATGCGGCAGCGTTGAAGACATCAAATCCCTCGACAACTCTTATCCTCTTTTCCAAAGTCATACATTGTTCCCTAACATCCTCGATATTTCCAGCCTCTCCTTGTACTGAAGATGGTGGATTATGCACGAAGGGAGGATTCACATAAGCATTTTGGGCAACAGTATGCACATTGGGTTGAGAGTCAGTGAACACTCCAGGTTCGAAAAAAGTGGATGTACCAGTCATCTGAGTAGTCGCAAATGGCGAAGTATAACCCGGTGGCAATCCAAATTTTGGCCATGTGCTAGCAGGTCTTGAAGACTCTGCGTTAATGACGAAACTACTGACTTCAGAAGTGACGGTCCTCTGAACTTGAGTGTCCTTAGTAGCCAAGACTTGGAGCATTTCCATGATCTTGCTCACACTGCTCTTCAGGTCATCAATGTCTTCCCTGACTCGCTTGTTGTGTTCTTCTTGTTCAGCCATTATTCTTCTTTCGTGGGCCCTAGTTCTGTATCTGCATGGAGGAATCAGCTTGACGGGTACTCAACAACTCTGAAGACGAGAACGAATGAACATGAGGGACTATGAATGCAAAGATGAATGCAATGATATGCAAATAAAATGCAATGAGCAGTTTTAATCCAAAGGACGATAAATCAAATTCCAAGGTTGATCACCAAAACGAGAGAGTGACCAATATCTAAAAAAGGAACTTTATAGGTAGGCACTAGAAGGATAGTTCTAAATTCTTTACCCATACAAACCTCTCACATGATAGTTTCTACGGTGATGGGTTAAGATACTTAAGGTCACAGACGTTAATCGAACTAACATCCCACCACAGGCTAGCTGTATTATGACGATAGTGACAATAAGGTCTACCTTGAGTGAAGTTCTCATGTTAAGCACACAAGGAGCGGGTCCTCGGATATTAACATTACACAACTACCAATAAAGAAACTGGTTCTAGGAGTTCCTCGAGTCACAACCCTTTCACGAATCAAATCATGCTACAAGCTAGCTGTGTTATGACAAGATCTACGAATAGGTCTACTCTCGAGGGGAGCTTTCATGCTAGGCTTACAAGGTGTTCCCTCTTCTTTTCGCAAACTCAGATGTCATCCCAGGATTCAGTAAGCAAGTATGATAATGATCATAATAAGAAGAGTGAATAAACAAGCATAAATAAAAATCAAGAAGAAGATAAGTAAGCAATGTAAACATTAATCGCAAAGTGAACTAAGTTAGGCTTGACTCTCTAAAATCCCCAGCAGAGTCGCCAGCTGTCGTACCTCGAAAAATACGATCCTCGCGCCGACCGCGGAACAGATGAAAATAACAGAGACGCCACCTAATTCTATTTATTCTAATGAAAGAATAGGAAGATATAGATAAAACCTAATAAGGAAAGATGGATAGAACAAGGTCATCGAAACCAAATTCTGCGTTCGGGAGTCGGTTACATAAGGGGAAGGTATTAGCTCCCCTTATGTCCGTTGTACTCAACGGGAACCTCTTAGCTTAACTTGCGATTAAATGTTAACTTATGTTTTCTGTTTTCTTCGAATAATAAATGCGAATGATTCTAAATCAGGGTTAATAAGAGAAATGGATTATTTTATTCCTAGGGTGCTCGGCAGGGAGTAAGATCCGTGTGCCTACGTATTCACTTGTGCAATGGGAAAGTCAGAGCCTCGTAGTTCGTGGTACTAAGGTTCGTTGGTTAGTTTGTTTTAATGAACAGTTGTTTGAACCGCATTCTAACTGCTAAGCGTTGGCTTGTCTGCTCGCGATAGGAGGCTGAAGTGCTGACTTATTTCGCAAATATAGAAAGGGTTTAAACAAAGTTCGCTTTTAAAAGATGTTCGATCTGGTTAAGGTTTTTAAGAATGAAAGAGTAAATAAACTGCGTCCTGAGGGGCGGGCCTCAGGAGAATTTATTCGAGAATTCGAGGAACACTAGATTCCAGAATTCAATTCTTTCATTATTTGATATATATATATTAAAAGTTTTAATTACGGAAAGTCGAGTGAACCGCATCCCGCGGGGCGAGCCTCGAAAGTGTTCATTCAAAAAATTCGAGGAATGCGAGACTCCAGAATTCAGTTATTTCGTTACTTTAATTATAAAAATATTTGAATGTCAAGTTCGGAAAAGTTTGATGGCGAGGCACAAAGCGCTTCGACTTACATGGTTTGCGAATCGGTTAAAGCGATAAAAAAAAGAATTAATTTATATCGAGATCCTTAAATCGGAATAAAATAATAGATATAAATAAATACATTAAATGAATTTAATAATGTACTAGCTAAGGGAAATAATATAATAGAATAGAAATTACATAGAATTTGTTTTATCAAAATTGAATTATATAATAAATAAAATAAAAGGCCTCAAATTGATTAAATTTCCCAATTTAAGATATCGGAAATAATTTAATCGTTTATTATATCATTGGCCATAAAATGAAATAAAATCTAAAAATAATAGCAAATAAAGAATTGGCCTCATATTTAATTTAAATAACGTCGATTTATTCGAAATCAAATAATTAAATATTTATTCATTGGCCAAAATAATAATAATAAAATCAATAATAAAATGAATCTAATAATAAATTAGAAACTATAAAAAATAGAAAATGGTCTCATATCGATTTGGACAACGTCGATAAATTGAATGTCGCGAATCGGACGATAATATCATAGACCGAATAAAAATACGAAATAAATCGATAAATCGATAAATAAATAGGAAATAGAAAAATGGCCTTAAATTAGTTTAGACAACGTCGATTAAAAAATCGAATGGCAATAAACCATTAGTTATATCATAGAACAAAACAAATAAAAATGAAAACCAAACGATTCACTAATATTAACCTTTTTTTTAAGACATTTCCATAATCAAAGAAATAAAGAAAATCAATAAATTATAAGAATAAAATAAATAAAAGAAAGCAATTACTAATATTATATAAAAAATTTAAATAATTAAAATACAGCACAACAAAAAAAATGACAACAAAACAGAAATATAAATAAAATAAATAAAAAATGAGAGGGAGGGTGCCGCATAGATCCAAGATCTGTGAAGATCAACTGGACCAAGCCCAGCCCATCAACAACAATGACAACATCTTTATTTATAAAATAAGAAAAAACAATATTAACATAATTAAACAATATCTCAGTAATAACAAAATATGAGAACACAAACAAAAGGGGTTGCTACCCTCACCGCCGCGACGTCACTAACAAAAGGAGAAAACAGTTTCAGGTTTGAAACTCTCCGCTCACGGCCTCAAATCTGCTGTGAATCTCGCGATTCAATTTCTCTCCGGCTCTTTCTCGGTGATCTTGTTCAAGTCCTTCTTCACGGAGCCTTTCAAATGCGTCTGCCACCTCGCTGCAGTTTCGGCGGCGGCTTTCCCGTGTGCGATTTTCTCACTCACGGTTTCATATCTGTTTGATTTGGAAGGTTAGTTCGGTGGTTATAGATCTCGTAGCTTCTCACTCGATGATTCTGTGCGAAGACTGCACAGACCTAGTCATGGCTTGTAGTTTAAACTCACGGAAAGTCTTACGGGATTTTGGTGGATCTCGCAAGATTCAGTGAAGTAAGAATGGTGATGAAGGGGTTTATGGAGGAGTCAATGTTGATTGAGGGATCAGTTTGTACTGAAAGAAGGTTTGTGTTTCAACATTTTTCACCATTTTAATGATTTTTGTTTGAGATTCTGCTTATGGGAGTAGTGTTTTCGATTGAATTTTTGATGCAGGATGATATTTATGCAAATTTGTGTAGTGATAGATTGATGAAGTTTGCAGGTTTTTCGGTTTCTCTCCCCCTCCTCCAATGTGTGAACAAAGGTCCTTTAAATAGAGGCATTCAAAGGGGGTAGAATTGGAAAAATGAGGAAGAAATTGGTGAGCTGTAGAATCATTCCGTTGGAAAAGATTTTGGGGTGTGATTTGTTGTGGGGACCTCAGGTTAGTGATTCATAAGATCATTTGTCTATAGTGACCTTCTAGATGAAGTGTGGTCCCAGATAACTTTGTTTAGTTTTCACTGCAAAACTGATTTTTTTACTGCTACCTGAACTTGTGAATCCTAATGTATGCATCTTTTCAACTTGCCTTGCTTTTTCGTTAAATAAGTTCCCTTCTGTATTTTTGAATGAATTCTATACTTTTAATGTACTCCTCATCAATATACATTTGTTTGTGTGAATCTGAACTTTTTCTTCTAAGGTTGTGTGCATTGTACTTCATCACCCAACATGTAACTTCTCTCTTTTGGTTGCACGGCATGAAGATAAAGGTGCTCATAGAAGATATGCTTGAGGATGAAATTTGAAGTGACGAAGAAATCTTCCGACAGGACGATCATACAAAGAGAAGTGTTCTTCTACCAACTTAGCATTGTGATTTTGTTTTGACAACATTACTTGGTTTTTGCAGGTATTGTCGCTCCCAAAAGATGAGACTGGCTCAAATATGGTACAGACGCGAACGGTCGGCGAGAGGGACAATGAGAACACACAGCAGTGAACTCACTAGAAATGAAAAGAGTCGCCAGCTAGGCATTTTTATCCCGGAGGAAAGGTAATGCTGCATAAACCTAGAAAGATATGGATAAGACGGTTGCGAACCAGAGAGACTGAGAAAGGGGGTTGGTTACAACCTGGGAAGATTTGTCCGCCGTACTCGACGGGATCCACGCTTAAAAGATTTGTGTTTTAAAGGGGTAGTGTCAGTGCAATCTATATATAAAATAGCTGGAAAGGATGTACAGGTGTCAGTGTAAAAGCAGTGAAGTGAAGTATACAGTGTCAGTGTAAGAACAAGAGTGAAATGCTCAGGAGTATGAGGCTTAAAGAATAAAGCTGGAAAGAGGGGGAATATTCAGAGACTTTTGTTCGATAACTGTTAAGTTATGCCTACGTATCCTCTCGTGCAATGAGGAAGTCAGGACACCGTAGTTCGACCCAAAGAGACTGAAAGATGAATTGACTTGTGAACTACTTACTTGCCTATGCTCAAGTGTATGACCTGTCTGGCTCAGGTGCAAACTGTCTTGCATTAGACGGAAGAAGCAAGTTCTCGTTTGTGAGTGAATGAGATGAGAAAAGAATCCCGGAGAAGACGATTATTTTTTGTTTTTGAGTTTTCAGTCTTTTATTGCTTTTGAGAATTTGTCATAAGCTAATGAGCTTAAGCCTAAACCAACGGATTAGTGAACTCATCACATCTTCCCTCTGATTAGGGGTAATGAGAATACCTTAAGTGTGAAGTCAGCTTCTCACACTTAATCACCTTTGATGCAGGATTAAGATCATTAACCTACTTGTGATTATTTAGATGTTTTTGGTGTTTTTGTTTAGTGTTGAGTAATGAGATTAAGCCATAATCAGGGATTAAACAGACTCATTACACCATCCTAATAGAAGGATAATAGATGAGGGTGTTTAAGCTGAGGAAAGCTCCTCAACTTAATCCATGATTAGGGATTAAACTCATGACAAAACAAGCCTTTGATTAAGTGGGTTTTAGTTAATGATATGATGATGAAGTGATTTTTAGGGTTTGTAAGACAACTTGAGGGGGACTTGTCCATTAACACTAGGGTTAGTCCTTCTTAACCAATTAAGGAAGAATTAGAACCCTAATGCAAGGCCCAAGTTACAAGTGTGATGTCTTGATGATTATTGAGTGGATTTATTAAGAGAGGTAAACACATTAAGGGTTTAACACTTAGGATTAAAGTTATACACTCCATCCTAATAGAAGGATGCAGGCATAAGCTTGATCACAAAGCCTTAAAACCTTTAGGGTTTAGTCCCTGATTATGAGATGAGAAGAGAAGACTCAAAGAGACACAAAGGTAAAACTAAGTGGGGAACTAATCAAAACCCTAATCATTGTCATTCTTGGTTGTTCCTAAGGTTTGTGAGGTTTAACAAGAGAAATCTTCAATGGAACCACCAGGAAGCAGATGAAAGGAGCCAAGAGAAGCAAAGTAACTTGCTTCAGTTAAGAAGACAAGTCACTTGAGGAAAGAAAGTAGGATGAAGAAGAATGAGCAAGCTCAATCTCAAACACACAACAAAATGCAGCAAGGATTCATAAAAGAGATGAAGAGAAGTTATGAGAAGTGAAAGCAAATTCACTTCTTAAAGTCACTTACCACCTGAAAGGTTAGAAAAGAAATGCAATGCAATGCAAAATGGGATGGAATGACATGATGCAAACCAAAACCAGAAGCACATTCATGATTTTAATGATGCTATGAGATGCTACAAACATGAGACAACAAATGGAGATGATCATACAAGCTCATGGATGCAAATGGAGCAAGTTAAAACACATGAACATTCATGAAAAGTTATGAAATGCATATGGCATACAACATGACAAATGCAAGATGCAATGATCAAACATGCTTTCAATATGTCTTAAGATGCTCAATGAATCAAATGGAGGCATGGAATGTCATGGCAAGTCATGTTATGCAAGTAAATGCAAGGTGGATGCATATGGAAGCCCAAATTAGGGTTTATGATCAAAGCATCAAACACAAACCAAAATCAGAAGCAAACAACACTATAAAAAATTGAAAATGCACTCAAAGGACCCCTAATACTATACTAACCCATTGCCCAAAGGAGAGGTTTCAACTCTTAATCAAATTCAAGTTATGATTTTCCTAAGTTTTCTAGGGTTTTAGGGTTCCTTAACAAGAAAATTATCAAACAAAAGGAAAATGAAAGATCAAATCATGGCCATTTACTCTCACAAACTACATGCTAAACACAATGCAATGCAAAAAGAATCAAGGTCCAACTCTTTAGGGTTAGGCTGAAATGATTTTTGGAAGTTTGGATCAAAATAATGCATCAAAATGATTTTAATTCAATGAGAAATTCTCAAAATGCATCAAGATCAAAAAATAAATTTGGTTTGAGGGTTGGACAATGTTTCTAAATGTTTTTAAAGGTTTCATGAATTTTTTGGTGATTTTTAAATACCTAAAAGTATTTTTAATTAATTAATTCTCATTAATTAATTAAAAAGAACCTTTTAAATATTTAAAAATACTTTTTTAATGCTAAAAATGAAAATAAAAATATTTTTGTGTTCTGAAATTAAATAACTATTTGTACAAAAAATTTCAGATTTTTTAATGTATTTTTGCTATTTTAAATAAATTGTACAAGTTAAATGGAAAAATATGAAAATAAAAATAAACAAATGAGGAAGTAAGCAGATCTGATGGCTAGCATTCAAACTGGGGTGAAAATGGTTGACTGGCGCGTCATCCAAGGGCTGAGGCTTATCCTGATTAAATTAACCTAATTAAAATTAATTAAACTAATAAATGAGGATTAGGGCAAAATGAATGAATCTGGGCCATTCGTACACGCGCGAAGTCAAGCCAGTCAATTGATCCAATGCACAAGATTCAAACCTCACTTAATTACAGGATTAGGGTTAAGCACTTTCAGGTGACCGGAGGGGAGCTCCGGTCATCTTCTCCGGCGGGTTGAAAACCCTAGATCATGATTCAGGCCACTATTCTTCAATTTAAACACAGCAAAATGAACCTCTAACATCCTAGAATACAAATCCACCCTCAAACATCATTTAAACTCCAAGAATCATGCAAATCGAAGGAAACAAATTTCACGGGTGAAATTTCAGAGCATCAGTACAAACTCATTTTTCACTCATTTTCGATTCTAAGAACATCCCCATGACCAGCAAGACATAAGCTATCAATTTATAACAAAAAAAGCAAGCTCTGAGAGAAAAAGTTCATGGCCATACCTGAGATGGAAGCTTCTGTTTCTGGGCTTTCTGGGCTACTCCTTGGTGCAAACTCACTCCAATGGTTCCCCTGGTGCTAATGGCAAGCTTGGATGGAGCTTAAACAAGCTATTTTGAGAGGTCTGGTTCTGGTGTATCAGAAAATGAAGTCTGTGTGTGTGGTGTTTTAAGCTCTAGCAATGGTTGATTCTGGTTCCTTTTAGGGTGTTTGATTTGTTGGTGAAGAGAAATTGGATGTTTGATGGCTGGAAAATGAGATTCGAAGAGAGGAAGCTCTTTGACAGTTTTTTGGTATGCTGTGTTCTGGCTTGTTTCAAGGGCCAATGCTTTGCTATAATCTTCCCACAATGTGTGAATAGGCTGGGGGGCAGGTCAGTAGGGGTGGTTGTTTACTATTCCATGAGTATGGGAGTTTTGGCCAAAAAGTCAATGTGATTGGTACTTGCAGCATGGGCTATGGCAGCAGCAGTTTGAGGTCATGTCTGGCTTCAGCTTGGGTTAGGGACAGCCCTTGGATTTCTTGAGAGTGACTGCAACATATGGATCATGAGCTATGCTAGCTCTTGCAACTTGCCCACTTGATGTTTTCTCATGATTTTGTGCCATATACATGAGACATTGCTTGCTGAATTTTGTAGCATGGCACTTCTTTTAGTCATGGCAATGTATAGAAGTCAGCTAGTGATCACATAACTCCCTGAAAAATGGTTTTGCCAAGAATCCCCTTTTTGCACTTGTGATGAAAAATGGCTTAGGGATCTTTGAAAATCAAAGCAAACAAGGCAAAATCCCTTGGGCCAATTCTGTTTTTGGGGTCATGTATGATCATGTGATGAAGTTTTGAAGCCATTTGGAAGTCACTAGAATGCTTGGCACATGAATTTGCAAGTTTTCCCTTTGGTGCATAACTTGAAATTTAGTGATTTTTGCCAACTTTGACACACCATAACTTTTGATCCAAAATGAATTAGGTCATGTTCTTGTACTTTTTGAAAAGGGAAAGATCTATCCTACAACTTTCATGACCAAAGTTTTTCCATTTGAAGCATTTTTGGATCAAAAAGTAAGGGTTGAAAAGTTGCCTAAAATGACAAATTCCTTAAAAGTCAAACTTGCCCTAAAAAGTCAACTTTGCAAAAACTTGTGATTCTTGAATTTTGTGAACTTCTAACTTCTTCCATGATCAAATAAAGATCATATACACTCAAAATGATGAAGATCACCCTTTGGTTGGGTCATTGGGGGCCTCAGATGCCCTGATTTTGCACTGACTTGTCCAGAAAGTCAACTCTTGATCAGATGACTTCCCCATGGAATTTCTTCATGAAAATTGATATGCATACTCCCTATACCATATAAAGACCAATAGAAACAAAAATGACCAAAAAATTTGGAGTTATGGCCTTTGAATCCAAAACCCTAATTCTAGGTCATCTGTGCAGTCAAGCTTGGCTCTGCTTCCATACCAATCCCAGTTCTTGTGATCCTTTGGAATTCTTGACTTTGAGAGGATATAATATGATATTATAACATACATGGACCCCTTTGAAGTGATTGAAAACCTTTGGAGTGGCTCAAGAAGCTCTTGGATTGCTCAGATCACAAACCCTAGATGCAGATGATTTAGAATCTATGCAGTGAATCAAAAATGTGATATGAGATGGTATGATTGTGTTTATGCATATGAAATGATCACAAGCCAATGTGTGAATGGGTGAGGGCAAATTTGGGGTGTTTACAGCTGCCCCTATTCAAACATGAGTTAGCTGTGCAGGATGTAAGCAACGACTTATCAGGCAAGCAAGATAACTTGTGGTTGAATACCAAAGACAGTCCAAAATTTGCACTCACAGAATGAAGAAGAAAAGGGATATAGATTGTAAAAGAAAAAATAAAGTATATTGTAAAGAGGGCGACGGAGGACGACCGTCGAGCAGAGGACGACTGCTGGGTAAAGAGCAATGACGGGGACGGCCGACATGCTGAAAATGTGCGGAAAATAAAGCAATGACGGGGACGGCCGACACGCTGGGGATAAAGGGCATTATGATGGGGACGGCCATCAAGATAAAGCTGTAAGATTCTCTGGGTATTAATGAAACATGACGGGGACGGCCATCAAGTTCACAAAGGTAAAGTAACCAACGATGGGGACGGCCATCGGGCTTAAAAAAAGAGAAGGGACCACGACGGGGACGGCCATCGGGTTAAAGAATAAATGAAAAAAACAGATGATGAGGTACGGTCATCAAAGGTGAAGGACGATCACCTAGCAGGGGACGGCTGCTCTGTTGGGTTAAGATGAGGGACGGTCATCTAAGGTGGAGGACGACCACCTGGCAGGGTACGGCTGCCGAAAATATCGCAACATAGGATGAATGCCGGATAAAAGGTCAACGATGGGGACGGCCTTCGGACGAGCATGATGGAGGACGACCATCAAGAGGTGGAGGACGACCACCTAGCAGGGGACGGCTGCTCTCGAGGTTTATCATGACATAGGACGAATGCCAGATAACGAAAATCAACAATGGGGACGGCCATTGGATAAAATGATGAAGGATGATCATCAAGAGGTGGAGGACGACCACCTAGCAGGGGACGGCTGCTAAAATATCAACGATGGGGACGGCCATCGGATGAGCATGATGGAGGACGACCATCAAGAGGTGGAGGACGACCACCTAGCAGGGTATGAATGCTCTCAAAGTTTATCATGACACAGGACGAGTGTCAGATAATAAGGGAAATTTGCTTTGTTGTCGATTTACTGGGGAATAGTAAACACGGACGAGTGTTTATATCCAAGAAAACAAAAGGTATAAGTGTTTAGATGTGTATAGATTAAATATGCGGACGAGCATCCTTAAGACTATGATACAGACGAGTATCAGGTAGAAACAAGTACTCACACGTGTCCAGAGATGATGATACGGACGAGTATCAACGGGTTAACAACGAACACGGACGAGTGTTGAATCTGAAAGAATTCTTCTGGGAAATAGTAGACACAGACGAGTATCTATATTCAAGAAGACAAGAGTGTTTGACACAGTGTATGGATTAAAGATACGGACGAGCATCCTTAAGATTATGATACGGACGAGTATCATGTAGAAACAAATGCTTGACGCATGTTCTGAGATGATGATACGGACGAGTACCAACTGGTTAACAAAGAACACGGACTAGTGTCGAATCTGCGGGGATAAAAAAGTGGTGTATATAAGACACGGACGAGTATCTGTATAAATACGAGTAGTGAAAAGTATGAGTGACATATGGATGAGTGTTTAATCTGCTGGGGAGAGTGACACAGACGAGTGTCAAAAAAGTATAGTATAAGTAAGTATAAGGGTTGCAAAAGTGTAGGCGACCGCGCTGGGGATATGACACGGACGAGTGTCAAGGAATTGTATATACGAAAGTATCTGTGAGTGCAAAGAGAATGTCTTGGTTTTCTGCTGGGGATGTGACACGGACGGGTGTCAAAGGGAGTATATACTGGTGTTCATGAATGTGAGGCAACTGCTTTTGCTGGGGACTCTGGGGGAGAGTTTTTTCTGTATACTGATGGATTTTATTATTCACGAGTGGTCGATTCAAAACATGGCTTATGATTATGCTATATGTTTGATTTTTGCCGTAATGATCCGTTCTTAAGACGGAATGCTACGCTTTGTTTGGTGAGTATGATGCGAATGCTATGATCGTGCAAAAGATACCGATCCGGGATTCGGATCCTGTTGCTGTGAAGATCTCCGGTTGATCTGCTTGAAATGAACATCCCAGCTGGGGGTGAGATCATTGGTAGATCTGATGAGATGTATTTGCTTGGGGAGATAGGTCACTGATAGACCCATCCTTGGTAATGAGGGACCCAGCTGGGGTTTGTAGAAGCTTTCGTCACTCTGTTGTGATTCCTTCATGCGTTACTCTTCTGGATAGAGGCTGAAACTCTGTGGGGAGATGGTTCCCTGGCTCTATGTACTTGGCAAATGGCAACTCGGCTGGGGAAGACGAAAGATCACTGAAAGATCTTCCTAGAAATTTCTGTTGAGGATATTTGACAACTTAGCTGGGGATATGGGCATCTTCTAATACTGCCCTGTTGGAGAGGTGATGCCTGGTAACTCTGGTGGGGATAAGTGACAAATGACAACTCGGCCGGGGGGAAGACACTTCGGGTGCTAAGGCTGAGTGTTGATTTGCCAGCTTGCTAGGATGAAACTTCCATGCCCTGTGTTGCGTTCTGGATACCTGCAATCCTGCAAAGATAGAAGCGCACAAGTAATCCCGAGGTATCCCTTACCGGATTCCGTCATAGGAGTTAGACACTTCTGAGAGTAAGTATATTCCCTGCAAGCGCGTATCTTTTATTTTCGAAGATAAACATTTGTATTTATGCAATTCGTTTTTTCTAAGACATCAGACATTTTTGCAAATAAAAATGTACAAGGCGAAACATGACTGAAAATCTGATTTTATTAATTCATGTGCCCTGAATTGGCAAGATACAGTCAAGGAACATATCTCCTGAAATGAGGAGATTGTTACAAATTGAAAAACAAAATGTTGGCAAGGTTGTCGACGCTTTAAGGAGCTTCTTTTTTAGCTATGACTCGCATGACTTTTGACGTTCTTCTCGTCTTGCTTTCTGGAGAAGGCTGATTCTGATTGAAGCTTTGATCCTTTTGAAACTTACCAAGTTGTGAGTGATACAGACGAATTCAGCATGCAGTTGTTCGCTTATTCCCTTATTTTGCATGGATCGCCCTTTCGGGTTTTCAATCCATCGGGATACCCATTTTTGCCTGAGTTGTCCAATGCGGCTTTTCAACTCAGCGGGTGTACATTTTTCTTATTTTTCCCTTATTTTTGCCCGAGTCTTTTATTCTGTTTTTTGACTCGCCGGGATGCCCCATTTTTGCCTGGACTTACATTCTGTTTTTATGTCCAGCGGGTCATTTTTACGCGAAGTATTTTTTAACTGCATCTGAATTCACAGGGGACGGGAAGTCTTCACCATCCATGGTGCTGAGCATGAGTGCTCCACCAGAGAAAACTTTCTTTACCACGAATGGTCCTTCATAGTTCGGAGTCCATTTGCCCCTGTGGTCTGTATGAGGAGGGAGGATTCTCTTCAGCACAAGATCTCCTACTTGGTATTCTCGATGCCTGACTTTCTGATCGAAGGCTCTCTTCATTCTTTTCTGATATAACTGCCCATGACAGATTGCAGCTAATCTCTTTTCTTCGACCAGACTTAGTTGTTCGTATCGGGATCGGACCCATTCTGCTTCGTTCAACTTGACATCCATTAGCACCCGCAAGGATGGTAATTCAACTTCAACAGGTAGGACTGCCTCCATACCATACACAAGCTGATACGGTGTTGCCCCGGTGGACGTTCTGATTGACGTGCGATACCCATGCAAGGCAAATGGTAGCATTTCATGCCAGTCTTTGTAAGTGACTACCATCTTCAGCACAATCTTCTTGATATTCTTATTAGCTGCCTCAACAGCGTCGTTCATCTTTGGCCTATAAGGAGAAGAATTGTGGTGTTGGATCTTGAAGTCCCGGCATAGCTCTGCCATCATTTTGTTGTTTAAGTTTAGAACCATTATCAGTAATGATTCGCTCGGGCACTCCGTATCGGCAGATGATGTCTCTTTTCAGAAATCTGGCTACCACTTGCCTTGTAACATTTGCATATGAGGCTGCTTCAACCCACTTGGTAAAATAGTCAATGGCGACCAGGATGAATCTGTGGCCGTTTGAAGCAGTTGGCTCAATCTTGCCAATCATATCAATGCCCCACATGGAAAAGGGCCATGGTGAAGACATTATGTTCAAAGGATTGGGAGGCACATGCACCTTGTCTGCATAAATCTGGCATTTATGGCACTTTCTGGCATAGGCACAACAGTCTGCATCCATTGTAATCCAGTAATAGCCTGATCTTAGCAATTTCTTAGCCATGGCATGTCCTCCAGCGTGGGTACCAAAGGATCCTTCGTGCACTTCATGCATTAACAAGTCTGCTTCTGTTTTATCAACACATTTGAGGAGTACCATATCAAAGTTTCTCTTGTATAGGGAGCCATCAGTGTTCAGAAAGAAACTTCCAGCAAGCCTTCTTAATGTCTTCTTATCATTGGAAGATGCCCCAGGTGGGTATGTTTGATCCTCCAAGAAGCGCTTAATGTCATGGAACCAAGGCTTATCATCTTTGACAACATCTGCTGTGAACACATATGCTGGTTTGTCGAGTCTAGACACTGAAATCTGCGGCACAAAGTTGGCTGCTTGAACTTTGATCATAGATGAAATGGTAGCCAGGGCATCTGCAAATTGATTCTCGTCCCGAGGAATATACTCAAGCTTGACTGTTGTGAAGAAAGTCAATAACCTTCTTGTATAATCCCTGTAAGGTATCAGATGATCCTGGTGTGTGTACCATTTGCCGTTGGTTTGATTAACTACCAGAGTTGAATCTCCGAATACAGTCAATGTCTTGATCCTGAGGTCAATGGCTTCCCCAAGACCCATAATGCAAGCTTCGTATTCAGCTTCGTTGTTAGTGCAGTTGAAAGTGAGTTTTGCCGAGAAAGGCATGTGAACTCCTTTAGGTGTGATAAGTACTGCACCAACACCACGACCATTCATGTTAACAGCCCCATCAAACATCATAGTCCATCCTTCTTCCGGGTCAGGCCCTTCAGTGTGAATAGGCTCTTCATGATCTTTTGCTTTAATGAACATGATGTCTTCATCAGGGAAGTCAAATCTCATAGGCTTGTAGTCATCAATGGGTTGCTCAGCAAGATATTCAGACAATACACTGCCCTTGATGGCTTTCTGAGATGTGTACTGAATGTCATATTCTGTGAGAATCATTTGCCATCTTGCAACCCGTCCGGTAAGAGCTGGCTTCTCGAAAATGTACTTAACTGGATCCATCTTGGATATCAGCAAAGTGGTGTGGGTCAACATATACTGTCTCAGTCGGCGAGCAGCCCACGCTAAAGCACAGCAAGTTTTCTCGAGCAGTGAATAACGTTGTTCACAGTCGGTAAACTTTTTGCTTAGGTAGTATATTGCATACTCTTTTCGACCAGACTCGTCATGCTGGCCCAGCACACACCCCATTGACTCTTCTAATACTGTCAAGTACATTATCAGAGGTCTTCCTTCAACTGGAGGCATAAGGATTGGAGGTTCTTGCAGGTATTCTTTGATCTTGTCAAAAGCCTTCTGGCAGTCTTCGTTCCACCTGACCGTCTGTTCTTTTCTTAATAGCTTGAACAAGGGTTCACAGGTTGCTGTAAGGTGAGATATGAACCGTGAAATGTAGTTCAATCTACCTAAGAACCCTCGAACTTCTTTTTCAGACTTCGGTGCAGGCATTTCTTGAATGGCTTTGACTTTATCAGGGTCAACCTCAATCCCTTTCTCGCTTACAATAAAGCCCAACAGCTTACCAGATCGTACCCCGAATGTGCATTTGTTGGGGTTCAGCTTCAGTTGGTACTTCCTCAGACGCTTGAATAGCTTCAGCAGATTTACCAGGTGGTCTTCCTCTGTAAGGGACTTGGCAATCATGTCATCCACATAACACTCGATTTCCTTATGGATCATATCGTGGAACAACGTTACCATAGCCCGTTGATATGTTGCACCAGCGTTCTTCAATCCGAATGGCATCACCTTATAACAGAAGGTGCCCCAGGGTGTGATGAAGGTTGTCTTCTCCATGTCTTCAGGTGACATTTTAATCTGATTGTATCCTGAATATCCATCCATGAAGGAGAATACCGAGAACTGAGCCGTGTTATCCACCAGTACATCAATGTGAGGTAATGGGAAGTCGTCCTTCGGGCTGGCTCTGTTCAGGTCCCGGTAATCGACACACATCCTTACTTTGCCGTCTTTCTTAGGCACAGGTACTATGTTAGCGACCCATGGCGGATAGCTAGTTACAGTAAGGAACCCGGCGTCCCACTGCTTTTGTACCTCTTCTTTGATTTTCATTGCCATGTCTGGGCGAGTACGGCGCAGTTTCTGCTTAACCGGCGGGCATTCTTCTCTTAAAGGTAGCTTGTGCATAACAATGTCGGTGTCCAACCCTGGCATATCTTGGTAACACCAAGCAAACACATCCACATATTCTTGAAGCAGGTCAATCAGTTGTTTCTTCACTGAGTCTTGTAAGCAGGCCCCGATTTTAACTTCTTTCACGTCTTCACCTGTACCAAGATTGACCGTTTCAACCTCCTCCTGATGAGGAGTGATAACTTTTTCCTCTTGTCTCAACAACCTAGATAGCTCTTCAGGAAGCTCATAATCTTCTTCAACCCCTTCATCAGCTTGATTGATTGGATTGTCAAAGTCATACGAAGTCATAGCCGTGCTGTTGTCGGTGCTGTCTGGAAGGCACTCTCTGCAAGGGTTCAGTTTGTTCATTTTAGTGATTGATTTTAATCTTGCTTAGAAAAGTGAAATAAAGTTGTCATTTTGAAAACATCGCCATTTATTTTTTGTACAAAAAGAAAAATGGAAAAACAGTGAGCGGAAAAGAAAAAGACTCATTTGCAAAAAGATGTCTGATATTTCATTGATTAATCATGTTGCACAAAAAGTACAGATGGCCCGATTACAAAATGAGTCTTGTCATCTTGGGCAAGATGCAAGACTTTGATGCATGCTATAAAAATACAGGAAATAATAATTACTCTGCATGAGTAACTCTTATAATTTCCTGGGAAGACCAGTTTGAGATACTGCTCCCCGGGATCTTTGGACGAATCCAGCTTTCCAGGTTGCGTTCTTCTTCCAGCTCGTCTTCCAAATTGTTGATAGCATCAGGGGTAAGCATCCCCCCACTGACAAAACCAGGCTTCCCAGCAGCCTCTGCTTGATCTCGTCGAGTTGGTTTGTAACCCAACCCAAATTTGTCCTTCTTCTCCTCCACAGATATAACCTTGCCCCAGCCTTGGGCAGTTCCTTCCTCAACAACCTTCCGGGCTTGTTGATAAGATGACATGGAGATTCCAGGTACAACAGATGCCTCATTCACATTCAGGGCCTCAAACCCTTGACTCATCGTTTCATGGATCTCCCCATCCATCTCAATATATTTATAAGTAGCCAGATGGCTAACAAAAATATCCTCCTCCCCACAAATTGTAACGACTTGACCTTCCCACTCAAATTTTAACTTCTGGTGAAGGGTAGACGTTACTGCGCCAGCGGCGTGAATCCATGGTCTACCCAACAAACAGCTGTAGGCAGGCTGAATGTCCATCACGTAGAAGGTCGTTTTGAAAGTTTGTGGGCCAATCGTTACAGGCAACTCAATTTCTCCCAGAACTGATCTCTTAGAGCCGTCAAAAGCTCTCACTACCAAGTTACTGGGTCGCAATGCCAATCCTTCATATTCCAGCTTCACAAGAGCCTTTTTAGGTAAGACATTGAGGGATGACCCTGTGTCTACCAGCACATGGGAAAGAACTGCACCTTTACATTCCATGGTGATGTGCAAGGCTTTGTTATGATTGCGGCCTTCCGTAGTCAAATCAGTGTTGGTGAACCCTAGTCCATTACTAGCATTGACATTTCCAACTACAGCTTCCAGCTGATTGACTGTGATCTCTTCCGGCACATAGGCAGCGTGCAAGACTTTTAGAAGTGCATTCCGATGAGCCTCGGAGTACATTAACAATGATAGGATGGAGATCTTGGAAGGGGTCTGATGAAGCTGGTCCACTATTCTGTAATCACTCTTCTTGATGATTCTCATGAATTCATCAACTTCTTGATCGAAAGGGGTTTTCAAAGCTTCTTTGAAAACTTGTTCTTCTTGTACCAAGCTTTTCCCTTTTGCCTTGGCAACAGCTTCTGCTTCTGCAGTGGGTTTTTGAATTTGTGGGGCAAAAAGACGTCCGCTTCGAGTGAAGCCTCCGCCTCTTCCCACATTGTCTATTTGTGGTGAAGAAGTTGATGACTCAAGAGTGATTTTTTGTCCTTCGCAATATAAATCGGAGTCGTAATGCCAAGGGATGGCTTTACTGCTTTCATAAGGTACTGGTCCAGGCACTGTGACAGTGACCGGACTGATGGCAGCTGCAGAAGGGACTGTGATAGTCTGTGGATCATAATATATTGTGATCGGTGCTCTGATAGGAGTAGCACTTTGTGAGTTGTAGGCAAAATCATTTTCAGGATCATAATAAATTGTAACTGTTGAGACATTTGCATTGTTGGTTGCTGATGTTGTAGGAGACATTGTTGGAAGGATGGGTGTTGTTGTTGTAGGAGATTCAAAATGAAGTGGTGCTGAAGTTGTAGAAGGAATGTTCGTTGATATCTGATCGGTTGAAATGACAGATGAAATATTTGTTGATGAAGCTGAAGAGTTGTCGGGAACAATGGTTGTTGCAGTTGTAGGAGGTTCTGGAACCGTTGTTAAGGAGATTGCTGGATTGGTAGGAATTGATGTTGTAATCTGAAGCAGGCCATTCTGGATGAGACCATCTATTCCATCCCTTAAGTTATCACAACCATTCACTGAAATGTTGCAGTAAGCACACCCTAACTCACACCCCGGGAACATTTGACATTCGAGGAGCTGAGCTTTGATCTCTACCAACGGTGTCCGAATCTGACCCACGCTGGTTATTAAGTAAGACGGCTTGTCTTCTTCAATAGCATTGATTCTGGGACCTCCCTGGTGTGGCATAGGGTTCTTGTTGACATTTGGTGGTGGTGCAAAGTTTAGAGCCTTGGAATCCACTAAATCTTGCACTTTCATGTGCAAAGCTCTGCACTTTTCTGTACTGTGACCAGGTGCATTTGAGTGAAAAGCACATCTGGCGCTGGCGTCGTAGTTCCTGGGCAGACTGTTAGGATCCGGAGGTGCCAACGTCCTGAGCTCAACTAGGTTGAGTTTCAAGAGTTGTGGCAGCAATGTGGCATAGGGCATAGGGATCGGATCAATTACCCTATTGGCCTGAGAGGGCCTCTGTTGGAATGGTCTCTGCTGATTATTGTTGTTGGTATTGCTGTTGTTGTAATTTCTTGGAGGATACTGAGTTTGTTGCTGATACCGAGGTGGTTGCTGATAATTTTGTTGCGGTGGTTGATAAGCTGGTTGTGGATGAGCTGGAGCGGGAATGGTGACTGCTGCCACGGACCTATGAACATACTGGGGCCTGCCCCTGTTGGTGTGAATAGCATTGGTTTCACCAGTTCTTCTTGGGCCTGCAAAAGGCTTTCTTGCATTACTGGATGAGCTTGCACCATTGTCTGAGTTCTTACCCATCTTCAATAGGCTTTCAATTCTCTCCCCGGCTATGACTACATCTGCAAAGCTGGTAGACGAGAAGGCAGCTAGCCTATCAATGTATGTTCCTTGGAGGGTGTTCATAAACATATCAGCCATCTCCCTCTCTGACATAGGTGGCTGGACAGCAGCAGCAAGCTGTCTCCACCTTTGAGCGTACTCTCGGAAGCTTTCCCTAGATGATTGTGACATACCCATCAGGAGGGTCCTGTTGGGTGCCATATCCAAATTATATTGGTACTGTCTGATAAAGGCCTCTGCCAAGTCCTTCCAGCACCTAATGGTTGCTCTTGTCAAGTGGGAGTACCATTCCCTTGAAGCCCCTGTTAAGCTATCCTCGAAATAAAACATCCAAAGCTTCTCATCCATGGTATAGGCTTTCAGCCTCCCCAGAAATGATTGTAAATGGGTCCGGGGGCATGAAGTCCCGTTGTATTTTTCAAAACATGGAGGCTTAAACTTGTGGGGAATCCTGACCCCGTCTACCAAGCCCATGTCCATAACATCAAATCCCAAAGAATTTTGAGACTCTAAGGATCTTAATTTCTCAGCTATCTCATCCAGCCTTCTGTCATAAGCTTCCTCCCCATCTCCCATTACTGTGAACTGATCTTCCTGGGGGTCTTCCTGCAGTACTCTTCCTGCTGTGGCAGTCCCTGGTATATTGACAGGGATGTTGATCTCTGGATGCTGGTGGGGTCCAAAGACTGGGGGTTGACATGAGGTTGGACTCTTTCATTGTTGCTTGTCCCAGCAGTCCCTGGGTGATGGTCTTCCTGATTTCTCCCTTCTACCAGTGCTCTTAACCTCTCCTGGCTTTGAGCCATATTGTTCATCACCTCCATAAATTGTGTCATCTGATTCCTCATCTCCAACCTTTCGTTGGTCATTTGATTTCTGACCTCTGTAAGGTCCTGCTGCATTTGATCCATCTGTATTCCCGGAAGGTTGTTTCGGGTTGGATATCTATGTGGACGGTTAAGTGGGAACCCTCGTCGCCGAGCAATAATTCCTGAGATCACAACAGAGTTAGTAACAATAAAACAAAACCTACAAAACAAAACAAAAAGGTTAGTATGCAATGCAGTGTGTCTATTTGTTTCCAAGGTATCCGGCTTGGCACCTGGTTTTGACCTTTCCAGACCCCTGAAGAAGATACTTGTGATGTTGCTTTGAAAGAAACTCAGGTAGAGCAAACTGATACATACATTAAAAAGTAAATGATACATAGTTTGTTTCTTTTACAGTACATGCCCTCCGAGGGGTCAAAAATACAACATAAGAAAAGAAAAGTACAATGAAATGAAAGAAACAACAAGCAAAAGGTCAGACTCCAAGACCAAATTCATCCTCCTGAACTTCCTTGAGAAGTGCTTCAGTCACAGGATCAGCTGGGCGCTCTGTAAGATTCCTGATAAGGAGATTCCTTGTAGCAATAGCTGCAGTTAGTTTCTTGTGCTGACTTTGATCCTTTGACCTCTTTACACCAGCTCTGATCTTCAACTCTGAGATCTCTCTCTGGGCTGCTGCCAGGGCTTCCTGTTGCTCTTTTGCACTAGCTTCCATCTGTTCAATCTTATCCTGAGTCCTTTTGTCCTCTTGAGTACGGGCTTCGGTGATCCTGACCCACCTAGCCTGACTCTCCTTCAGATACAAATCAGTCCTGGCCTTCTGGAACTGAGCTTCCTTGCAGGCATTCTTCAAGATCTGTTCTCCAGCCCTAGACTTCTTAATGTAATCCTCAGACTTCTCAATTCTAGCCAGATTCTCCACCTTCAACTTCTCTAGCCTCTCAATATCCAACCTACCATCAGTCCTCTCCCAGAGGGTCTTCCGTAGAGCTTGAGTCAACTTCTCATTCCTTTCTTTCAATTTCTCAAACTCCTCTAAGCTGACAGTTGTTGGAGGTGGTGCTGTGGAAGGTCTAGGCATGTCTTCAATAGTGAAAGGCATTCCAGATAACTGAGCCCTGGCATGAGACCACTCATAGTACTGGGCTGAGGCTACATTATTGCATCTCCCAAGAATGGTTACCCCCTTAGTTTGCACATTATCCCAGGCCCAGGCTGCCTGCCTGACAACAGCCAGATTAGGCTTGATTTCACAATAAAGGGTCTCAGTCAGATCCTGTACCTTAGGAGGATGGACTAATGCATAGCCCAGTTGTCTTTTGAATAGCAGAGGGTTGTAATTGATGCAACCCTTTACTCCAATCAAAGGCACATTGGGAAATTGCCCACAACTTGTAATGATGTCTCTGCCCTTAGTACTCTGAGTACACCATCTGATATCATCTGAGGTTAGAGCAACAAGCCTTCTAGCCCAGTTCTTCTCCTGGTGAGGGTTCAAGAATGCATCATTCTTTGGCAAGTGCTTGAGCAGCCACGTATGGAACAAAGGTGCACAGCATCTTACTAATCTCCCCCTTTGCTTTTCATTCCTTTGATGAACTGAGTGGTAAAGATCTCCCAGTAAGGTGGGTACTGGGTTTCTCAGGATGAAAAGATGGACTGCATTCTTGCTAACAAACCTAGGCTCATCTGCAAAAAGTAAGATCCCATAAATGCTAAGGGCCAACAGAGCACAGACTGCCCTCCACTCCCCTAGGGAGGCCTTCAAATTAGCCTGAGAAGTCAAGAAATCCAGATGAAAACCAGAGATTCCAGCTTTAGATGTCAAATTTTGCCCAATCAGAACTGGTTCCAGATGTAAAGCTCTTGCTATCTCCTCATTACTTGGGAAAGCCATCTCAGGGTTGAAGGGGATTCCACCTCTGATAGGTACACCAACCAATGATGAGTATTCCTCCAACAATGGTCCCAGCTGAAAATTCTGAAATGTGAAGCATCTTAGAGGGGGATCATAGAACTGTAGGCAAGTATGAATCAGGCTCCTCTGTGAAGGGTCCAAATCCATAACCACATCAAGTATTCCTCCATAATGTTCTCTAAAAAGTGGTATATGGTCTGGAGTAATCAGGGTTTGAATCCTCCTGATGCTAGCTAGCTCAGGCTCAAAGAAGTGGTAGGAGATGTTACTTTTCTTAGGTGCCATGTTGCTGAAGACTGGGTGCTGATGATGATGACTGAGGACAACACTGAAGGTGGGCCACTGGCAGGCAGAGACTGATGATGCAGGTAGCAGATAGCTGAAGCAAGTGTTGATGAAGATAAGTCTATGCTGAAGAAGGGGTCAAAACCAAGCCAAAATTATAGGATGGATACCCTGAAAAACAAATAAACACATGTCAAAATGATGCAATGAGGATGTATGCAAATGATATGCAAGGGTTTGTGACTGAGCTGGATCTGATCAAGTGTTCTGATATAGGTCCACATATGTTAAAGAAGTCCAGATGAAGGTCTATAAGTCCAGTAACCAAGGTGGGGGACTCAAATAAAGAGTCACATGTCCAGGGTTAAAATCACAAGAACTGTTCCAACATGGAGTACTCTTAATCAAAACAAAGTAACAGGGTATGCTGAGGCCAAGGGTACCTGCAAACCTGCAAACAACTCAACCCTCCTCACAGGTGATGTTCTAAAACAAGGATCCTCAGACTTGGATCAGTTATGAGAAGTGTAAACACTTCTAACCCGGAGGTACAGTGTTTACAATAACCATAAAAGATCCTCCTCTAATTCTCCTCAGTTTCTGAAGGTCAATACTAAAGGTCATCCAGACTTAGCAGGCTTCCCAGATAGCCCTAGTATTGCAGGAAATCTGCAACACAGAGTTCTCAAGAAGAAACCCATATATGAACCGTGTTTCATATTCCCGCACCAGACCGAGATGGAATGGGAAAGAATATGAACCACTCTAGCCTAGGTGTCACTCAGGTCCCAGGTATAGGACCTTAACTCTCAATAGAATCCCCACCCACCAAAGAAAAACCAGATCCAGCCAGACAGCATGACAGTATGATATATGTAAAGCTGTAAAGAAAGCAATAAACAAAACTGTACATAAAGCAAAAATAAATACAAATACAAGCACAGATAGCACATAACACCCCAGTAAACACAAATCAAACAAGCGCTAGGAGGAACCCACAAAAAGAACCAGAAGCCCTGGTTACAGTATAAGGGTCCCCAGCAGAGTCGCCAAGCTGTCGCTCCCAAAAGATGAGACTGGCTCAAATATGGTACAGACGCGAACGGTCGGCGAGAGGGACAATGAGAACACACAGCAGTGAACTCACTGGAAAAGAAAAGAGTCGCCAGCTAGGCACTTTTATCCCGGAGGAAAGGTAATGCTGCATAAACCTAGAAAGATATGGATAAGACGGTTGCGAACCAGAGAGACTGAGAAAGGGGGTTGGTTACAACCTGGGAAGGTATTAGCACCCAGATTGTCCGCCGTACTCGACGGGATCCACGCTTAAAAGATTTGTGTTTTAAAGGGGTAGTGTCAGTGCAATCTGTATATAAAATAGCTGGAAAGGATGTACAGGTGTCAGTGTAAAAGCAGTGAAGTGAAGTATACAGTGTCAGTGTAAGAACAAGAGTGAAATGCTCAGGAGTATGAGGCTTAAAGAATAAAGCTGGAAAGAGGGGGAATATTCAGAGACTTTTGTTCGATAACTGTTAAGTTATGCCTACGTATCCTCTCGTGCAATGAGGAAGTCAGAACACCGTAGTTCGACCCAAAGAGACTGAAAGATGAATTTACTTGTGAACTGCTTACTTGCATATGCTCAAGTGTATGACCTGTCTGGCTCAGGTGCAAACTGTCTTGCATTAGACGGAAGAAGCAAGTTCTCGTTTGTGAGTAAATGAGATGAGAAAAGAATCCCGGAGAAGACGATTATTGTTTGTTTTTGAGTTTTCAGTCTTTTATTGCTTTTGAGAATTTGTCATATGCTAATGAGCTTAAGCCTAAACCAACGGATTAGTGAACTCATCACATCTTCCCTCTGATTAGGGGTAATGAGAATACCTTAAGTGTGAAGTCAGCTTCTCACACTTAATCACCTTTGATGCAGGATTAAGATCATTAACCTACTTGTGATTATTTAGATGTTTTTGGTGTTTTTGTTTAGTGTTGAGTAATGAGATTAAGCCATAATCAGGGATTAAACAGACTCATTACACCATCCTAATAGAAGGATAATAGATGAGGGTGTTTAAGCTGAGGAAAGCTCCTCAACTTAATCCATGATTAGGGATTAAACTCATGACAAAACAAGCCTTTGATTAAGTGGGTTTTAGTTAATGATATGATGATGAAGTGATTTTTAGGGTTTGTAAGACAACTTGAGGGGGACTTGTCCATTAACACTAGAGTTAGTCCTTCTTAACCAATTAAGGAAGAATTAGAACCCTAATGCAAGGCCCAAGTTACAAGTGTGATGTCTTGATGATTATTGAGTGGATTTATTAAGAGAGGTAAACACATTAAGGGTTTAACACTTAGGATTAAAGTTATACACTCCATCCTAATAGAAGGATGCAGGCATAAGCTTGATCACAAAGCCTTAAAACCTTTAGGGTTTAGTCCCTGATTATGAGATGAGAAGAGAAGACTCAAAGAGACACAAAGGTAAAACTAAGTGGGGAACTAATCAAAACCCTAATCATTGTCATGCTTGGTTGTTCCTAAGGTTTTTGAGGTTTAACAAGAGAAATCTTCAATGGAACCACCAGGAAGCAGATGAAAGGAGCCAAGAGAAGCAAAGTAACTTGCTTCAGTTAAGAAGACAAGTCACTTGAGGAAAGAAAGTAGGATGAAGAAGAATGAGCAAGCTCAATCTCAAACACACAACAAAATGCAGCAAGGATGCATAAAAGAGATGAAGAGAAGTTATGAGAAGTGAAAGCAAATTCACTTCTCAAAGTCACTTACCACCTGAAAGGTTAGAAAAGAAATGCAATGCAATGCAAAATGGGATGGAATGACATGATGCAAACCAAAACCAGAAGCACATTCATGATGTTAATGATACTATGAGATGCTACAAACATGAGACAACAAATGGAGATGATCATACAAGCTCATGGATGCAAATGGAGCAAGTTAAAACACATGAACATTCATGAAAAGTTATGAAATGCATATGGCATACAACATGACAAATGCAAGATGCAATGATCAAACATGATTTCAATGTGTCTTAAGATGCTCAATGAATCAAATGGAGGCATGGAATGTCATGGCAAGTCATGTTATGCAAGTAAATGCAAGGTGGATGCATATGGAAGCCCAAATTAGGGTTTATGATCAAAGCATCAAACACAAACCAAAATCAGAAGCAAACAACACTATAAAAAATTGAAAATGCACTCAAAGGACCTCTAATCCTATACTAACCCATTTCCCAAAGGAGAGGTTTCAACTCTTAATCAAATTCAAGTTATGATTTTCCTAAGTTTTCTAGGGTTTTAGGGTTCCTTAACAAGAAAATTATCAAACAAAAGGAAACTGAAAGATCAAATCATGGCCATTTACTCTCACAAACTACATGCTAAACACAATGCAATGCAAAAAGAATCAAGGTCCAACTCTTTAGGGTTAGGCTGAAATGATTTTTGGAAGTTTGGATCAAAATAATGCATCAAAATGATTTTAATTCAATGATAAATTCTCAAAATGCATCAAGATCAAAAAATAAATTTGGTTTGAGGGTTGGACAATGTTTCTAAATGTTTTTAAAGGTTTCATGAATTTTTTGGTGATTTTTAAATACCTAAAAGTATTTTTAATTAATTAATTCTCATTAATTAATTAAAAAGAACCTTTTAAATACTTAAAAATACTTTTTTAATGCTAAAAATGAAAATAAAAATATTTTTGTGTTCTGAAATTAAATAACAATTTGTACAAAAAATTTCAGATTTTTTAATGTATTTTTGCTATTTTAAATAAATTGTACAAGTTAAATGGAAAAATATGAAAATAAAAATAAACAAATGAGGAAGTAAGCAGATCTGATGGCTAGCATTCAAAATGGGGTGAAAATGGTTGACTGGCGCGTCATCCAAGGGCTGAGGCTTATCCTGATTAAATTAACCTAATTAAAATTAATTAAACTAATAAATGAGGATTAGGGCAAAATGAATGAATCTGGGCCATTCGTACACGCGCGAAGTCAAGCCAGTCAACTGATCCAATGCACAAGATTCAAACCTCACTTAATTACAGGATTAGGGTTAAGCACTTTCAGGTGACCGGATGGGAGCTCCGGTCATCTTCTCCGGCGGGTTGAAAACCCTAGATCATGATTCAGGCCACTATTCTTCAATTTAAACACAGCAAAATGAACCTCTAACATCCTAGAATACAAATCCACCCTCAAACATCATTTAAACTCCAAGAATCATGCAAATCGAAGGAAACAAATTTCACGGGTGAAATTTCAGAGCATCGGTACAAACTCATTTTTCACTCATTTTCGATTCTAAGAACATCCCCATGACCAGCAAGACATAAGCTATCAATTTATAACAAAAAAAGCAAGCTCTGAGAGAAAAAGTTCATGGCCATACCTGAGATGGAAGCTTCTGTTTCTGGGCTTTCTGGGCTACTCCTTGGTGCAAACTCACTCCAATTGTTCCCCTGGTGCTAATGGCAAGCTTGGATGGAGCTTAAACAAGCTATTTTGAGAGGTCTGGTTCTGGTGTATCAGAAAATGAAGTCTGTGTGTGTGGTGTTTTAAGCTCTAGCAATGGTTGATTCTGGTTCCTTTTAGGGTGTTTGATTTGTTGGTGAAGAGAAATTGGATGTTTGATGGCTGGAAAATGAGATTCGAAGAGAGGAAGCTCTTTGACAGTTTTTTGGTATGCTGTGTTCTGGCTTATTTCAAGGGCCAATGCTTTGCTATAATCTTCCCACAATGTGTGAATAGGCTGGGGGGCAGGTCAGTAGGGGTGGCTGTTTACTATTCCATGAGTATGGGAGTTTTGGCCAAAAAGTCAATGTGATTGGTACTTGCAGCATGGGCTATGGCAGCAGCAGTTTGAGGTCATGTCTGGCTTCAGCTTGGGTTAGGGACAGCCCTTGGATTGCTTGAGAGTGACTGCAACATATGGATCATGAGCTATGCTAGCTCTTGCAACTTGCCCACTTAATGTTTTCTCATGATTTTGTGCCATATACATGAGACATTGCTTGCTGAATTTTGTAGCATGGCACTTCTTTTAGTCATGGAAATGTATAGAAGTCATCTAGTGATCACATACCCTAGGGCCAATTCTGTTTTTGGGGTCATGTATGATCATGTGATGAAGTTTTGAAGCCATTTGGAAGTCACTAGAATGCTTGGCACATGAATTTGCAAGTTTTCCCTTTGGTGCATAACTTGAAATTTAGTGATTTTTGCCAACTTTGACACACCATAACTTTTGATCCAAAATGAATTAGGTCATGTTCTTGTACTTTTTGAAAAGGGAAAGATCTATCCTACAACTTTCATGACCAAAGTTTTTCCATTTGAAGCATTTTTGGATCAAAAAGTAAGGGTTGAAAAGTTGCCTAAAATGACAAATTCCTTAAAAGTCAAACTTGCCCTAAAAAGTCAACTTTGCAAAAACTTGTGATTCTTGAATTTTGTGAACTTCTAACTTCTTCCATGATCAAATAAAGATCATATACACTCAAAATGATGAAGATCACCCTTTGGTTGGGTCATTGGGGGCCTCAGATGCCCTGATTTTGCACTGACTTGTCCAGAAAGTCAACTCTTGATCAGATGACTTCCCCATGGAATTTCTTCATGAAAATTGATATGCATACTCCCTATACCATATAAAGACCAATAGAAACAAAAATGACCAAAAAATTTGGAGTTATGGCCTTTGAATCCAAAACCCTAATTCTAGGTCATCTGTGCAGTCAAGCTTGGCTCTGCTTCCATACCAATCCCAGTTCTTGTGATCCTTTGGCATTCTTGACTTTGAGAGGATATAATATGATATTAGAACATACATGGACCCCTTTGAAGTGATTGAAAACCTTTGGAGTGGCTCAAGAAGCTCTTGGATTGCTCAGATCACAAACCCTAGATGCAGATGATTTAGAATCTATGCAGTGAATCAAAAATGTGATATGAGATGGTATGATTGTGTTTATGCATATGAAATGATCACAAGCCAATCTGTGAATGGGTGAGGGAAAATTTGGGGTGTTTACAGGTATAAACCTTGGCACCAATGCACTTTCAATTGAAGTACTTTAACGTGTTATTTTGAAGATAACACCGTCAAATGAATTGGCATGTTGTACCAGGGTGATGAAGGTCTTGGTTGTCCTTGGCTTGGGAATTCATGTTTGTAAACACCCCAAATTTTCCCTCACTAAGTTCATACGATGGCTTGTGATCTTTTCATTTGCATAAGTTCAATCATATCATATCATGTTGCATTTTTGCTTCACTACATTGGTTCAAAGTCATATGCATCTAGGGTTTGTGATCTGAGCAATCCATGGGCTATTTGAGCCACTCCAAAAGTCTTCAATCATCTCAAGAGGGTCCATGTATGTTCAATCATCATATTATATCCTCCCAAGATCAAGAAAGTCAGAAAATCACAAGAACTGGCAAGGCATGAAAGCAGAGTCAGGTTTAACTGCACAAATGACTTAAAATTATGGTTTTAGTTTCAGAGGCCATAACTCCACATTTTTTGGTCATTCTTGTTTATATTGGTCTCAATATGTTATAAGGATCTTGCATACCAAGTTTGATGGGAAAATTCATTGTGGAAGTCATCTGATCACTGGGTAACTTCTTGAGCAAGTCAGAGCAAAATCAGGGCATCTGAGGCCCCCAAACATGGAACCAAAATGGATTTTTCATCAAAATGAAGTTATATAGTCTTTATTTGATCATTGAAGTGCTTGGAAGTTCACAAATTTGAAGAAAAGTGGGCTAAACCAAAAGTTGCCAAATATGGAAATGACTTGTAATGTAAACTTTCCATTTTGGGAAAGTTTTTCAACCTCCTCTTTCTCAACCAAAAATGCTTCAAATAAAAATTCTTGGTCATGAGAGTTGTAAATTGGATCATTCCCTTTTCAAAAAGTACAAGAACAAGACCTAATTCATTTTGGAACTCAAGTTATGGCTTTCCAAAGTTGGCAAAAATCACATAATTTCAAGTTTCATGTCAAAGAGGGATTTTTGCAAAACCTCATGCCAAGCAAATTTGTGACCTCAAAGTGACTTCTAATCATCATACAAACTTTGTGCAATGCCTAAAAGTCAGATTTGTGCCAAGAATTCCCAAGTTTCATGACTTGTGCATGAAGAAATCAAGAAAGGGCCAAACTTCATGAAATTTGCAAAACCCCCCCACAAACTTCAATCTACTTGCTAATTGGCCTCAATCTGAATTCCATGGTTTCCCATGAATCAAGCTGCGCAGGACATGCCCTTGTCCTTGGCCTGAATTTGCCCATACCTCAAAGGACACCTAACCTTGACTTTTTGCAAAATGAACCATACCAATCAGCATAGGCCACCAACAACTCTCTGACCTATCAAGACTTGATACATGGACCAAATACAAGCCATTACACACATTAAGCAAGCCAGAATCCTCCCACAAGTCAGCATTCACCAAAACTCCCCCCTTTGCATTTTCATTCGAAACTCATCACACAAACTACAAACCTTCAAACAAACTTCATAGAACAACTCACCATCAATCCCTGATCATTTCCCATCCTTCATCTTGTCCTAAAAACAGCCATATCAAAAACACGATTTTGGCCCCCCCTTGAACTGAACATCAGCAAACTTCAAAAAGAGTCCACAAAAGCTTCAGCCAAGTATCCCAGAAGCAAGAGGGAGTCAAAAGAAGGGGAAAAGCACCAAAGAGAGGACCAAACAGTGCCATTTTCGAAAGCTCCATTTCAGGTAACTTCAAGAACAAATTTTCCAGAAATGTAATTTCTTGTTATAGAAATGTTCTGTATGCTTTGCTGATCATAATGATCTATTTAGTTTTGAAAATGAGTAAGAAACCAGCATGTATGAAGCTTCTAAATTTTTTGCGTGTTTTCCGTTTGCCTTTGATTCTTGATCTTGAGTGAAAATAAATGATTTTGGTTGTTGGATTCTTGTTTAGAGTTGTCTAATGATTGATTCTGGAGAGTTTAGTGAGGTTTCATGGCGTATTGAGAGAGATTGAGTGGGAGAGCAGCCGGAGAAGATGACCGGAACACTGTTCCGGTCACCTGAATGTCATTAGGGTTCAGATTAGGGTTTAATTGTGTAATTAGTGAGATTTGAATTTCAGCCGTCCAGATGCGCGCGGGGTCAATTCCCTCTAACCTAGATTTGAATCTCCACCCTAGGATCAGCTGACTTTCCATTTTATTTCATTTAATTAGTTTTATTTCACATTTTTCTTATATATTTCATACGAATTTTAAAAAATAGTAAAACACATCAAAAAAATTCTGAAAATTTTTATTAAATCTTTTATTAATTTTCAGAACCCAAAAATATTTTTATTTTTATTTTTTGCATTAAAAATATTTTTTAAATCATTTAAATGATTATTTTTAATTAGTTAATGGAAATTAATTAATTAAAAATACATTTAGGTATTTAAAAATCCCAAAATAATTCATAGAGCATTTTCAAACATTTAGAAACATTTACAAACTCACAATACAAATTTCTTTTTGGTTTTGAGCACCCTTTGACAATTTTTATTTGAATTAGGGTTCTTTAATTTGAATATCTTTAACCCTAACTTCAAAAATTCATAACTTTTGATCCAAGTTGAGTTTGTGAATGGTTCTTTTTGCATTGTGTTATGCATGGTTTCAAGCATCTAAAAACATTTTTGTTTCATTTTTATAATGCACTTTCAATTTGTTTGGCATTTTCCCTTTAGAATCACCCTTAAAACCTTAGAAGTTTAAGAAAATCATAAGTCCTTCTAGGTTAAGCTTCTGACCTTCCCCTTTGGGAAGTGAACTTGTATAGGCTTAGGGTCCATTTGGTTCCATTTTCAATTTTTTATCTTACCATTTGCTTCTGATTTTGAATTTTGCATCTCATGTTGTGCATAAACCCTAATTTGCATCTTCATTTGCATCCATCTTACATAAGCTTGCATATATGGACTTGCCATGACATTTTGTGCATCCACATGATATATAAGACATCTTAGGACATATTGAAATCATGTTTGATCATTGCATCATTCATTTTCCATGTTTTTGTTTTCATTTAATGTCATATGCATTCATGAACTTTCATGCTTCTTACATGTCTCATTTGCATTCCCATCCTTTGTATGATCATCCTCATCTCTTGATATACATTTATGTCACCTCTTTACATCATTAGCATCATGAAAATGCTTCTGGTTTTAACTTTCACCTTTGCATTCATTTCATTTTCATTTCATTTCATTTCTTTTTGCTAACTTTTCAGGTGGTAAGTGTTTGAGAAGTGAATTTGCCTTCACTTCTCATAATCTCTTCTCATCTCTCTTATGCATCATTGCTGCATCTTACTTGTGAATTAGAGTGAGGTTGCTCATTCATGATCCTTCCTCTCTTTCTTTCTTCAAGCAACTTATCTTCTTAAGTGAAGTAAGTTGTCTTGCTTCTTTCTAATTCTCCTTCCTTCATCCTACTTCTTCCTTGGTGGCTTTTCTCTTAAAGATCTTCTTGCAAGCCTCATAAACCCAAGGAACACCCAAGCATGATCACAATTAGGGTTTGATTAGTCCCCCATTAGTTTTACCTTTATGTCATCTTTGAGTCTTCTCTCCTCATCTCTTAATCAAGGACTAAACCTTAAAGGTTTTAAGGCTTTGTGATTAGGGTTATGCCTGTATCCTTCTATTAGGATGGGGTGTATAACTTTAATCCTAAGTGTTAAACCCTTAATGTGTTTAAATCCTTTAATCAATTCATCTAATAATCACTAAGACATCAAGCTTGTAACTTGGGCCTTGCATTAGGGTTCTAATTCTTCCTTAATTGGTTAAGAAGGACTAACCCTAGTGTTAATGGACAAGTCCCCCTCAAGTTGTCTTACAAACCATAAAATTCACTTCTTAATCTTACCATCAACTAAACTCCAGTTTAATAAAGGCTTTGTTTTGTCATGAGGTTAATCCCTAATCATGGATTAAGTTGGGGAGCCTTCCTCAGCTTAAATGTTCCCATCTATTATCCTTCTATTAGGATGGTGTAATGGTTCCATTAAATCCTTGATTATGGCTTAAACTCATTACTTAACACTAAACAAAAAAACTCCAAAAACATCTATATAAATGCAAGTAGGTTAATGATCTTAATCCTACATCAGGGTGATTAAGTGTGAGGTGTTTACTTCATACTTAAGGTATTCTCATAACCCCTAATCAAAGGGAAGATGTGATGAGTTTACTAACCTTTGGTTTAGGCTTAAGTTCATTTTCTTATGACAAACTCCAAAAACAATAAAAGATTGAAACCATCAAAACAAACAATAATCGTCTCCTTTGGGATTCTCTTCTCATCATCTTCACTCATAAACGAGAGTTTGCTTCTTCCATCTAATGCAAGACAGTTTGCACCTGAGCCAGACAGGTCATGCACTTGAGCATAGACAGGTAAGCAGTTCATCAGTCAATTTATCTTTCAGTCTCTTTGAGTCGAACTACGGTGTTCTGACTTCCTCATTGCACGAGAGGATACGTAGGCATAACTTAACAGTTATCGAACGAAAGTCTCTGTATATCCCCCCTTCTTCCAGCATTATTCTTTAAGCCTCATAGTCTTGAGCTTTGGACTCTTTCCTTACACTGACACTTCTCCACTTCATTTCACATTTCTTTTGCACTGACACTTGCATTCTTTTCCAGCTTTTGCACATAGAATAACACTGACACTACCCCTTTAAAACACAAACTTTTAAGCATGGATCCCGTCGAGTACGACGGACAATCTGGGTGCTAATACCTTCCCAGGTTGTAACCAACCCCCTTTCTCAGTTTCTCTGGTTCGCGGCCGTCTTGTCCATATCTTTCCTAGGTCTATGCAGCATTACCTTTCCTTCGGGATAAAAATGCCTAGCTGGCGACTCTTTTCAGTTCCTCTTCATGTCCTCTTTCGCCGACCGTTCGCGCTTGTACCGGGATGCAAATATTCGGGAGCGACAATGATGTGACTTTGGAATGGAGGAAACAAAGATTTAAGATTTTCTTCTGACTTGTAATCTGGTATGAATTTGAGCTTGTAATTTAATGTCATGACTGAATTTGAATTCAGACTTGAATTCCTCATTTGAACTCGATGAATGTCAAATTGAGATTATGAATGTAGTATTTCTGTGTTTTCTCTTGACATGTGATCCTCTAATTTGCATATGTATGACATTGCGGCGAATCACTGTTTCTTTATTTTTCCGCAACGATCTTCATGAAGACTTTTATTGAATCCAAATTGTAATCAAATTTATCATTAAACTTGCACTCTTGTTTTTTCTTTGTCATAATTTCGGTGTTTCATGTACAACATCCTGCTTTTCTTAGACATGGTGCTCTTGCCTTTGTATGCGTGATATGATTAATGCTGCAGAAAATATCTTGATTATTTATATAAATGGAATCCCTTATTGATGATACTTCAAGCTTTGTAGTGACATTTGATATGATGTCTGTCTACAGGTAGAATTCAAGAATGCCACAGACTAGCTGCATAAGATTTATTGATTGGCGAGCCTGAATTTTGATAATTTAAATTTCTGATTTTATGAACATTCTGATGCATGACTTGACTTGGCAAGAGGATAAAGAGATTTTCCTTTGGAACAGGTGGTATTGAGACTTGGATGGGACTCACTTGATTACTCCCGATAGGATCTTGTGGCTATCCATATATTTTCTAACCTTGCAGCAATAAAGACTCAGTATTTTATCACATGTACAAACAACATTGTAAAGCTCTTTTTCGTTTCAAAATCAATGGGATTATTAATGGCACATCGGTTACACCACTTGCGTAAACAACACTATGCTTGAAATTGATTCCCTATATTTAAAAAGCTCACCTATAGTTTCTCTTTATTACCCTTTTTAAACTTTGTTTGGATTTGTAACCAATTTACAAGTCTGTCCATTTATTTTGCTAATAACTGTAAACACCCCAAATTTGCCCTCACCCATTCACACCATGGCTTGTGATCATTTCATATGCATAAACACAATCATAATATCTCATACCACAAGTTTGAGTCTTTGCATTGGTTCTAAGTCATCTGCATCTAGGGTTTGTGACCTGAGCAATCTAAGAGCATCTTGAGCCACTCCAAAGGTCATCAATCACTTCAAAGGGGTCTATGTGTGTTCAAGTATCATATTACATCCTCTCAAAGTCAAGAATGTCAAAGGATCACAAGAACTGAGAATGGCATGGAAGCAGAGCCAGGCTTGACACAGATGACCTAAAATTAGGGTTTTGGTTTCAGAGGCCATAACTCCAAATTTTTTGGTCATCCTTGTTTCTATTGGTCTCTATATGGTATGGGGAGTATGCATATAAATTTTCATGAAGAAATTCCATGGGGAAGTCATCTGATCAAGAGTTGACTTTCTGAACAAGTCAGTGCAAAATCAGGGCATCTGAGGCCCCCAATGACCCAACCAAAGGGTGTTCTTCATCGTTTTGAATGTATATGATCTTTATTTGATCCTAGAAGAGGTTGGAAGTTCACAAAATTGAGAAATTTCAAGTCTTTTGCAAAGTTGACTTTTTGGGCAAGTTTGACTTTTTATGAAAATGTCATTTTATGCAATTTTTTCAACCCTTACTTTTTGATTCAAGAAAGCTTCAAATGAAAAAACTTTGGTCATGAAAGTTGTAGAATAGATCTTTCCCTTTTCAAAAAGTACAAGAACATGACCTAATTCATTTTGGATCAAAAGATATGGCTCATCAAAGTTGACAAAAATCACTAAATTTCAAGTTATGCACCAAATGGAAAACTTGCAAATTCTTGTACCAAGGCAATTTATGACTTCTAATTGATGACAAACCTTTACACAAACATCACACATGACCTAAAAACAGAATTGGCCCAAGGAATCTTTCATTTTTGTGACTTGATTTTCAAGAAATCCATAAGTCATTTTTCATAAAGATGCAAAGGGGGATTCTTGGCAAAATCATCTTTCCATGAATTGTGTGATCACCAATTAGTTTCTATGCATTGCCATGACTAAATGAAGTTCCATGTACCAAAATTCAGCAAGAATCATCTCACATACATAGCACAAAATCATGAGAAAACACCAAGTGGGCAAGTTGCAAAAGCTAGCATAGCTCATGATCCACATGTTGCAGTCATTCATAAGCAATCTAAGGGTCATCCTTGACTCAAGCTGAGGCAAGACAAGCCCTTAGACAGCTGCTGCCATAGCCCATGCTGCAAGTACCAATCACATTGACTTTTTTGCCAAAACCCCCATACTCTTGGAACAGTGAGCAGCCACCTCTACTGACCTGCTCCACAGGCTACTCATACATTGTGGGAGTGTTATAGCAAGAAATTGGCCATTGAAACAAGCCAGAACACAGCCTTCACAAAAACTGTCAAAGAACTTCCCTTCTTCGAATCCCCTTCCACAGCCATCAAACACCCCATTTCTCTTCACCAACAAATCAAACACACTCAAAGGAACCAGAATCAACCATTGGTAGAGCCTGAAACATCATATACACAGACCTCATTTTCTGATACACCAGAATTGAACCTCTCAAAATAGCTTGTTTAAACTCCATCCAAGCTTGCCATTAGCACAAGGGGGATCATTGGAGTGAGTTTGCACCAAAGAACAACCCAGAAAGCCCAGAACCAGAAGCTTCCACCTCAGGTATGGCCATGAACTTTTTCTCACAGAGCTTGCATTTTATGTTATAAATTGATTGTGTATGTCTTGCTGGTCATGAGGATGTCCTTAGATTTGAAAATAGTGAAGAAATGAGTATTTTGTTGCACTCTGAAATTTTACCCGTGAATCTTGTTGGCTTCGATTCTCACTGATTGTGCATGATAAATTTAGTTTGAGGAGTGATTTGAATGGGGTTTGGGTAGAGGAACATTTCCCTGCTTTCAATTTGATGAATGGTGGCCTGAATCATGATCTAGGGTTTTCAACCCGCCGGAGAAGATGACCGGAGCTCCCCTCCGGTCACCTGAAAGTCACTAACCCTAATCCCTGTAATTAATTGGTGTTTGAATCTGGTGCGTTAGATGCTTTGACTTAGGTTGACTGGCGCGCGTTTGTGTGGCCCAGATGCATTCTCAGAAACCCTTATCACAATTAATTTAATTAAATCCAATTAATTAATTCATAAACTCAGTCTAGTCAGGTTTGAATATGGACCATTGATTTGCGCGCGTGGTCAACTGGCTTTTCCCCAGAATCCATCCTAGCCATCCATTGTGTTTACTTTCTTTTTTCTTTATTTTTAATTCATTTGTTTTATATTTATTTTGTGCATTTATTTTAAAATAGCAAAACCAATTTAAAAATTCTGAATTTTTTTATACAAGCTTTTATTTAATTTCAGAACACAAAAATATTTTTATTTTTATTTTTTGCATTAAAAAAGTATTTTTAAATATTTAAAAGTTTATTTTTAATTAATTAATGAAAATTAATTTATTAAAAATACTTTTAGGTATTTAAAAATCACCAAAAAATTCATGAAACATTTAGAAACATTTAGAAACACTGTCCAACCCTCAAACCAAATTTCTTTTTGATCTTGATGCATTTTGAGAATTTTTCATGGAATTAAAATCATTTTTATGCATTATTGTGATCCAAACTTCCAAAAATCACTTCTGCCTAACCATTGAGAGTTGGACCTTGATTCTTTTTGCATTGCATTGTGTTTAGCATGTAGTTTGTGAGATTAAACTGGCATGATTTGATCTTTCATTTTCATTTTGATTGGCATTTTTCTTGCCAAGGAACCCTAAAACCCTAAGAAACTTAGGAAAATCATAACTTGAATTAGGTTAAGAGTTGGAACTTCTCCTTTGGGCAGTGAGTTAGTATAGGTTTAGGGATCCTTTGAGTGCATTTTCAATTTTTTATCTTGATGTTTGCTTCTGATTTTGGTTTTTGTTTGATACATGGACCATAAACCCTAATTTGGACTTCCATATGCATTCATCTTGCCTTTGCATTCATACCTTGACTTGCCATGACATTTTATGCATCCATTTGATTCATTTAACATCTTAAGACATATTGAAAGCATGTTTGATCATTTCATCTTGAATTTGCCATGTTGTGTGCCATTTACACTTCACAACTTTTCATGTATGTTCATGGTTCTTAACCTGTTTCATTTGCATCCATAAGCTTGTATGATCATCCCCATGTGTTGTTTCATGTTTGTAGCATCTCATAGCATCATTATCCTCTCATATGTGCTTCTGGTTTTGGTTTGCATCATGTCATTTCATCTCATCTTGCATTGCATTGCATTCCTTTACTAACTTTTCAGGTGGTAAGTAACTTTGAGAAGTGAATTTGCCTTCACTTCTCACACTTCTTTTCATTTCTCTTATGCATCCATGCTGCATTTTGCTATGTGTTTGAGATTGAGCTTGCTCTTTCTTCTTCATTCTTCCTTTCTTTCCTCAAGTGACTTGACTTCTTGAATGAAGCAAGTTGCTTTGCTTCTCCTGATCCTTTCATCTGTTTCCTGGTGGTTCCATTGAAGATTTCTCTTGTAAACCTCACAAACCTTAGGAACAACCAAGCATGACAATGATTAGGGTTTTGATTAGTTTCCCCACTTAGTTTTACCTTTGTGTCTCATTGAGTCCTCTCTTCTCACCTCATAATCAGGGACTAAACCCTAAAGGCTTTAAGGCTTTGTGATTAAGCTTATGCCTGCATCCTTCTATTAGGATGGAGTGTATAACTTTAATCCTAAGTGTTAAACCCTTAATGTTTTACATCTCTTAATCAATTCATTTAATAATCATCAAGACATCAAGCTTGTAACTTGGGCCTTGCATTAGGGTTCTAATTCTTCCTTAATTGGTTAAGAAGGACTAACCCTAGTGTTAATGGACAAGTCCCCCTCAAGTTGTCTTCCAAATCATAAAACCCACTTCATCATCATATCATTAATTAAAATCCACTTAATCAAAGGCTTGTTTTGTCATTAGTTTAATCCCTAATCATGGATTAAGTTGAGGAGCTTTCCTCAGCTTAAACACCCTCATCTATTATCCTTCTATTAGGATGGTGTAATGAGTTTGTTTAATCCCTGATTATGGCTTAATCCCATTACTTAACACTAAACAAAAACCACAAAAACATCTAAATAATCACAAGTAGGTTAATGATCTTAATCCTACATCAAAGGTGATTAAGTGTGAGATGCTGACTTCACACTTAAGGTATTCTCATTACCCCTAATCAGAGGGAAGATGTGATGAGTTTACTAAATCCATTGGTTTAGGCTTAAGCTCATTAATCTATGACAAACTCTCAAAAGCAATAAAAGACTGAAAATACAAAAACAAACAATAATCGTCTCCTCCGGGATTCTTTTCTCATCTCATTCACTCATAAACGAGAATTCGCTTCTTCCGTCTAATGCAAGACAGTTTGCACCTGAGCCAGACAGGTCATACACTTGAGCATAGGCAAGTGAGCAGTTCACAAGTCAATACACCTTTCAGTCTCTTTGGGACGAACTACGGTGTTCTGACTTCCTCATTGCACGAGAGGATACGTAGGCATAACTTAACAGTTATCGAACAAAAGTCTCTGTATATTCCCCCTCTTTCAGTATCATTCTTTAGCCTCATTATCATGAGCATTTCATCTTTGTTCTTACATTGACACTTCATTTATACACTTCACTTCTTTTACCTGACACCTGTACATCCTTTTCCAGCTCTTTTATACACAAATTGCACTGACACTACCCCTTTAAAACACAAATCTTTGAAGCGTGGATCCCGTCGAGTACGGCGGACAATCTGGGTGCTAATACCTTCCCAGGTTGTAACCAACCCCCTTTCTCAGTCTCTCTGGTTCGCAACCGTCTTATCCATATCTTTCTAGGCCTATGCAACATTGCCTTTCCTCCGGGATAAAAATGCCTAGCTGGCGACTCTTTCTTTTCCAGTGAGTTCACTGCTGTGTGTTCTCATTATTCTTTTCGCCGACCGTTCGCGCTTGTACTGGGATGCAAATCTTTTGGGAGCGACAGCTTGGCGACTCTGCTGGGGACCCTTATACTGTAACCAGGGCCTCTGGTTCTTTTTGTGGGTTCCTCCTAGCGCTTGTTTGATTTGTGTTTACTGGGTTGTTATGTGCTATTTGTGCTTGTATATTTGTTTTTTGTTTTTTTTGCTTTATGTACAGTTGCTTTATTGCTTTCTTTATAGCTCTGCATATATCATATTGTCATACTGTGCTAGCTGGATCTGTTTGTTGCTTTGGTGGGTGGGTGTTCTGTTGAGAGTTAAGGTCCTATACCTGGGACCTGAGTGACACCTAGGCTAGAGTGGTTCATGTTCTTTCCCATTCCATTTTGGTCTGGTGCGGGAATATGAAACACGGTTCAGATATGGGTTTCTTCTTGAGAACTCTGTATTGCAGATTTCCTGCAGTGCTAGGGCTATCTGGGAAGCCTGCTAAGTCTGGATGACCTTTAGTATTGACCTTCAGAAACTGAGGTGAATTAGAGGAGGATCTTTTATGGTTATTGTAAACACTGAACCTCCGGGTTAGAAGTGTTTACACTTCTCATAACTGATCCAAGTCTGAGGATCCTTGTTTTAGAACACCACCTGTGAGGGGGTTGGGCTGTTTACAGGTTTGCAGGTACCCTTGACCTCAGCATACCCTGCTACTTTGTTTTGATTAAGAGTACCCCATCTTGGAATAGTTCTTGTGATTCTAGACCCTGGACATGTGGCTCTTTATTTGAGTCCCCCACCTTGGTTACTGGACTTATAGACCTCCATCTGGATTTCTTGAACACACTTGGACCTATATCAGAGCACTTGATCAGATCCAGCTCAGTCACAAACCCTTGCATATCATTTGCATACATCATCATTGCATCATTTTGACATTCGCTTATTTGTTTTTCAGGGTATCCATACTTTATTCTTGGCTTGGTTTTGACCCCATCATCAGCATAGACCTATCTTCATCAGTATCTACTTCAGCTATCTGCTACCTGTTTCATCAGTCTCAGCCTGTCAGTGGCCCATCATCAGTATTTTTCTCCATCATCAACATCTGCCTTAGCTTTTTCTTCAGCAACATGGCACCTAAGAAGAGTAACATTTCCTATCATTTCTTCCAGCCTGAGCTAGCTGACATCAGGAGGATTCAAACCCTGATTACTCCAGACCATATACCACTGTTTAGAGAACACTATGGAGGAATCCTTGATGTGGTTATGGATTTGGACCCTTCATAGAGGAGCTTGATTCATACTTGCCTACAGTTCTATGATCCCCCTCTGAGGTGCTTTACCTTTCAGGATTTTCAGTTGGGGCCGTTATTGGAAGAGTATTCATCATTGGTTGGTATACCTGTCAGGGGTGGAGTCCCCTTCAACCCTGAGATGGATTTTCCTAGTAATGAAGAGGTGGCAAAGGCCTTGTGTTTGGAACCAGTTCTGATTGGGAAGCATATGACTACCAAGGCTGGAATCTATGGCTTACATCTGGATTTCTTGATCTCTCAGGCTACCCTGAAGGCCTCATCAGGAGAATGGAGGGCAGTCTGTGCTTTATTGGCCCTTAGCATATATGGGGTCATTTTATTTGCAGATGAGCCTAAGTTCATTAGCAAGAGTGCAATCCATCTTTTCATCCTGAAAAACCCAGTGCCCACTTTACTGGGAGATTTCTACTACTCTGTTCATCAAAGGAATGAAAAGCAAAGGGGAAGATTAGTGAGGTGCTGTGCTCCTTTGTTCCATACCTGGCTTCTCAGACATCTGCCTAAGACTGATGCATTCTTGAATCCCCACCAGCAAATGAATTGGGCTAGAAGACTCACTGCTTTGACTTCAGCTAATATCAGGTGGTGCACTCAGAGCACCAAGGGCAGGGACATCATTACCAGTTGTGGGCAGTTTCCCAATGTACCCCTGATAGGAGTAAAGGGTTGCATCAACTACAACCCTCTGCTATTCAAAAGACAACTGGGCTATGCATTGGTCCACACTCCTAAGGCACAAGACTTGGCTGAGACTCTTTACTGTGAGAATAAGCCTAATCTGGCTATTGTCAGGCAAGCATCCTGGGCTTGGGACAATGTCCAAACTAAAGGAGTAACCATTCTGGGGAAGTGCAACAATGTGGCATCAGCACAGTATTATGAGTGGTCCCATGCCAGGGCTCAATTTTCTGGGATGCCCTTTACCATGGAAGATATGTCTGGACCATCCTCAGCACCACCTCCTGTCACTGTCAGTTTGGAGGAGTTTGAGAAACTAAAAGAGAGAAATGAGAAGTTGACTCAGGCTTTACAGAAGACCCTCTGGGAGAGGATTGATGGTAGGTTGGATATTGAAAGGCTGGAAAAGTTGAAGATAGAGCATCTGGCTAGGATTGAGAAGTCTGAGGATTACATCAAGAAGTCTAGGGCTAGAGAGCAGATCCTGAAGAATGCCTGCAAGGAAGCTCAGTTCCAAAAAGCCAGGACTGACTTGTATCTGAAGGAGAGCCAAGCTAGGTGGGTCAGAATCACCGAAGCTCATACTCTGGAGGATAAGAGGACTCAGGACAAGATTGAGCAATTGGAAGCTAGTGCAAAAGAACAACAGGAAACCTTGGCAGCAGCCTAGAGGGAGATCTCAGATTTGAAGATCAGAGCTGGTGTGAAGAGGTCAAAGGACCAGAGTCAACACAAGAAGCTAACTGCAGCTGTTACCACCAGGAATCTCCTTATCAGGAACCTCACAGAGCGTCCAGCTGATCCTGTGACTGAAGCACTTCTCAAGGAAGTTCAGGAGGATGAGTTTGGTCTTGGTGTTTGACTTTTGCTTGTTGTTGCTTTCATTTCATGTACTTTTACTTTCTTATGATGTATTTTGACCCCTCAGAGGGCTTGTATTGTAAAAAGAAACAAACTATGTATCATTTACCTTTTTGTAATATATGTACCAGTTTGTTTTATCTGAATTCTTCAAAGCAACATCAACAGTATCTTCTTCAAGGGTCTGGAAAGGTCAAAACCAAGTGCCAAGCCGGATACCTTGGAAACCAATGAGCATAGCTGAATTGCATACTAACCTTTTACCTTGTTTTGTAGGTTTTTGTTTATTTGTTACTAACTCTGTTATGAACTCAGGAACTATTGCTCGACGACGTGGGTTCCCACTCAACCGTCCACACAGATATCCAACCCGCAACAATCTTCCGGGCATACAAATGGACCAGGTACAGCAGGACCTTACAGAGGTCAGGAACCAAATGGCCAATGAAAGATTGGAAATGAGGAATCAGATGACACAGTTTATGGAGGTGATGAATAATATGGCTCAAAGCCAAGAGAGATTAAGGGCAATGGTAGAAAGGCAGAATCAGGAAGATCCCCATCTAGGGACTGCTGGGACAAGCAACAATGAGAGGGTCCAACCTCATGTCAACCCCCCTGTATTTGGGCCCCACCTTCATCCAGAGATCAACATCCCTGCTAATGTTCAAGGGACTGCCACTGCAGGCAGAGTACTGCAAGAAGACCCCCAGGAAGATTAGTTCACAGTGATGGGAGCTGGGGAGGAAGCCTATGACAAAAGGCTAGAAGAGATTGCTGAGAAATTAAGATCCTTGGAGTCTCAAAATTCTTTGGGTTTTGATGTTATGGACATGGGCTTAGTGGACGGGGTCAGGATTCCCCACAAATTTAAACCTTCGTGCTTTGAAAAGTACAATGGAACCTCTTGTCCCCGGACCCACTTGCAATCTTTCTTGGGGAGGCTGAAAGCATATACCATGGACGAAAAGCTATGGATGTTTTATTTTGAGGATAGCTTAACAGGAGCTTCAAGGGAATGGTACTCTCATCTGACCAGAGCAACCATCAGGTGTTGGAAAGACTTGGCAGAGGCCTTCATTAGACAATACCAGTATAATCTGGATATGGCACCCAATTGGACCCTCCTAATGGGGATGTCACAATCATCCAGAGAAAGCTTTCGGGAGTACGCCCAGAGATGGAGACAGCTGGCTGCTGCTGTCCAGCCACCCATGTCAGAGAGGGAGATGGCAGATATGTTTATGAACACCCTCCAAGGAACATACATTGACAGGCTGGCTGCTTTCTCTTCTACCAGCTTTGCAGATGTCGTTATAGCGGGAGAGAGAATTGAGAGCCTGTTAAAGATGGGCAAAATTTCTGACAACGGTGCTAGCTCATCCAGTAATACAAGGAAGCCTTTTGTAGGCCCAAGAAGAACTGGTGAGACCAATGCTATCCATACCAGCAGGGGAAGACCCCAGTATGTTCACAGGTCCGTAGCAGTAGTCACCATTCCCGCTCCAGTTCATCCACAGCCAGCTTATCAACCACCGCAACAAAATTATCAGCAACAAACTCAGTACCCTCCTCAGAGAAACTACAACAACACCACCAACAACAATCAGCAAAGACCATATCAACAGAGGCCATCTCAGGCCAATAGGGTGATTGATCTGATCCCTATGCCCTATGCCACATTACTGCCACAACTCCTGAAACTCAACCTGGTTGAGCTAAGGACGTTGGCACCTCCGGATCCTACTAGTCTACCCAGAAATTACGACTCCAACGCCAGATGTGCTTTTCATTCAAATGCACCTGGTCACAGTACAGAGAAGTGCAGAGCTTTGCACATGAAGGTACAAGACCTGGTAGACTCTAAGGCTCTAAACTTCGCACCACCACCAAATGTTAACAAAAACCCTATGCCACACCACGGAGGTCCCAGAATCAATGCTATTGAAGAAGACAAGTTGTCTTACTTGATAACCAGTGTGGGCCAGATTCGGACGCCGTTGGTAGAGATTAAAGCTCAACTCCTCGAATGTCAAATGTTCCCGGGATGTGAGCTAGGGTGTGCTTATTGCAACATTTCAGTGAATGGTTGTGATAACTTGAGAGATGGCATAGATGGTCTCATCCAGAGTGGCCTGCTTCAAATTACAACATCAATTCCAACAAATCCGGCAATCTCCTTAACAACAGCTCCCGAGTCTACTACAACTGCAACAACCATCGTTCCAAACAACTTTTCAGCTTCATCAACAAATGTTTCATCTGTCATTTCAACTGACCAGATATCAACAAACATCCCTTCTACAACTTCAGCACCACTTCATTTTGAGTCTCCTACAACAACAACACCCATTCTTCCAACGATGTCTCCTACAACATCAGCAGCAAACAATGAAGATGTCTCAACGGTTACAATTTATTATGATCCTGGAAATGATTCTGCCTACAACTCACAAAATGCCACTCCTATCAGAGCACCAGTCACAATATACTATGATCCACAGACTATCATGGTCCCTTCTGCAGCTGCCATCAGTCCAGTCACTATCACAGTGCCTGGGCCAGTACCTTATGAAAGCAGTAAAGCCATCCCTTGGCATTACGGCTTTGATCTATACTGCGAAGGACAGAAAATCACTCTTGACTCATCAACTTCTTCACCACAAATAGACAATGTGGGAGGAGGCGGAGGCTTCACTCGAAGCGGACGTCTCTTTGCTCCACAAATTCAAAGACCCACTGCCGAAGCAGAAGCTGCTGCCAAGGCAAAAGGGAAGAGCCTGGTGCAAGAAGATCAAGCTGTCAAGGAAGCTTTGAAAACACCTTTTGATCAAGAAGTTGATGAATTCATGAGAATCATCAAGAAGAGTGATTACAAGATAGTGGACCAGCTTCACCAGACGCCTTCCAAAATCTCTATTCTATCATTGCTTATGTGCTCTGAGGCTCATCGGAACGCACTACTAAAAGTCTTGCACGCAGCTTATGTGCCAGAAGAGATCACCGTCAATCAGTTGGAAGCTGTGGTTGGGAATGTTACTGCTAGCAATGGACTAGGGTTCACCAACACTGATTTGACTACAGAAGGCCGCAATCATAACAAGGCTTTGCACATTACCATGGAATGTAAAGGTGCAGTTCTTTCCCATGTGCTGGTAGACACAGGATCATCCCTCAATGTCTTACCTAAAAAAGCCCTTGTGAAGCTGGAGTATGAAGGATTGGCATTACGTCCCAGCAACTTAGTAGTGAGAGCCTTTGACGGCTCTAAGAGATCAGTTCTGGGAGAAATTGAGTTGCCTATAACGATTGGCCCGCAAACTTTCAAAACGACCTTCTACGTGATGGATATACAGCCTGCCTACAGCTGTTTATTAGGTAGGCCATGGATTCACGCCGCTGGCGCCGTAACCTCAACCCTTCACCAGAAGTTAAAATTCGAGTGGGAGGGCCAAGTCGTTACTATCTGTGGAGAGGAGGATATTTTTGTCAGCCATCTGGCTACCTACAAGTATATTGAGATGGATGGGGAGATCCATGAAACAATGAGTCAAGGGTTTGAGGCCTTGAACATAAATGAAGCATCCGCTGTACCTGGAATCTCCATGGCATCTTATCAACAAGCCCGGAGGGTTGTTGAAGAAGGAACTGCCCAAGGCTGGGGCAAGGTACTATCTGTGGAGAAGAAGAAGGACAAATTTGGGTTGGGTTACAAACCAACTCAACGAGATCAGGCAGAGGCTGCTGAGAAGCCCGGTTTTGTCAGTGGGGGATGCTCACCCCTGATGCTATCAACAATTTGGAAGACGAGTCGGAAGAAGAACGCAATCTGGAGAATTGGATACGTCCAAAGATCCCGGGGAGCAGTATCTCAAACTGGTCTTCCCAGGAAATTATAAGGGTTACTCCTGCAGAGTAATTATTATTTCCTGTATATTTTTAAGCATGCATCAAGTCTTGCATCTCGCCCAAGATGACAAGACTCATTTTGTAATCGGGAAATCTGTACTTTTTGTGCAACAAGATTAATCAATGAAATATCAGACATCTTTTTGCAAATGAGTCTTTTTCTTTTCCGCTCACTGTTTTTCCATTTTTCTTTTTGTACAAAAAATAAATGGCGATGTTTTCAAAATGAAAACTTTATTTCACTTTTCTAAACAAGATTAAAATCAATCACTAAAATGAACAAACTGAACCCTTGCAGAGAGTGCCTTCCAGACAGCACCGACAACAGCACGGCTATGACTTCGTGTGACTTTGACAATCCGATCAATTAAGCTGATGAAGGGGTTGAAGAAGAGTATGAGCTTCCTGAAGAGCTAGCCAGATTGTTGAGGCAAGAGGAAAAGGTTATCACTCCTCATCAGGAGGAGGTAGAAACAATCAATCTTGGTACAGATGAAGATGTGAAGGAAGTTAAAATCGGAGCCTACCTACAAGACTCAGTGAAGAAACAACTGATTGACCTGCTTCAAGAGTATGTGGATGTGTTTGCATGGTCTTATCAAGATATGCCAGGGTTAGACACCGACATTGTTATGCACACGCTGCCTTTAAGAGAAGAATGCCCGCCGGTTAAACAGAAACTGCGCCGTACTCGCCCGGACATGGCCATGAAAATCAAAGAAGAGGTACAAAAGCAGTGGGACGCCGGGTTCCTTGCTGTAACTAGCTATCCGCCGTGGGTTGCTAATATAGTACCTGTGCCTAAGAAAGACGGCAAAGTAAGGATGTGTGTTGACTACCGGGACCTGAATAGAGCTAGCCCAAAAGATGACTTCCCATTACCTCACATTGATGTATTGGTGGATAACACGGCTCAGTTCTCGGTATTCTCCTTCATGGACGGATTTTCAGGGTACAATCAGATTAAGATGTCACCTGAAGACATGGAGAAGACAACCTTCATCACACCCTGGGGCACGTTTTGTTACAAGGTGATGCCATTCGGATTGAAGAACGCTGGTGCAACATATCAACGGGCTATGGTGACATTATTCCACGATATGATCCATAAAGAAATCGAATGTTATGTGAATGACATGATTGCCAAGTCCCTTACTGAAGAAGACCACCTCGTAAATCTGCTGAAACTATTCAAGCGTCTGAGGAAGTACCAACTGAAGTTGAACCCCAACAAGTGCACATTCGGGGTGCGATCTGGTAAGCTGCTGGGATTTATTGTAAGCGAGAAAGGGATTGAAGTTGACCCTGATAAAGTCAAAGCTATTCAAGAGATGCCTGCACCGAAGACAGAGAAAGAAGTTCGAGGGTTCTTGGGACGATTGAACTACATTTCAAGGTTCATATCTCACCTCACAGCAACCTGCGAACCCTTGTTCAAGCTATTGAGAAAAGAACAGACGGTCAGGTGGAACGAAGACTGCCAGAGGGATTTTGACAAGATTAAGGAGTACTTACAAGAGCCTCCAATCCTTATGCCCCCAGTTGAAGGAAGACCTCTGATAATGTACTTGACAGTATTAGAAGAGTCAATGGGGTGTGTGTTGGGCCAGCATGACGAGTCTGGTCGAAAAGAGTATGCAATATACTACCTAAGCAAAAAGTTTACCGACTGTGAACAACGTTATTCACTGCTCGAGAAAACTTGATGTGCTTTAGCGTGGGCTGCTCGCCGACTGAGACAGTATATGTTGACCCACACTACCTTATTAATCTCAAAAATGGATCCAGTTAAGTACATATTTGAGAAGCCAGCACTTACCGGACGGGTTGCAAGATGGCAAATGATTCTCACAGAATATGACATTCAATACACATCTCAGAAAGCCATCAAGGGCAGTGTATTGTCTGAATATCTTGCTGAGCAACCTATTGATGATTACCAGCCTATGAGATTTTACTTCCCTGATGAAGACATCATGTTCATAAAAGAAAAAGACCATGAAGAGCCTGTTCACACTGAAGGGCCTGACCCAGAAGAAGAATGGACTATGATGTTTGATGGGGCTGTTAATATGAATGGTCGTGGTGTTGGTGCAGTACTCATTACACCTAAGGGAGTTCACATGCCTTTCTCGGCAAAGCTCACCTTTAACTGCACTAACAACGAAGCTGAATACGAAGCTTGTATTATGGGTCTTGAGGAAGCCATTGACCTCAGGATCAAGACATTGACTGTATTCGGAGATTCAGCTCTGGTAGTTAATCAAACCAACGGCAAATGGTACACACACCAAGATCATCTGATACCTTACAGGGATTATACAAGGAGATTATTGACTTTCTTTACAACAGTCAGCTTGAGTATATCCCTCGGGACGAGAATCAGTTTGCAGATGCTCTGGCTACCATTTCATCGATGATCAAAGTTCAAGCCGCCAACTTTGTACCGCAGATATCAGTGTCCAGACTTGACCGACCAGCATATGTATTTGCAGCAGATATTGTCAAAGATGATAAGCCTTAGTTCCATGACATTAAGTGCTTCTTGGAGGATCAAACATACCCATCTAGGGCATCTTCCAATGATAAGAAGACTTTGAGAAGGCTTGCTGGTAGTTTCTTTCTGAACACTGATGGTTCTTTGTACAAAAGGAACTTTGATATGGTACTCCTCAGATGCGTTGATAGAACAGAAGCAGACTTGGTAATGCATGAAGTGCACGAGGGATCCTTTGGTACCCATGCCAGAGGACATGCAATGGCCAAGAAGTTACTAAGATCAGGTTATTACTGGATCACAATGGATGCCGACTGTTGTGCCTACGCCAGAAAATGCCATAAATGCCAGATTTATGCGGATAAGGTGCATGTGCCTCCCAATCCTTTGAATATAATGTCTTCACCCTGGCCCTTCGTCATGTGGGGCATTGACATGATCGGCAAGATTGAACCGACTGCTTCAAATGGCCACAGATTCATCCTGGTCGCTATTGACTATTTCACCAAGTGGGTCGAAGCAGCTTCATATGCAAACGTTACAAGGCAAGTGGTAGCCAGATTTCTGAAGAGAGATATCATCTGTCGATACGGAGTTCCCGAGCGAATCATTACTGATAATGGTTCCAACTTAAACAACAAAATGATGGCTGAGCTATGCCGGGACTTCAAAATCCAACACCACAATTCTTCTCCTTACAGGCCAAAGATGAACGGCGCTGTTGAGGCAGCTAATAAGAATATCAAGAAGATTGTGCAGAAGATGGTAGTCACATACAAAGACTGGCATGAGATGCTACCGTTTGCTTTGCATGGGTACCGCACGTCAATCAGAACATCCACTGGGGCAACACCGTATCAACTTGTGTATGGTATGGAAGCAGTCCTACCTGTTGAAGTTGAATTACCCTCCCTACGAGTATTGATGGATGTTAAGCTGAACGAAGCAGAGTGGGTCCGGTCCCGATACGAGCAACTGAATCTAATTGAAGAGAAAAGATTGGCTGCAATCTGTCATGGGCAGCTGTATCAGAAAAGAATGAAGAGAGCCTTCGATCAGAAAGTTAGGCACCGAGAGTACCAAGTAGGAGATCTTGTGCTGAAAAGAATCCTCCCTCCTCATACAGACCACAGGGGCAAATGGACTCCGAATTATGAAGGACCATTCGTGGTAAAGAAAGTCTTCTCTGGTGGAGCACTGATGCTCAGCACCATGGATGGTGAAGATTTTCCGTCCCCTGTAAATTCAGATGCAGTTAAAAAATACTTCGCATAAAAATGACCCGCTGGACATAAAAACAGAATGTAAGTCCAGGAAAAAATAGGGCATCCCGGCGAGTCAAAAACAGAATAAAAGACTCGGGCAAAAATAAGGGAATATAAACAAAAAATGTACACCCGCTGAGTTGAAAAGCCGCATTGGACAACTCAGGCAAAAATGGGTATCCCGATGGATTGAAAACCCGAAAGGGCGATCCATGCAAAATAAGGGAATAAGCGAACAACTGCATGCTGAATTCGTCTGTATCACTTCCAACTTGGTAAGCTTCGAAAGGATCAAGCTTCTATCAGAATCAGCCTTCTTCAGAAAGCAAGACGAGAAGAACGTCAAATGTCATACGAGTCATAGCAGAAGGGAAGCTCTTCAAAGCGTCGTCAACGTTGCCAGCATTTTGTTTCTCAATTTGTAACAATCTCCTCATTTCAGGAGATAGGTTTCTTTGACTGTATCTCGCCAATTCAGGGCACATGAATTAATAAAACCAGATTTTCAGTCATGTTTCGTCTTGTACATTTTTTATTTTGCAAAGAATGTCTGATGTCTTAAAAAAAACAGATTGCATAAATACAGATGTTTATCTAAAAAAAACACACACGTGCTTGCAGGGAATATACTTACTCTCAGAAGTGTCTAACTCCTATGACGGAATCCAGTAAAGGATACCTCGGGATTGCTTGTACGTTTCTATCTTTGCAGGATTGCAGGTATTCAAAGCACAGCATGGGGCATGTAGGCTTCACCCCAGCAAGCTAGCAAATCAACACTCAGTCTTAGCACTCAAGGTGTTTTCTCCCCAGCTGAATTGCCATTTATTGTTTCCCCCAACCGAGTCGCCGATCATTCTTCCTCAGCAGAATACAAAAGTCAGGGAACCATCTCCCCACAGGGCTTCAGCCTCTATCCAGAAGAACAACACATGAAGGAATCACAACAGAGTGACGAAAGCTTCTACAAACCCCAGCTGGGTCTCTCATTTACTGGAATAGGTCTATCACCGACCTGTTTCCCCAAGCAGTTGCATTACATCAGATCTACCAATGATCTCATCCCTAGCTGGGATGTCCGGTTCAAGCAGATCGACCGGAGATCTTCACAGCAACGGGATCCGAATCCCGGTTTGGTATCTTTGCATAATCATAGCATTCGCATCATGTTCTCCCCCAGAGCGTAGCATTCCGTCTAATACGGAGCATTACGGAAAAAAAATCAAACATATTGCATAAATCATAAGCCATGTTCTGAATCAAACACTTGTGAATAATAACAATCCATCAGCAATATACAGAATACCCCCAGATTCCCCAGCAAAAGCAGTTGCCTCGCATTCACCAACGCGAATACACACCCCTTTTGGCACCCGTCCGTGTCATCATTTCCCAGTAAAGTCGCCCGAACACCCTTTAAAAACAAACCATCCGTATTACAGATATTTCTTGACACCCGTCCGTGTCGTATCCCCAGCAGAAGACCAAAGACATCCTCTTTGCACTCACATATACTTATATACTTATATTTCCTTGACATCCGTCCATGACATTTTCCCAGCACAGTAACATAAACACTTTGTATACCAGATATTTGTTTATACTACACCTTTCTCCTTTTGACACTCGTCCGTGTCACTCTCCCCAACAGTCAAATACTCATCTATACATCACTCATACTTGTTACTTATACAGATACTCGCAGATTCAACACTAGTCCTTGTTCTTTGTTAACCAGTTGGTACTCGTCCGTACCATCATCTCAGAACATGCGTCAAGCGTTTGTTTCTACCTGATACTCGTCCCTATCATAGTCTTAAGGATACACGTCCGCATCTTTAGTCCATACACTGTGTCAAACACTCTTGTCTTCTTAAATATAGACACTCGTCTGTGTCTACTATTCCCCAGAAGAGTCCCTTCAGATTCAACACTCGTCCGTGTTCTCTGTTAACTGGTTGATACTCGTCCGTATCATCATCTCTGAGCACACGTCAGTATTTGTTTCTACCCGATACTCGCCCGTATCGTAGTCTTAGGGATGCTCGTCCGCATCTTTAATCTATACAAATATCTAAACACTTATACCTTTTATTTCTTGGATGTAAACGCTCGTCCGTGTTTACTATTCCCCAGTTAAGCAAATTCCTTTTTATCTAACATTCGTCCTATGTCATGATAAACCCTGAGAGCAGTCGTACCCTGCTAGGTGGTCGTCCTCCACCTCTTGATGATCGTCCTTCATCATGCTCGTCCGATGGCCGTCGACATCGTTGATCTTCTATCCGACATTCGTCCTATGTCGTGATATTTAGCAGCCGTCCCCTGCTAGGTGATCGTCCTCCACCTTTTGATGATCGTCCTTCATCATTTTATCCAATGGCCGTCCCCATTGTTGATTTTGGTTATCTGGCATTCGTCCCATGTCATGACAAACCCTGAGAGCAGCCGTCCCCTGCTAGGTGGTCGTCCTCCACCCCTTGATGGTCGTCCTCCATCATGCTCGTCCGATGGCCGTCCCCATCGTTGACCCTTTATCCGTCGGCCGTCCTACGTCGCGATACTTTCGGCAGCCATACCTTGCCAGGTGGTCGTCCTCCACCTAAGAGGACCGTCCCTCATCTTAACCCAACAGAGCAGCCGTCCCCTGCTAGGTGATCGTCCTTCACCTTTGATGACCGTACCTCATCATCTGTTTATTTCATTTATTCTTTAACCCGATGGCCGTCCCCGTCGTGGTCCCTTTTCTTTTTAGCCCGATGGCCGTCCCCATCGTTGGTTACTTTACTTTATGAACTTGATGGCCGTCCCTGTCATGTTTCATTTATCCCCAGAGAATCTTACAACTTTACTTGATGGCCGTCCCCATCATAATACCCCTTATCCCCAGCATGTCGGCCGTCCCCGTCATCGCTTTATCTCCCGCACCTTTCCAGCATGTCGGCCGTCCCCGTCGTTGCTCTTTACCCAGCAGTCGTCCTCTGCTCGACGGTCGTCCTCCGTCGCCCACACTTTAAAATATACTTTATTTTCCTTTTACAATCTATATCCCTTTTCTTCTTTATTCTGTGAGTGCAAATTTTGGACTGTCTTTAGTATTCAACCACAAGTTATCTTGTTTGCCTGATAAGCCTTCGCTTACATCCTGCACAGCTAACTCATGTTTGAATAGGGGCAGCTGTAAACACCCCAAATTTGCCCTCACCCATTCACACCATGGCTTGTGATCATTTCATATGCATAAACACAATCATAATATCTCATACCACAATTTTGAGTCTTTGCATTGGTTCTAAGTCATCTGCATCTAGGGTTTGTGACCTGAGCAATCTAAGAGCATCTTGATCCACTCCAAAGGTCATCAATCACTTCAAAGGGGTCTATGTGTGTTCAAGTATCATATTACATCCTCTCAAAGTCAAGAATGTCAAAGGATCACAAGAACTGAGAATGGCATGGAAGCAGAGCCAGGCTTGACTGCACAGATGACCTAAAATTAGGGTTTTGGTTTCAGAGGCCATAACTCCAAATTTTTTGGTCATCCTTGTTTCTATTGGTCTCTATATGGTATGGGGAGTATGCATATCAATTTTCATGAAGAAATTCCATGGGGAAGTCATCTGATCAAGAGTTGACTTTCTGAACAAGTCAGTGCAAAATCAGGGCATCTGAGGCCCCCAATGACCCAACCAAAGGGTGTTCTTCATCATTTTGAATGTATATGATCTTTATTTGATCCTATAAGAGGTTGGAAGTTCACAAAATTGAGAAATTTCAAGTCTTTTGCAAAGTTGACTTTTTGGGCAAGTTTGACTTTTAATGAAAATGTCATTTTATGCAACTTTTTCAACCCTTAATTTTTGATTCAAGAAAGCTTCAAATGAAAAAACTTTGGTCATGAAAGTTGTAGAATAGATCTTTCCCTTTTCAAAAAGTACAAGAACATGACCTAATTCATTTTGGATCAAAAGATATGGCTCATCAAAGTTGACAAAAATCACTAAATTTCAAGTTATGCACCAAATGGAAAACTTGCAAATTCTTGTACCAAGGCAATTTATGATTTCTAATTGATGACAAACCTTTACACAAACATCACACATGACCTAAAAACAGAATTGGCCCAAGGAATCTTTCATTTTTGTGACTTGATTTTCAAGAAATCCATAAGTCATTTTTCATAAAGATGCAAAGGGTGATTCTTGGCAAAATCATCTTTCCATGAGTTGTGTGATCACCAATTAGTTTCTATGCATTGCCATGACTAACTGAAGTTCCATGTACCAAAATTCAGCAAGAATCATCTCACATACATAACACAAAATCATGAGAAAACACCAAGTGGGCAAGTTGCAAAAGCTAGCATAGCTCATGATCCACATGTTGCAGTCATTCATAAGCAATCTAAGGGTCATCCTTGACTCAAGCTGAGGCAAGACAAGCCCTTAGACAGCTGCTGCCATAGCCCATGCTGCAAGTACCAATCACATTGATTTTTTTGCCAAAACCCCCATACTCTTGGAACAGTGAGCAGCCACCTCTACTGACCTGCTCCACAGGCTACTCATACATTGTGGGAGTGTTATAGCAAGACATTGGCCATTGAAACAAGCCAGAACACAGCCTTCACAAAAACTGTCAAAGAACTTCCCTTCTTCGAATCCCCTTCCACAGCCATCAAACACCCCATTTCTCTTCACCAACAAATCAAACACACTCAAAGGAACCAGAATCAACCATTGGTAGAGCCTGAAACATCATATACACAGACCTCATTTTCTGATACACCAGAATTGAACCTCTCAAAATAGCTTGTTTAAACTCCATCCAAGCTTGCCATTAGCAAAAGGGGGATCATTGGAGTGAGTTTGCACCAAAGAACAGCCCAGAAAGCCCAGAACCAGAAGCTTCCACCTCAGGTATGGCCATGAACTTTTTCTCACAGAGCTTGCATTTTATGTTATAAATTGATTGTGTATGTCTTGCTGGTCATGAGGATGTCCTTAGATTTGAAAATAGTGAAGAAATGAGTATTTTGTTGCACTCTGAAATTTTACCCGTGAATCTTGTTGGCTTCGATTCTCACTGATTGTGCATGATAAATTTAGTTTGAGGGGTGATTTGAATGGGGTTTGGGTAGAGGAACATTTCCCTGCTTTCAATTTGATGAATGGTGGCCTGAATCATGATCTAGGGTTTTCAACCCGCCGGAGAAGATGACCGGAGCTCCCCTCCGGTCACCTGAAAGTCACTAACCCTAATCCCTGTAATTAATTGGTGTTTGAATCTGGTGCGTTAGATGCTTTGACTTAGGTTGACTGGCGCGCGTTTGTGTGGCCCAGATGCATTCTCAGAAACCCTAATCACAATTAATATTTAATTAAATCCAATTAATTAATTCATAAACTCAGTTTAGTAAGGTTTGAATATGGACCATTGATTTGCGCGCGTGGTCAACTGGCTTTTCCCCAGAATCCATCCTAGCCATCCATTGTGTTTACTTTCTTTTTTCTTTATTTTTAATTCATTTGTTTTATATTTATTTTGTGCATTTATTTTAAAATAGCAAAACAAATTTAAAAATTCTGAATTTTTTTATACAAGCTTTTATTTAATTTCAGAACACAAAAATATTTTTATTTTTATTTTTTGCATTAAAAAAGTATTTTTAAATATTTAAAAGTTTATTTTTAATTAATTAATGAAAATTAATTTATTAAAAATACTTTTAGGTATTTAAAAATCACCAAAAAATTCATGAAACATTTAAAAACATTTAGAAACATTGTCCAACCCTCAAACCAAATTTCTTTTTGATCTTGATGCATTTTGAGAATTTTTCATGGAATTAAAATCATTTTTATGCATTATTGTGATCCAAACTTCCAAAAATCACTTCTGCCTAACCATTGAGAGTTGGACCTTGATTCTTTTTGCATTGCATTGTGTTTAGCATGTAGTTTGTGAGATTAAATTGGCATGATTTGATCTTTCATTTTCATTTTGATTGGCATTTTTCTTGCCAAGGAACCCTAAAACCCTAAGAAACTTAGGAAAATCATAACTTGAATTAGGTTAAGAGTTGGAACTTCTCCTTTGGGCAGTGAGTTAGTATAGGTTTAGGGATCCTTTGAGTGCATTTTCAATTTTTTATCTTGATGTTTGCTTCTGATTTTGGTTTTTGTTTGATACATGGACCATAAACCCTAATTTGGACTTCCATATGCATTCATCTTGCCTTTGCATTCATACCTTGACTTGCCATGACATTTTATGCATCCATTTGATTCATTTAACATCTTAAGACATATTGAAAGCATGTTTTATCATTGCATCTTGAATTTGCCATGTTGTGTGCCATTTACACTTCACAACTTTTCATGTATGTTCATGGTTCTTAACCTGTTTCATTTGCATCCATAAGCTTGTATGATCATCCCCATGTGTTGTTTCATGTTTGTAGCATCTCATAGCATCATTATCCTCTCATATGTGCTTCTGGTTTTGGTTTGCATCATGTCATTTCATCTCATCTTGCATTGCATTGCATTCCTTTACTAACTTTTCAGGTGGTAAGTAACTTTGAGAAGTGAATTTGCCTTCACTTCTCACACTTCTTTTCATTTCTCTTATGCATCCATGCTGCATTTTGCTATGTGTTTGAGATTGAGCTTGCTCTTTCTTCTTCATTCTTCCTTTCTTTCCTCAAGTGACTTGACTTCTTGAATGAAGCAAGTTGCTTTGCTTCTCCTGATCCTTTCATCTGTTTCCTGGTGGTTCCATTGAAGATTTCTCTTGTAAACCTCACAAACCTTAGGAACAACCAAGCATGACAATGATTAGGGTTTTGATTAGTTTCCCCACTTAGTTTTACCTTTGTGTCTCATTGAGTCCTCTCTTCTCACCTCATAATCAGGGACTAAACCCTAAAGGCTTTAAGGCTTTGTGATTAAGCTTATGCCTGCATCCTTCTATTAGGATGGAGTGTATAACTTTAATCCTAAGTGTTAAACCCTTAATGTGTTTACATCTCTTAATCAATTCATTTAATAATCATCAAGACATCAAGCTTGTAACTTGGGCCTTGCATTAGGGTTCTAATTCTTCCTTAATTGGTTAAGAAGGACTAACCCTAGTGTTAATGGACAAGTCCCCCTCAAGTTGTCTTCCAAATCATAAAACCCACTTCATCATCATATCATTAATTAAAATCCACTTAATCAAAGGCTTGTTTTGTCATGAGTTTAATCCCTAATCATGGATTAAGTTGAGGAGCTTTCCTCAGCTTAAACACCCTCATATATTATCCTTCTATTAGGATGGTGTAATGAGTTTGTTTAATCCCTGATTATGGCTTAATCCCATTACTCAACACTAAACAAAAACCACAAAAACATCTAAATAATCACAAGTAGGTTAATGATCTTAATCCTACATCAAAGGTGATTAAGTGTGAGATGCTGACTTCACACTTAAGGTATTCTCATTACCCCTAATCAGAGGGAAGATGTGATGAGTTTACTAAATCCATTGGTTTAGGCTTAAGCTCATTAATCTATGACAAACTCTCAAAAGCAATAAAAGACTGAAAATACAAAAACAAACAATAATCGTCTCCTCCGGGATTCTTTTCTCATCTCATTCACTCATAAACGAGAATTCGCTTCTTCCGTCTAATGCAAGACAGTTTGCACCTGAGCCAGACAGGTCATACACTTGAGCATAGACAAGTGAGCAGTTCACAAGTCAATACACCTTTCAGTCTCTTTGGGACGAACTACGGTGTTCTGACTTCCTCATTGCACGAGAGGATACGTAGGCATAACTTAACAGTTATCGAACAAAAGTCTCTGTATATTCCCCCTCTTTCAGTATCATTCTTTAGCCTCATTATCATGAGCATTTCATCTTTGTTCTTACACTGACACTTCATTTATACCCTTCACTTCTTTTACACTGACACTTGTACATCCTTTTCCAGCTCTTTTATACACAAATTGCACTGACACTACCCCTTTAAAACACAAATCTTTTAAGCGTGGATCCCGTCGAGTACGGCGGACAATCTGGGTGCTAATACCTTCCCAGGTTGTAACCAACCCCCTTTCTCAGTCTCTCTGGTTCGCAACCATCTTATCCATATCTTTCTAGGCCTATGCAGCATTGCCTTTCCTCCGGGATAAAAATGCCTAGCTGGCGACTCTTTCTTTTCCAGTGAGTTCACTGCTGTGTGTTCTCATTATTCTTTTCGCCGACCGTTCGCGCTTGTACCGGGATGCAAATCTTTTGGGAGCGACAATAACAAAACTGAAACCACCTTAGAATCTTATGTTCATTTAACTTAAACAACTTTTTCTTAAAACTGTGCTAACCAAACTATTCTTGGAAAAGATAACTGGGCTTTCCCTAGATCAATGCCCTTAAACCCCTTCTTTAGCATTATTTCGCATTTTGATGAGACAAAAAAGATAATCCTAAAATTCAACACAAGACCAAGTATGACCAACCAAATCATTCATTCAATCAATAAATTAAACACGTACCGATCTAGAATAAAAGAGGCACATGCTTCTCCTCATGCTGTTACTAATTGACAAACTTGTGAAAAGTAATTTAATGAAGGACAAGTGGAAACCCTCTAACAAAAAACAAAAAAAATATTCACAAGGATTTAATTAGGAAATTATGGCCAAAAATCAAATGATTACACTAAAATGGGCTACTCACATTATAAATATTTAGAAAAATAAATAAAAAATATAAAAATGCAAAAATAGAATAAACGGTAGGACAAATTTGGGGTATGACAATAATCAATTCTGGATTTTGCATTTCATAGTTGTTGTTGCATATAGGTGTTGTAAAATGTGTGTTGTTTGTTATGTAGTGCATGTTGTTTGTAACTTTTTACACCTACTTTTTCATGTTGCATGCTGGCTGTAAAAAGTTGTTGTGTGTTAAGTATAATTTTCATAGCTGTTTGGATGATAAGGGCTGTAGTAGATGTTGTTTTGTTTGTTTTAGCATTTTGTTTAGTTCCTTTAGAATTAAGATAGATTTTAGATTGAGTCCTAGAGTTATTAGGATTTAATTAGGGTGTGTTTTCCTTGTTTTTAATAAAAATGAACCATTAACATTTGTTTTGTAGAGGGGAAGATTGAGGTAAGTCTCCTTACTTTATCCTTTACTTTATTTTTAATACATTTAATTTGAATTTAATTTCCTTCCTTCCATATTTGTGTTTGGTAGGGTTCCCCTTTGTTAGGATCAACTTACCTTCCTTAGGAAGTAAGTTGCATCCTATTTCTTCTTTCTTTTCCTTTTGTTCCTTAGGATTAGAAAACTTCACAAACCATTAGGATCCCCCTTTGTGCATAATAAACAACTTAGGGTTGGTCTTATTCCCCCTTAATTTTTGTCCTTTTTCAATTTGAGTCATTCTTTCTCATCTCATGAAGAAAGGCAATAAAATACTTAATAAAAATCGAATGTTCTTGTACGACACGAGACTTTGTTGCGGAGTGCTTATGTACGTCCTGTTTCGGGGCGAGGTGTAAGTACTTCCCACGATGGATAGGTCTTAGTATGAGAATGTTCACAAACAAATTCAAAACATTTCTCATAGAAGATAAAAAACAAATAATAAGCGACTATCCTGCGGGAACTTCTTTTCTCATCTCACTCACTCTCAACGCGAACTTGCAACGACTTGTCTCGCATGCAAGACGGTAAACGCACTCGTACCAGAAGAGCCTGTAACACCTGAGCATAGACATACGCAGTTCCAGTGCATAAACAACACAAACAAATAGTTTCCGCCTTAGTTAGGCGAACTACGTCGACTCTGATCCTCATTTTCCCGATGAGGTACGTAGGCAGCGGGGTAGGGCACGTTCGAGCACATTCTTTATTTTACCTACATTTCCCTCTTTCTTTCTATTCTCTTTTCTTATTCATTTCTCATTTCCATTCTCATTCCAGTTAGCAGTTCATTTTTTCAGCAGCAGTTATATTTTTCTCACCCTTTGAAACAAAACAAACAAGCGTGGATCTCGTAGGGTACGGCGGACGGATTGGGGTGCTAATACCTTCCCAATTCGTAACCGACTCCCGAACCCAGATCTTTAGTTCGCAGGACCTTGTCCTTTCCTTTTTCCTCAGGTTTGTGCAGCATTACCTTTCCCATTCATTCGGGATAAAAATGCATGGCTGGCGACTCTACCTTTTCCGCACCACTTTCGCGTTTGTACTAGGATGAAAATCCTGGGAGCGACACCCTGCACATCTCTATTGAGTGTAGGGGCATTACTCTGTCTCATGTTTTGATGGATAATGGTTCATCATTAAATGTGTTATCAAAGGATGTTATGGATAAACTTAACTTTGAAGATGTTGTGCTAAGGCCTAGTAACATGGTGGTGAGAGCCTTTGATGGTTCAAGAAGAATGGTGCATGGAGAAGTTGATCTTCCAATCAAAGTAGGTTCTCAAGTATTTGATTCTACTTTCTATGTGATGGATATTCGTCCTGCCAATTCGTGCTTGCTTGGGCACCCTTGGATACATCGGGCAGGTGCTGCGACTTCCACTTTACACCAGAAGCTGAAATATCCTGTGAATAGTAAGATTGTCACTGTTTACGGTGAAGAAGAGTATATGGTCAGTCACGTGAACACTTTCATGTATGTTGAGATGGAGGGTGAATTTGTTGAGATCCCTTGTCAGACATTTGAATTGGTTCCTCATATTGTTCCCGCTACTGAGTCTGTCCCTGCTGCTAAACCAGTTCCTGTCATTACTAGAGTACCTCCTACAATGGCCTCTCTGAAGGATGCTAGAGTTGTAGTTGAAGAAGGTGGTTGTACTATTTGGGGTCAGCTTCTTGACATTCCTTACAAGTCTGAAAAGTTTGGTTTGGGTTTTACTACAGAGTCTCAGAAGGCTGTTTGTCGTGCTCGTGCTATTTATATCACCAACAAGGGAGTTCAGAAGGATCAAGTCAATGTTGTGGAAGATTCTGATGAAGAATGCAACCTAGACAATTGGATCTTTCCTACCATTGGCAGTGGGCTCAATAATTGGAGGGCTGAAGACGTTATTCCTATCTCCTTTAGTCAGGAGTAAATACTATTTTTGTTTTTATTGTTTTTTATTTTTGTAATTTTGAACTATTAAAAACTCTTAAGCCCTGTGCCTTACCCGGGGCACAATGGTATGCTTATTAGGGATATTATTTCATTTGCATATTTTCATTCAATAAAATCAATGGATGTTTTTGCTTTCGTAAATATTGCTCTCTTTGTCTTTATTTTATTTTTCCTTTATCAAAAAGCTATGTGTTCTTACACACACCCACGTCACTAAAATGAAGATCCTCATCCACTCTGGATCCCATTGATAACAATTTTACTATTGCCAATTATAACTTCGAGAATTCGATCTACCAAGCCGAGGATGGAAATGAGGAAGATTGTGAAGTGCCTATAGAGCTTGCTAGGTTGCTACAACAAGAAGAGAAAGTTATACAGCCACATGAAGAACCAATCGAAGTTGTAAATCTGGAAACTGAGAAAGACATGAAAGAGGTCAAGATAGGAGCTGAATTAGAAGACAGTGTTAAGAACATGTTAATTCAGATGCTGCATGACTACATGGAAATCTTTGCTTGGTCTTATGAAGATATGCCAGCACTTGATACTGATATTTGTGGTTCATCGTCTGCCAATGAAGGAAGGTTGTCGCCCGATAAAGCAGAAAGTTTGTCGTATGCATCCTGAAATGTCAGAAAAGATTAAAGCAGAAGTGATGAAACAATTTGATGCAGGGTTCCTTGCTATTAATTCTTATCCCCAATGGGTTGTAAACGTGGTACTGGTGCCTAGGAAGGATGGTAAAGTACGCATGTGCATGGAATACAGAGATTTGAACAAAGCCAGGCCCAAAGATGATTTTCCACTTCCACATGTTGATGTTCTGGTAGACAACACTGCTCAGCATAAGGTATTCTCTATTATGGATGGTTTCTCTGGTTACAATCAGATTAAGATGGCACCTGAAGATATGGAAAAGACTACGTTTGTCACACAGTGGGGCACCTTTGGTTACAAAGTAATTCCATTTGGTTTGAAGAACGTTGGGGCAACATATCAGCATGCTATGGTAGCTTTGTTCCATGATATGACTCACCATGAGATAGAGGTATATGTTGATGACATGATAGCTAGATCCTAGACTGAAGAGGAACATCTTGATCATCTGCATAAGTTGTCTGAGAGGTTGAAAAAATACAAGCTGAGATTGAATCCAAACAAATGTACCTTTGGAGTTAGATCTGGTAAACTTTTGGGTTTCGTTGTCAGTGGTAAAGGTATTGAAGTTGACCCTGCAAAGGTAAAAGCTATACAAGATATGCTTGCTCCCCATACTGAGAAGGAAGTCATAGGTTTCTTGGGATGCCTGAACTACATTGCAAGATTTATTTTCCAATTAACTGCTACTTGTGAGCCAATCTTCAAATTGTTGAAAAAAAGATCAAGTAATGGAATGGAACGACGAATGTCATGTAGCTTTTGATGGGATCAAGAAATACCTCCAAGAACCTCCAATATTGATGCCACCAGTTGAAGGAAGACCCTTGATTATGTACTTGACAGTGTTGGACAATTCAATGGGGTGTGTTTTGGGGCAACATGACGAGTTTGGTCGAAAAGAGCAAGCAACATACTACCTTAGCAAAAAGTTTACCGATTGTGAAACAAGATACTCACTGCTCGAGAAAACTTGCTATGCTTTGGCTTGGGCTGCTCGTCGACTAAGACAATATATGTTGACTCATACCACTTTATTGATTTCGAAGATGGATCCTATTAAATACATATTTGAGAAACCTGCTCTCTCCGGACGAATAGCGAGATGGAAAATGATTTTGACAGAATATGACATTCAGTACACTACTCAGAAGGAAATTAAAGGAAGTGTGGTAGCTGATCATTTGGCTTATCAAGCAGTGGATGATTATCAGTCTATGAATTTTAATTTTCCAGATGATGATATTATGCTTACTAATCGTAAAGAACTTAGACCATATGAAGGACCTGAACAGGGATCCGGATGGACTATGGTTTTTGATGGAGCCTCTAATGCGCTTGGCAATGGTATTGGTGTTGTGATTATCTCTCCTAAGGTTTTTTATACGCCATTAACTTCAAGAATTTGTTTTGATTGTACCAACAATATGGCTGAATATGAAGCATGTATCATGGGTATCAAGGCTGCCATTGAGATGAAGATCCAGTTCCTGAATGTGTATGGAGATTCAGCCTTAGTTGTTAGTCAGATTAAAGGAGAATGGGATACAAAGCATCCAAATCTCATTCCTTACAGAGAGCATGTGTTGTATTTGATTCCATACTTTGAAGACGTTACGTTTGAACATATTCCACGAGAAGAGAATCAATTGGCAGATGCATTAGCCACTATGTCATCTATGTTTGAAATCAGTTGGGATGATGAAGCTCCTAAAATTACTATTGATCGATTAGATGAGCTGACATACTGTTATGAAGTTGATACTGAGGGGGTGGAAGAGAAACCTTGGTTCCATGAAGTGAAAAGATATCTCGAAGCTCAGGAATATCCTGAAGGGACGTCTATCAGTGACAAGAAGTTTATGAGGAGATTTTCTGCCAAGTTTTTCCTGAGTAATGGATTTTTTTACAAGCGCAATCACGATTCGGCTTTGCTTCATTGTGTGAACAAGAAGGAAGCAAGAGAGATTATGGAAGACATGCATGATGGGATCTTTGGTACTCATTCTAGTGGGCATACAATGGCTAAGAAGATTTTGAGAGCAGGTTACTATTGGTCTACCATGGAAGCTGATTGCTATCAGCACTCCAAAACTTGTCATAAATGCCATATCTATGCTGATAAAGTACATGTGCCTCCAGTTCTGTTGAATGTTCTGACTACTCCTTGGCCTTTTGCCATGTGGGGAATTGATATGATTGGTGAGATCAAACCTACCGCTTCCAATGGACATTATTTCATTCTTGTTGCTATTGATTATTTTACAAAGTTGGTAGAGGCAACCTCGTTTGCTTCTGTTACCAAGAATGTTGTGGCTCGATTCATCAAGCATAATCTCATATGTAGGTATGGCATCCTTGAAAAGATTATCACAGACAATGGTACTAATATGAACAATACTATGATTACTGAACTCTGTATGCAATTCAAGATTAAGCATCACAATTCTTCTCCATATCGACCAAAGATGAATGGCGCAGTGGAAGTCGCCAACAAGAATATTAAGAAGATCTTGCAGAAGATGATAGTGACATACAAATATTGGCATGAGATGTTACCATTTTATCTTCATGGTTACCGTACCACAATACGTACTTCAATCGGTGCAACCCCATTCTCTCTTGTCTATGGCATGGAAGTAGTGTTACCTATCGACATTCAGATCCCTTCTTTGAGAATCATGAAAGATGCAAATTTAGATGAAGACAAATGGATTCATACTCGACTTGACCAGATAAACTTGATTGATGAAAAGAGGCTTGCAGCTGTTTGTCATGGTCAGATGTATCAGAAGCGTATGACCAAAGCCTTTAATAAGAAAGTCAAGCATTAAGTATATCAGGCTGGCGATTTGGTAATCAAGCGTATCATATTACCATAGGGTGATCCTAGGGGAAAATGGACCCCCACCTATGAAGGGCCATTTATATTCAAAAGGGTATTTTCTAGAGGTGCTATGATGCTTACTACTATGGATGGTGAAGATTTCCCGCAGCCTGTGAATGCAGACATAGTCAAAGAATACTACGCATAAAAAAGACCCACTAGGTTGACTGGCCTAGGCAAAAATAAGGGCATCCTGGAGAACCAAAAGGGTTCAGGAAAAAATTAGGGATATATATATAAAAGATTGTACACCCGGCAAGTCGAAAACCCGAAAGGGTGGCTTGGGCAAAAAGGGTATCCCAGTGGATTGAAAACCTGAAAGGGCAGTCTAGGTAACCTCAACTAGTTGGATCACCCATGTAACCTCAACTAGTTGTACTACCTATATCCAGTTCAACTAGTTAGTGATTAAAGTGTACGACTATGTCTCGTTGGATCACCCATGTAACCTCAACTAGTTGTACTACCTATATCCAGTTCAAACAGGTGCAGGTCAATCTAATCATTTCTCTTCCGACAACAAAAGATGAGATACTTGAAGATAATGGCAATAGCAGAGTTGAAACTTGATGGGATCATTTACACATAGTTGTTTTATCTTGTTTTGTACTCTTTTAAATTTTCTACGACGAAATTCCTCTTACTAGGATTTCCGTTTCTTTGTTCAAACTCGCTTGTTTATGGGTCACTTTCAAAATTAATACAATTCAATTTTCGAATTCAGGTTTACTTTTCCCTTTTTACTAAAGAGAAAACGTTTGTTGATTATGTTTGAATTTATATATGATTTTGAATATGATTGATGTTTACCAAAAATGCATAAAATAATATAGAATTACAATAATAGCATTTATTAAGGGCGATCGGAGGTAGGAATCCCCAGTAAAGTTCGTATCCAATGAATCTTCACAGGTTCATCCCCACAGAGTAATCTTTACGGATATATTTTAGCGAAGTATTCTAAATAACCTCTTGTACTTCCAACTCTACGAGATCCTCAAGCATATTTCTCTCAAGCACGATATCCTCCGAAGAGTTGACACTTGGCCAGATAAGTATCTCAGGGGAATGTCCATCTCTTTTATCCCCAGTCAGGGTATTTAGGAAGTTAATCTTTTAATAAGAAGTACGAAAAACGAAAAACGGAAGTTTCTAAGTACAATATTCCAAAACGAGACAGGAACGATGTCTTCGTATTCCTTAGCAACGAATCATGATTTATTTTCCCCAGCTACCAGTTATTACAGGAAGTTGCCCATGTGCTTCAATTACATAATCCATACATGTATCATTTACATCATATCATGCCATACACATCCATAACGCATACGACATTCTCATTTACATTAAGAACATCGTTCCATGCATGCATACATCAAATAATCTTTCATAAAACTAACCTTTCCTTTTCAGGATAGTTGCAGTCAGATAAACACTATCAACTCCTTAAGACAGTTCAGAGACGATCTAAACAAAGATCTAGTGTTGATACTTAGTGCAGGATATTGTCTAGAAACAATTCAGAGATAATCGAAATGAAGATTTAATTCTGATGCTTAATTCAAGAAATTGTCCTTGAGACAGTTCCGAGACGATCTAAACGAAGATCTAGTGCTGAAACTTAGTGCAGTATACTTTCCAGAAGCAGTTCAGAGATAATCAAAACAAAGATTTATTTCTGATGCTTAAATTAATATATTTTCCTCGAGACAGTTCAGAGACGATCTATACGAAGATCTAGTACTGATACTTAGTATAGGATGTCTTTCCCTCGGAGATAATTCAGAGACAATCTAGACGAAGATCTAGTGTTGATACTTAGTTCAGGGTATTTTCCTAGAGATAATTCAAAGACAATCTACACGAAGATCTAGTGCTGATATTTAGCTCGGATTGTTACGAGACAGTTCAGAGATGGTCAAGGTGAAGATCTAATTTTGATACTTAGTGCAGTAACAACATTCAGATAGAGTCAAACTTAGACACATTCTGATACTCCTATCCACAAATATTTTGGATGGCATCCAAAAGCCCATCTCCAGTTACTCCGAATGGAATCTTTAAAGTTACTCCGAATGGTATCTTTAAGCCCATTCAAGCAATACAATCAACCAATAGTATTACCTTGCGCACCGTCGAGTGCAAATGTTTGGGCTTAAGTGTTCAATCCTCTTCCACCTCCAAGTCACAAATGGCGTACATGCCAATTTAACTCCTCAGGTTTCAGAATATTGAATAGGGGAAGTTGTTGTACCTCAAAATTTCCCCTCCCATATTCAAGATAATGTATCTCAAGAGGTCTCCTAATGGTCACAAGATTCACAATTGCTCAAAAGGATTCAAGGTTTCATCAGATAAAGCCTTCTCCTAAGCAATGGAACTGAAACTAGGGTTTTGAGTTTCTCAAGGAAAAGTGAACTTACAAAGCCTCTAGTGGACTTCATGACATCCCATATACCTCAAATAATCCTCATGTCAAGTTTCAAGGCCTTCCCTACAAGTTTGGTCAGTCAGATGTTCAGATACTTAAAAAATCAGTTAACTTGGTCAACAAGTCAACTGTGGTCAACATAAAGTCAAACTTCAAGATTTTTGGTCAACATCTAGATTATGAGGTGAAATTCATCATTTTATCAAGGGTTGATCATGATTCATCAAGGAAACTTCAGAATCATCAAGAATCAGGAGTTACTAAATTAGGGTTTTGTGCAGGAAAAGTCAACTAAACTTTGACCAACCATAACTTTCACATACTTCATCAAAAATTTGCCATCCAAAGCTCATTTTGAAGGAAATTCAATTCTCTACAACTTTGAGCTTCACAAGCCAAGTGCAAAAATGCTTCATTTGAAAGATATGAGCCAAGACATTACAGGTCCTTTTAAAAGTTAACAAAAAGTCAAATTCTTCCAAATCTCATAACTTAGAAATGGAAAATGATATGGATATGGGACCAAAAGGAGAAGTTATATGACACTCTAAGATTTCTAAAAAGTCCTATAAAACCCTCAAAGGATAAAAATTGAGGGAGTTATGCATTGTTGAAGTTGGGCAATTTTGAGGTGTATGAAGAGAAAAAGGCCAAAACTCAAGTTTTCTTCAAATGGGCCCATAATCTTTCAGCCCAAACTCAATCCTAATACCATTCACGTCCCATTGATCATATTTTCTGATTTTTATTATTTATTTTATATTATATTTGATTTTAATCATTAAAATTCAATTTTAATTGAAATAAATTATAAAAAATCAAAGAATTGATCTAAAATTTATTTTGGGATCAAATATTTGGTGATTAAGATGATTGATCATGGAAAAATTCGTACAAGACCAAAATAGAATGACTTCATTTGATTTTTTGACAATTTTGGTAACTTGGTTTCTTCATCTTCAAGCAATCCATAAATCTACTACAAGGCCCAATTTTTTTTAAACCTAATTACACTACTACATAAACACAACAATGCCATATGACCAAGGACAAAATTTTTCAGAGAACGATGCACACTTTCAAACTAATTTTTTTTTCTAGAAAAGTTGATTTTCAGTTTCATCATTCCAAGAGGTTTTCAAAGTTGATGTTCCTTGAACCTATTCCAATCATTCTCATCATTGAAATCATGCCATGATGCTCAAACCGAATTCACATTCATGATAATTTTTAATTTTTCGATTCTAATGATTCTTGTTTTTTTAATTGATTTTGTTTATTTAATGTTGTTTGCCTCATGGTATAGATGCTTTCTGGATTGATTGTTTGGAGTTTCATGGCCAAAATCGAGTTACACCATTATTAGGGCTTGTGGGATTGTAGGGCTTGTGGGAAATCATTTGGTATATTCAATTTGACTTAATAGTGTGTATTTGTGTCTGTTTGAGAAAACGCAAGAATACCTACAAATAAAATTTCGCAGCAAATTTCATAACAAATTTCGCAGGAAATCTTGCAGGTCTGGAGGTTGAAGAAGGTGGCTCGCGCGGTTTCTGAAATTCAAATATTATTTTATTTTATAATTTATTTGTTCCACCCTTTTATCACCAGGCGTGCGCTGGTCCAGTGGTTGAAGGAGGAAGATGTAACCTTTAGGGCGTGGGTTCAAACCCAGCCTCCAACATTTTTTTTAAACTGATTTCTTTTATTTATTTTTATTATATAATCGTTTTGATGTTGTTTACTAGCACCAGGCGCACGCTGGCCCAGTGGATAAGGGTGTCATCTGTGAAGCAGAGGGCATGAGTTCAACTCCAGCCTCCAACATCTTTTGAAAACTGGTTCTTTTTTAGGTTTTTCTTTCTTGAATTATCTTAATATTTTCTTAAATATTTAATTAATTTATTAATTAAGCTATAATTAACAACTAATCCTATATTTCCTCTAATATTTTCTTAAAAACAATTTTCTCATATAATTTTTATTTTATTGGGTTAATTAATTAAATTAGATAATTAGTATTTATCTTAATTTCAACTAAAACCTAATTTAATTTATTTTCAAAAACCTAATTAAACCCTAATTTTTCTTAATCAAAACCCTAATTTTCAAACATGATTCTCCAACCCTAATTTTCAAACATGATTCTCCAACCCTAATTTTCAAACCTATTTTTCATAAAAAATAACAATTCCTTTTCTTAATTTATTTAATTTGTTTTATTTATTTTTAGAGATTTGAATAGGTTGCACCTCCTATGTAATTTATTTTTCGCTTGATTATGTAATTGTCTCCTATATGTAATAGCTTAGGTTTTCTTTTTCGTTTTTATTTTCCGCGTCTATTATTATGCAACTGCCCTGAAGCCATGTAATAGCGTAGGATCTTATTTGCTGCTTTGTTTATTTTCCATACAAATTTAAATGCGTGGTTAGTAATTTAGGGGGTGCAAAGAATAAATGAAAATTAATGTGGACTTAGATCACTAATCATAAGAATAATAATTGAAAATAATATTCACACACGTAAGTCGATTGTTCTACGATCGCCATCTGCACCTCCTAGGGTTTCCCCTCTTGGTTGCCTTCAATATAATGGTCAATTCCCTCAAACGTGGGGGTGTCTTAGTTAATGTCCCTCAGATTAAAAATCATCATAGTCCCTTTAAAGATAAAAGATCATAGTCCCTTCGAAGTTTCCTATGAAATAATGATCTTGACCCTCGATGACCCTACGGAAATAATGATGATCGTCCCTTCGAATTACTAAGACACCCCTACAAGTTGCCTTCTATGACCATATAATGACCCTACGCCCGTCCCTTATCATATCCAAGCTAATGACTACTTACTCCTTAATAGTAAGGACAGTCTTACCCTTGAAAGGAAATAAATAACAAGAAAGACCAACTTAGGGTAGGTAGCACTTAATTACTTGCTCACTCTTTCAAAACTCTTTTCACACCACACTTTTAAAAATATTTTCAAACTAAACACTTTGTATACATCCATACAAGGATCATTACAAAGTTAAAAATATTTTTCTAAATACACATCCACTATTTTCAAACAAAAGTAAAGTGGGATAAGTAATTAAGAGCCCATGGATAACCATGGATACAAAGGGTGCTAACACCTTCCCTTTGTATAACCTACCCCTCGAACTCGAAAAAAATTTAAGGTTTTTCCTGTTCTTTTATACCCTTTCCTAAATTGGATAAAATAAAAGTCGGTGACGACTCTTGCTATCCGCACATGTTTTTGTCAAACAAAAACACCCAAGTTAGTTCTTCCACCGTATTACAGTGCTCATACACATGATTTGTATGCCACTTCATATACATAAAATGGCATTTATAAGTGCATTTAACTTCTGACTTTGAGCTTATGTGAAGAATTTTAACATGAACACCTTGCATGACCATCCTTTCTCATCTTACTTCTTCTTTGATGCATAGTTTGGAACTTTTGAGACTTGCTTCATTTACTTTTGTTTGTGGATGTGTGACTAACATTAGAGGTTAATTTTTACCATTAGCTACTGATCTTGGACGATCACTTGTGCTTTTATTCATCTTTGCAGGCCATACACTTATGCTTTACCCATAAACCCTAACTTGCATTTAGGAGAACTTGTGTGAACTTTTTATACATAGTTTGACATAGTTTAATCTTGTGAGGTACCCTAGCATCCTTAGAGACCTTCAGATGTATGCTACTGACTTTAGAGGTCACGTGACCTTTAGGTACCTTTAGCCTTAAGTCTATGTTTCTTTTGAACACTTGTTTCACTTCATTAGATGTGTGGTGTTTAAGTATGATTCTTATTTAAGTTTTCATATGCAATTGTCACTAACCTTTTGTGTATGGGAAAAGGTAAGCATAAGAGATATGGATGTTGATTCCACATGACAACTTCTTCTCTTAACTCATTTACCTTTCTTTTATGTGATTGTGAAAAGCAACATTATGCTTCTTTGACATTTCACTTCCTCTCATCCTTTTGAATTCTAATCTCACGTTTAATCCTTGAAGTGAGTTAGGATTTGTTTTGCTTCTCTCATTCCTTCTTCATTAGGATTAGAGTTCTTTCAAACTTCACTAACCTAGGGTATCCAAGCATGATAACTTAGGATTTTTTAGTTCCCGTTAGACTTTTACCTTTGGTTCTCCTTTGGTGCCTCTCTCTCTCTCTCTCTCATCTTCAAACAAAATCTAAAAAACATTTAATAATGATTGAAGTGAATTTGTGTGTATGGACTTATGCCATGGTACATTTGCATCTATCCCATTTTGGAGTAATGTAAACTTGTCTAGCAAGATGTACAAGTCTAATCATGAAGTCATTTTTACAAAGAAAATCCTAAAAAACACTTCACTTCAAAAGGCAAAACACTTAATAAATACAAGTGGGTTAGTATACTTAAGCCCTAATATTTGGAACCAAGTCTTGAGGATCTTCTCCTTACTTGGATCTCTGAGGAATAAGACTTGAATATACTGTCATGTGCAAACCTTAGGAAAAAAAAGCTTCTAAAAGCATTCAAACCAACAATAAATGTCTTTCCTTCGGGAATTCTCTTCTCATCTCCTTAACTCTTAAAGAAATAACTTGCTTCTACTTGTCTCTTTGCAAGATGGTAAACTCACTTATACTAGACGAGCCTGCAACACCTGAGCATGGACATAAGCAATTCAAGTCATAAAAAACACAAACAAACAAATCTCCTCCCTAGTTAGGGGAACTATGTTGACTCTAATTCACATTTCCCATGAGATACGTAGGCAGTGGGGTAGGGCCCATTCGAGCACTCTCTTTGTTTTCCCTACATTTTCCCATACCTTTTATTTCTCTTATCCAGTTCCAGTAGCAGTTTCAGTTCAACAACAGTTTATTCTTACCCTTTGAAATAGTTTAAACAAACGTGAAGCATGTCGGGTACGACAGACAATCTGGAGTGCTAATACCTTCCCAGTTCGTAACCGACTCTCGAACCCAGTGTCTTTGGTTCAAAAGACTTTTGTTATTTCCTTTCTTCTCTGGTTTGTGCAGCATTACCATTCCTTCAGGATAAAAATGCCTGGCTGATGACTTTATTCCTTTTCCACGCCACTTTCACGTTTGTACTAGGATGAAAATCCTGGGAGCGACAGCTGGCGACTCTGCTGTGAATCGAACCCAAAATCTCTGGTTCCCTATGTGAGTCAATCATAGAGCTTGCCTATTTTTGTTTCTTTGGGTGTTTATCTATTTTTTTTGTGTTTAGTTTACTATTTTATTTACAATTTTACTTTACATCTTTATTTACTGCTTTCAGTATTTATTTTATCATGCATCATTATTATACTGTCTGGACTGTGCTATTTTTTATGTTTGGTGGGATGGGGGTTACTATGAGATGAGCCCAGTACCAAGGCTCGAGTGCACCCTAGAGTTTTTAGCATGGACAATCACTTTGGCTTCATGATATCTTGCCATGCGGGTAGTAGTGAGTTCCACACCCAGACTACGATCGTCTTGGAAATGTTTTGATATAAGGGTCTTCCTTACTTCATTACACAACCTTGATAGTTATGTTCATATGAGGACCGATCATTGAGGACCTTTGTGGAAACATCCCTCTCCACTGGTGATAGTGGCAGTCCACATTCTGTGGCAAACCCATTCGCACCCGATGGCCCACTAGGAACTCGCATACGATGACCTTGTTCTCTCATAAGAACTTAGTTAAAGTGTTGTTCATATGACGATAGTATTGTACCCTTTAGGATGAATGTACTATTGTTTCTCGATCTCAATGCTTGAAGCTAGGAACTTACGGGGGACGCTTTGTTTTTCAGGACTCAGCTGGGACCTCCTCTTTTAGTGTATAATGCTAAACCGTTTCTCAGAGATGGTGAACAGATTATCGCTACTCGACCTGAGATTCCATAATGTTGACCCTTAGTAGCACACCAATGAGTTTGGGGGTGTTTATAGGTTTGCAGGAACCCTTAAACCACCAACATACCCATATTATCAATGACTTGTTCTTTGTTCTAATTTGGTTTTCTGAAACTTTATGGTTCTTGGTTCTTGGTTCTTGATTTTGGGGTTCTACACAAAGATAATAGTATTATTATGACTCTCCACAGACACTTGGTTAGCTGATCAACACCAGCACAGACACACACCACTGATCATATGCCTTGCATTTCATTGCATCATATTATCATTAATACGTTGTGTTTTCTCATTTCTCAGGTCGGTTATATATTCCCAGTTCCAGTAATTTCCTGAATTCCTATATCAAGATGGCTGAAGACAGAAGTTCCCTAGAAATAACAACATACATTATACCTTTCCAAGACCAGAAGCTGAAGAGATTCGGGATTTGGTTGGGCTGATGGATGATTAGGTATTAAAGGCTTTCAGAAAGAGGTATGGCTTGATTCTGAGTTACATGGATAAGCCCTCTACAGAGCAAATGGATAGTTTGCATACTCTACTGCAGTTTTATGATCCACAGTTATGTTGTTTTGTTTTTCCTGACTATATTTTGATTCCTACCTTGGAAGAGATCTCTAGCATGCTGAGGGTCCCGGTTTGAGATAGTCTTCCATTTTATGGTTCAGAAAGAGATCCTCCAGATGAAGAAATTACTAGGGCTACTCATCTGAATTTGGCACTGGTCAAGGGAAACATCAAGACCAATAGAGAATACAAAGGATTCCATTTGGATTTTCTGATTACTGAGGCTAAAGTGTGTGCTTTGGAGCAAAGATGGACGAACTTCATTTCCTTGATAGCATTGATGGTGTACGAGATCAGTCTCTTCCCGAGCGGGAAATAATTTGTGAGTATGGATGTCATATCCATTTTCATCAAGAGGAATCTTGTTCCTACATTGTTGGGAGACATTTTCTACTCTATGCACTATAAGAATGAAAGGAAAAGAGGAGGCTTTATGAGTTATTGTGCACCTTTGTTTGCAACCTGGTTTGCTCGACACCTGCCGAAATCAGGACCTTTTGTGGATCTCAAAGGTGATGTTAAATGGTCTAAAAGATTGATGGGTCTAACTTATGAAGATATTACGTGGTGCTACAACAGGGACTTAGTTGGAAGGGAATTGATCACTAGCTGTGGAAACTTCCCTAATGTGTCCTTACTTGGGAGAAAGGGAGGGATTAATTATAACTCGGTGTTGGAAATCAAACAGTTTGGTTATTCGCTGAAGGCTCCACTCGTTGATGAAGATGTGGTAGAGTCTTTGTATTTCCCTGTTGATGAAAATGAAAGATTGGCCATACAAGTTTATCAAGCTTGGGAGTTGAGGGTCAAGAAAGGAAAGTAGGAATTTGGGAGAGTAGACCCAAAGACCTATAAACCCTATGCTGCATTGTTAAAAGGTCGTGTAGAAGTCTTACTTCTTCTTTTTTCAGCGTAACCTACCTTATACCCAAAAGTGGTTGTGCCACAGACCACAGTATCACTTGAAGAGTATCATAAATTAGAAGTTGAAATGCATAAAGTTAGGGTTAAGAATTCTGAGGTCAATAGCCTTTACCAGCACTCGGTCTACATTAACAAGGCCTTAGAAGAAAAAGTCCAGCTTCTCCAGAAGAACATGGAAGACAAGAAGAAAGATTTCGCTGACAGAGAACTTTACTTCAAGAAGAAAGGTTTGGCAGAGAGCAGAAAAGCCAATGCATGAAGACAGATCAAAAAGTCTCTAATTGAAGCAAACAAGGCCATTACCCTCTAGCAAGAAAAATGGGAGACTAATGAGAAGAAGAAGAAGGAAGTTGAAGTTGAATATAAGTAGAAGATAGATGACTTGCAGGTACAGTTGGATAGTAGGAAAGAAGAACTGCATATAGCCCACAAGCAGCGTAGAGGCTACATCCAGAAGTTAGCACAGAGTCAGAAAGAAATGGAGGATGTTTAGAATGAAGTATAAGAACTCAAAGTCCGTGCAAAAAATAAGAGGGCTACGTCTGAGCCCAGTTCTAGCATGGAAAATAAAGATATTTTCTTACGACAGATCAGTGAACTCCATGTTTCTTTCGATCAAAGGGATTTTCTCATTCAAAAGCTCATCGAAGACCCAAGTCATCCGGATGTCGCCCGATTGCTCGAGAATGTCAAACATCTTAGTTGGAGGCTAAAGGATGTAGGGTTCCATAGGGGCTAGTTTCTTTTGTTTGTGCTGGATTACCCATAGTCTTGTTGTGGGAATCCTTTATACTCCTACTGTTTTGATTATTGTAAGAACGTGTGCCCTTCGGGGAGATATTTTGTTACTATCATGGTTCCATTTATCTAATATGGTTCAAATTTTTTATTGTTGTCTATGCACCGACACGTGTTCCAGACATTGGTTTTTCATAGTTATCTCATTTGAGCTTCATATGAGTTTATTTTCCCAAAAGGACGGAGTCCTGAAGGTCATCTGGATTTCCATATCTTTGAATACTGGAATAGGGATAAGAGCAACTTTGAGAATGGGAAAACACATCATTTGCATGCATTCTTATCATCTTTGCATTATCTTTGCAGATTATCCAGTTTTCCTAACTTATTTGTTTATTCATGAAGGACTGTAGATTATCGTCTTCATAGGTACGCCACTCGTTGAAATCAACGAAACATCATGGACGTTGTTCAAACTGAATTGGCCAAGTGTCGTACCTCGAAAAATACGATTCTCGCACCGACCGCGGAACAAATGGGAATAACAGAGTCGCCACCTAATTCTATTTATTCTAATGAAAGAATAGGAAGATATAGATAAAACCTAATAAAGAAAGATGGATAGTACAAGGTCATCGAAACCAAATTCTAAGTTCGGGAGTCGGTTACATAAGGGGAAGGTATTAGCACCCCTTACGTCCGTTGTACTCAACGGGAACCTCTTAGTTTCACTTGCGATTAAATGATAACTTATGCTTTCTGTTTTCTTCGAATAATAAATGCGAATGATTCTAAATTAGGGTTAATAAGAGAAATGGGTTATTTTATTCCTAGGGTGCTTGGCAGGGAACAAGATCTGTGTGCCTACGTATTCCCTTGTGCAATGGGAAAGTCAGAGCCTCGTAGTTCGCGGTACTAAGGTTCGTTGGTTAGTTTGTTTTAATGAACAGTTGTTTGAACCGCATTCTAAATGATAAGCGTTGGCATGTCTACTCGCGATAGGAGGCTGAAGCGCTAGCTTATTTGCGAAATAGAAAGAGTTTAAACAAAGTTCGCCTTTAAGGATAAAATTTGATCAAGTTAGGGTTTTTTAAGAATGAAAGGGTAAATAAATCGCGTCCTGAGGGGCGGGCCTCAGGAGAATCTATTCGAGAATTCGAGGAATGCTAGATTCCAGAATTCAATTCTTTCATTATTTGATATGTGTATTAAAAGTTTTAATTACGGAAAGTCGAATGAACCACGTCCCGCGGGGCGAGCCTCGAGAGGGTTTATTCAAGAATTCGAGGAATGCGAGACTCCAGAATTCAGTTATTCCGTTATTTAATTATGAAAATATTTGAAGGTCGAATTCGGAAAAGGCGATGACAAGGCACAATACATTCGATTAATTCGCAATCCGATTAAAGCGATAACAAAAAGAATTAGATTAATATTGCAACAATTAAATTGGAATAAAAACAATAGATATAAATAATTAAACTAGTATGATACCCGTGCGTTCGCACGGGTCCTGTCTCTATTCACACATCACTTGTCAATTCTGTCACTTTTCAGGGTTTAAATTTTGTGCAGAGTAACCAATTAAATAGATTAATAAATCCAACAATATTAATATGGATAATTACAAATACAATTCAAATATATTAATAACGGACCAGACCAGACTTCTTACCTATGGTATTCAAATATATTAACAACTGACCAGAGTAACCAAATAAAAAATATCATTCAATGTATGAAAAATAAAATTCAAATGACCAGTCTACAACTGGTATCTTATAGATTTAATATATTAACATTAAAATGGTCAGTCTACAGCTGATATGTAGTAGATACGTTCATGTCTACCCGTGGATCATGTATGGATCATGTTTGTAATTTCAGTAATTAACATTAATAAAACTAAGTTGAATTCACACGTCTACCCGTGGATCATGTATGGATCATGTTTGTAATTTCAGTAATTAACATTAATAAAACTCAGTTGAATTCAGATGAGTAAATATAAAATTACAACCATGAATAAAATCATGTTTCCAATTCAAATAACATTATCTTTTAAATATTAGTTAATTTTTTCAAACCTAAAATCTATAAAAGTTTCCCATCAAATATAACTTTTAAATCATTCTTATTATATCATATTTACCATTTTTACAAACCTACAATATATGACAGCTTTCCGTCAAATTTCAGTTTTAAATGAATATCTACACTCAATGGTATCTTAAAATATATGACAAATCTCATCAAATTTTCTGTTACTAATATAAATACTTATAACATATAAAGTCATTGCATTTTTTAAATTATTTATTTAGAATCAAATTAACAAATAAAATTATAAAATAAAATAAATTTAAAATTAATATTAACATTTATTAGTGTAGATAAAAATTAGATAAACCTTTAATAAAATTTTATTTTTTTATTAATTATAATGATAGAAATAAAATTTTATTTTTCATTAAAATAAAGTGTTATGATAATCATAGGTGAATTTATTAATTATTTAAAAAATTTATATATAAAATAATAAATTAATTTAAATAATGATTAGATATATTATAAAAAAAAATATATTTTAAAAAAGTGTTATAATAATCATAAATAACCATAAAAGTTATTATAAATTAAATACAAACACATTAATTATTATTTACATTGAGCGTTCTTATTATATCATATTTACAATTTTTACAAACCTACAATAAAAGTTACTATAAATTAAATACAAATAACCACAATTAATTATTATTTACGTTGAGTCTTAATAAGTTGTAAATACAAACAACCACAATTAATTATTATATACAATATTCCTTCTATAAATAAAATATATTAATAAATCTACTCCAATATTTTATTATATGTAACAACAATACAAATAAAGGAAAAACAAATAGTTGTCACATACAGACTCATAATCTTGTTTATTATATGTATTTCATTTGAATTTTTCAAATATTATTTTTAATTTATTATTTTTTCTTGACCAATTTATTATAAAATGAATTTTTAATTTTAAATAATAAAATTAAAATAATATTCTTTAATATTAAAAGTAATTTAAATTTTATTGAAAATAATACAGAATTATTATAATTTATTTTAAATCTAAAATTATAATAAATATAATTTAAGTATGTGACATCCATAATGACAAATATTTGTTTTTTCATAAGAAATTTATATATTTATCAATCATAATTTTTTCATGTTTCTTAAAAAAAATAGATAATTGTAGCCTTTTTCGTGATTGTTTCATATATTTCTTTTTCTTTCTTATTTTCAATTTATGTAGAGAATCAACATAAATAAAAATTTAATTAAATCAATAAATCAAATAGAAGACACTAAATTTGATTTCTTGAATTCTAATTTCGTCTTAGAAAGATAAAAAATGTTCTTAATTAATAATTTAATGACAATTATTGAATCTCAAGCTATAAAGATCTCAGTAGTATTTATAAAAAATTTATTAATATTATTTAAGACATTAGAAATTATATAACAATTAAAAATTCTATATGATAAAGAAATCAAAACTACTAATATATTTTATTATTAAAAAATTATATATTTTATTATTATTATTACTATTATTATTATTATTATTATTATTATTATTATTATTATTTAATAAAAAAAATAAAAACAATTTTATTACGGCTTTATTGAATTGGAAATGTAAAAATCTAAATTAGTTGAATATTTCCCTTAAATAAATTAAAAAATCAAAACCTAGCGTTTAATAAAATAAATTGACTTTATTGATTACTTAGTGACATTTTTGGAGAAATAGGTGTTTAATAAAATTAATAATTTATTTATTGAAAAAAATCGTATTTTTTTTAAACATAAAATACATTAATTATCTACTTACAAAATTGAAATGTTCAGATTGTGTTTAACTTTTATTTCATAAGTATTGGAATACAAAGACCTTTTGGAAAAACGTAAAAAGGATGTATCAAACTCTTAGAAGGTAGATATTTTGTTTTTGGAAACGTGAGATAGTTGGTAAAGAAATAAATAAAAGATAGTGTAATGATTATAAGATTCTATAAATTCTAATGACATAAATAGTTTTGCATTTTAGAAGCTTTGGTATTGTAAGAAAATATTAAATCGTGATATCATTATCATTACCCTTGTAGAATACAAAGAATCTTGTGAATAAAATATTCTTTATTGGCATTAAATCAAAATGATAATTTGATCATTATTGATTAGATTTTATAAACAATTTTCTATAATGATATAAATAAAATTATGATGAGATGATAATTATAATAAATATAATTTAAGTATGTGACATCCATAATGACAAATATTTGTTTTTTCATAAGAAATTTATATATTTATCAATCATAATTTTTTCATGTTTTTAAAAAAAAATAGATATTTGTAGCCTTTTTCGTGATTGTTTCATATATTTCTTTTTCTTTCTTATTTTTAATTTATGCAGAGAATCAACATAAATAAAAATTTAATTAAATCAATAAATCAAATAGAAGACACTAAATTTGATTTCTTGAATTCTTATTTTGTCTTAGAAAGATAAAAAAATGTTCTTAATTAATAATTTAATGACAATTATTGAATCTCAAGCTATAAAGATCTCAGTAGTATTTATAAAAAATTTATTAATATTATTTAAGACATTAGAAATTATATAACAATTAAAAATTCTATATGATTAAGAAATCAAAACTACTAATATATTTTATTATTAACAAATTATATATTTTATTATTATTATTACTATTATTATTATTATTATCATTATTATTTAATAAAAAAAATAAAAACAATTTTATTACGACTTTATTGAATTGGAAATGTAAAAATCTAAATTAGTTGAATATTTCCCTTAAATAAATTAAAAAATCAAAACCTAGCTTTTAATAAAATAAATTGACTTTATTGATTACTTGGTGACATTTTTTGAGAAATAGGCGTTTAATAAAATTAATAATTTATTTATTGAAAAAAATCGTATTTTTTTTAAACATAAAATACATTAATTATCTACTTAAAAAATTGAAATGTTCAGATTGTGTTTAACTTTTATTTCATAAGTATTGGAATACAAAGACCTTTTGGAAAAACGTAAAAAGGATGTATCAAACTCTTAGAAGGTAGATATTTTGTTTTTGGAAACGTGAGATAGTTGGTAAAGAAATAAATAAAAGATAGTGTAATGATTATAAGATTCTATAAATTCTAATGACATAAATAGTTTTGCATTTTAGAAGCTTTGGTATTGTAAGAAAATATTAAATCGTGATATCATTATCATTACCCTTGTAGAATACAAAGAATCTTGTGAATAAAATATTCTTTATTGGCATTAAATCAAAATGATAATTTGATCATTATTGATTAGATTTTATAAACAATTTTCTATAATGATATAAATAAAATTATGATGAGATGATAATTATAATAAATATAATTTAAGTATGTGACATCATAATGACAAATATTTGTTTTTTCATAAGAAATTTATATATTTATCAATCATAATTTTTTCATGTTTCTTAAAAAAAATAGATATTTGTAGCCTTTTTCGTGATTGTTTCATATATTTCTTTTTCTTTCTTATTTTCAATTTATGCAGAGAATCAACATAAATAAAAATTTAATTAAATCAATAAATCAAATAGAAGACACTAAATTTGATTTCTTGAATTCTAATTTCATCTTAGAAAGATAAAAAAATGTTCTTAATTAATAATTTAATGACAATTATTGAATCTCAAGCTATAAAGATCTCAGTAGTATTTATAAAAAATTTATTAATATTATTTAAGACATTAGAAATTATATAACAATTAAAAATTCTATATGATAAAGAAATCAAAACTACTAATATATTTTATTATTAACAAATTATATATTTTATTATTATTATTACTATTATTATTATTATTATTATTATTATTATTATTATTTAATAAAAAAATAAAAACAATTTTATTACGGCTTTATTGAATTGGAAATGTAAAAATCTAAATTAGTTGAATATTTCCCTTAAATAAATTAAAAAATCAAAACCTAGCGTTTAATAAAATAAATTGACTTTATTGATTACTTAGTGACATTTTTGGAGAAATAGGTGTTTAATAAAATTAATAATTTATTTATTGAAAAAAATCGTATTTTTTTTAAACATAAAATACATTAATTATCTACTTAAAAAATTGAAATGTTCAGATTGTGTTTAACTTTTATTTCATAAGTATTGGAATACAGAGACCTTTTGGAAAAACGTAAAAAGGATGTATCAAACTCTTAGAAGGCAGAGATTTTGTTTTTGGAAATGTGAGATACGCGTTATGAGAAATAAATAAAAGATAGTGTAATGATTATAAGATTCTATAAATTCTAATGACATAAATAGTTGTGCATTTTAGAAACTTTGGTATTGTAAGAAAATATTAAATCGTGATATCATTATCATTACCCTTGTAGAATACAAAGAATCTTGTGAATAAAATATTCTTTATTGGTATTAAATCAAAATGATAATTTGATCATTATTGATTAGATTTTATAAACAATTTTCTATAATGATATAAATAAAATTATGATGAGATAATAATTATTGATTAGATTTTATTAATATATTTGTCTGATATTTTGTTGTAAATAAAACTCTATTTTTAAAAAAAAAAATCAATTTTGAACTTGAAATAAAATAAAAAAATAAATAATTATTATAATGAACAAAAAAATTGTCCACTTATTAAATAAATAAAAAATTTGCAAAATCGAATATGTTTATATATACATTTGTAAAACTTATTTAGTTTGAATTTATAATTCTAATTAAAAATTCAATGATTATTTATATTAAAATAGATGCTATCTACTATCAAGCCATTACAAAAAAGTTGCCCAAACTACCTAAGTTACCCTTTCACAAAAAAATCTTTACACCATGAAAAGGATTGTTCCGTAATTAACAAATCACTCAAATAGTATTTACCCAAATCTCTATCTTAATGCCAAATGTCCATTAACTATTGGCGTCCTCAAAATTTTCTCCTCTTCCCACCAAAACCAATTCACAGGATCCAGATCCTCTTCTCTCTCATTCCCTTTCTCTCTCCCGTTTTGCCCTAAACCCTAAATCTGCCGCCGCCCATTTCTCCACCCTTTCTCAGATTCTTCTTCCCATATATTTCTCAGATCTCTAATCCTCTATCTTTCTCTCATCGCCGTTAATCGATTTTTTTGTAGGTTTAGCGAATCGGTTGTTCTCCCTCTTTCTCGTCTGTTCCCTTTCTTTCTCAGTGTTCCTTCGTGTTTTCAGGGAGGTTCGCGGTTGGCTCTTAGGTAAATTTTGACTTCGACTCTCAGCGTTTCTTTCCAATGTATTTCTGTTTCGATTATCTATCATTTTAATTTTTGAGTTTATTCAAACTAAGTTTCATCTTTGTGTAGTCTTAGATTGTTTAATGTAATTTATAACATTGGATATGTTAGTTTTCTTCATGTGAATATTGCTATCTAAATCATTGTTTATTTTGAGTTTCAGGTTGTGGTTTCAGAACCCGTTAATGCATTTCGAGCTCCTATTGATGATACTCAGGTTTTTTGTCGCTCTTTTCTGATTCTGAAATGAGTGATATTAAAGAAGTTGTTGTAAATGAGAAGTTGAGTATTTTTCATATCATTTGTCAATCCAATGTTGTCATTTTATACCTTGCCATTACTACTACAGTTGGTATGAATGGTATTCCCCTTGCCTCTAGAGAAGTACCTGCTGCCAGGATGCCATCAATGATTAAGAAACAAGCAATTGCAGCTGTGGAAGAATCATTTGTTATTGTTTTCCTGGTTGATGGTCAGGTATTTTGTTTGTTTGCTTATAAAATGTTATATCTTTCGTTCCCTTCCATGGTTGTATCTACTTTCTCTTGATACTTATATTGTAATAATGAATATATAAAAAGATAACGTTATGTTTGAAAAAATGGATCTTACTTGTGTTAAGTTTTGATAGTTATTAACCACTGGCAGTTCCTCCTTGTGCACCTTCATAATTAGAAAATATTCTTGAAATTCTGAAGTCTGGATTAATCTTCAAAGCTTTTAGTTGTTTCTCTCCAGGTGGTACCAATCTGGCTACTGGCTATAGAGAACATAGTTGTGCACTATCAACATGAGATTGCAATTTTTGTTGTTATACTTATTTAAGTGCATGATATGATAAGCTTTACAGTAATGATAATAATGCTTAACAGGCAGGTCTAATAGCAGCTGATGTGGAGGTTACTGATTGGCTACATAAAAACTACTCAAATAAACGTATGAACCATATATGAAAACCGGAAAGAATACAAAGAACCATGGGTAAGTGTACTGAGTGAAATAAATATAGTTTTATTCATTTTCTATTTCTATTTGTTTCCCATGTGAATTTTGTTTCAGTTTTAAACTTATTTGGTGCATGTAGTGGTCATCTTTGACATCGGCTTTTGGGATTTTTCTGGCATACGCTGAATGGTTTGCTGTTTTTTTACACTGAATGTTTTGTTATTGTACAGTTGCTGATGTTTTTCTATGGAGAAATAAGAAGATATCAGCCACAACCCTTGGTGTGGCAACAACTTTCTGGGTTCTGTTTGAATTACTTGAATACCATCTCCTGACTTTGGTTTCCCACCTAGCGATACTTGCTCTGGCTGTATTGTTCTTGAGGTCAAATGCATCCATTTCATCAACAAGTTGGTGCTTTTTACTGTGATTCAATTTCAGGTTTTGGTATAATGACGAAGGCAAGTGGTCTCTTACCCATGCATGTAAATGATTTGAAAGACAGGTTTCATCATGAAAATTGCGTCCTCCTAGGACATAAACATAGCTACCACTTTGGTCTGGTACTGAGGCCAACGACGCAAATGAAGCTGACCCACTGTAACCGTTGGATCTTCGAGTGCTAGAAGCAACAGGTGCCCGTGCTGTGGTAGAATTCAGAGGTTGCTGTTGTTGATGGTACGCTTGAAGTGCCTGGACTCTATCACGGGCACGAGCACTGCTTCCTAGATAAGGAGGAATCATGGAAGATGTAGCAAAGTTCACAGCTCAAGCAATAGAACTACAAAATTACACACCTCAGGTATTAACCTTAAAATCTTGGTAAATTTCCAACAACCAACAAAGTTGCTCAGATTCATCCTTTATTCATCTAGGTTTAAATATTATTTTGGCACACCCAAATATATCACCTTTTCTATTAGTTGATTGAGTTTTCGCGTTTTGATTTTGGTTAGGTCTCCACCAAAGATACCACATGTGCACATTCCCGAGGAACATGTTTTACAGATTGCCTCTGCTATAAGAATTGAGATCAACCGAACTTTTACTCTATTAAGGGAGATTGCTTATGGAAGGGATCTCAAAAAGTTTCTATATGTATGTTTTGTTGTTATTTGTTGTATTTGCTTCATCCTATGATGATTAACATTGTTTTGTTGTCATTTGCTCCATCCCATGATGTTTAACGTTGCAATTGGCATCTGATGTTTAACATTGCAATTGGCATCTCTGTTTCTTGACATTGTTCTATATAGGTAATGAAATTCTTCTATTCATTCTCATTTACTTTCTTGAAAGTTTAAATTCAATTTGCAAAGATGTATGCTGATTTTACCTTAGTTATGCTCCATTTTGGTGTGGATTGCACTATATTGAATTAATGCATTGTAATAGTTCGATTTAATGCAGAATTTTATAAAAATATGAGTAACATGCCTTATCAGTTTGGTATATAGCATAAATATTTCAGTATTTGGTTAACTATGATTAAGTATTTGGTTAACTATGAACTTACAGAGGCAGTTGTGGAGATATTGTTCGTCGAATTTGTTGCGGAGCTACTATTTAGAGTTTTCTTTCTGCCAACTTCAATTGTATCGAGTTTCAGGAGTGGTTATATTTATAATGTGTTCCAGTTTAGCTCCCTGTTATTATGGGGTTTTGCAATTTTTTTTTTGGTGTATTATTTAGCAGTTTTGAACTGCAGACTATGGGCATATGTTTCATTGATATTGTATACTTTTAGCACAACCTGTGATGTTTCTTAATATATATGATTAATTAACTTACAGTTTTTGTTATTATTTATACTATTATTAGAAGTACCTTTATAGACTTTTAAAAACCTGGATTGTTTTGCATCTTTTGTAAAGATACTATTATTATATCTTAGTTACTTTTTGTTCTCATCAGTATCCTATGACTTCTCCTTTCCACTTATCAATTTTATATTTTCTTTTTCTTTAATAATCTCATTGGTTAGTGTTGTAGAGATGCTATTATGTTGCATTCATGTCAGTATTTTGATGAAGGAGTATGGACAAGTTGCCGTTATGCGATAGCAGTTTCTTGCCGCAGAAAAACGTCGTCCGGATCATACTATGGAAATGTTGCCGCAATGAGAATGCATTTTCTTACACTCTAAAGCAGTTCTATTAGAAAAAGCAAACCACTATTAGAAAAAGTAGTTCTATTAAAACAAATGAAGGGGGGTTGGGCTTGAGTGAATTTTGGGAGGGACAGAGAGATACTAGAGTCTAGAATCCGGATAATCACTAAAGTTCTATTAAGACAAATTCATATTATCACTATTAGAAAAACATTTAATGTCAACTATTGAAGTTATTGGATTGATATAGCTATTGTATAAGACTTTTGGTGTAATTTAAATTTCATATTGTCTAATTCAATATAAAAGTTAATTAGTTATTGTGGATACCTTTATTTAATTAATTAATTAATTTCACATTGTCTCATTATTAATTTTATAATTAATTAATTCATTTTAATTTAATTAATTAATCCAAATATATTTTATACTTTCTCAATTTTATCTAATGAATGTTGTTTACTATTAAAAAAGGTATCATTTTTTACTCAAAAATTTTATTTTTTCTCAAATCTCAATATTTGTTGTTGAGAGATATGTTTGACTTTGAATTCATAAAATATCAATATTAGATGGATAATGAATTCATAATTATTTAATATGAAGATTTATGAGTTATGTTTTAATATTTGAGATTATTTTTTATTATTATTATTTTTTTTAATAAAATAATACTATATATTTATCTCATGGGTCACTATCAACACAATATCTATTTTATTTTAATCAATTATTATCTTAATTTAAGTGAGAAAAATCCTTATTTTTAAATATCAATTTTTTTTCATCTAACAATTCAATTTTTATATATAATTATTTAATACAATTAAAATTATATGATTATTGTTTATTTTACTATTAAGTAAATTTTTTTAAATTTTGTATTTGTACGTATCAAATAATATTTTTATTTCGCGGATCATTATCGCATCAATTTCTTTTTATCTTTCATCATCTCACAAGTTTTTTTTTTCTTTTTGCATCATTATTTAATACAATTGAAATTGTATAATTATTTTTTATCTAAAAATTAAATAATTAATTTCAATTTTACATCCGTATATAATTACATTTTATATCGTATCAAATAAATTTTTTGTTTTATTGATCACTATAAACACAATACATATTTTATTTTAATTAATAATTATCTTAATTTAAAAGATAAAAATCTTATTTTTAAAAATTTTAATCTCACGAGTCCCTCTTTTCTTTATATTTTAATTTAATAGATTTTATATCATTATATATACAATTAAATATATTTTATATCATATCAAATAATTTTACCCGTGCTCTATAATTTTACCCGTGCGGAGCACGGGTATCTTACTAGTTAATGAATTGAAATGTTAAATGTAAATTCAATTTAAAAACTTACAAACATTAAAATATTGATATAATCCAATAATAAAATTTCATAACGTCTACATTAAATTATAATTTGATCATTATTATTGTAATTATCATTTAATGCATTTAAGATCTAAGAAATAAAAATTTTGAATTGAAAGCTCCAAAAATTGGATTCGCATATCTGAATTAAAAGACTTTCTATCTCCATTGGGCAGCGAAAAATAATTGCATTGAGCAGCGAAAAATTGAGTTTGCATTGAAAAGTAAAAAATCTGAGTTTTAATAGCTATGATAATTTTCATTTTTATTATTTAAAAATATTTTATTATTGATAAAAGATAAATAAAAGTTAGAGAAAACAAATAAAACAATCACCCGTAAATTTCACAGTCCTAGACAATAGGGCTTGATAAACATAAATTTGATAATAGAAAAAAGTAGCAGGTATATTTTCCTAATAATAAATATGAGCAACAATTTTGGAACAGAATACAAATTCAAAAAACAAAATAATATTCAAAATTAAGAATCGGAACCACAAAATTTTCAAAAACAAAGAGAGTTGAGTAAGTTACAACATTGTTACTATCATTTCAAATGCAAATGACAAAGATTCCCACCTCACCAAAATACTTCTGCACAAACACAACTCACAGACCTATCATGCTTAACTAAGGAGTGATCATATTGCTCATTCAATTAAACTTGACTCTACTTCTTTATTGGCATGTCACTTGAGGCAACCTGAAAAAGCAACCAACATAAAGCATTTGGTAAATATGCTTAACACAATAAATAATTGAGTTCATATATTCATTGAGGCCCAAAACTTGCATATGGAGCTGCATTGTTTAGTCCCGAACGTACTCTAACGATGTTACTACCAATTGCATCTGTTTGCAGTGTTGTTTATACCTCTTGTATAGTTGTTGAGTAAAACTGTATAAAATTAGCACAATCATGATTAAATAGAAAACATGACTGGTCTGGTACATCAGTTAAACAAATTGTGTTTTAAACCTTGACATATGAAATATTACATAAGTTCTTGCAATAATATATAGAGAACCGTTATCATACTTATTTTCATATAATCAGTGGCACAAACAAAATAACAGAAATCAGTAGCAACAAATTCATCATCACCAGGCAACAAATTTAGCAACCAATAGTGGTCTTTTGAACTTTTTGACTACTTGAGTTTTGATGCAGTGCATATCATAATACTATTTTCAAAATGTTGAAATGATTTGCTAGAATCTGAACTTGTTAGTTTTATACTCTGGTTCTTGTTTAGAAATTCATTTTTGTATGAAACAAACAATATAAATGTCTTGCTGCTGGATTTTCAAGTGGATATGTTGTAGAACTGAGGGATGCACATCAGCCACGGTTCTAGTCTTAAGTGAGCTATAAAGATGTGTAATCTTATGTAAACATATTAGATTAATCAAACGGCCAATCTAGCTATAACATATGGTGGAGGATACTGCAGATACATATCAGTAGATACAATGATTAAGTATTATGGTACATACCTAAGAACGGGTCGTAGTCCGAGTCATCACCTTCAAAATCCATGTTTCCTGCATGTATAAAAACTGGAATATTAAAATAGCACAAAAATAAAATGGGCTAATGCATCTCCAGGATGATGATCTAAAAAAAGATCTTTGCTATGATGATAGTGACCGGTACTATGGGAATTCGGTAAGCCAATCAATTTTTATTTGAAACGAACCACACTTTCTGTTACCACTAAAAAAACAGGGTTTGTTAATGTGATGATTCTCTAACAACAAATTTCACTGGTGGAAAAAATAGATTTGTTAATGTGATGATTCTCTACAACAATCATACAATTTACATCATCATGCTACGGAAAGCCACAAAAAAAAAATCAAACACAAATGTTAATAATTAAATCACAATCATAATTAGTTTATGTCATGGAAATCCAAAAATCATAAATTTCAAACATAAATAATTTCAGAAAAAAATTATAACCATAGAAATTTTCAATCTTGATAGCATCTTCGTCGAGGTATTTGTTAGCTTATTGAACCCTCTCCAAACAATACTCATCTGATTTCACCTCATCCAAATCATTCACAAACCTTCATTTTTGTATGAAACAAACAATATAAATGTCTTGCTGCTGGATTTTCAAGTGGATATGTTGTAGAACTGAGGGATGCACATCAGCCACGGTTCTAGTCTTAAGTGAGCTATAAAGATGTGTAATCTTATGTAAACATATTAGATTAATCAAACGGCCAATCTAGCTATAACATATGGTGGAGGATACTGCAGATACATATCAGTAGATACAATGATTAAGTATTATGGTACATACCTAAGAACGGGTCGTAGTCCGAGTCATCACCTTCAAAATCCATGTTTCCTGCATGTATAAAAACTGGAATATTAAAATAGCACAAAAATAAAATGGGCTAATGCATCTCCAGGATGATGATCTAAAAAAAGATCTTTGCTATGATGATAGTGACCGGTACTATGGGAATTCGGTAAGCCAATCAATTTTTATTTGAAACGAACCACACTTTCTGTTACCACTAAAAAAACAGGGTTTGTTAATGTGATGATTCTCTAACAACAAATTTCACTGGTGGAAAAAATAGATTTGTTAATGTGATGATTCTCTACAACAATCATACAATTTACATCATCATTCTACGGAAAGCCACAAAAAAAAAATCAAACACAAATGTTAATAATTAAATCACAATCATAATTAGTTTATGTCATGGAAATCCAAAAATCATAAATTTCAAACATAAATAATTTCAGAAAAAAATTATAACCATAGAAATTTTCAATCTTGATAGCATCTTCGTCGAGGTATTTGTTAGCTTATTGAACCCTCTCCAAACAATACTCATCTGATTTCACCTCATCCAAATCATTCACAAACCTTCACCAAAACCCAAAATCTTCATTAATATATCCATATACATATGCATATTATTTGGACTATAAGTAATGATAATGAAGACTTTTAAAACATCAAATTATATGACTTTTTAAACCAGGTGTGGTTAGCCACCTGATTTAGTTCTAAATGGAAAAATAAAATAAAATAATAGAACATAGTAATGACACAGAAAAAACACACCTTTGAATGATATCAAAACCATTTCCCCAAAATAAATCTTCATCTTCCTATTGGCTTGAAATTGAAACCACAACCCATAGGCAGATCTCCATCTTCTTTTTTGCTTGAAATCGAAACACAACCTATAAACAGATCTACATGAAAAAAGAAGATGAAAAAAGAGGTGTTTTAGAAACCTAAAACACTAAAACACATTTTAAAGCATAATAGTGAAGAAGAAAATAGGTAAGGGATGTATTTATAGACAACATCTGGAGAAGAAGGTAGAACTTCTTCAAAGCTTCAAATGTGAACACAGGAAAAACCGAAGAAGGTAGAACTTCTTCAAAGCTTCAAATGTGAACACAGGAAAAACCCTAATCAGTAGTTGAAGAAGAAACGATAGTGACAGTCGGAGAAGAAGTAACAGTAGTTGATAACGACGCGGTGGTTGCTAGAGATAAGGACGGATGCGCTAGGGTTTCATGGAAAAATAGAAAGGAGAAGAGAGAAAATTGGAGACGAGAAAGAAGAGAGACCGATAATGAGGGAGAAAGAGAGAGAAGGTGAGGAAAAGAGGGGAATACGATAGTGAGAGGGAAAATGAGAGAAGAAGCTATAGTGAGAGGGAAAACGATAGTGCGACTGTAGATCTAGAACCAGTTGGTTTTGGGACTGGTAGAGAAGAATCATTGGGAGTGTAAACTGTAGAATCCGAAGCGTTTGGTTTGTGAGATGAAAGGTGGGATTTTGGTTTAATTGGTTCAATGCTTTGTGCTATTAAATAGGTTTATTAATTAAATTAAACCATTATAATTATACCTATTTTGTAGGATATTTTGTAGGATGATCAACTTTAAATAAAAAAATATAAAAACAATATATTGTAGGCTGTAACATAAATTTTTAAAATTAAAAAAAAATAGTAAAACAACTTATTATGTGAATGTGCCACATCAGCTGCATTTATTGCCAAATGAACCAAAACCCTTTAAAAATTGCATTACCAAATTTAACCCTAATGAATAAGTCAAATTAACCTTTTAATCAAAGGGTTTAAGATGTAATTACCAGGTACTTTAGATTTTATATATATATATATATATATATTAGATTTAATAGAATTTAATCAAGTACTTGAATAATGGAAATAAGGTAATAAAAATAAATAAATAAAATTAAATTGTTTATAGAAATAGAATAATTAAATAAAATGACTCATATTGATTAAATTTCCCGATTTAACAATATCGGAAATAATTTAATCGTTTACTATATCATTGTCCATAAAAATGAAATAAAGTTGAAATAATAATAATAATAAAAAGAATTGGCCTCATATTTAATTTAAATAACGTCGATTTGATCAAAATCGAATATTTAAATATTTATTCATTGGCCAATAAGATAATAATAAAATTAATAATAAAAATGAATCTAATAATAAATTAGAAACTATAAAAATAGAAAATGGTCTCATATCGATTCGGACAACGTCGATAAATTGAATGTCGCGAATCAGAAGACAATTTCATAGACCAACTAATAAATATAAATAAATCAATAAATTGATAAAATAATAAATGGATAAAAGTCGGCCTCAAATTGATTTAGACAACGTCGCAAAGTGGAATGTCGATAAATCATATTTTTATCATAGGCCCAAAAATACATAAATTGATAACAATAGATCTAAACAAATTAATTTTATATTATTAGAAATAAAATAAGGTCTCATAGTGATTTTGATAATGCCGATTATAAACCGAATATCGAAAATCATATTTATATCATAGACCCTAAATAATAATAAAGATACTCTTAAAATGATTTTAGAAACAAAACCCAAAATACACATTAAAAATAAATAAATAAAAAGGGAATGGGGGATCCTTGAGTTAATGGGGTATAAAATGGGAAACAATAGATCCAACTAAAGGCCCAAATAAACAAACAACAAAAGTAAAAAAAAAACAATAATAAAAGACGCAAAAAAAACGTGTGCTAGCTGCATTCACAAGATGAGGCAAAAGAAATCAGAGCCACTCATATACTCTTTTTCAACTAAAACATTCACAGAAAACAAAGGAAAGATATGAGACTCAACCTCACAAAACAGTATCCGACGGTAACAAACAAAACGCGATTCGAATCCCTTTCTCGGCTGTGGGCTTTGCGACAGTTTCTCACGCGGTGGTTACAATTTGGTTCGGTGGTTCTCAAACTCGCGATGGCCCTCAGCCCTCACTCGTTTACGGTTTCGTCTCGAAAACTCGCCGGAAAAGCAGATTCACAGTTTCGTCTCTCTCTCTCTCACGCGGCTCTCACGGTTTGCTTCGCGGATCTTGGTTCTCTCCCTCTCGAACACTCTCAGCTTCTATTAAGGATGGACTCGGTTTTGTAGAGATTCAAGGTTATTATTTGAGGTTTTATTGTTGTTTGGTGAGATCGATGAAGAAGAAGAAAATCTCTGTTTTTGGTTTTAAGAATTTTCTCAGGTTTTTGGGTGCCCCCTCAAATGCTCAATAAAGAACTAATTTATAGAGGAATTCGTGTGAAATCAAAAGGAAAATGTGTGTGAGTGAGTGTCGCTCCCACTAAATGAAGCCAGGTCAAATAGGGTACAGACGCGAACGGTCGGCGAAAGGGACAATGAGAACACACAGCAGTGAACTCACTGGAGATGAAAAGAGTCGCCAGCTAGGCATTTTTATCCCGGAGGAAAGGTAATGCTGCATAAACCTAGAAAGATATGGATAAGACGGTTGCGAACCAGAGAGACTGAGAAAGGGGGTTGGTTACAACCTGGGAAGGTGTTAGCACCCAGATTGTCCGCCGTACTCGACGGGATCCACGCTTAAAAGATTTGTGTTTTAAAGGGGTAGTGTCAGTGCAATCTGTGTATAAAATAGCTGGAAAACAATATGTACAGGTGTTAGTGTAAAAGAAGTGCAAAGTGTAATATGCAGTGGTAGTGTAAGAAACTGGAATAAAATGCTCAAGATCATGAGGCTAAAAGAATGATGCTAAAAAGAGGGGGAATGTACAGAGACTTTTGTTCGATAACTGTTAAGTTATGCCTACGTATCCTCTCGTGCAATGAGGAAGTCAGAACACCGTAGTTCGACCCAAAGAGACTGAAAGATGAATTGACTTGTGAACTGCTTGCTTGTCTATGCTCAAGTGTATGACCTGTCTGGCTCAGGTGCAAACTGTCTTGCATTAGACGGAAGAAGCGAGTTCTCGTTTATGAGTGAAGATGATGAGAAAAGAATCCCGAAGGATACGATTATTGTTTGTTTTTGAGTTTTCAGTCTTTTATTGCTTTTGAAAGTTTGTCATAAGTTAATGAGCTTAAGCCTAAACCAATGGATTTAGTAAACTCATCACATCTTCCCTCTGATTAGGGGTAATGAGAATACCTTAAGTGTGAAGTCAGCTTCTCACACTTAATCTCCTTTGATGTAGGATTAAGATCATTAACCTACTTGTGATTATTTAGATGTTTTTGGTGTTTTTGTTTAGTGTTAAGTAATGAGGTTAAGCCATAATCAGGGATTAAACAGACTCATTACACCATCCTAATAGAAGGATAATAGATGAGAATGTTTAAGCTGAGGAAAGCTCCTCAACTTAATCCATGATTAGGGATTAAACTCATGACAAAACAAGCCTTTGATTAAGTGGATTTTATTTAATGATATGATGATGAAGTGATTTTTAGGGTTTGTAAGACAACTTGAGGGGGACCTGTCCATTAACGCTAGGGTTAGTCCTTCTTAACCAGTTAAGGAAGAATTAGAACCCTAATGCAAGGCCCAAGTTACAAGTGTGATGTCTTGATAGTTATTAAGTGAATTGATTAAGAGATTTAAACACATTAAGGGTTTAACACTTAGGATTAAAGTTATACACTCCATCCTAATAGAAGGATGCATGCATAAGCTTAATCACAAAGCCTTAAAGCCTTTAGGGTTTAGTCCCTGATTTTGAGGTGAGAAGAGAAGACTCAAAAGAGACACGAAGGTAAAACTAAGTGGGGGACTAATCAAAACCCTAATCATTGTCATGCTTGGTTGTTCCTAGGGTTTGTGAGGTTTAACAAAGAAAATCTTCAATGGAACCACCAGGAAGCAGATGAAAGGATCAGGAGAAGCAAAGTAACTTGCTTCATTCAAGAAGTCAAGTCACTTGAAGAAAGAAGGTAAAAAGAAGAAGAATGAGCAAGCTCAAACTCAAACACATATCAAAATGCAGAAATGGATGCAAGAGAGAGAGATGAAAAGAAGTTATGAGAAGTGAAGGCAAATTCACTTCTCAAGATAACTTACCACCTGAAAAGTTAGTGAGAAAGATGCAATGCAATGCAAAATGAAATGAAATGGCATGATGAGAAACAAAACCAGAAGCACATACATGATGATGATGATGCTATGAGGTGCTGCAAGCATGAGATAAGGCATGGTGATGATCATATGAACAAATGGATGCAAATGAAGCAAGTTAAGAACCATAAACATACATGAAAAGTTATGAAATGCACATGGCATACAACATGGAAAATACACAATGCAATGATCAAACATGCTTTTAATATGTCTTAAGATGCCAAGTGAATCAAATGGATGCATAGAATGTCATGGCAAGTCAAGGTATGAATGCAAATGCAAGATGGATGCATATGGAAGCCCAAATTAGGGTTTATGATCAATGCATCAAACAAAAACCAAAATCAGAAGCAAACACCAAGATAAAAAAATTGAAAATGCATTCAAAGGATCCCTAATCCTATACTAACTCACTGCCCAAAGGAGAAGTTTCAACTCTTAACCAAATGAAAGTTATGATTTTCCTAAGTTTTCTAGGGTTTTAGGGTTCCTTAACAAGAAAAATGCCAAACAAATGGAAAATGAAAGATCAAATCATGGCCATTTAATCTCACAAACTACATGCTAAACATAATGCAATGCAAAAAGAATCAAGGTCCAACTCCTTAGGGTTATGCAGAAATGATTTTTTTGAAGTTTGGATCAAAATAATGCATCAAAATGACTTTAATTCCATGGAAAATTCTTAAAATGCATCAAGATCAAAAAATAAATTTGGTTTGAAGGTTGGACAATGTTTCTAAATGTTTTTAAATGTTTCATGAATTTTTTGGTGATTTTTAAATACCTAAAAGTATTTTTAATTAATTAATTCTCATTAATTAATTAAAAAGAAACTTTTAAATATTTAAAAATACTTTTTTAATGCAAAAAATGAAAATAAAAATATTTTTGTGTTCTGAAATTAAATAACAACTTGTGTAAAAAAATTCAGAATTTCTAAAGCCTTTTAGGGTGTTTGATTTGTTGGTGAAGAGAAATTGGATGTTTGATGGCTGGAAAATGAGATTCGAAGAGAGGAAGCTCTTTGACAGTTTTTGTGGGGACTGAGTTCTGGCTTGCTTCAAGGGCCAATGCTGTGCTATAACACTCCCACAATGTGTGGATAGGCTGGGGAGCAGGTCAGTAGGGGTGGCTGATTATTGTTTCATGAGTATGGGAGCTTTGGCTAAAAAGTCAAGTTGGCTTGTACTTGCAGCATGGGCTATGGCAGCAGCAGTTTGAGGTCATGTCTGGCTTCAGCTTGGGTTAAGGAGGACCCTCAGATTGCTTGTAGCTGGCTGCAACATATGGATCATGAACTATGCTAGCTTTTGCAACTTGCCCACTTGTGCTTTCTTTGAGATTTTATGCCATGTACATGAGGCATTTCTTGCTGAATTTTGTAGCATGGAACTTCTTTTAGTCATGGCAATGTATAGAAGTCAGCTAGTGATCACATAGCTTCTTGGAAAATGATCTTGCCAAAAATCCCTTTTTGCATCCTTATGAAAAAAAAATGACTTATGGATTTCTTGAAAATCAAGGCAAACAAAGCAAAATCCCTTGGGCCAATTCTGTTTCTAGGGCATGTGTGATCATGTGAGGAAGTTTTGAAGCCATTTTGAAGTCACTAGAATGCTTGGCACATGAATTTGCAAGTTTTCCATTTAGTGCATAACTTGAAATTTAATGATTTTTGCCAACTTTGACAAACCATAACTTTTGATCCAAAATGAATTAGGTCATGTTCTTGTACTTTTTGAAAAGGGAAAGATCTAATCTACAACTTTCATGACCAAAGTTTTTCCATTTGAAGCATTTTTGGATCAAAAAGTAAGGTTTGAAAAGTGGCATAAAATGACATATTCTTCAAAAGTCAAACTTGCCCTAAAAAGTCAACTTTGCAAAAACTTGTAATTCTTGAATTTTGTGAACTTCTAACTTCTTCCATGATCAAATAAAGATCATATACACTCAAAATGATGAAGATCACCCCTTGGTTGGGTCATTGGGGGCCTCAGATGCCCTGATTTTGCACTGACTTGTCTGAAAAGTCAACTCTTGATCAGATGACTTCCCCATGGAATTTCTTCATGAAAATTGATATGCACACTCCCTATACCATATAGAGACCAATAGAAACAAGAATGACCAAAAAATTTGAAGTTATGGCCTCTGAAACCAAAACCCTAATTTCAGGTCATCTGTGCAGTCAAGCCTGGCTCTGCTTCTATACCAATCCCAGTTCTTGTGATTCCTTGGCATTCTTGACTTTGAGAGGATATAATATGATACTTGAACACATATGGATCCCTTTGAAGTGATTGATGACCTTTGGAGTGGCTCAAGAAGCTCCTGGCTTGCTCAGATCACAAACCCTAGGTGCAGATGACTTTGAATCTATGCAGTGAAACAAAAATGGGATATGAGAGGATATGATTGAATTTATGCATATGAAAGGATCACAAGCCATGGTGTTAATGGGTGAGGGCAAATTTGGGGTGTTTACAGTGAGTGAGGAAATCAGGTGGGGTGAGCCGGATTTTGCGAATCCGTTAGGGAAGATTTTCCAAGGGATCTGGTGAGATTGTGTGGGGACCAAAGGATGGTGATTCAACATTGATTCTTTTTGTCTGTAGTGAATGGAGATTATTGTGGTCCCACTGTAAATTTCAGCTATGAAAAGTTAAGTTCACTTTTACTGATACCACAACTATTTTTACTACTGAAACATATTCTTTGACCTCTTGGTGTATCCGATCTTGAAGATCACTGATGGATTTGCTTGAAGGCTGCGGCTGGAGTAAAGAAGTGTGTTGTACAGGGTTTGATACCGCACTGGTTTAAGGTTCGTATGGTCGTTCTGTCTTGAACCCTTGGAGTTTTGCCAATTGCAGTTAAGTTTGCACAATATCTTTTCTTTTTTATATCTGTATAGAATATGAACTCATAGTATTTTGGTGTGAACATATTATCCTGCAGGCTTGGTTATGATATAATGTTCACTTGATTTTTGAGTTCGGAGCGACGACTGAATAAGTCAGATTCAATGCGAGTTCCTCATAGGAGGTCAAAATGGTTGGCTTGCAAAGATGATGATGATGTTCAGTGCTTGTTCTGATTAAAACTATGTGGATGCCCTGCAGGTCCATCTCATTATCGTGATATTTGGCTCGAAGTTTGGGCTGCTTCCTTGACGTGCACACGACAGATTGTTTTGCAACTTGTTATGCACCGGCCTTGATCATTTACTTCTTTCTCGATGTACTTACCATTACAGGTTTTGTGGCTTTGCTTTGAGGGAAAAAACACGATGTCATGTCCACTTGCACGAACCTGAATCGGAACTGTCTTTTGATATTCTTTACCTTTATTTACAGAATGGTGGTAGGATGATCGATGATCTAATGAAGCAACATCAATGATATGCAATCCACGGCCTAGGCTTTTGAAGTACGTGGGACTAAGGTGTGATGGTAACTTGTTAGTGGAGTATGCATTTCCGCACTAGACTGCACATGAGCGTGCCCGAGACCACATTAAAATTTAAGATAAGAAACAACCATGGCTCGAATTAGCATCTGACTCGTGCTGCTACTCAATCTTGGGTTTTACCACTGCACAAGGTCATCTTACCGCTACCGAGCTTTACGTGTGTTCAAACAATCATAAACTCCAAGTTTTACTCACTCTTTTGGTTTTCTCAAGGTCGCATCAAGACGTAAACGTCTTGTGCTTATGGTATGGCTTGCTACGAATTGAAGCTGACTCTGTTGTTTTTCTTCTTTCAATCTCTGTGTAAAAACATGAACTTATGATACCTTTCCTTTTGACTTGATCTTGTTTTGCAGGTTTGATTAGAAACACTTCCCCTGAGGTACTGCTCGGTGATCGTGAATGATTGTGAGAGGCTTAGTGGGATCAAATGGTATGGAAAAGTCATGGCAACAATGGGGTCGAAACTTGGTTTGAAAATCTCTTGGTAAGATTCCCAAATTCTCGCACTCTATACATCTCTATTTGAAGCTAGATCGAGCAAAACCATAGTACTTCTTCCTTGTCATGCTTACCATGCTCTAGATGGTTTGGCCTCTAACTTTCTACTCTCTTCATCTCTCCTGCACATTGGTATGATGGCTTTGCCTCTGTACTCAGGTGTCCCCCTATGTTAACCTTTGCTATATGATGCTTAATGAAGCCATGAAGAAACTTGGAGATTGGTAAAGGTTCTGATGGAAGCTTGCGGTACAGCAACGACATAAACGAGCCTGGCCCTGGCGCAAAGAGTCATGATCAAGATTGGCCATTATTATGCACCATATGTTGTAAGTGTGCGAATGGCTTATTTTGGATGCATTATCATCAGTTCATGCCTTTGCTTGTCAAACTGATGTGCATTTGAATTTCCAGTTGTTGCAGATTACTCTTCTTGGAAATGCTCACTTCTTTTTCTCATTTTCATGTACACTATCTTCGAAGATGTTCAACAGTCAAGTCTTAGCAAGATGGTGGAGTTCATATGGAGAAGGATAAGTTAAGAACAAGAGAATGTAAACACAAACTTGGCATGAAGATGAAACACTTAATGAAGAGTTTGGATGAGGATATGAAACTTTTGGCATCCTGAGTGCACTTGAACAAGAGTAAGAATTCAATGGTGATCTAAGCTAGCATGAATTTTGGTTTGATGTTGTACTACCCTTTTGAATTTCTCTGTTTGTAAGCAAGACTGGAAACTATGATTTCATTGAATTTATCTTCGAATTGGTAATGATGTATGATCTTGTAATTCACTCACTTTGTTTGTTTCCTTGTTTTTACGTGACACGAGGAGATTTTTTCTTGAGGAAGAGGAATCTAGGTAGTTAGATCATGGAGTCAAGGATTGAGGGACACTTTTGGGTCATGGATGTATTGGGTTTGGAGCTGCTGTGAATTTCCGTTGAATCCTTACTTGTATTGACTAGCTGTGCTTAGGCTTTTGTTTACAGCTTGTGTATTTGGTTATTTGGATTATGATTCTGACTTGTAACCACATTATCTAGATTAACACAGAAATTTGGATTATGTTTTTTTTGTACCATGACTTGAAACAAATTGTGACACCGATTGAAAAATCCAACACACGACTTGCACTATTGTTTTCTTTCAAATAATGGGATGCATCATTTGGCCAACCTTTGGACTTAATTGGACTTAAATTTCTAAGATTATACAAAATATACTCTTGGAAATAAATCCCCTTTTTTGCTTTTAACTTGAAACTTGAAACTTCATACCAACTTATTTTTGCATGTTATCTGAACAACCATAGAATATGCTTGATGGTAAAAAATGCATGATGACCACGCATAAGCTTGCTTACAATCAAAATAAGCCCCCTTTGGAATCACCTTTGGATCAATCTTCAAATCACTTGGACTTGAATAAAAATATTAATTAAAAAATAGTGTACCAAAATCCATACCTATATGTCTTCTTTGAGAAACATTATGAACAAAGATGGATATGCCTTATAATTAAGAACCAAACTCAAGAAATGAGCCCAAAATGAACCCATCTTGAATTTCGATTTGAAATGAATGAATTCACCTGGAATTCCTCACCCAAATGCAACAATGATATTGAATAAAATTTGAATCCTATTAACACTTAGTTTGACAAAAAGAAGAAAAAATGAAAGTAACAAGACAAACATATTATGAATTTTTCGAATGCACAATGATATGCTAATGATATGGTGCAAAGATGTTGAAAATACTAGAATAAAAAATGAGAATAAAAGTAGGACAAATTTGAGGTATGACAAATGCCCCTATCTAATTGATCTGAACCTGAGAAAATAAATAGCTGCAAGACATTCTATTTTTTTAGGGTAAAAGTCAATTAGATATATAAGAATATCCACAAATTTGTCCAATGCAGAATGCAATGTAATGATGAAATACGATATATTCGTATATATGCAGATGCTTGGGAATTTTAAATATGAATGAAATATGATTTGAGACACCAAGACAGCGAGAATGATGAAATGATGAGGACATATTGAAAACAGTGATGTGGGCAAAGCGGCTGGGACACCAGATATTTCTGAAAATTCGTCTAGACAACAGCGAATAATCAAAAATACCTGAGATGAGAGGGATAAATATTGAGAAATGTATTAAAGACATCCAGAAAAATCTATGGATGTGCAAGCTCCAAATTTAGAAATCAACGCCCGAAACATCTAAAAACATTAGATGTGGAATGAGACCAACTTATGAGGGTATACCAAGGGAAAGATCAAACTTTTCAACTAGACCTTTAGAGATGCTATCCGAAGTAAAGACTCAAACCAAACTTCTCAATGGGATGAACCAGAGAGAGATAGTTGAAAAAAGGATCCACGTCAAACTTCACACAGTTTGAAGGAAAAGAGTTCCACGCCAAACTTAACACAGTTTGAAGGAAATGAAAATATCCACGCCAAATTTATCAATAAGACAAATTTGAAGGAAAAGGGTTCCACGCCAAACATGACACAGTTTGAAGGAAAAGGAAATAAACATGAAAGACAGGGTGACAGACACGACTGCTTTGATAGGTGCCAAGTGAGTTGGACTTTGACTTTTGGTGGTTGCCAATGGAAATTGGACTTTAAGGATGCCAAACGAAATTGGACTTTGACCACAAAGTAAGACAACAAGACCTCGGGAAATGCAAATGAGCATGAAGTAAACTTTGCGCTATGCCTGGTATGTAATTGTATGATGAAAATGGTGCAATGATTGCAATGCAAATGCTAAGACCAATGGAATAAGACTCTTTTGGAGAGGTACGGCTGAAGCAGCTGATTCCACCACACAATGAACTTTGCCAACTATACCCTCAAAAGATGTCCTGAACACAACTTCTATTACACTTGTCGGAAGTATCAAAAATGTTGATCCTGTTGGGAAGGAGTGATAAGCTTTGCTTGGGGATTACTTGAAATAGACTGCCCCATGTTAAATGATTTTGAAGTGACTGCTTAACTGGCCGCTTGAAATGTTTGCCCCAGTGTGAGTATAGAAAGAAGATTCCCTGAAGAATACGATCTTTGATTGCAATATGCCCCTGATAGGATCACTGGTCAAGTTTCTCAATAGTTTAGAATTCCTTGATAATGAGTGCTAACTTGCAAATAAAATATTTATTCGAAAAATGTTAATTTTAATGCAGTACTTAAGCATAAATTTTGAAATCAAAATCATTATTGGAATGACATTGGTACATAAAAAAAATGAATCACTAGTAAGAATGCCATGTTTATTCAGACACACAAAGTGAAAGATAATGCAAAATGAAAAATAATGCGAAAGGTATGATACCAAAGAGAATGATTAGAAAATCTCATGGGGAGTCAGCTTACGCAACTTTGTTAAGATATGATTTCAAAACAAACCTAACTTCAATTAGGTGTTTAAAGGGTTGTAACGTGGCTTGGCTCACGATTTATGAAACAAAAGGATATAAGGCTCAAAATTTAATTTCACCCAACCCATTCTCCGTGATGATCTCCAGTCTTACGCTCAATTAAATCAACCTATGCATTCAGGTTATTTGTAGTTGTACTGACGATGATGGCTCAGACAGCCAATGGATTATTGGATAGCAGTCATTGCTTATTCACAATATTTTGTTGTCTTTTTTTTAGGACTTTGGATCAACTCATCCTTGTATTTGTTGAGGAATTTCGGTGACCTCTTTTGATTTGATTCTTATTATCCCTAACTTTTGTCTGGACTGTATCTTTGAAGTTTTCAGTCCATCGGGATGCTTTTATTTCTGCCTAAGTCGCCTTTTAGGTGTTGACTTAGCGGTTTTTCATTTTTGATTTGGACAATGACTGCCATTAACTTCCTCGACAATTGTGCGAAGGAAAACTTGGGCTTGAAATCCTTATTGAAGGATGTAACGAATAATCCTCCTGAAATTGAATGCATATTTGAATTAATTGAGAACTACCCTGCCCCGGGATAAGATTACGATTTTTTCGTGTAGAAAGAAACTCCAACTTCTAGGCTCAAAGGGGTTGACAATGGATTAACTTCCTTATTTCTCCAGTGTTTGGGAGTTGAAACAATGCTTGTATATCATCAGCAAGGTTTTATTTTGAAAGCATACCATTCAACAATTTGGGTATTTCCTTTTCGTCATCCTCCATCCAATCATTGCTTATACAATAGATGAATAAGAGGAACAATGGTATATATATTTTTTTTGGAATTTTCGAAAATGAAAAGCATGAATACGCACAAATATGAAGGTAAATGAATTGATTCAAAAACATACGATGCTCATTTCATTAACATTAACATTAAAGAACAAACAAAGTCTTTAAACAAGTACACATAACACAAACAAGGAAATTAAAACTGAAAAGAAACAAGGCCTATTGTCTAATCAGTAGCAAGGATGAGCCTTCCCGTCCGACCCACTGGCTTTAGGTAGTAACTTGTGATTCTTCGACCAAATATTCAGTCACTTTGTTTTGGCATATGATCTTTGCCAACATGGGGAATCCCTCTCGGCGTAAAGGTGATCACATCTCCTCTAACCAAATCCTGAACTCGAGATTGGAAAGCATAACAACTTTCAATATCATGACCTGCAGCTCCTTCATGGAATGGGCAATGAATATCAGTTCTGAACCCATCTGGAAGAATATTCGGAGGAGTAAGTGCTCTAGTTGTGATGAGGCCTTTCAGAACCAAGTAAGGATATAGCTCAGCATATTTCATAGGAATAGGATCAATAAGAATTCTAGGCCTGGGATTACGAGTCTGGCTCTGACGAGCACTCCTTTGTGGGGGAGCCCTATCTTCAGCTTTTGTCACAAACTCCTTCCTCTTTTGAAGCTTTTCAGAGGGCTTTCCAAAAGACTCAACATCATGGTGCAAAAAGTAAGGATTCTCGTAAACAACTTGGGAAACAATACCCGTAGGGGTAACACTAATTTGATGTATGACAATCCTCTGGGACTGAGCTTCCCTAGCCAACAATGTTTGCATCATCTCCATGAGCATATTCACATTTCCTTTCAACTCATTGAGGTCTTCTCTAACCCTTCTGTTATGCTGCTCCTGATTTTCCATTCTTTTTCCAATGATGACTTCAGTTCCGAATTTGTGCTTAGGAATCAGCTTGACGGGTACTCAACAACTGGAGATGAGAACGAATGAACATGAGCGAATATGACGTATGCAAAATAAATGCAAATATGAAGGCAATAATGAGCAGTTGTAATTCAAAGGATAATAAATCAAGTTCCAAAGTTGATCACCAAAACGAGAAAGTAATCAATATCCATGATAAAAAGAACTTTACAGGTAGGCACTAGAAGAGTAGTTCTAACTTCTTTACCCATACAAACCTCTCACATGATAGTTTCTACGGTTATGGATAAGATACTCAAGGTCACGGATGCTAATCATAATAACATCCTGCCACAGGCTAGCTGTATTATGATGATAGTGACGATAGAATCTACCTTGAGTGGAGTTTTCATGTTAGGCACACAAGGAGCGGGTCCTCGGAGACTAACACTACACAACTACCAATATTGGAACTGGTTCTAAAAGTTCCCCGAGTCACAGCCCTTTCACGAATCAATTCATGCAATAGGCTAGCTTTGTTATGACGAGACCTACAGATAGGTCTACTCTCGGGGGGAGCTTTCATGCTAGGCTTGCAAGGAGCGAGTCCTCAGAGACTAACACTAATAACTTCCAAATCTAACTTAGATGTTTCCTCTTCTTTTTCAAGAACTCAGATGTCATCCCAGGATTCGACAAACAAATATAATAATAATCATAATAAGAAGTGCGAATAAACAAGCATAAATAAAAAGCATGAAGAAAACAGATAAGCAATGTAAACATCGATCACAAAGTGAACTAAGTTAGGCTCGACTCTCTAAAATCCCCAGCAGAGTCGCCAGCTGTCGTACCTCAAAAAATACGATCCTCGCGCCGACCGCGGAACAAATGGGAATAACAGAGTCGCCACCTAATTCTATTTATTCTAATGAAAGAATAGGAAGATATAGATAAAACCTAATAATGAAATATGGATAGAACAAGGTCATCGAAACCAAATTCTAAGTTCGGGAGTCAGTTACATAATGGGAAGGTATTAGCACCCCTTACGTCCGTTGTACTCAACGGGAACCTCTTAGTTTCATTTGCGATTAAATGTTAACTTATGCTTTCTGTTTTCTTCAAATAATAAATGCGAATGATTCTAAATTAGGGTTAATAAGAGAAATGGGTTATTTTATTCCTAGGGTGCTCGGCAGGGAACAAGATCCGTGTGCCTACGTATTCCCTTGTGCAATGGGAAAGTCAGAGCCTCGTAGTTCGCGGTACTAAGGTTCGTTGGTTAGTTTGTTTTAATGAACAGTTGTTTGAACCGCATTCTAACTGCTAAGCGTTGGCTTGTCTGCTCACGATAGGAGGCTGAAGCGCTAGCTTATTTGCGAAATAGAAAGATTTTAAACAAAGTTCGCCTTAAAGGATAAAATTTGATCAAGTTAGGGTTTTTTAAGAATGAAAGGGTAAATAAATCGCGTCCTGAGGGGCGGGCCTCAGGAGAATCTATTCGAGAATTCGAGGAATGCTAGATTCCAGAATTCAATTCTTTCATTATTTGATATGTGTATTAAAAGTTTTAATTACGGAAAGTCGAATGAACCACGTCCCGCGGGGCGAGCCTCGGGAGGGTTTATTCAAGAATTCGAGGAATGCGAGACTCCAGAATTCAGTTATTCCGTTATTTAATTATGAAAATATTTGAAGGTCGAATTCGGAAAAGTCGATGACAAGGCACAATACATTCGATTAATTCGCAATCCGATTAAAGCGATAACAAAAAGAATTAGATTAATATTGCAACAATTGAATTGGAATAAAAACAATAGATATAAATAATTAAATTTAATCGAATTTAATCAAGTACTTGAATAATGGAAATAAGGTAAAAAAATAAATAAATTAAATTAAATTGTTTATAGAAATAGAATTATTAAATAAAATGACTCATATTGATTAAATTTCCCGATTTTACAATATCGGAAATAATTTAATCGTTTACTATATCATTGTCCATAAAAATGAAATAAAGTTGAAATAATAATAATAAAAAGAATTGGCCTCATATTTAATTTAAATAACGTCGATTTGATCAAAATCGAATATTTAAATATTTATTCATTGGACAATAAGAAAATAATAAAATTAATAATAAAAATGAATCTAATAATAAATTAGAAACTATGTAAATAGAAAACGGTCTCATATCGATTCGGACAACGTCGATAAATTGAATGTCGCGAATCGGAGGACAATTTCATAGACCAACTAATAAATATAAATAAATCAATAAATTGATAAAATAATAAATGGATAAAAGTCGGCCTCAAATTGATTTAGACAACGTCGCAAAGTGGAATGTCGATAAATCATATTTTTATCATAGGCCCAAAAATACATAAATTGATAACAATATATCTAAACAAATTATGTTTATATTATTAGAAATAAAATAAGGTCTCATAGTGATTTTGATAATGCCGATTATAAACCGAATATCGAAAATCATATTTATATCATAGACCCTAAATAATAATAAAGATACTCTTAAAATGATTTTAGAAACAAAACCCAAAATACACATTAAAAATAAATAAATAAAAAGGGAATGGGGGATCCTTGAGTTAATGGGGTATAAAATGGGAAACAATAGATCCAACTAAAGGCCCAAATAAACAAACAGCAAAAGTATAAAAAAAACAATAACAAAAGACGCAAAAAAAAACGTGTGCTAGCAGCATTCACAAGATGAGGCAAAAGAAATCAGAGTCACTCATATACTCTTTTTCAACTAAAACATTCACAGAAAACAAAGGAAAGATATGAGACTCAACCTCAAAAAATAGTATCCGACGGTAACAAACAAAACGCGATTCGAATCCCTTTCTCGGCTATGGGCTTTGCGACAGTTTCTCACGCGGTGGTTACGATTTGGTTCGGTGGTTCTCAAACTCGCGATGGCCCTCAGCCCTCACTCGTTTACGGTTTCGTCTCGAAAACTCACCGGAAAAGCAGATTCACGGTTTCATCTCTCTCTCTCTCACGCGGCTCTCACGGTTTTCTTTGCGGATCTTGGTTCTCTCCCTCTCGAACACTCTCAGCTTCTATTAAGGATGGACTCGGTTTTGTAGAGATTCAAGGTTATTATTTGAGGTTTTATTGTTGTTTGGTGAGATCGATGAAGAAGAAGAAAATCTTTGTTTTTGGTTTTTAGAATTTTCTCAGGTTTTTGGGTGCCCCCTCAAATGCTCAATGAAGAACCAATTTATAGAGGAATTCGTGTGAAATCAAAAGGAAAATGTGTGTGAGTGAGTGAGGAAATCAAGTGGGGTGAGCCAAATTTTGCGAATCCGTTAGGGAAGATTTTCCAAGGGATCTGGTGAGATTGTGTGGGGACCAAAGGATGGTGATTCATTGATTCTTTTTGTCTGTAGTGAATGGAGATTATTGTGGTCCCACTGTAAATTTCAGTTGTGAAAAGGTAAGTTCACTTTTACTGATACCACAACTGTTTTTACTGCTGAAACTTATTCTTTGACCTCTTGGTGTATCCGATCTTGAAGATCACCGATGGATTTGCTTGAAGGCTGCGGCTGGAGTAAAGAAGTGTGTTGTACTGGGTTTGATACTGCACTGGTTTAAGGTTCGTATGGTCGTTATGTCTTGAACCCTTGTAGTTTTGCCAATTGCAGTTAAGTTTGCACGATATTTTTTCTTTTTTATATCTGTATAGAATATGAACTCATAGTATTTTGGTGTGAACATATTATCCTGCAGGCTTGGTTATGATATAATGTTCACTTGATTTTTGAGTTCGGAGCGGCGAATGAATAAGTCAGATTCAATGCGAGTTCCCCATAGGAGGTCAAAATGGCTAGCTTGCAAAGATGATGATGATGTTCAGTGCTTGTTCTGATTAAAACTATGTGGATGCCCTGCAGGTCCATCTCATTATCGTGATATTTGGCTCGAAGTTTGGGCTGCTTCCTTGACGTGCACACAACAGATTGTTTTGCAACTTGTTATGCACCAGCCTTGATCATTTACTTCTTTCCCGATGTACTTACCATTACAGGTTTTGTGGCTTTGCTTTGAGGAAAAAAACACGATGTCCTGTCCACTTGCACGAACCTGAATCGGAACTGTCTTTTGATATTCTTTACCTTTTATTTACAGAATGGTGGTAGGATGATCGATGATCTAATGAAGCAACATCAATGATATGCAATCCACGGCCTAGGCTTTTGAAGTACGTGGGACTGAGGTGTGATGGTAACTTGTTAGTGGAGTACGCATTTCCGCACTAGATTGCACATGAGCGTGCCCGAGACCACATTAAAATTGAAGATAAGAAACAACCATGGCTCGAATTAGCATCTGACTCGTGCTGCTACTCAATCTTGGGTTTTACCACTGCACAAGGTCATCTTACCGCTACCGAGCTTTACGTGTGTTCAAACAATCATAAACTCCAAGTTTTACTCACTCTTTTGGTTTTCTCAGGGTCGCATCAAGACGTAAACGTCATGTACTTATGGTATGGCTTGCTACGAATTGAAGCTGACTCTGTTGTTTTTCTTCTTTCAATCTCTGTGTAAAAACATGAACTTATGATACCTTTCCTTTTGACTTGATCTTGTTTTGCAGGTTTGATTAGAAACACTTCCCCTGAGGTACTGCTCGGTGATCGTGAATGATTGTGAAAGGTTTAGTGGGATCAAATGGTATGGAAAAGTCATGGCAACAATGGGTTCGAAACATGGCTTGGAAATCTCTTGGTAAGATTCCCAAATTCTCGCACTCTATACATCTCTATTTGAAGCTAGATCGAGCAAAACCATAGTACTTCTTCCTTGGCGTGCTTACCATGCTCTAGATGGTTTGGCCTCTAACTTTCTACTCTCTTCATCTCTCCTGCGCATTGGTATGATGGCTTTGCCTCTGTACTCAGGTGTCCCCCTATGCTAACCTTTATTATATGATGCTTAATGAAGCCATGAAGAAACTTGGAGATTGGTAAAGGTTCTGATGGAAGCTTGTGGTACAGCAACGACATAAACGAGCCTGGCCCTGGCGCAAAGAGTCATGATCAAGATTGGCCTTTATTATGCACCATATGTTGTAAGTGTGTGAATGGCTTCTTTTGGATGCATTATCATCAGTTCATGCCTTTGCTTGTCAAACTGATGTGCATTTGAATTTCCAACTGTTGCAGATTACTCTTCTTGGAAATGCTCACTTCTTTTTTCTCATTTTCATGTACACTATCTTTGAAGATGTTCAACAGTCAAGTCTTAGCAAGATGGTGGAGTTCATATGGAGAAGGATAAGTTAAGAACAAGAGAATGTAAACACAAACTTGGCATGAAGATGAAACACTTAATGAAGAGTTTGGATAAGAATATGAAACTTTTGGCATCCTGAGTGCACTTGAACAAGAGTAAGAATTCAATGGTGATCTAAGCTAGCATGAATTTTGGTTTGATGTTATACTACCCTTTTGAATTTCTCTGTTTGTAAGCAAGACTGGAAACTATGATTTCTTTGAATTTGTCTTCGAATTAGTAATGATGTATGATCTTGTAATTCACTCACTTTGTTTGTTTCCTAGTTTTTACGTGACACGAGGAGATTTTGCCTGAGGAAGAGGAATCTAGGTAGTTAGATCATGGAGTCAAGGAGTGAGGGACACTTTTGGCTCATGGATGTATTGGGTTTGGAGCTGCTGTGAATTTTCGTTGAATCCTTACTTGTATTGACTAGCTATACTTAGGCTTTTGTTTACAGCCTGTGTATTTGGTTATTTGGATTATGATTCTGACTTGTAACCACATTATCTAAATTAACACAGAAATTTGGATTATGTTTTTTTTGTACCATGACTTGAAATAAATTGTGACACCGATTGAAAAATCCAACACACGACTTGCACTATTTTTTTCTTTCAAATAATGGGATGCATCATTTGGCCAACCTTTGGACTTAATTGGACTTAAATTTCTAAGATTATACAAAATATACTCTTGGAAATAAACCCCCTTTTTTGCTTTTAACTTGAAACTTGAAACTTCATACCAACTTATTTTTGCATGTTATCTGAACAACCATAGAATTTGCTTGATGGTAAAAAATGCACGATGACCACGCATAAGCTTGCTTAGAATCAAAATAAGCCCCCTTTGGAATCACCTTTGGATCAATCTTCAAATCACTTGGACTTGAATAAAAATATCAATTAAAAAATAGTGTACCAAAATCCATACCTATATGTCTTCTTTGAGAAACATTATGAACAAAGATGGATATGCCTTATAATTAAGAACCAAACTCAAGAAATGAGCCCAAAATGAACCCATCTTGAATTTCGATTTGAAATGAATGAATTCACCTGGAATTCCTCACCCAAATGCAACAATGATATTGAATAAACTTTGAATCCTATTAACACTTAGTTAGACAAAAAGAAGAAAAAATGAAAGTAACAAGACAAAAATATTATGAATTTTTCGAATGCACAATGATATGTTAATGATATGGTGCAAAGATGTTGAAAATACTAGAATAAAAAATGAGAATAAAAGTAGGACAAATTTGAGGTATGACACCAAGCTCCGAGAATGCATGAACGAGTTCATGAACATGATGCAAGGGGTTGCATTGGGGCAGCAAGAGTTACAGGTTGTGGTTCAGAGGCTTGATACGCCACACGTGGAGACTCCGGGCACTGGAGTCAATGTGGATGCACAAGGGAATCCTGTTAACGCCACTGGTGCGCCAATAGGAGTTGAAAGACCTCCTACCCCTGCGGGTATTCATATTCCAGTTCATCATTTGGAAGACAATCAAGCTGACCAGTTCTCCTTGCTAAATAAGGATTTGGGATTTGGTGTTGGGGGTAATCATCATGATTTCTAGATGTTGGCTGAAAAGTTCAGGGCTCTCAAGTGCAAGGACACCTTGGGAATTAACGTCTCAGACATGGGTTTGGTGCAGGGTTTGATCATCCCACCGAATTTCAAGGCTCCTGGGTTCGACAAGTACAACGGGAATTCGTGTCCTAAGACTCACCTTCAAGCTTATTACCGTAAGAACGTTGCTTACACTAAGGACGAGAAGCTCTGGATGTACTTCTTCCAAGATAGCTTGTCTAGAGGATCTCTCGAATGGTATATGAAGCTGGAACGGACTGCCATCCGCAATTGGAAGGAACTTCGAGAGGAATTCCTCAAACAATACCAATACAACATTGATATGTCCCCTAGCAGGACTTAGTTGCAAAGTCTGTCGCAGAAGAATTCAGAGAGCTTCAAGGAGTACGCGCAAAGGTGGCGCGAGTTAGCTGCAAGAGTCCAACCACCCCTGCTCGAAAAAGAGATGGTAGATTTATTCATGGATACCCTTTCGGGGCATTTCATGGAACGCCTGGCGGGGTGTTCGTCAAGTGGCTTTTCCGACATCATACTGACCAGTGAAAGGATCGAAAACTGGATGAAGCAGTGTAAAATCCAGAACAGCGGTGCTTCTACTTCCGGGACCAAGAAGCCATTTGCAAACGAATAAAAGAGAAGAGATGGGGAAGTTAGGGCAGTATATGCCTAAAGAAAGAGGGGGAATCGGAATCCTTACTACCAAGTGGCGGCCGTCACTATCCCAACAGCGCCCAATCAGCCACAGCCTCAGCAACAACCAAGAAAAGCCCGACAGGGGTACCAACTAAGGCCTAAGATGGCCGAAAGACATTTTGAGGCTCCACCAATGTCATACTCTCAACTCTTACAGAATCTCCTTCAACTGCAGATGATCTAGCTTAGAACTCTGCAACCCCCAAAGCCCAGACAAATTCTAGATGGGTACGATGCCAATGCTCACTATGAGTTTCATTCCGAAGCCCCTGGTCATACCACTGAGAACTGCAAAGCCCTTAAGCATAAGGTGTAGGATTTATTGGACTCGAAGGCCATCAACTTTGATCCTACTCCAAACGTCCTGTAAAATCCCATGCCTCCGCATGGAAGAACCGTGGGGGCCATAGATGACAGTGACAAATTAAATTTGGTTTGTGATGTTAATTCTTTGAAAAATCCATTACTAGCAATGAAGAGTTATTTGGCAAAGAAGGGTCTCTTTCTAGGCTATGGGGAGGATTGTCAAAAGTGCGAAGAATCTGCTAACGGATGTGAAAGATTGAAAGGGGTTATTCAGAATATGATTGATGACAGAAGTATTCAGTTCGACCGAATTGTTGATAAAGAAGATGAAATTTCTATGGTTACTATCTATTTCACCCTGGTTGAAATTTCGGTGCCAGCAAGAGCAACAACAGTCACGTTTACTACTCTAGGGCATGTGCCATATCAAAGTGAAAGAGCTGTCCCATGGCATTATGGGGCAGAAGTTTATTACAACGGCCAAAATCAATATGTAACTACCTTCGGAGCAGCTCAACATCCGGTCGAAAAATGTAGGGGTTGGAGGATTAACAAGAAGTAGAAGGTTATTCACACCCTAAACGTTGAGGAATAGTGGGGTGCCATCAAATGATAATGCAGAAGCCCAGTCTAAGGCTATGGGCAAGAAAGTTGTGTCAGATGATGCCCTTGTTCCTGATCCTGACATTACCTTTGATAAATAAGTTTAGGAGTTCTTAAGGATCATCAAGAAAAGCGACTACAAGATAGTCGACCACCTTCAATAGACTCCTTCTAAGATCTATATCTTATCTTTATTGATGTGCTCGGAATCCCACAAAAGGCTTTGTTGATAATTCAGAATAATGCCTATGTTTTGCAAGAGATATCTGTGAATCAAATCAAGACGGTTGTTGCTAGCATGAATGCTAGTCACGGGTTAGGGTTTACAGATCTGGACCTGACTACATAAGGGCGCAATCATAACAGGGCTATGCACATTTCAATGGAATGCAAAGGGGATGTGTTTTCTCATGTACTTGTTGATATGGGGTCCTCTTTAAATGTGCTTCCGAAGAAGGCCTTGATTAAGATTGATTATGATGGAGTAGTGCTCAGACCTAGTGACCTGGTAGTCAGGGTGTTTGATGGTTCCAAGAGGTCAGTTTTTGGAGAGGTGGAATTACTGATCAAGGTGGGCCTACAAGTGTTCAATATGACCTTTTATGTCATGGATATTCAGCCTACCTACAATTGCCTGCTCGGACGTCCTTGGATCCACGCGGCTGGGGAAGTATCTTCTACTCTACATCAGAAGCTAAAGTTTATTTGGGAAGGAAAAATTATTACAGTATGTGGAGAAGAAGACATATTTATAGGCCATTTATCTTCTTTCAAATACGTGGAGATGGATGGTGAGACATATGAGACCCCGTGCCAAGCATTTGAGCCGGTTAAGACTGACGCAACATCGTCGTCAGCATCCCTTTCTGAAGAGAAGAAGAAAGGTGTATCCATTGCATCCTATAAACAAGCTTTGAAGGTGGTGGAATCAGGAGTTAGTGAAGGTTGGGTCAGGATGATAGAGGTCCCCAAAAAGGAAGACATGTTTTGAATTGGTTACAATCCTGATCAAGCAACATCAGCACAACATGCTAGAGGTCGCAAAGGCCCAATCACTTTATCTAGTTTTGGATTGGTGGATCATATCCGTATCTGCGCCTTTCAAGAGGATGTAATTGATAGCGACTGTTAAATAGACGAGTGGATCAAGCCGAGTGTCCCAAGAGTGGAGCTCAATAATTGGTCGTCTGAAGAAATCATCATTGTTACCCAGTATCAAGAGTAATTGTTTTCTATTTTATTCTTGTATGAAAGCCCTACGTCTAGCTCAGGGTGTAGTAGCTCATTATAAGGGCTTCTTTGTTTCAATTTGCATTATCAAATCATTAATAAAATGGACGATTTTTGCATTCATTCATGGCATTCCTTGTCTTTTATTTTTATTTTCTTATAGTAAATGGCAATGTAATTTTTTTTCTTTATTTTTCTCACACTCTTTCTAAAATCTAGCATGAATCATCATTCATGCAGATGCACCCCATTGGGTCTCATCAATGACAATCTTGCTATGGCTCTCTATGACTTCGATAATCCGATTTACCAAGCCTACGAGGAAGGTGAAGAAGATTGTGAACTACCTGAGGAGTTAGCCAGATTTTTAAAGTAAGAGGAGAGGGTGATTCAGGCACATGAAGAGGTTATTAAGATTGTAAACCTGGGTACCAAAGAGGAAAAGAAAGAGGTCAAGATCGGGGCTGCATTAGAAGAATTTGTGAAGAGCCGATTGATTTCCATGCTTCGTGAATACATTGATATCTTCGTCTGATCTTACCAGGATATGCCTGGGCATGACACTGATATTGTAGTATACAGACTGCCATTCCGAGAAGATTGTCCGCCAGTGAAACAGAAACTACGAAGAACTCGACCTGATGTGGCAATAAAGATCAAGGAAGAGGTTCTGAAGCTTTTTGAAGATGGATTCTTGTTATCCACCATGGGTTGCCAACATCGTGCCGCTACCAAAGAAAGATGGAAAAGTTTAGATATGTGTTGACTACTGAGATTTGAACAGAGCTAGTACCAAGGACGATTTCTCGTTGCCTCACATTGATGTGTTGGTCGACAATACAACTCAATTTTCGGTGTTTTCCTTCATGGATGGCTTTTCGGGCTACAACCAAATCAAAATGTCATCAGATGATATGGAGAAAATCACATTCATCACCCCTTGGGGAAATTTCTGCTATAAAGTGATACCATTCAGTTTGAAGAATGTTGGGGAAACATACCAACGACAATGGTGACTCTCTTTCATGATACGATTCATCATGAGATTGAAGTCTATGTTGATGACATTATTGAGAAGTTGAAAAAAGAGGAAGAGCACCTAATCAACTTGGCCAAGCTGTTTGAAAGACTGCGGAAGTTCAGGTTAAGGTTGAATCCGAACAAATACACCTTTGGAGTGCGCTCCGGAAAACTGTTGGGTTTCATCGTAAGCAAAAAGGGGATTGAGGTTGATCCTGAAAAGGTGAAAGCAATTCAAGAAATGCCTGAGCCTAAAACTGAGAAAGAAGTGTGTGGCTTCTTAGGTAGATTGAACTAAATTGTACGGTTCATATCTCACCTAACAACTATGTGTGAACCAATATTCAAGCTCTTGAGAAAGAATCAGGCTGTCAGGTGGAACGATGAGTGTCCGTTGGCTTTCAACAAAATCAAAGAATATTTACAAGAACCTCCAATCCTCGTGCCTCCGGTTCCGGGGAGGCCCCTGATTATGTACCTTACAGTACTTGAAGGATAATGGGTTCTGTTCTCGGTCAATATAACGAGACAAGTAGGAAAGAGCACACTATTTACTACTTAAGCAAGAAGTTCACCGACTATGAGTCCAGGTACTCAATGCTTGAGAAGACATGTTGTGCACTGGCATGGGATGCTAAGTGATTGAGGCAACACATGCTCACTCACACGACCTTATTGATATCCAAGATGGATCCTGTCAAGTACATCTTCGAGAAACCAGCTTTAACCGGAAGGGTTTCTCGTTGGCAGATGGTCTTGACTGAATACGACATCTAGTATACTTCCCAGAAAGCCATCAAGGGAAGCGTATTGTCACACTACCTGGCCCAACAACCAATTGATGACTATCATCCAATGAGATTTGAGTTCCCTGATGAAGACATCATGTTCCTCAAATTGAAAGATTATGAAGAACCACTCCCAGAGGAGGGGTCATACCCTAAATTCAAATGGAGTCTGATGTTTGATGGGGCTGTTAACATGAATGGCAGCAGAGTTGGTGCTATCATTATTACGCCGGAAGGAGTCCACATGCCCTTCACTGCCCGGTTAAAATTTGAATGCACCAACAATGAGGCACAATACGAAGCTTGTATAATGGGGATTGAGGAGATGATTAATTTACAAATTAAGACCTTCAATATCTTTGGTGATTCATCTTTGGTCATAAATCAAGTTAACGGAAAATGGCTTGTTCATCAACCACATTTGATTCCATACAGGGACTACACCAAGAGGTTGTTGACATTCTTCACGATGGTAAAGCTTCATTATGTACCTCATGACGAGAATAAGTTTGTTAATGCCCTAGTAACCTTATCATCCATGATTAAAGTTCAACAATGGAACTATGTGCCCATAATTGTGGTGTCTCGCCTCGAAAGGCCTGCTTATGTGTTCGCAGCTGATGTTATTGACGATTATAAGCCTTGGTACTATGATATCACCTGTTTCTTGAAATGTTAGGAATACCCGACAGGGGCATCCAGTAAATATAAGAAGACCTTGAGGAGGCTGGCAGGTGGGTTTTTCTTGAATCAAGATGACATTCTATACAAAAGAAACTTCAACATGATTCTACTCAGATGCGTGGATAGATGACGACTTGATTTCGTATAGGTTATTTCGAATCATTTCATGCATGTTTTATCATATTTTATCGACTCTTAATTGTTTTCTGTATCAATTCACTCATGTTTTGTTCTATCTATGTTTTCAGGACCCAAGCAAGTTGGATCAAAGGAAAGAAGAAGAATTTATGGCAAACTAGCTGAAAAGGGAAGACATATTGCACATTCTTGCTTCTCTAGGTGAATGGCATTCGCCATTCCCTCAAATGAACTAAATTGCATTCGCCATTTGCCTAAAGTCCCAGATTTTTCGTTGCAGTCAAATGGCATTCACCATTTGCATATAGCGTTCGCCATTGTTCGTGGGAACAGTTCCAGCAGCAGTTTTCAAGGCAGTTTTGCTCGTTCAAATTTCAAAAACCACAACTGTTTTGGACCCAACTTTATTCTATAAATAGAAAACCTCAGAACAGCATTTGACACGACCCGATACCCTGTGGAAGGGCTGCCGAATTTCGTACAGAACTACAAAATCACTTAGCCATAATATTGATTGCTCATGCAGAGTGATCAATACACCATTTGAATTCTTTCTTTTCTGGTTTCCATGTTGTATTGGATCGCATTTATATTAATACAAGTTATATTTACGTTTATTTCAGGTTATAAATTTATTGCTTTCTTTAATTTACTGCAATTTACTTTACCAAATTTTGAATGTTTATGTTCATGTCTATAAGCACTTTTTCATAAAAACTCTTAAAACTGAATTTTCTTAAAATCATTTTGTTATGTATGTTTCTAAATGCTTTAACTTAAATATGTCGACATTAAAATCAACTATGTTAGGCTATAATTGTATGAGCCAGTAGTTTGAGGACCATCGTCTCGACAGGACTCCGTAGGATAGCGGACATACTTTAAATGCTTGAAATTATGGTTGTGTTCTAAGTTTAATTTAGGTAGTCTAGTCGCGACAACGAGAGGCTGCTTACTAGAATTTAGTCACGACAGTGAAAGATGCACTAAGACGAGTCCAACAGAGCGAGAGTTTGAGGTACGCGTCAGATAGTAGGCATAGGACACTGGAACCTAAACACAGTGAGAGCGTTTTAGGTATTTCTTTTTGAACTTATCTGTCTTCAAAAAGACGCCCTTTAATTATCGAGTGAGCAAGATTAAAATCTTAGGGTTATCGGGCGTGGTTCGGTCAATAGCGCGAGAGTGTGAGATTGAACCTTTAGACTGGTACTTTCCTCTGAACATTTATTTATCGCTTTTTTCTAAGAATCCCTAAGAATCCCGAAAATCATTCTACGGTCTCGTTTTCTCTAATTGTTTCAAACCTTTTCCTAAACATTTATTTATCGCTTTTTTCCCGTGACAACCTTAGCCTTAGACTTACACCACAATCATAGGACACTCCCTATTGACTATCAATCCCCATGGGTTCGACAGTATTTTAAGACTACGTGATACCCTATATGTTTGCAGTATCAATCCGACCAAACAGATAAAGTCGCGATCAAGTTGTTGTCCCATCGCAAGATGAACCGCATAGCAGCATTGCTGCCCCGAAAATTGAAAGACGCGATTTTGAGTTGAAACCTTCGCTATTACAAGCTGTTCAGCATAACCAATTTTCATAAAGTCCTACGGACGATCCTAATTTGCATTTATTTGTTTTCATGCAATATGCCGACACTGTGAAAGCAAATGGAGTCATCCCAGAAGCAATCAGACTCCATCTTTTTCCATTATCTTTAAGAGATAGAGATAGAGCTTGGCTCCAGTCTCTTCCTGCAAATTCTGTCACCTCATGGGAAGATTTAAAAAGAGTCTTTTTGACCCGTTATTTCCCTCCAAGTAAGACAGCTATGTTAGGGCTGAAATTAATAGATTTAAGCTAAAGGACAATGAATCTCTTTTTGATGCGTGGGAAAGATATAAAAATATGATGAGGCTTTGTCCACATCACGGACTCGAAAAATGGCTGATAATCCATACTTTCTACAATGGTCTGTTGTGCAACACAAAGATGAACCTAAGCGCCGCCGCAGGTGGTGTTTTAATGGATAAACCATATGAGGAAGTCGTTGAACTCATAGAGAACATGGCTCAAAATCACTTCCAATGGGGAGGAGAACACGCTTCTATAGAGAAACCAACATCGAAAGGCGGAATGTATGAAGTTAATGCAATAGACCGTATATACTCTAAGGTAGATGCATTGACCCAAAAAATTGAGATTTAACCGTAATACAACCAGCTTTTACCGTAGTTGATGTGTCTCCTAACTGTGAAGTATGTGGTACCCCTGGACACACAAATGTTGAATGTAAGTTGTTAGCCAGTGTTCCCACCGACCAAGTGAACTATACCCAAGGAAACCCATACTCAAATACCTATAATCTTGGCTGGAGAAATCACCAGAATTTTTCTTACAAAAACAATAATGCCTTGCAACCACCAAGTTCAACACCTGTTGTACCACCTGGTTTTCATAAAGGAGGATTGTCTGCTCCACAAGCACCTAGGAAGTCAAATCTGGAGATTATGATGGAAAACTTCATGAATGCCAAAATACAACAAAATAAAGAATTTGCAAACCAAAACGCCCACGCGAGCGAATTGATGAGGAGGATTACTAGTAAGCTTGATGCAATGGCTACACATAACAAGATGTTAGAAACCTATATTTGTCAAGTAGCCTAACAACAACCAACTATACCAACCCCATCTGGAACTTTTCCTGGCCAACCTCAACCTAACCCGAACGGACAAGCAAACGCCATAACTCTGCGAAGCGGAACCGAATACGATGGACCGGTAGACCCGAGATTTACAAAACCAGCCATGTATCAAAATCCAAAGAAAGGAACAGAGAAGGAAAATGAACCAAAAACTAATTATGTGAATGATAAGAGTGACGAGGTCGTGGGGAAGGAAACACCATATGTGCCTCCGCCACCATATAAGCCACATATACCTTATCGGCAAAGATTAGCCAAAAACAAAAATGAAGGACAATTTAAGAAATTCGTGGAACTTCTAAAACAACCAAACGTTGACATACCATTCACAAAAGCCATAACCCAAATGCCTTCATATGCGAAATTCCTCAAGGAAATCCTATTTAACAAGAAAAAGCTCGAGGATAATGAAACTGTTATGCTTACTGCCGAATGTAGTGTTATTCTTCAAAATAACATGCCACCTAAGCTTAAAGATCCAGGGTTTTTTTTCAGTACCCTGTGTAATAGGAAAATACGTTATAGACAACGGTCTATGTGACTTAGGAGCTAGTGTCAGTTTAATGCCATTATCCACATGCAATAAACTTGAATTAGGAGAAATGAAATCGACTAAGATGACTCTATAACTTGCGGATTGTTATGTTAAGTATCCTGTAGGTATGCTGGAGAACATCCCTGTTCGAATTGGTCAATTCTTTATTCCTAGTGATTTTTTGATAATGGACATAAAGGAGGATTACAATGTCCCCATTATATTAGGGGGGCCATTTTTAGCAATAGTCGAAGCCATAATCGATGTTAAGAAAGGAAAACTGACTTTCAAAGTAGGAGAAGAAAAAGTTGAATTCATTTTAGCTCAATTTCAAAAAGCTCCAGCTATTAATGATTTGTGTTGTTCGCTAGACATCATCGATGAATGTGTAAAAGGGTTAGAAGCGAAATCAGCAGAATTCACTGAACCCTCTATACTCGAAATTGAAAGTAGTAGCGAAACATCCATCGATGACCGTTCAAAAGAATGTCTTGCACTAACACCCAAACCATCAACCAAATAGCAAACACCTGCAGTAGAACTAAAAATTTTACCCAAAAATCTAAGGCACAAATTCTCCGACATAAAGCTTGAAAAACCTGTCATAGTTAATGCAGACTTGGAACAAGTGGAAACCGAGAAATTACTCGATGTTCTAAGGAAATATCTGACTGCACTAGGATATAATATTTCTGACCTCAAAGGGATAAACCCATCCATTTGCATGCATCTAATTATGCTGGAAGATGACAGTAAGACCTCTAGGGAACATCAAAGAAGGATAAACCCTATCGTAGGCGATGCAGTCAAGAAAGAAGTACAAAAACTCCTAGCAGTCGGTATCATATACCCAATTTCAGATAGCAGCTAGGTCAACCCAGTACATGTTGTACCTAAGAAAGGAGGAGTAACAGTTGTTAGCAATGAAAAAGGAGAATCTATAGCGAAACGTATTCAAACCAGATGGAGGATGTGCATAGACTACCGAAATCTAAATAAAGCCACTCGTAAAGACCATTTCCCTTTACCCTTTATAGATCAAATGCTTGAGCGACTGGCTAAACATACATATTTCTACTATTTAGATGGATACTCAGGATTCTTTCAAATCCCCATTCCTCCCGACGATCAAGAAAAAACAACCTTTACCTGCCCTTATGGAACCTTTGCATATAGACGAGTGTCGTTCGGATTATGCAATGCCCTTGCGACATTTCAGAGGTGTATGATGGCCATATTTGCCAACTTTATAGATAATATAATTGACGTATTTATGGATGATTTCTCTGTGTGTGGTGTCACTCCCTGGATTTCCATCCTGGTACAAACGCGAAAGTGGCGCGGAAAAGAGGTAGAGTCGCCAGCCGGGCATTTTTATCCCGAAGGAACGGGAATGGTAATGCTGCACAAACCAAAGAAAAGAAAAGGAAGTACACAGGTCATGCGAACCAAAGAGACTGGGTTCGGGAGTCGGTTACGACCTGGGAAGGTATTAGCACCCCAGATCGTCCGCCGTACCCGACGGGATCCAAGCTTGCAAAGAAATTGTTTCAAAGGGTGAAGAAATGAAAGTTGTTGCAAAACTAAGACTGAAACTGGATAAGAACAGAAAATAAAGGGGGAAAATGTAGGGAAAAATGAAAGAGTGTGCTCGAACCGTCCCTACCCCGCTGCCTACGTACCTCATCTGAACATGAGGATCAGAGTCGTCGTAGTTCCCCTAACTAGGGGTGGAAAGATTGCTTGTGTCTTAAGGCTTGAACTGCATATGTCAATGCTCAGGTGTTGCAGGCTCGTCTGGCACGAATGCGTTACCGTCTTGCAAAATGACAAGTAGGAGCAAGTTCGTACAATGAAAATGAAGGTGATGAGAAAAGAAGTCCCGAAGGAGAGACGCTTATTGTTTGTCCAGTGTTTTTATGAGTTTTCTGCTTTGAAGTTTGCATAGGTAAGTGTACCTAAGTCTTACTTAATGGGATGTGTATCTCTTACATCATCCTGAAATGTAATGCACAAGAGGCACACCTAGCTATGGAGGAAATCCCCAAATCTAGTCCCACAAGCGAAGGCTCAGACACACTGACCTACTAGCATTTATTAAGTGTTTTTTGTGATTTTTGGTTAAGAAGTGTTTTTTATGTTTTCTTTATGAAGTAATCTCATGCTAAGACCTATCCACCATGAGGGATATCCTACACCTCTCCCCGAAATGGAACGCGTGCAAGTATCTCATAGCAAAGTCTCGTGTCACATGAGAAGACTTGTTATTTATTAAAGTGACTTGAAGTTAAGTTTGAAGATGAGAAGAGAGAGCAACAAAAGGATCTCAAAGGTAAAACAACTAATGGGGAAATACTAATCCTAAAGTTTTCATGCATGGAAGTCCTAGGTTAGTGTGGTTTGAATTTTATCCTAATGAAGAAGAAGGAAAGAAAAGAAAGAAAAAGAAGAAAGGAGCAGAAAATGCTAGAAGACAACTTACTTCTCTACAGAAGTTAAGTTGTTTCTAAAAGGGGAGTGATGAAGTTAGACAAGCATGGCATAAGGCTAAGACAATCACAAATTGAAAGTAGAAAAGAGATGAAGGAAGAAATTGTATGTGGGATGCCCTCCCACACACATGACTTACCAAAACCCTACAAAACAAAGATTAGTGAATCGCATAAGCATAAGATGAAAATAAGGATATTAAAACAAAGCACAAACCAAAAAAGGAAGTCATAAATCAACCACATACAAAAAGTCAGAATCTAAACCCTATAGGTGACCTAAAACAACTACCAAGCAAACCTAATAGGATGGCATAAATGCCTTCCTCAAACTATGTTAGAAAGAAGGAAGAAAGAGGCACGAAAATCTACCTAGGAAACAAGACACCAAACAAATACCAAAGGACATGAGAAAATTATGAAAATAAATTTCTAAAGTCAACATCCAGTAGCAAACATAGTGCCAAAATGGATCTCAAAAATTCACAACCAAAGTCCATCAAATGGTCACACAAAGTCGCTTAGGAACAAATAACGAAATTGCACAAACAAGACTCCTAAAACTATGGATAAAATGAAATTAAAAATAAGACAAAAATATGTTTATAAGCTTTTCTGAGTCTTTAAAAAGATGCAAAATGAACGGAGTCAAAATACCACGTGAGGTGGAAGAAATAATTTCTACAAGTTAATGTGTTAATGTGGAAATTAAATGAAAAGGAAATTAACTGGAAATTCGAAATAAAAATGAGAAATTAATAAAATAGGGAAATAAAAGTATGAAAAATTTCTAAAATGAGTTATGATACTAAAATATTTTTTATGGAATTTTCTAATGAAATTTAATATTTTTAATGAATTAAAATAAAGAAAGTATGAAAAGAAATAAGAAAAAAAAAGAGAAGGAGGAGGGGTGAAAATAGCAACGGAATCACATTTAATTCCAAATTGGGCTCAGATGGGGGGTGTAATTAGGAAATTGGGCAAAGCCCACGCGGAATCATTTCACCACCATTATACAAGTCAGTTTTTTTTTTAAAGAAAAATAAAAAAATAAAATAAAAAGAATGAGAAACACATGTGACTAATATCGATCGGTCAACTCACACACTTAAATGACCAAAAATGAATAAAACTAAAACCAAAAAAAAAGAAACCAAGGGCCACTCCTAATGCGACATGTCATCATCATCAACCTCACCAAGGCAAAAAACGCAACACATGCAAGAACATAGCTATGCAATTCACAAAACAACAACAAGAAACACATCTTCAATCCAACATATCTCTCTCAAATATCAACGAAAATCAAAAACTCCAAAACCAAAATCAATCTACGAAACGAGAGGAACAACCTCATGCCATTAGTTTCCGCAAACAACCAACACAAGGTGAAAACTTAATCGAACAACCTCACACATCAAAACTTCAAGCCAATATCTAATCATTCTAAAACATTTCTATTCACTTCAGACAACACATATTAAGCATCTTTAACATATAACAAGCTAAAATACATCAAAATCGAAGTAAAATGAAGATGATGTTCAAACCTGATATTGGACTTGTCTTAAGATCCAAAGAAATCCAGAGATGTAGCGGTTTCCTCGTGTCTTCTTGAACTTGTGATTGGACAAATAAAGACGTTTTGCTTCGGTTCTATTGGAGCATAGAAGAAACAGCCTTTTGTGAGTCTTCACACAATCAAACAGAGCCATCGGATTCTCGAGAAAATGGTGAAGATGATGATGATGTTCGAGAGAGGGGGAGCAAAGTTTGTTGATGCTTCTTGCGTGTGTGAAAACCCCTTTAATTCATGACCTGAGAATGCTTATGTAGTGAGAGTATTTTCCTCAGCAAAGTGGTTACACCACCAACAACAAAACCCGTTGTGACCTTCCTCACACATTCCATTCAGCCTTTCTTCTTCTTCTTTTTTTTAAAATAATTTTGTATTTGATGGTGCATGTAAGTTGTGGTGAGCTCTCACGTGTTATTGGCTGATGGGGAAATGGTGAAAAATCTGAAGGCAATGATTGGTTGAAGGTGTGGTGTGCATGATGTACATGCTGAAGGGACCGCATGACCTTCCTCTCTTCCCTCATTGTACCATCTGTGTGGACCAATGCACAAAAGGTGGTATCTTTTTGGTAATGAAATCAAGTAGTGGGCATGTAATATCCTGTGGTTCTTGCTGACTATTTCTCATTGGTCCCCACACATGCCTTTTCTTCTTGTACCAAGCTTGTTAGCTTTTTTAGCTTTTTCTAATATACTAACAACAAAATAAATTCTCACTCATGCACTCTCTTGGTCACGCAAAAAGGTTAGGAAGGCATCAAAAATGTATAAAAGAATTAGATAAAGTGTGACATCATAAAAATAAAATAATGAACCAAAAGGAACGCAACAAATATGCACCACAAAAATGCTAAAAATGCATCAAATCTCCAAAAATAACAACTTGAGTTCTAGAAAGGCTATGAACAAGTTCTTGGACTTTTTGAAAAGGGAAAAACAAGATCTACAACTTTCGTGTTCAAGGAAAAATCATCTGGAGCTTTTTTGCACATGAAATAATAGCTTGAAGATTTAGGACAAAAATTTCCAAAAATGGAAAATTCTAAATTTCCAAATTTAGCAATTTTCGCATATTCTTGATTTTTGACATCTTAGCTCGTACATGTTATTCCTTGATCAAATGTAGCTTCACGAATTTCATGAATACGATCAAAGCCCTAGAAATCCTTCAGTTGACTTTTGAACGACACAGTTGACTTTCTTGTTTCATTCTCAAGTAACTGCTCAAATACCTGACTTCTTCAATGGATTTTTGTCTCATATTTCATACATAAGCCTTGCAGATCATACGAGATCCTTTGACCATGAGAATCGGTCAAACCTAAAAGATTTCTCTAATTTGGAGAAAAACCTAGTTAGGGTTTGTCTGTGTAGGAGAAAAATGTACTACTGAACTTCTGATGAAATTTCACCCTTCTAAGACCTTGATGATGACTTTGGGCTTGTATAAGATACGATGACACCTTGTGAGTTTCATGCAAGATCACTTGGCTCTTGGCTTGACTTGTAGAATCAAGAATCTTTAGCTGATTGATCATATGCCTTATGCTAGAACGTGTGAGTGACATGCTTCATTTTTCTATGCAGATGATGCAGTGACACGTATGCAAATGATATGCTAAATGCAATTAAGAAGAGAGGGAATTTGGGGTGTTACAGCTGCCCCTATTCAAGCAACTGTTAATCTGAAAAGGACGAGAGCGTCAGCTGTTGGCTGTTCGAGATAAATTGTGATTGAATACCAAAAATAACCCTGAATTTGCACTCTGTTGGAGAAATAAACTGGGAAATAAACCCAACCAAGGAGAACTACTACAAACCCTGATGAGGTGAAAATTATCTAAAAACCAAGAAAAGTCTTTTAAACGACACCAGGAGACTAGTGGCTTGCCACAACGACGGTGGACTTGGAAACCCTATCTTTTGAACGACGCCAGACGACTACTGGCTTGCCACAGTGACGATGGACTTTAATGGTGTTGAAATATCGAGCGATTTGCAACCCAAACAAGATCAAGCGATCCGCTAAGGAAATGGTATTGAGCGATCTATAACCAGGAAGATGAGAACGTAATATCAAGCGATTTACGACTCGAACAAAGAGGAGTAACATCAAACGATTTACAACTCAAACAAAATCAAGCGATGTGATAAGGAAATGGTATCGAGCGATCCATAACCAGGAAAATGAGCGCGGCTCAAACAACGAGGAGTAACATCAAGCGATTTACAACTCGGACAAGATCAAGCGATCTGCTAAGTAAATGGTATCGAGCGATCCATAACCAGGAAGATGAGAACGTAATATCAAGCTATTTACGACTCGAACAAAGAGGAGTAACATCAAGCGATTTACAACTCAAACATGTCTTTTGGTACGATGCTAGGCGACTACTGGCTTGCCACAACGACGGTGGACTTTAATGGCATTGCAATATCGAGCGATTTGCAACCCGAACAAGATCAAGCGATCTGATAAGAGAATGTCATCAAGCGAAACATCCACAAGGTCCGTTGACATGGGACAAAGTGATCAATACAAGATTAGTTGATTTGAGAAAAGAGTAGCAACTCTGCAAGGGAGAATACCATTTGTAACTCCGCTAGGTATGGGAACGTTCTGACTAACATTCTATTGAGGAAATGACCAAGATATCCTGGCAATACTTGGTTGAGGAATGAAATGTGAACAAATGTCTACATTACTTTGTCACACTGGCCAAAAAATAAATGGGTGACCTCACTGGGGATATTTCAATGAAGGTTGTGTCCCAATCATGAAACTCTGTGGGAAATTACGATCTTCCGACTCGGCTGGGGATGTGCTTGGTCAAATAACCTTTACTAGGGAAAGAGTTCTGACAATTACAACTCTGTGGGGAATTAGGAATTCAGCTGCTTGCTGGGAATAGCCCACTCTGATATAAAGACTCCGCTCGGAGGTGAGAACTGTTCAACTGGCTTTGAAGTTCTGTTGGGGATACCACCCTACTTTGACTCAACTGTGGAAGATTCCATCTCAGACTTTATTGGAGATGTTGGGGGATCACCCTCTGCTAGAGATAGGAATTGTAAAGCATCTCTCACTGGGGAGATGAAACTGCTTGGGGAAGGTTGTATGGCAACATCTTCCTTCCTGTACTAGTTGATTGTTCACATGTCAACTCAAGAGGATTTTACAGAAGACATGGTGTCTGTAATGCCTTGGCGTCTTTAAACTCTTGGATAGATTCGTTAAATCTTGAAATAATTGCCCCAGACCTCCTGGTCTACAAAGGGATTTGATTGAAGAAGACTCACGCCAAATCCTACATTATTGTGAGATATTCTGCCCCAGTATCCTGCATCAAGGATAAGCTGAATAAGGGCATGCAGAGACTGACTTCATCTGCTCTTGAGAGCGACCTACCCCAGTATGAGCCTTAAAATAACTTCCTCTGATTAATTGCATTCTCTGTGGGAATGCTCAGACTAAATGCTTTTTGAGAGACTTAAATCTCGAAATCATTGCCCCAGGTTGGCTGAACTGTGAGATATTTGCTCAATATGATTGCCCCGGATTGGCTGCATCTAATCCAACTAGTTAGAAGAATCTTTATCTCATAGGAGTTTCTCGGAAAGAGTGCACTTCGACCTGATTGTCCCTCAGAAGTTTCAGACTCCTCCACCTTGCAAACTTTAAGTTTCTGGACTGAAATTCCTCATGTGAACTTCTGTGATGCCGAACAAATGTATGCAAGCAGAAAATGTTTTATTCTGAGAATGAAAATTCTAATGCAATACACATGCTAATCTTAAAGTTTTTATTAAAAAGATGTCGTTTGTGAACGAACCACTATTTAAGATATAACACAAGATTTTCTGAAATAAAACATGCATATGCAATACCAACAAAGGTCTTTTAGCACAACTCGTAGGAGTCAGGAACGTTATCTCATGGTGGCACGCTCTCGAATTAACCCTATTTCAATTAGGACTTTTGAGGGTTGTATCATGGCCTGGTTCACGGTTATAGAAACAAAGGATATAGGCTAGAAGTTTATTTGTGCCCACCCCTCTTCGTGATGTCCTTCAATCCTATGTTCAACTATTTTTCTCAAATGCTCACCTTTTCTAAGGGTTTCGTGTTGGTTGAGGAACCAATGCTAATAACTGTTTAAGAACCACTGAGGTTGTTGTTGGGAGTCAGTCACCCCTATTGTCTTTTGTGTCTGTGTCACACGACTTGTTCTTGTTGAAGGATATTTCTTGTGTAATCCTTTTCGCATTTCGCTCTTTCATTCTTTTGCTTATCCCTAACTTTTGCCTCGACTAATTCTTGTAAATTTTTCAATTGGAGTCCAGCGGGATGCCCTAATTTTTGCCTAAGTCGCTTGTTTTCAATTTTCGACTTAGCGGGCTTTTTATTTCTTTTTTTCTTTCTTTTTTTTTCCGAACAAATCGTGTGACACAAGTTTGTCATGATTGTTTTGTAAGGGCTATGATTGTCTCACTTTCAGTTTATGAGGGATAACCATTGTGGTTTTTAGGTCTTTGGACCTCTTAATGTGGTATAACTATTGTGGTTTATGGTCTTTGGACCTCTTGATGTGCTGGAAGGAAAGGTAATGGATCCTCAAATACACTTCTTTGTGAAAGTCTGAATGCTCGGTCCAACTAGCTGACATATACCCTGCCCCGGGTTAAATGTGAGGGTTTTTTCATGTGAAAAGAAACTCCTACTTCAAGTCTTAAAGGGGTTAGCAAGGGTCTATCTCCCTTATATCTCCAGTGTTTGGGGATTTGAAACAAAGCCTATACATCATCAATGGGGTCTTATTCAAGAGCACCCAATTGGAGATTTTTGCATTTTCATTTCGTCATCCTCCATCACAGAGTTTAAGAACAACAGTTGGTATTGCAATGCACACACAAAATTATAAGTAAAATATGAATGAATTACTTAAAGAAAAACATGTGCATTTCATTAATTAACATTCAAGAACAAACAAAATTCATGCATGCATACAAATGTTCAAACAAACATATAAAAGCTACACATGAAAATGCAGTAAAGAAACTGAGCAATGCCATTGTTGAGGAGACTTGACTCCGTCTAGACCTGTTGATCTTGAATACTTTCAGTAGTCAGCAGCCTTTTCCTGATGGGATTTGCAGTCTTTAATCAGATGGCCACGTGTCCAGAACCATACTTCATTCCCAATTAATCTTACCTTAAGCCTTCGACGTTCAAACACTGACACAAGACGTCGGAAGAAAAGAGTGACACTGAGATGAAGTTGACACAAAAGGTTGACACCTAAGGTTGCTCGCAAAGACCTCACGATCTCCTGCCTACGTATCTCCATTGGCCCAGGACCAATGAAGAATCAGAGCGACGTAGTTCCCCTAAATAAGGATGAAAATGCAATGAAGAAAACAACTGACTGCCATTACTGATGCTTCTGGCTTTATTGCTCTAATTCTTTTCTGACACACTCTGACCAAGACAAAACCTTCTGCTTCATCTGTACGGAGCGGAATTGACAACTTTCGAATCAATCAAATATTGTACCTTGCGGTGAAAAGCCTTACACCCATCAATATTGTGTCCTGGTGCCCCAGAATGGAAATCACAATGGGCATTGGCATCCCATCCTTCTGGCAATGGAAAAGGAGGTGGGGATAGCTTGCGAAGCTCAATCAACTTCAGCTGAAGTAGATGCTATGTATATCAGTATAAGACATTGGTAGAGGATCAAGAACTAATTCTCTCCTTTGCTGATGTTGACCTTGCTGAGGGTTCCTTTGTCGTGTCTGATGCCTAGGCTGATTATTCGGGGTCGTAGCCACAGAAGCTGCCTGCTGATGACGTGGGTGATATCCTCTACCTTTTCCATGTTGATGAGATATTGCCCCAACTTCCCCTTCATTCTTGCTCTGACCATTGGCGAAGGGCTTATCGGTGCCTGAAGCTGACGCACTGTAATCTTGAATCTTTCCAAGCTTTAGCAAACTCTCCACATGCTCACCGGTGATCACAATATCAGCAAATCAAGTAGATAGACAAGCAGCTAGACGGTCCAGAAACACACCCTGCAAAGTTCTCATAAATATGTCAGCCATTTCCCTCTCAAGCAGTGGAGGTTGCACTCGGGCAGCCATTTCTCGCCACCTCTGAGCATACTCTTTGAAACTTTCAGACTTCTTCTGAGAAAGACTCCGGAGTTGAACGCGGTTAGGCGCCATGTCAAGATTAAACTGGTATTGTTTCACAAAAGCTTCATCTAAGTCCTTCCAGCTTCTAACAACAGTCCTGTTTAGACCCATATACCAGTCTAATGATGCCCCAGATAGACTGTCTTGGAAGTAAAACATCCATAACTTTTCACCATCCGTATGGGCAGAGATCTTCCCAAAGTAAGACTGGATGTGAGTTTTCGGACAAGAGTTTCTGTTGTACTTTTCAAAAGTAGGGGGCTTGAATTTATGAGGAATCTTCACTCCAGGAACTAACCCCAAATCCACAACATCAAAACCTAGTGAGTTCTGAGATTTAATGGCCTCTATTTTCTCAGCAAGCTCGTTGAAACGAAGATCCACAGCAACATTAGGTTGACCCATCTCATCATCAATCAAAGTAAACTGATCTTCTTGTTCGTCCACGTAGCCAACATTACGGTCATTGTCTCCGCACGGAGCTCCATTATGGTTTCTCTGATTGTCATCTTCTGAAATCTCATTCTCTGGCCACTCGACCACCAACCTTAGTTGTTCTTGCCTCTGGGCCATCCCCGTCATCAGGGTCATGAACTGCTCCATACGAGCCTTCAGTTCTACGAGCTCAGCTTGTACCTGATTTGTCATTTCGGTTCTACTTTGCTAACACTGTTGCCTGAAATGGAATAGAGATGAGAAATTGCCAAGGTACCTGAAAAACAAAGATAGAATGATATGGTATGCAAGATGACATGCTATGCAAATGCTCAGAAACACCGCAAATGAGAGAACACTCTAAAAAGAAACCCTGCAAACAAGATCCAGTATAAGAACCATCCTGTGACCGAGTTCCAGTGCATGAATAAGGAAACCACTGCCTCAGCAATCCAAATACATAACAGAGAAAGGCCCGCAAGAGCAAAGTCATACAAGGTACGGAAAACCAACATGAATAAGTACAGCAACAAAGATTCCCTCAATAAGCCTGAGGGTAACTAGATACATGAAAGAGCTAAAGCCTACAAGCATCAATTCTAGTCCATGAGTCTCTGCCTCCCTAGCAGACCATCTGGTGTGATGACCTTCAAGTCGATCAGATCTTGAACATTCCATTGTAAAGCCCTGCATTCTTCTGTTGCATGTGTAAACACCCCAAATTTGCCCTCACCCATTCACACCATGGCTTGTGATCATCCTCATATGCATAAACACAAACATATCATCTCATATCTCACTTTTGTTTCACTGTATAGTTTCTAAGGCATCTGCACCTAGGGTTTGTGATCTGAGCAATCCCAAAGCTTCTTGGGCCACTCCAAAGTCCACCAATCAACTCAAAGGGATCTATGTGTGTTCAATCATCATATTTCATCTCCTCAAAGTCAAAATTGCAGAGGAATCACAAGAACTAGGGTTTGAGGTGATGCAGAGCCAGGTTTGACTACACAGTTGACTGAAAATTAGGGTTTTGGTTTCAGAGGCCATAACTCCAAAAATTTTGGTCATTCTTGTTTCCATTTATCTCTATATGGTATAGGGAGTATGCATATCAATTCTCATGAAGAAATTCCATGGGGAAGTCATCTGATCAAGGGTTGACTTTTCAGACAAGTCAGTGTAAAATCAGGGCATCTGAGGCCCCCAATGACCCAACCAATGGGTGATCTTCATCATTTTGAGTGTATATGGTCTTTATTTGATCATGGAAGAAGGTTGAAGTTCATGAAAATCAAGAATTTAGGGTTTTTGCAAATGTTGACTTTTTGGGCATAGTTGACTTTTCAAGAATGCATCATTTTAGGTCATTTTTCAAGCCATGATTCATGATTCAAAAATGCTTCAAATGAAAAAACTTTGGTCATGAAAGTTGTAGATCTCATCTTTCCCTTTTCAAAAAGTACAAGAACATGATCTAATTCATCTTGGATCAAAAGTTATGGTGTGTTAAAGTTGGAAAAAATCACTAATTTTCAAGATATGCACTAAAAGGAAAACTTGCAATTTCATGAACCAAGCATTCTAGTGACTTCAAAATGACTTCAAAGCTGCATTACATGATCACACATGACCCCAAAAACAGATTTGGCCCAAGAAATTTTGGATGGCTTGCCTTGATTTTCAAAGTTCCATAAAGCATTTTTCATAAGAGTGCAAAAGGGGGATTCTTGGCAAAACCATTCTCCAAGGAATTATGTGGTCTCTAGCTGACTTTTAAACATTGCCATGACTAAAAGAAGTGTTATGCTACAAAATTCAGCAAGCAATGTTTCATGTGTATGGCACAAAATCATGAGGAAACACAAGTTGTCAAGTTGCAAAAGCTAGCATAGCTTGTCATCCACATGTTGCAGTCAACTACAAACAATCCAAGGGCCCTCCTCAACTCAAGCTGGAGCAAGACATGACTTGAACCTGCTGCTGCCATGACCCATACTCTCAAGGACACAAACTTGACTTTTTTGCAAAAGGCTCCCATACTCTTGGCACAGTGCCCAGCCACCCTACTGACCTGCCTCACAGTCTATCCACACAAGTTGGAGATGATATAGCTAAGTATTGAGCATTGAAGCTGGCCAGAACACAGCATACCACAAAACTGTCAAAGAGCTTCTTCTCTTCGATTCTCATATTCCAGCCACCAAACATCAAAACTCTCTTCACCAACAAATCAAACACATACAAAGGAACCAGAATCAGCCATTAACAGAGCTTGAAACCACTCACACACAAACTCCATTTTCTGATACACCAGAACTGGACCTCTCAAAATAGCTTGCTCAAGCTCATTCCAAGCCTACCATTAGCATCAGGAGAACCATTGGAGTGAGTCTGCACCAAGGAGAAGCCCAGAAAGTCCAGAAACAGGATCTTCCATCTCAGGTATGGCCATGAACTTTTTCTCTCAAAGCTTGCATTTTAAGTTATAAATTGATTGTGTGTGTCTTGCTGATCATGGGGATGGGCTTAGAATTAAAAATGAGTGAGAAATGAGGATTTACCAGGGCTCTGAAACTTTGCCCGTGAATCTTCATGGCTTCGTTTCTCTTCATTTGAGCATGAGAAATTTAGTTTGAGAGGTGATTTGAGTAAGGTTTAAGTAGAGGAACATTTCTCTGGCTTTAATTTGAAGTATAGTGGCCTGAATCATGATCTAGGGTTTTGATGTTGTCGGAGAAGATGACCGGAGCTTCTCTCCGGTCACCTGAAAGTGCTTAGCCCTAATCCTGTAATTAAGTGAGGTTTAAATCTTGAGCGTTGGATCAGCTGACTGGCATTGACTTCGCGCGTGAGTGAGTGGTCCAGATGGGTCCACTGTGCCCTAATCATCATTAGCTTAATTAAATCCATTTAATTAATTTATAAAACCTAATTAAGTCAGATTGCATCCTGGCCCTTTAAAAGCGCGCGCGGTCAACGTGTTCAAACCCAGGATCAATCTCAGCCTCTCCTTCTGCTTACTTCAGTTTATTTCAATTTTTATTTCATTTTCTTTCATTTTATTTGCACAATTTATTTAAAATAGTAAAAATTGTTTAAAAATTATGAAACTTTTTGTCAAGAGTTTCATTAATTTTTAAAACACAAAAATATTTTTATTTTCATTTTTAGCATTAAAAAAGTATTTTTAAATATTTAAGAGTTTATTTTTAATTGATTAATGAAAATTAATTTATTAAAAATACTTTTAGGTATTTAAAAATTACCAAAAAATTCATGAAATGTTTTAAGGCATTTAGAAACATTGTCCAACCTTCAAACCAAATTTATTTTTTGATCTTGATGCATTTTGAGAATTTTTCTTTGAATTAAAATCATTTTGATGCATTATTTTGATCATAAGTTCAAAAAATCATTTCTGCCTATTGGAGAAGGTTGAGACATTGATTCTTCTTGCATTGTGTTATGTTTAACATGTATTTTCAAAGATAAAATGGCCATGATTTGTTTCCTCATTTTCTAATTGTTTGGCATTTCTTTTGTTAAAGAACCTTAAAAAACCCTAATAACTTAGAAAATTCATAACTTGAGTTTGGTTAAGAGTTGGGACCTCCCCTTTGAACCTTGGTTTAGCATAGGATTAGGGTTTCTTTGAGTGCCATTTTCCATTTTTATCTTAGGGTTTTGTTTCTGTTTTGGGTTTTTGTTTGATGTTTGTTCCATAAACCCTAATTTGGGCTTCCATTTGCATCCTTCTTACATTTCTTTGCATAACATGACTTGTCTTTGCATTTTGTGCATTCTTGTGATTCATTTGACATCTTAAGACATATAGAAAGCATGTTTGATCATTGCATTGCACATTTGCCATGTCATTTGTCTTGTATGCTTCATAACTTTCCATGCTTGTTCATGCTCCTTAGCTTGCATCATTTGCATTCATAATCTTGTATGAGCATCTCCATGCTTTGCCTCATGTTTGCAGCACCTCATAACATCATAATCATCATCAACATGCTTCTGGTTTTGTCTAGCATCATGTCATTTCATTTCATTTAGCATTGCATTGCATTTCTTTCTAACATTTCAGGTGGTAAGTAAACTTGGGAAGTGGATTTGCCTTCACTTCTCATAACTCTTATCTTCATCTCTCTTGCATCCATTGCTGCATTTTTATATGTGTTTGAGATTGAGCTTGCTCATTCTTCTTCCTCCCACTTTCTTTCTTCAAGTGACTTGACTTCTTGAATGAAGCAAGTCACTTTGCTTCTCCTGATCCTTTCATCTGCTCCCTGGTGGTTCCATTGAAGATTGTTCTTGCAAACCTCACAAACCTTAGGATCAACCAAGCATGACAATGAATTAGGGTTTTGATTAGTCCCCCCATAGTTTTACCTTTGTGTCTCTCTTTGAGTCATCTCTTCTCACCTCATAATCAGGGACTAAACCCTAAAGGCTTTAAGGCTTTGTGATTAAGCTTATGCCTGCATCCTTCTCTTAGGATGGAGTGTATAACTTTAATCCTAAGTCTTGAACCCTTAAGGTGTTTACATCTCTTAATCAATCCATCTTAATAATCATCAAGACATCACTTGTAACTTGGGCCTTGCATTAGGGTTCTAATTCTTCCTTAAGTGGTTAAGAAGGACTAACCCTAGTGTTAATGGACAAGTCCTCCTCAAGTTGTCTTACAAATCATAAAATTCACTTCATCATCATACCATTAACTAAAATCCACTTAATAAAGGCTTGTTTTGTCATGGGATTAATCCCTAATCATGGATTAAGTTGAGGAGTTTTCCTCAGCTTAAACATTCTCATCTATCATCCTTCTTTTAGGATGGTGTAATGGGTCTGTTTAATCCCTGATTATGGCTTAACCTCATTACTCAACACTAAACAAAATCACAAAAACATCTAAATAATCACAAGTAGGTTAATGACCTTAATTCTACACCAAAGGTAAATAAGTGTGAGAATCTGACTTCATACTTAAGGTATTCTCATTACCCCTAATCAGAGGGAGGATGTGATGAGTTTACTAACCCATTGGTTTAGGCTTAAGCTCATTATCCTATGACAAACTCCAAAAAGAAATAAAAGACTGAAAACTCAAAAACAAACAATAATCGTCTCCTCCGGGATTCTTTTCTCATCATCTTCACTCACAAACGAGAACTTGCTTCTTCCGTCTAATGCAAGACAGTTTGCATCTGTGCCAGACAGATCATACACTTGAGCATAGGCAAGCAAGCAGTTCATCAAGTCAATTCACCTTTCAGTCTCTTTGGGTCGAACTACGGTGTTCTGACTTCCTCATTGCACGAGAGGATACGTAGGCATAACTTAACGGTTATCGAACAAAAGTCTCTGTTCATTTCCCCCTCTCTCCAGCTTCATTCTTAAGCCTCATTGTCATGAGCATTTCACCTCTTTCTCTTTTACACTGACACATCATTATACACTTCACTTCCTTTACACTGACACCTGTACATATTGCTTTCCAGCCATTTTACACACAGATTGCACTGACACTACCCCTTTAAAACACAAATCTCTTAAGCGTGGATCCCGTCGAGTACGGCGGACAATCTGGGTGCTAATACCTTCCCAGGTTGTAACCAACCCCCTTTCTCAGTCTCTCTGGTTCGCAAACCGTCTTATCCATCTTTCTAGGCTTATGCAGCATTGCCTTTCCTCCGGGATAAAAATGCCTAGCTGGCGACTCTATTCATCTCCAGTGAGTTCACGGCTGTGTGTTCTCACTGTTCCTTTCGCCGACCGTTCGCGCTTGTACCTGGATGCAAATCTTTGGGAGCGACAGCTTGGCGACTCTGCTGGGGACCCTTATACTGCAACCAGGGCCTCTGGTTCTTTTTTGCGGGTTCCTCCTAGCGCTTGATTGATTTGTGTTTACTGGGGTGTTATGTGCTTGTTTGTGCTTATATTTATTTTTGTTTATTGCTTTATGTACAGTTACTTTACTGCTTTCTTTATTGCATTTATATATATCATACTGTCATTGTTGCTGGCTGGATCTGGTTTCTTGTTTTGGTGGGTGGGTGATTCATTGAGAGTTAAGGTCCTATACCTGGGACCTGAGTGACACCTAGGCTAGAGTGGATCATATTCTTTCCCATTCCATTTCGGTCTGGTGCGGGAATATGAAACACGGTTCAGATATGGGTTTCTTCTTGAGAACTCTGTGTTGCAGATTTCCTGCAATGCTAGGGCTATCTGGGAAGCCTGCTAAGTCTGGATGACCTTTTAGTATTGACCTTCAGAAACTAAGGTGAATTAGAGGAGGAACTGTTATGGTTATTGTAAACACTGTACCTCCGGGTTAGAAGTGTTTACACTTCTCATAACTGATCCAAGTCTGAGGATCCTTGTTCTAGATCACCACCTGTGAGGGGGTTGGGCTGTTTACAGGTTTGCAGGTACTTTGACCTCAGAATACCCTGTTACTTTGACTTTGTTAAGAATGCTCCATGTTGGATAGTTCTTGTGATTCTAAAACCCTGGACGTGGCTCTTTATTTGAGTCCCCCACCCTGGTTATTGGATTTATAGACCTCCACCTGGATTTCTTAAACACACATGGATCTATACCAAGGCAGTTAATCAGATCCAGCTCAGTCACAAACCCTTGCATTTCATTTGCATACATACTCATTGCATCATATTAACATTTGCTTATTTGTGTTTCAGGGTATCCACCTTCATCTGGTTTTGGTTTTGACCCCATCTGCATCATTGACCTATCTCCACCAGCACTTGCTTCAGTTTGTCAGCCATATATTTCAGTTACTTGCACTAGCCAGCCAGTGGCCCACTCCTCAGCATCTTCATCAGCACTCTACTCAGTCCTCAACATCATGGCTCCAAAGAAAAGCAACATCACTTATCATTTCTTCCAACCAGACTTATCAGACATCAGGAGGATCCAGACCCTGGTCACTCCAGATCACATGCCTTTGTTCAGGGAGCATTATGGGGATATACTTGACTTGGTCATGGATCTGGACCCATCCCAGAGGAGCCTCATCCACACTTGCATTCAGTTCTATGATCCCCCACTGAGATGTTTCACCTTTCAAGACTTTCAGTTGGGCCCTCTTTTAGAAGAATACTCCTCATTAGTTGGTATGCCTATCAGGAGAGAAATCCCTTTCAACCCTGAGATGGTCTTTCCTACCAATGGAGAGGTAGCAAGAGCTTTACATTTGGAGCCTGTCCTAATTGAGCAACATATGACCTCTAAAGCTGGGATCCCTGGTTTTCATCTGGACTTCTTAATTTCTCAAGCTAGTCTGAAGGCCTCCTTGGGGGAGTGGAAAGCTGTTTGTGCTTTGTTGGCCTTAAGTGTATATGGAATTGTGTTGTTTGCAGATGAGCCTCGATTCATTAGCAAGAATGCAGTCCACTTGTTCATCCTGAAGAACCCTGTGCCAACTTTACTGGGTGATCTCTATTATTCAGTACATCAGAGAAATGAGAAGCAGAGGGGAAGGCTAGTAAGGTGTTGTGCTCCCTTATTTCATGCTTGGCTTCTCAGACATCTACCCAGGACAGATGCATTTCTAAATCCTCATCAGCAAAGCAACTGGGCTAAGAGACTCATTACTCTCACTTCAGCAGACATCAGATGGTGTACTCAGAGCACCAAGGGTAGAGACATAATCACCAGCTGTGGGCACTTTCCCAATGTGCCTTTGATAGGAGTTAAGGGAAGTATCAACTACAACCCTCTGTTGTTCAGGAGACAATTGGGCTATGCACTGGTCCACGCTCCTAGGGTACAGGATTTGGTTGAGACCCTCTACTGTGAGAACAAGATTAGTCTGGCAACTGTTAGGCAGGCTGCCTGGGCCTGGGATCATGTTCAAACCAAGGGAATCACTATTCTGGGGAAGTGCAATAATGTGGCATCAGTCCAATATTATGAGTGGTCCCATGCTAGGGCCCAATTCTCTGGAATGCCCTTTACCATAGAAGACATGCCTGAGTCATCTTCAGCACCACCCCCTGCCACTATCAGTTTGGAGGAGTTTGAGAGTTTGAAGGAAAGAAATGAGAAGTTAACCCAAGCCTTGCAGAAGACCCTCAGGGAGAGGAGTGAAGGTGTGAGGGAGATTGAGAGATTGGAGAAACTGAGAGTGGAACACTTGACTAAAATTGAGAAGTCTGGAGATTATATCAACAAGTCCAAAGCTGGTGAGCAGATTCTGAAGAACGCTTGTAAAGAAGCCCAGTTTCAGAGAGCAAGAACAGACTTGTATTTGAAAGAGAGTCAGGCCAGGTGGGTCCGGATCACTGAGGCCCGTACTCTAGAAGACAAGAGAGTTCAAGACAAGATGGAACAGATGGAAAAAGCCCTGGCAGCAGCCCAGAAGGAAATATCAGAGCTAGAAATCAGAGCTGGAGTGAAGAGGTCTAAGGACCAAAGTCAGAACAAAAAGTTGATTGCAGCTGTTGCAACAAGAAACCTTCTCATCAGAAATCTCACGGAGCATCCGGCTGATCCTGTGACCGAAGCACTTCTCAAGGAAGTTCGTGAGGATGAGTTTGGCCTTGGAGTTTGATCATTTGCTTGTTGTTGTTCCTTTTCCATGTACTTTTGCCTTTTGTGATGTATTTTGACCCCTTTGAGGGCTTGTGTTGTAAAATGAACAAGTTGTATTATTTCACATTTTGTAATATATTTGTGTTAGTTTCCATCTGGGTTACTTCAAAAGCACCTTCAACAGCATCATCTTCAAGGGTCTGGAAGGGTCAAAACTGAAGGCCAAACCGGATACCTTGAGAGCAAATAAGCATAACTGCATTGCATGCTAACCCTTTTGTTTGTTTTGTAGGTTTTTGTTTTGTTGTTGCTAACCTCTGTTGTGATATTCAGGAATTATTGCTCGCCGCCGGGTATTTCCTCTCAACAGGCCTCACAGGTACCCAACTAGAAACAACCTTCCGGGAATTCAGATGGATCAGATGCAGCAAGACCTTACGGAGGTCAGAAACCAGATGGCAAACGAAAGACTGGAGATGAGAACCCAGATAACACAATTCATGGAAGTGATGAACAACCTAGCTCAAAGCCAGGATAGGCTCAGAACTTTGGTAGAAGGGAGGAATCAAGAGGAGCCCCATGTGGGGACTGCAGGCACAAGTAACAACGAGAGGGTCCAACCTCATGTCAATCCCCCAGTTTTTGGACCCCATCTCCATCCAGAGGCCAACATCCCAGTCAATATACAAGGGACAGCCACAGCAGCCAGAGTACTTCAAGAAGATCCTCAGGAGGACCAGTACACAGTAATGGGTGCCGGAGAGGAAACTTATGATAGACGATTGGAAGAAATAGCTGAGAAGTTGAGGTCCTTAGAATCTCAAAATTCTTTGGGTTTCGACGTCATGGACATGGGTTTAGTAGACGGGGTCAGGATCCCCCATAAGTTCAAGCCTCCTTGTTTCGAAAAGTATAATGGGACTTCATGCCCCCGGACTCATTTGCAATCATTTCTAGGAAGGCTGAAGGCCTATACAATGGATGAGAAACTTTGGATGTTCTACTTCGAAGATAGCTTGACTGGAGCTTCTAGGGAATGGTATTCCCATTTGACAAGGGCAACTATAAGATGCTGGAAGGACCTGGCAGAAGCCTTCATCAGACAGTATCAGTATAATCTAGACATGGCACCCAACAGGACTCTCCTAATGGGAATGTCACAGTCGTCAAGGGAAAGTTTCCGAGAGTATGCCCAAAGGTGGAGGCAACTGGCTGCTGCTGTTCAACCACCAATGTCTGAGAGAGAAATGGCAGACATGTTTATGAACACTCTCCAGGGAACGTATATTGACAGGTTGGCTGCCTTCTCTTCCACCAGCTTCGCAGATGTTGTCATAGCTGGGGAGAGAATTGAAAGCCTGTTGAAAATGGGTAAGATATCTGATAATGGTGCCAGTTCGTCCAGTGGTACAAGAAAGCCTTTTGTAGGCCCGAGAAGAACTGGCGAGACCAATGCCATTCACACCAACAGGGGTAGGCCCCAATATGTTCAAAGGACAATAGCAGCAGTCACTATCCCTGCTCCAGCTCATCCTCAGCCAGTCTATCAACCTCCGCAACAAAACTTCCAACAACGACCTCAGTATCAGCAGAATCAGTATCCTCCAAGAAACTCCAACAACAACAACTCCAACAACAACAACTCCAACAACAACAATCAACAGAGGCCATTCCAACAAAGGCCATCCCAAGCTAACAGAGTGATCAACCCGATCCCAATGCCCTATGCTGCCTTGCTGCCACAACTTCTGAAACTCAACCTAGTTGAGCTAAGAACGTTGGCACCTCCGGATCCCAACAGTCTACCAAGAAACTATGACTCCAATGCTAGGTGTGCTTTTCATTCAAACGCACCTGGTCACAGTACAGAAAAATGCAGGGCTCTGCATATGAAGGTACAAGACTTGGTAGACTCCAAGGCTCTGAATTTCGCACCGCCGCCCAATGTCAATAAAAACCCAATGCCAAACCATGGTGGTCCCCGAATTAATGCTATTGAAGAAGACCAACCGTCTTATTTGATAACTAGTGTGGATCAGATCAGGACACCATTGGTGGAAATCAAGGCTCAACTCCGCGAAAACCAAATATTTCCGGGGTGTGAACTAGGGTGTCCCTACTGCAATATTTCATGGAATGGGTGCGAGGACCTGAGGAATGGCATTGACAGCCTTATTCAGAGTGGCCTGCTACAGATCACTACATCATTTCCGACAAATCCGACAACTTCGTCAACAACGGTTTCAGAACCTCCTACAAACGCAGCAACTATTGTTCCCGACAATTCACCAGCAACATCAACCAGTACTTCATCTGTCCTTCCAAATGATCAGACTTCAACAGTTTCTCCTGCTACAACTTCAGCTTCATTCCATTTCGAATCTCCATCAACAACAACATCAGTCCTTCCAACAGAACCTCCTACAACACCAGCAATCAATCATGAAGATGTCTCCACTGTTACCATATTCTACGATCCTGAAAATAACTCCGCCTACCATTCAGAAGGTGCAGCTCCCGCCAGAGCGCCAGTTACAATCTTTTATGATCCACAAACAATTACAGTCCCTTCAGCAGCAGCAATCAGTCCAGTCACTGTCACGGTGCCTGGACCAGTACCATATGAAAGCAATAGGGCCATCCCTTGGCACTATGGCTCTGACATATACTGCGAAGGAAAAAGAATCACTCTTGAAACATCAGCACCTGCACCACAAGTAGATAATGTGGGGGGAGGCGGAGGCTTCACTCGAAGCGGACGTCTCTTTGCCTCACAAGTTCAAAGACCTACTGCCGAAGCAGAAGCTGCTGCCAAGGCAAAAGGAAAAGGCCCGGTGCAGGAAGATCCAGCTGCCAAAGAAGCCCTGAAAACTCCATTTGATCAGGAAGTTGATGAGTTTATGCGAATCATCAAAAAGAGTGATTATAAAATTGTGGATCAGCTTCACCAGACGCCATCCAAAATCTCCATCCTCTCACTGCTTATGTGCTCCGAAGCCCATCGGAATGCACTACTTAAAGTCTTGCACGCAGCTTACGTGCCTGAGGAGATTACTGTCAACCAATTGGAAACCGTGGTTGGAAATGTTACTGCTAGCAATGGGCTAGGGTTTACCAATTCTGACTTGACAGCGGATGGCCGCAATCACAACAAAGCCTTGCACATAACCATGGAATGCAAAGGAGCTGTCCTTTCTCATGTGTTGGTGGACACAGGTTCTTCCCTGAATGTCTTACCGAAGAAGGCTCTGGTGAAGCTTGAATATGATGGATTGGCATTGAGACCCAGCAACCTGGTGGTAAGAGCCTTTGATGGTTCTAAGAGATCGGTTCTGGGAGAGATTGAGCTGCCTGTGACAATTGGCCCACAGACTTTTAAAACTATCTTTTATGTGATGGACATTCAGCCCGCCTACAGCTGTTTGTTGGGTAGACCCTGGATTCACGCCGCCGGCGCAATAACGTCTACCCTTCACCAAAAGTTAAAATTTGAGTGGGAAGGTCAAGTTGTCACAATCTGTGGGGAAGAGGATATTTTCGTTAGCCATCTGGCTACCTACAAATACATTGAGATGGATAGAGAGATCCATGAAACAATGAGCCAAGGTTTTGAGGCCTTGAACGTCAATGAAGCATCTGCTGTGTCAGGGATCTCCATGTCATCTTACCAACAAGCCCGGAAGGTTGTTGAAGAAGGAACTGCCCTAGGCTGGGGCAAGGTCTTAGCTGTGGAGGAGAAGAAGGACAAATTTGGGTTGGGTTACAGACCAACTCAACAACAAGCAAAGGCTGCTGCAGAGCCTGGTTTTGTCAGTGGGGGGATGCTTACCCCCGATGCTATCAACTGTCTGGAAGACGAGCTGGAAGAGGAGCGCAATCTGGAGAATTGGATTCGTCCGAAGATCCCGGGGAGCAGTGTCTCGAACTGGTCTTCCCAGGAAATTATAAGAGTTACTCGATCAGAGTAATTATTATTTCCTGTATTTTTTTTATAGCATGCATCAAAGTCTTGCATCTTGCCCAAGATGACAAGACTCATTTTGTAATCAGGGCCATCTGTACTTTTGTGCAAACAAGATTAAATTAATGAAATATCAGACATCTTTTTGCAAACGAGTCTTTTTCTTTTTCTGTTCACTGTTTTTCCATTTTTCTTTTTGTACAAAAATAAATGGCAGTGTTTTCAAAATGATAACTTCATTTCACTTTTTTTCTAAAGCAAGATTAAAATCAATCACTAAAATGAACAAACTTAACCCTTGCAGAGAGTGCCTTCCAGACTGCACCGACAACAGTACGGCTATGACATCGTATGACTTTGACAATCCAATCAATCAAGCTGATGAAGGGGTTGATGAAGAATATGAGCTTCCTGAAGAGCTAGCCAGGTTGTTGAGACAGGAGGAAAAGGTTATTACTCCTCATCAGGAGGAGATTGAAGTGATTAATCTTGGTACTGACGAAGACGTGAAAGAAGTCAAAATCGGGGCCTGTCTGCAAGACTCAGTGAAGAGACAGCTGATAGATCTGCTTCAAGAGTATGTTGATGTGTTTGCTTGGTCGTATCAAGATATGCCAGGGTTGGATACCGATATAGTTGTGCACAAGCTGCCTTTGAGGGAAGAATACCCACCAGTGAAACAGAAGCTGCGCCGAACTCGCCCAGACATGGCTATGAAAATCAAGGAAGAGGTACAAAAGCAATGGGACGCCGGGTTCCTTGCTGTGACTAGCTATCCGCCGTGGGTTGCTAACATAGTACCTGTGCCTAAGAAAGACGGCAAAGTAAGAATGTGTGTTGACTACCGGGATCTGAACAGAGCCAGCCCGAAAGATGATTTCCCATTACCTCACATTGATGTATTGGTGGATAATACGGCTCAGTTCTCGGTATTCTCCTTCATGGATGGATTTTCAGGATACAATCAGATCAAGATGTCGCCTGAAGACATGGAGAAGACAACATTCATTACACCTTGGGGCACATTCTGTTACAAGGTGATGCCATTCGGACTGAAGAATGCTGGTGCAACATATCAACGGGCTATGGTGACATTATTCCACGACATGATCCATAAGGAAATTGAATGTTATGTGGATGATATGATCGCCAAGTCCCTTACAGAGGAAGATCACCTGGTGAATCTGCTGAAGTTGTTCAAGCGTTTGAGGAAATACCAACTAAAACTGAACCCCAACAAATGCACATTCGGGGTGCGACCCGGTAAATTGCTGGGCTTTATTGTAAGCGAGAAAGGGATTGAGGTTGACCCAGATAAAGTCAAAGCTATTCAAGAAATGCCTGCACCGAAAACAGAGAAAGAAGTCCGAGGGTTCTTAGGTCGATTGAACTACATCTCACGGTTCATATCTCACCTCACAGCGACCTGTGAACCTTTGTTCAAGCTGTTAAGAAAGGAACAAACGGTCAGGTGGAACGAAGATTGCCAGAAAGCTTTTGACAAGATCAAAGAATATCTGCAAGAACCTCCGATCCTCATGCCTCCAGTTGAAGGAAGACCTCTGATTATGTACTTGACAGTATTAGAAGAGTCAATGGGGTGTGTACTAGGGCAGCATGACGAGTCTGGTCGAAAAGAGTATGCAATATACTACCTAAGCAAAAAGTTCACCGACTGTGAACAACGTTATTCACTGCTCGAGAAAACTTGCTGTGCTTTAGCGTGGGCTGCTCGCCGACTGAGACAGTATATGTTGACCCACACTACTTTATTGATCTCAAAAATGGATCCAGTTAAGTACATTTTCGAGAAGCCAGCTCTTACCGGACGGGTTGCAAGATGGCAGATGATTCTCACAGAATACGACATACAGTACACATCTCAGAAAGCCATCAAGGGCAATGTACTATCTGAATATCTTGCTGAGCAACCCATTGATGATTACCAGCCAATGAGATTTGACTTCCCTGATGAAGACATCATGTTCATTAAAGCAAAAGATCACGAAGAGCCTATTCACACTGAAGGGCCTGACCCGGAGGAAGAATGGACTATGATGTTTGATGGGGCTGTTAACATGAATGGCCGTGGTGTTGGTGCAGTACTCATTACACCTAAAGGAGTTCACATGCCTTTCTCGGCAAAACTCACTTTCAACTGCACTAACAACGAAGCTGAATACGAAGCTTGCATTATGGGTCTTGAGGAAGCCATTGACCTCAGGATCAAGACGTTGACCGTGTTCGGAGATTCAGCTCTGGTAGTCAATCAAACCAACGGGAAATGGTACACCCACCAAGATCATCTGATACCTTATAGGGATTATACAAGGAGGTTATTGACTTTCTTCACAACAGTCAAGCTTGAGTATATCCCTCGGGACGAGAATCAGTTTGCAGATGCTCTTGCCACCATTTCATCCATGATCAAAGTTCAAGCTGCCAACTTTGTACCCCAGATTTCAGTGTCTAGACTTGATAGACCAGCATATGTATTTGCAGCAGATGTTGTCAAGGATGATAGGCCTTGGTTTCATGACATTAAGTGCTTCTTGGAGGACCAAACATACCCACCTGGGGCATCTTCCAATGATAAGAAGACTTTGAGAAGGCTTGCTGGTAGTTTCTTTCTGAACGCTGATGGGTCTTTGTACAAGAGGAACTTTGACATGGTACTCCTCAGATGTGTTGACAAGACGGAAGCAGATTTGTTGATGCATGAAGTGCATGAAGGATCCTTTGGTACCCATGCTGGAGGGCATGCCATGGCTAAAAAGTTATTAAGATCAGGATATTACTGGATCACAATGGATGCAGACTGTTGTGCTTACGCCAGAAAGTGTCATAAATGCCAGATTTATGCAGACAAGGTGCATGTGCCTCCCAATCCTTTGAACATCATGTCTTCACCTTGGCCCTTTGCTATGTGGGGCATTGATATGATTGGCAAGATTGAGCCAACTGCTTCAAACGGCCACAGATTCATCCTGGTTGCTATTGATTATTTCACCAAGTGGGTGGAAGCAGCCTCATATGCAAATGTCACAAGACAAGTGGTAGCCCGATTTCTGAAAAGAGATATCATCTGTCGGTACGGAGTGCCCGAGCGAATCATTACTGATAATGGTTCCAATTTAAACAACAAAATGATGGCAGAGCTGTGCCGGGACTTCAAGATCCAACATCACAATTCTTCTCCTTACAGGCCAAAGATGAATGGCGCTGTTGAGGCAGCCAATAAGAATATTAAAAAGATTGTGCAGAAGATGGTAGTCACCTACAAAGACTGGCATGAAATGCTACCGTTTGCCTTGCATGGGTACCGCACATCAATCAGAACGTCCACTGGGGCAACACCGTACCAGCTTGTATATGGTATGGAAGCAGTCCTACCTGTTGAAGTTGAATTACCTTCTCTACAGGTATTGATGGATGTTAAACTGAGTGAAGCAGAATGGGTTCGGTCCAGATTCGAGCAACTGAGTCTGATCGAAGAGAAAAGATTGGCTGCAATCTGCCATGGGCAGTTATATCAGAAGAGAATGAAGAAGGCCTTCGATCAGAAAGTCAGGCACCGAGAGTACCAAGTAGGAGATCTTGTGCTGAAAAGAATCCTCCCTCCTCATACAGACCACAGGGGCAAATGGACTCCAAATTATGAAGGACCATTCGTTGTAAAGAAAGTTTTCTCTGGTGGAGCACTGATGCTCAGCACCATGGATGGTGAAGATTTCCCATCCCCTGTGAATTCAGATGCAGTTAAAAAATACTTCGCATAAAATGACCCGCTGGACATAAAAACAGAATGTGAGTCCAGGCAAAAATAGGGCATCCCGGCGAGTCAAAAACAGAATAAAAGACTCGGGCAAAAGTAAGGGAAATGAATAAAAAATGTACACCCGCTGAGTTGAAAAGCCGCATTGGACAGCTCAGGCAAAAATGGGTATCCCGATGGATTGAAAACCCGAAAAGGCGATCCATGCAAAATAAGGGAATAAGCGAACAACTACATTCTGAATTCGTCTGTATCACCTACAACTTGGTAAGTTCCAAAGGATCAAGCTTCAATCAGAATCAACTCTCTCCAGAAAGCAAGACGAGAAGAACGTCATTGTCATACGAGTCATAGCAGAAGAGGAAGCTCCTTGAAAGCCTCGTCAACACCGCCAGCACTTTATTTCTCAATTTGTAACAATCTCCTCATTTCAGGAGATATGTTTCTTTGACTGTATCTTGCCAATTCAGGGCACATGAATTAATAAAATCAGATTTTCAGTCATGTCTCGTTTTTACATTTATGTCTTGCAAAGAATTGTCTGATATCTCTGAAAATACAATTGCATAAGTACAGATGCCTTTCTCTAAAAATAAAAACACATGCTTGCAGGGAATGTGATTATTCTCGAAAGTACTTAACTCTTATGACGGAATCCAGTAAGGGATACCTCGGGACCTTTTGTACGTTTCCTTACCTTTGCAGGATTGCAGGTATCCAGAACGCAGCCTGGGGCAAGCAGGTTACGTCTCAGCAAGTTGGCGAATCACTATCAACTCGGTCTATCTTCCACGTGGCACTGGAGAGTGCCTACTTCCCCAGCAAAGTTGCCAAATCAACAAACAGGCCTAACACTCAGGATGTTTGCTCCCCAGCCGAGTTGCCTCTCATTACTCTCCCCAGCTGAGTTACCGACAGCATTCCCCAGCTGTAGTGCCAACCACTATTCCTCAGCAGAATGCAGAAGTCAGGGAATTATCTCCCCCACAGAATCCCCAGCCTCTATTCAGAAGAGCAACGCACGGAGAAGTCACAACAGAGTACAGAAGCTTCTACAAACCCCAGCTGGGTCCCGTATTATAAGGATAGGTCAATCAGTGACCTATATCCCCAAACAGATGCTTCATCAGATCTATCAATGACCTCATCCCCAGCTGGGATGTTCACTTCAAGCAGATCAACCGGAGATCCTCGCAGCAGCAGGATCCGAATTCCGGATCGGTGCCTCTTTGCATAATCATAGCATTCGCATCATATTATACCCTCAGAGCGTAGCATTCCGTCTAATACGGAGCATTACGGCAAAAATCAAATGCATAGCATAATCATAAGTCATGTTGCGAATCGAATACTTGCGAATAATGACAACCTGTCGGCATACAGAACATATACACAAAAATCCCCACCAAGGTCCCAGCAACAGCAGTTGCCTCACAAATCGCAAACACCAGTATATACACCTTTTGGCACCCGTCCGTGCCATCTTTCCCCAGTAAAGTCGCCTGAACACTCTTTACAAACAAATCACCCTTATTACAGATACGTCCTGACACCCGTCCGTGTCATATCCCAGCAGAAAGCCAAAGAGGTCCTCTTTGCACTCACATATACCTATACATACACTTTTCTTGACACCCGTCCGTGTCATATCCCCAGCGCAGTCACTTACACTTTCATCAACTCATATACTTGTTCATATTATACTCTTCTCCTTTTGACACTCGTCCGTGTCACCCTCCCCAGCAGATAAACACTCATCTATACACCACTCGCTCTTATACAGATACCCGTCCGTATCTTGTATACATCATCACTCATATCCCCACAGATTCGACAGTAGTCCTTGTTCTTTGTTAACCAGTTGGTACTCGTCCGTACCATCATCTCAGAACATTGCGTCTAGTGTTTGTTTCTACATAATACTCATCCGTATCATAGTCTTAGGGATGCTCGTCCGCATCTTTAATCCATACACCGTGTCAAACACTTATGTCTTCTTGAATATAGATACTCGTCTGTGTCTATTATTTCCCTAGAAGAGTCCTTTCAGATGCAACACTCGTCCGTGTTCTTTGTTAACCAGTTGATACTCGTCCGTATCATCATCTCTGAACATGTGTCAGTTTGTTTCTACATGATACTCGTCCGTATCGTAGTCTTAAGGATGCTCGTCCGCATCTTAAATCTATACACAAAACCAAACACTTATACCTTCTGTTTCTTGGATGTAAACACTCGTCCGTGTTTACTACTCCCCAGTAGATCGCCAACAAATTTTCTTTTTATCTAACACGCGTCCTGTGTTATGATAACTCTGAGAGCAGCCGTACCCTGCTAAGTGGTCGTCCTCCACTTCTTGATGGTCGTCCTCCATCATGCTCATCCGATGGCCGTCCCCATCGTTGATTTTTAGCAGCCGTCCCCTGCTAGGTGGTCGTCCTCCACCCTTTGATGATCGTCCTTCATCACTCTATCCAATGGCCGTCCCCATTGCTGATTTTGGTTATCTGACATTCGTCCTATGTCATGACAAACCTTGAGAGCAGCCGTACCCTGCTGAGTGGTCGTCCTCCACTTCTTGATGGTCGTCCTCCATCATGCTCGTCCGATGGCCGTCCCCATCGTTGACCTTTTCTATCCGATGGTCGTCCCCATCGTTGATATTTATGGCAGCCGTACCCTGCCAGGTGGTCGTCCTCCACCTTTGATGGCCGTCCCCATCATATTTCTTTTATCTCCAACAGAGCAGCCGTCCCCTGCTAGGTGATCGTCCTTCACCTTTGATGGCCGTACCCCATCAACTGTTTATTTCATTTATTCTTTAACCCGATGGCCGTCCCCGTCGTGGTCCCTTTTCCTTTTTTTAGCCCGATGGCCGTCCCCATCGTTGGTTGCCTTCATGAACTTGATGGCCGTCCCCGTCATGTTTCATTCGATCCCCAGAAAATTTTACAGCTTTATCTTGATGGCCGTCCCCATCATGATATCTTATTTTTCCAGCTAGTCGGCCGTCCCCGTCTTAGCTCTACCTTTTATCCCCAGCATGTCGGCCGTCCCCGTCATCGCTTTACTTCACACTTTTCCCAGCATGTCGGCCGTCCCCGTCATTGCTTTTTACCCAGCAGTCGTCCTCTGCTCGACGGTCGTCCTCCGTCGCCCACACCTTACAATATACTTTATTTTGCTTTTACAATCTATATCCCTTTTCTTCTTCATTTCTGTGAGTGCAAATTTTGGACTGTCTTTGGTATTCAACCACAAGTTATCTTGTTTGTCTGTTAAGCCGTTGCTTACATCCTGCACAGCTAACTCATGTTTGAATAGGGGCAGCTGTAAACACCCCAAATTTGCCCTCACCCATTCACACCATGGCTTGTGATCATCCTCATATGCATAAACACAAACATATCATCTCATATCTCACTTTTGTTTCACTGCATAGTTTCTAAGGCATCTGCACCTAGGGTTTGTGATCTGAGCAATCCCAAAGCTTCTTGGGCCACTCCAAAGTCCACCAATCAACTCAAAGGGATCTATGTGTGTTCAATCATCATATTTCATCTCCTCAAAGTCAAAATTGCAGAGGAATCACAAGAACTAGGGTTTGAGGTGATGCAGAGCCAGGTTTGACTACACAGTTGACTGAAAATTAGGGTTTTGGTTTCAGAGGCCATAACTCCAAAAATTTTGGTCATTCTTGTTTCCATTGATCTCTATATGGTATAGGGAGTATGCATATCAATTCTCATGAAGAAATTCCATGGGGAAGTCATCTGATCAAGGGTTGACTTTTCAGACAAGTCAGTGTAAAATCAGGGCATCTGAGGCCCCCAATGACCCAACCAATGGGTGATCTTCATCATTTTGAGTGTATATGGTCTTTATTTGATCATGGAAGAAGGTTGAAGTTCATGAAAATCAAGAATTTAGGGTTTTTGCAAATGTTGACTTTTTGGGCATAGTTGACTTTTCAAGAATGCATCATTTTAGGTCATTTTTCAAGCCATGATTCATGATTCAAAAATGCTTCAAATGAAAAAACTTTGGTCATGAAAGTTGTAGATCTCATCTTTCCCTTTTCAAAAAGTACAAGAACATGATCTAATTCATCTTGGATCAAAAGTTATGGTGTGTTAAAGTTGGAAAAAATCACTAATTTTCAAGATATGCACTAAAAGGAAAACTTGCAATTTCATGAACCAAGCATTCTAGTGACTTCAAAATGACTTCAAAGCTGCATTACATGATCACACATGACCCCAAAAACAGATTTGGCCCAAGAAATTTTGGATGGCTTGCCTTGATTTTCAAAGTTCCATAAAGCATTTTTCATAAGAGTGCAAAAGGGGGATTCTTGGCAAAACCATTCTCCAAGGAATTATGTGGTCTCTAGCTGACTTTTAAACATTGCCATGACTAAAAGAAGTGTTATGCTACAAAATTCAGCAAGCAATGTTTCATGTGTATGGCACAAAATCATGAGGAAACACAAGTTGTCAAGTTGCAAAAGCTAGCATAGCTTGTCATCCACATGTTGCAGTCAACTACAAACAATCCAAGGGCCCTCCTCAACTCAAGCTGGAGCAAGACATGACTTGAACCTGCTGCTGCCATGACCCATACTCTCAAGGACACAAACTTGACTTTTTTGCAAAAGGCTCCCATACTCTTGGCACAGTGCCCAGCCACCCTACTGACCTGCCTCACAGTCTATCCACACAAGTTGGAGATGATATAGCTAAGTATTGAGCATTGAAGCTGGCCAGAACACAGCATACCACAAAACTGTCAAAGAGCTTCTTCTCTTCGATTCTCATATTCCAGCCACCAAACATCAAAACTCTCTTCACCAACAAATCAAACACATACAAAGGAACCAGAATCAGCCATTAACAGAGCTTGAAACCATTCACACACAAACTCCATTTTCTGATACACCAGAACTGGACCTCTCAAAATAGCTTGCTCAAGCTCATTCCAAGCCTACCATTAGCATCAGGAGAACCATTGGAGTGAGTCTGCACCAAGGAGAAGCCCAGAAAGTCCAGAAACAGGATCTTCCATCTCAGGTATGGCCATGAACTTTTTCTCTCAAAGCTTGCATTTTAAGTTATAAATTGATTGTGTGTGTCTTGCTGATCATGGGGATGGGCTTAGAATTAAAAATGAGTGAGAAATGAGGATTTACCAGGGCTCTGAAACTTTGCCCGTGAATCTTCATGGCTTCGTTTCTCTTCATTTGAGCATGAGAAATTTAGTTTGAGAGGTGATTTGAGTAAGGTTTAAGTAGAGGAACATTTCTCTGGCTTTAATTTGAAGTATAGTGGCCTGAATCATGATCTAGGGTTTTGATGTTGTCGGAGAAGATGACCGGAGCTTCTCTCCGGTCACCTGAAAGTGCTTAGCCCTAATCCTGTAATTAAGTGAGGTTTAAATCTTGAGCGTTGGATCAGCTGACTGGCATTGACTTCGCGCGTGAGTGAGTGGTCCAGATGGGTCCACTGTGCCCTAATCATCATTAGCTTAATTAAATCCATTTAATTAATTTATAAAACCTAATTAAGTCAGATTGCATCCTGGCCCTTTAAAAGCGCGCGCGGTCAACGTGTTCAAACCCAGGATCAATCTCAGCCTCTCCTTCTGCTTACTTCAGTTTATTTCAATTTTTATTTCATTTTCTTTCATTTTATTTGCACAATTTATTTAAAATAGTAAAAATTGTTTAAAAATTATGAAACTTTTTGTCAAGAGTTTCATTAATTTTTAAAACACAAAAATATTTTTATTTTCATTTTTAGCATTAAAAAAGTATTTTTAAATATTTAAGAGTTTATTTTTAATTGATTAATGAAAATTAATTTATTAAAAATACTTTTAGGTATTTAAAAATTACCAAAAAATTCATGAAATGTTTTAAGGAATTTAGAAACATTGTCCAACCTTCAAACCAAATTTATTTTTTGATCTTGATGCATTTTGAGAATTTTTCTTTGAATTAAAATCATTTTGATGCATTATTTTGATCATAAGTTCAAAAAATCATTTCTGCCTATTGGAGAAGGTTGAGACATTGATTCTTCTTGCATTGTGTTATGTTTAACATGTATTTTCAAAGATAAAATGGCCATGATTTGTTTCCTCATTTTCTAATTGTTTGGCATTTCTTTTGTTCAAGAACCTTAAAAAACCCTAATAACTTAGAAAATTCATAACTTGAGTTTGGTTAAGAGTTGGGACCTCCCCTTTGAACCTTGGTTTAGCATAGGATTAGGGTTTCTTTGAGTGCCATTTTCCATTTTTATCTTAGGGTTTTGTTTCTGTTTTGGGTTTTTGTTTGATGTTTGTTCCATAAACCCTAATTTGGGCTTCCATTTGCATCCTTCTTACATTTCTTTGCATAACATGACTTGTCTTTGCATTTTGTGCATTCTTGTGATTCATTTGACATCTTAAGACATATAGAAAGCATGTTTGATCATTGCATTGCACATTTGCCATGTCATTTGTCTTGTATGCTTCATAACTTTCCATGCTTGTTCATGCTCCTTAGCTTGCATCATTTGCATTCATAATCTTGTATGAGCATCTCCATGCTTTGCCTCATGTTTGCAGCACCTCATAACATTATAATCATCATCAACATGCTTCTGGTTTTGTCTAGCATCATGTCATTTCATTTCATTTAGCATTGCATTGCATTTCTTTCTAACATTTCAGGTGGTAAGTAAACTTGGGAAGTGGATTTGCCTTCACTTCTCATAACTCTTATCTTCATCTCTCTTGCATCCATTGCTGCATTTTTATATGTGTTTGAGATTGAGCTTGCTCATTCTTCTTCCTCCCACTTTCTTTCTTCAAGTGACTTGACTTCTTGAATGAAGCAAGTCACTTTGCTTCTCCTGATCCTTTCATCTGCTCCCTGGTGGTTCCATTGAAGATTGTTCTTGCAAACCTCACAAACCTTAGGATCAACCAAGCATGACAATGAATTAGGGTTTTGATTAGTCCCCCCATAGTTTTACCTTTGTGTCTCTCTTTGAGTCATCTCTTCTCACCTCATAATCAGGGACTAAACCCTAAAGGCTTTAAGGCTTTGTGATTAAGCTTATGCCTGCATCCTTCTCTTAGGATGGAGTGTATAACTTTAATCCTAAGTCTTGAACCCTTAAGGTGTTTACATCTCTTAATCAATCCATCTTAATAATCATCAAGACATCACTTGTAACTTGGGCCTTGCATTAGGGTTCTAATTCTTCCTTAAGTGGTTAAGAAGGACTAACCCTAGTGTTAATGGACAAGTCCTCCTCAAGTTGTCTTACAAATCATAAAATTCACTTCATCATCATACCATTAACTAAAATCCACTTAATAAAGGCTTGTTTTGTCATGGGATTAATCCCTAATCATGGATTAAGTTGAGGAGTTTTCCTCAGCTTAAACATTCTCATCTATCATCCTTCTTTTAGGATGGTGTAATGGGTCTGTTTAATCCCTGATTATGGCTTAACCTCATTACTCAACACTAAACAAAATCACAAAAACATCTAAATAATCACAAGTAGGTTAATGACCTTAATTCTACACCAAAGGTAAATAAGTGTGAGAATCTGACTTCACACTTAAGGTATTCTCATTACCCCTAATCAGAGGGAGGATGTGATGAGTTTACTAACCCATTGGTTTAGGCTTAAGCTCATTATCCTATGACAAACTCCAAAAAGAAATAAAAGACTGAAAACTCAAAAACAAACAATAATCGTCTCCTCCGGGATTCTTTTCTCATCATCTTCACTCACAAACGAGAACTTGCTTCTTCCGTCTAATGCAAGACAGTTTGCATCTGTGCCAGACAGATCATACACTTGAGCATAGGCAAGCAAGCAGTTCATCAAGTCAATTCACCTTTCAGTCTCTTTGGGTCGAACTACGGTGTTCTGACTTCCTCATTGCACGAGAGGATACGTAGGCATAACTTAACGGTTATCGAACAAAAGTCTCTGTTCATTTCCCCCTCTCTCCAGCTTCATTCTTAAGCCTCATTGTCATGAGCATTTCACCTCTTTCTCTTTTACACTGACACATCATTATACACTTCACTTCCTTTACACTGACACCTGTACATATTGCTTTCCAGCCATTTTACACACAGATTGCACTGACACTACCCCTTTAAAACACAAATCTCTTAAGCGTGGATCCCGTCGAGTACGGCGGACAATCTGGGTGCTAATACCTTCCCAGGTTGTAACCAACCCCCTTTCTCAGTCTCTCTGGTTCGCAAACCGTCTTATCCATCTTTCTAGGCTTATGCAGCATTGCCTTTCCTCCGGGATAAAAATGCCTAGCTGGCGACTCTATTCATCTCCAGTGAGTTCACGGCTGTATGTTCTCACTGTTCCTTTCGCCGACCGTTCGCGCTTGTACCTGGATGCAAATCTTTGGGAGCGACAGCATGCCCCGGGGAACCTGAGTGAAACTCGCAATGCACATTTTCATCGTATCCCTTTTGAAGATTTCTGTTGGTGGTGCTAAAGTCCGTAATTGGATTAAATCAAACCTCAACAGTTGACGCAACATGGAAGTGTAGGATATTGAGATAAGATCAATAATATGATCAGCTTGTGAAACTCTTTGTGGATAAGGCCTTCATTGTGGTTGAGTAGTTTGTTGCTGATGTTGCTTTGAATGCCTAGAGGCCACTGCACTTTCTTACCTAGATTTGGACGAGGAATGAAAGAAGATCGTTGTTATAGTCTCTTAGAAGATTCAGCCTGAGTGATAACTCCGGAAGAATGAAACTTGACCACCTCTTTAGTGCTCACCTGTGACACTTTCAAGTCAGTTGGCTTAAAGTTAATTACCCCGTCATCAACCAAGTCTTGCACCTGATGCATGAATGCCTTGAAATCATTAACATCATGTCCTTGAGCTCCAGAGTGAAAGACACAGTAGGCATATGGATTCCAACCTTGGGGAAGTTCACCAGTAGGAGGAGATAATTCGCGACATTCAATCAACCCCAATTGGAGCAACTATGGGCACAACTCAGCATAAGTCATGGGCACAGGATCAATAACCCTCTATTGCTTATGTCGAGAACGGGTTGCTGCCACTGGAGGGGATACACCTGACATCTGCTGAAATCCTTCTTTGGGAAACCAAGGTGTATGAGCTGAGGAAGGTCCTTGATACGGAAAGAAAGTGCTCACTTCTTTGGCAACAACCGGCATAGGATCATTCACCTCATTTGAATCAGGCAAGGAGTGATTAATCTCTGTTCTGAACTCTTCTAGATTACCAAGTGGTGACTCCTGGTGAGGAAACTCAGGTTGTGGAGAAAATCCACCGGACAACTCTTGGTTAAGTGGAAATCCCAAAGAGATGGGAGAAATGAAACCTTCTGGTGGAGAAGCAGACGCCTGACCATTTTCTTTCTTTAGCGATGCATTCATGATCCATGTCAGCAGCTTCATTTGAGTTTTCATCATGTCAAACTCTTCCTTCAAGAACCTCTTCCCTTGCGACAAAGTATGTACCTCTGCCCTGAATTTCCCCATCTGGGCCTTCATCTCAGCTACCTCCGCCCGGAGTTGTTCAAAGTTCATGCCATGAGAATTCTGACTCAAGTTGGTCATTCTATCAAGAAATCTGATCAAGATAAGAACCTGTACTTGAAATCTTGTTGCAACGAAAGTGCCTGTGACAGAAAAGACATTAGGAACCTGTGGTTATACCTGCAAAACAAGAAGAATGGTGATATGTATGCAATGCAATTGTTTATGCTTTCAATCTCAAGGTCATTCATGCATCGGTTCCGGTATTTAACAAAGAAATCCAGATGGCTTTTGACCCCCGACCTTAAGAAGACCTTTACAAAAAAATCAGATTCAGATACCTGTAACAGCCCAAGTACCAGCATGTATAGGAAATAGAGAACTGGATACAAACCACATAACATAAATCAACCCACAAGGCAAGAATAACATAATTCCCCGTAGGGTACAAGTCTTCTAAAAGCAAAAGGACATACAAAACCAAGATTCCTACAACATGTCTGTAGGTAATCCGAATATAGAGAGAACAAACTAGAAAGCAAGACTGCTGCTTGAAGACTCCGATCCCTCCTCACTAAGTCCCAGCTCGGACCTAACCTTCTTAATTCCAGCCATTCGTTTGAGATCTTCATTCTCCTTAAGTGCTTCTTCAAAGGCTTGCTGACTCTGCGCCAACTATTGAGTGTTCTCTCTTCGGATCTTGTGGGCTTATTCCCACTCTTCCTTCTTGGCAGCTAACTGTAATTCATAGAAATATTCCTTTTCTTTGTATTTCTTCTGATCTTGTTTCCTCTGATCTTACGACCATGTGAGAGATTGTTTGGCCTCTCTAAGGGTCTTCTGGGTCTTTTTGAATTCTTCCTCTCTCTTAACATCCATTAGACCTCTCCTTTGAAAGTAAGCTTCTCTTTCCGCAAACTCCTCCTCCTTAGCCTCCTGAGCTACCTGCATTTTATGAAGATTCTCTTCCAAAGATGTCTTGGAGTGAGCCATATGATGATACAGGCTAGTCATCTCTTGTAACTGGGCTTCCATCTTCTTGTATTCTTCTAAGGGAACAGTGGTCTTAGGCTCAGTCACTGGAGGAACCGGAGGGGAAAATGGCAGCAATACCATCCTAGATCTATTCTTCAGCCAGGCCTCGTACTCCAGAAAAGTTTGATTGTTACACTTTCCGAAGCTAGCCACTCCTTCTCCTTTGATGCACTTCCAAGCCCCAACAGCTTTTCTCACCAAAGGCATATTATCTTTCACCGGAAAGTAGAATATAGGAGCCAATTTCAACTCTTCTGGGACCTCTCTTAAAGCCTATCCCAATTGTCTCCTCAGCAATAATGGGTTGTAGTTGATTCCCCCAGTCACTCCCAACAGAGGTACACTGAGGTAACTCCCATAACTGGTGATGAAACGTGTACCCTGAAGCCTCCGAGTAATCCATCTAACATCTTTAGCAAACAATTTCTCCAGCTTCTGAGCCCAAACCAAAGTATGATCACTAAACACACCGGTACTAGGCAAGCGCCTCATGAACCACATATGGAACAAAGGAGCGCAGCATCGGACTAAACCTCCCCGTTTCTTTTCTGTCTTATAGTGCACTGAGTAATAAAAATCTCCCAGTAGTGTGGGCACAGGATTCTTCCGCAAGAATAGATGGATGGCATTCATGTCTATGAACTTCTCCATGTCTGCAAACAAAATGATGCTATAAATAGAGAGAGCCAGAATAGCACACACAGAATCCCATTCTGATTTAACATCCATCTCTTCAGCCTTCTTCACTAAAGCCTCTAAAGAGAAACCAGACACACCCCCTTTAGTAATAGTCAAAGAATCCACAACAGAAGGGCTCAAATAAAGAGCCTTGGCAATTGCTTTAGGTGCAGGCCTAACCATTTCAGGATTGAATGGGATCTGGTCTTGAATAGGAACTCCCAAGATCAAAGCATACTCCTCCAGCAAAGGACCTAACTGAAAAATCAGGAAATGTGAAACACCGAAGCTGAGGATCATAGTATTGAAGTAGAGTATGAATGGCACTTCTTTCATAGGGATCTAACTCTACCACCACATCCAGAATACTCCCATAAGCTTTCCTGAACACCTCCACATGATTGGGCATGATCAGATTCACCATCTTCTTTAACAGGCCAACCTTAGTGTCAAAAAACTTGAAATGAATGTTCTGCTTGCGAGAATCTTCCATCTCTGAATGGTATACCAGAACCGGGAATAGTGATATGAACCTGAGAATGAAAACAAAACATGATTAATGATGGAATGATGCAATGCAAATGCAAGGACATATGATCAATCCGGAATTGTCTGGATACTGGATGTCAGAGCCAAGTGATCAGAAATCCAAATCCTCTGAATAATAACCCATAAGCACTCAGATAATCTCAGATAAAACAGATCAATAACCAGATAAACTCAAGAATTTCGGGATCAAAGTAACTGTATCAGAACATAAGACTGCACTAGTAATGAGGGTATGATAAGGTCAAGGGTTCCTGCAAACCTGTATACCCCTCCCAATCTCACGGGTGTGCTCCAGGTCAAACATCACGGACTCTCAAAGCCGAATAGTAATAATACGTTCACCATTTCAGATAAATGGCTCATGACCAGATCAAGGAATCAGTTTGGCATTATGTACTACTCAGGGAGGTCTCAGCGTGAGTCCGGGAAAACAAGCATCCCTTATAAGTCCCCAGCTTCGAGCGTTGAAATCGAGAAACAATAGTACATTCAGCCCGTAGGATACAGTACTATTATCATACGACCAGATGCTTTGACTGAGTTCCTATAAGAGAACTAGGCCATCCTATGCGAGTCCCCAGTGGACCCTCGGGTGCGAATGGGTTTGCCACAGAATGTAGTATGCCACTGTCACCACTGGAGAGGGTTGTTTCCACAAAGGTTCTCAATGATCGGTCCCCAGATGCACATAACTATCAAGGTCCTATCCCGAAGTGGAGGAAATCCCCACACAAGATATTTCCAAGACGGTCGCAGTATGGGTGTGAAGCACATCGCCACTCGTCATGCCACATGCGAGTACAATGTGTCCACTCTAATCCTAGGGTGCACTCAAGCTGGGTATTTGGCTTATCTCTCAGTAACAATATCACCCGAGTCCCACCAAACAGAATAAATCCAGTCCAGACAATCCAGTAATAATAAGATGCATGAAAATAAATATTGAAAACTGTAAATAAAGTTGTAAGTAAAACTGTAAATAAACAACAGTAAAATAAACATGAAACAACAAACAATCAACACCCAATAAAACAGAAACATGCAAGCGCTAGGAGAGACTCTCAAGGGAAACCAGAGATTCTGGGTTCGATCCTCAGCAGAGTCGCCAACTGTCGCTCCCTGGATTTCCATCCCGGTACAAACGCGAAAGTGGCGCGGAAGAGGTAGAGTCGCCAGCCAGGCATTTTTATCCCGAAGGAACGGGAATGGTAATGTTGCACAAACTAGAGAAGAAAGGGAAGGACAAAGGTCCTGCGAACCAAAGAGACTGGGTTCGGGAGTCGGTTACGACCTGGGAAGGTATTAGCACCCCAGATCGTCCGCCGTACCCGACGGGATCCACGCTTGCAAAGAAACTGTTTCAAAGGGTGAAGAAATGAAAATTGTTGCAAAACTAAGACTGAAACTGGATAAGAACAGAAAATAAAGGGGGGAAATGTAGGGAAAAATAAAAGAGTGTGCTCGAACGGGCCCTACCCCGCTTCCTACGTACCTCATCTGGACATGAGGATCAGAGTCGCCGTAGTTCCCCTAACTAGGGGTGGAAAGATTGCTTGTGTCTTAAGGCTTGAACTGCATATTTCAATGCTCAGGTGTTGCAGGTTCGTCTGGCACGAGTGCGTTACCGTCTTGCAAAATGACAAGTAGGAGCGAGTTCGTACGATGAGAATGAAGGTGATGAGAAAAGAAGTCCCGAAGGAGAGACGCTTATTGTTTGTCCAGTGTTTTTTATGAGTTTGCATAGGTAAGTGTACCTAAGTCTTACTTAATGGGATGTGTATCTCTTACATCATCCTGAAATGGAATGCACAAGAGGCACACCTAGCTATGGAGGAAATCCCTAAATCTAGTCCCACAAGCGAAGGCTCAGACACGGTGACCTACTTGCATTTCTTAAGTGTTTTTTGTGATTTTTGGTTAAGAATTGTTTATTATGTTTTCTTTATGAAGTAATCTCATGCTAAGACCTATCCACCACGGGGGATATCCTACACCTCGCCCCAAAACGGAATGCGTGCAAGTATCTCATAGCAAAGTCTCGTGTCACATGAGAAGACTTGTTATTTATTAAAGTGACTTGAAGTTAAGTTTGAAGATGAAAAGAGAGAGCACCAAAAGGATCTCAAAGGTAAAACAACTAATGGGGAAAGACTAATCCTAAAGTTGTCATGCATGGAAGTCCTAGGTTAGTGTGGTTTTAATTCTATCCTAATGAAGAAGAAGGAAAGAAAATAAAGAAAATGAAGGAGCAGAAAACGCTAGAAGACAACTTACTTCTCTACAGAAGTTAAGTTGTTTCTAAAAGGGGAGTGATGAAGTTAGACAAGCATGGCATAGGATAAGACAATCACAAATTGAAAGTAGAAAAGAGATGAAGGAAGAAATTGTATGTGGGATGCCCTCCCACACACATGACTTACCAAAACCCTACAAAACAAAGATTAGTGAATCGCATAAGCGTAAGATGAAAATAAGGATATTAAAACAAAGCACAAACTAAAAAAGGAAGTCATAAATCAACCACAAACAAAACGTCAGAATCTAAACCCTATAGGTGACCTAAAACAACTACCAAGCAAACCTAATAGGATGGCATAAATGCCTTCCTCAAACTATGTTAGAAAGAAGGAAGAAAGAGGCACGTAAAGCTACCTAGGAAACAAGACACCAAACAAATACCAAAGGACATGAGAAAATTATAAAAATAAATTTCTAAAGTCAACATCCAGTAGCAAACATAGTGCCAAAATGGATCTCAAAAATTCACAACCAAAGTCCATCAAATGGTCACACAAAGTCGCTTAGGAACAAATAACGAAATCGCACAAACAAGACTCCTAAAACTATGGATAATATGAAATTAAAAATAAGAAATAAAATATGTTTATAAGCTTTTCTGATTCTTTAAAAAGATGCAAAAATAACGGAGTCAAAATCCTACTTGAGGTGGAAGAAATAATTTCTACAAGTTAATGTGTTAATGTGGAAATTAAATGAAAAGGAAATTAACTGGAAATTCGAAATAAAAATGAGAAATTAATAAAATCAGGAAATAAAAGTATAAAAAATTTCTAAAATGAGTTATGATGCTAAAATATTTTTTTATGGATTTTTCTAATGAGTTTTAATATTTTTAATAAATTAAAATGAAGAAAGTATGAAAAGAAATAAGAAAAAACAAGAAAAGAGGAGGAAGGGTGAAAATAGCAACGGAATCACATTTAATTCCAAATTGGGCTCAGATGGGGGGTGTAGTTAGGAAACTTGGCAAAGCCCACACGGAATCATTTCACCACCATTATACAAGTCAGTTTATTTTTTAAAAGAAAAATAAAAAAATAAAAAAAAAGAATGAGAAACGCATGTGACTAATATCGATCGGTCAGCTCACACACTTATATAACCAAAAATGAATTAAACTAAAACCAAAAAAAGAAACCAAGGGCCACTCCTAATGCGACACGTCATCATCATCAACCTCACTGTAATACCCCTATACAAAAGACATACATAAAGCATATTTTTCATATATAATATTAGAATTTTGGTACTGAAATACAAATAAGTTCTTAGCAACATATTGTATAAGTATAACCACTACAACATAAGGTACTAAAACAAGGCTATAAAATAGTACAAGATGTTCAAACTACAAAATATCTAAGAACTAGATTCGGAGATCTCAAAATCCACAGTGGAAGACAAGCCATCAACTGGTAAGGGTAATCAAGGCGCCTTATCCTTACCTTTAACGGAACCTGAAGTACCTGAAATAACAACATCAACATGGGGTGAGATAAAACATCTCAGTGGGTTCCCTATCTTAGAGTTCTCTTGGCTCTAAGGGTCAAACATAATAATTCCACGAATACGAAAAGTTCCTCTCAAAAGTAACTAAAACGAAACTGAACATTCAAGCAATACCTCGTACGACACTTCCCATGGGACATAGTGAAACACCCACCTCAAGTTTGAATCACTAGACTTCTCATGAGACTCAATGAAATACCCATCTCAAGCCAACACTCGCTTCCCGTGGGACTCAATGTAATACCCACCTCAAGCTATCACTCGCTTCCCGTAGGACTCAATGTAACACCCACCTCAAGCTATCACTCGCTTCCTGTGGGACTCAATGTAATACCCACCTCAAGCTATCACTCGCTTCCCATGGGACTCAATGTAATACCCACCTCAAGCTATCACTCGCTTCCCGTGGGACTCAATGTAATACCCACCTCAAGCTATCACTCGGATTTGATCAAAATACGATTCTCAAATCCTACTTGTCTTCGGGAATCCTAGGTACCTCACAAGTCTCACCATTCCTTCTCTTTAAACTCATAATTCCACACTTACACATTGTTACATTTTAATCGAATAGTCGGGTAAAATTCGGGTGGAAATAACATTTCATGACTCAAAAGATAGATTATGTCATTAGCTTCGAAATGATATATAAAACATTAAGAACGAATACTGGGATCAGAAGTTACGAATTAATTACCAAGATTGGAATCTACAGGTCTCGCTGAGCGAAAAATCTCCTGGAACTCTCGCTGAGCGAGGACTACTCGTTGAGCGAGCTATACTAGTTAAGAAATTCCAGACTTACGGGAAATCACTTCTCCAATCCAAAATCAACTCCAATCATCAACCAATGCAGAAATACATAACCAAACATGTTCATAGACATAATATGAGTGTCATAGTTAAATTTTAATCGAGTTTTAACCGTTAAACTTTCAATTTCTTAGATTTTCCAATAAAACCCTAAATCACAAACTCTATAAAACTCAACCAAAATAAAAGATAAAAGTTTCTAACTAAGAACCCACCTCGAGAGATGAAGATTGGCGGAAAGATTGAGTCGATTCGACGGGCGGATGATCGAGAATGAGGAAGTGAAGTTTTAGGGTTTTTCTCTCTTCTTCTTCTCTTCTTCTTCTCTTCTTTCTTCTTTTCTATTTTTTTTATTTTCCTTACTCACCCCTTCTCCTTCTCATAATCTTTCTATATATATAAATATATAAAAACTTATATTTTTACCAATGGGTCAAAAATTAGAGAGTATCCAAAATGTCTCTTAATCTGATATTTCATAAAACCTCTAAGTCAGCTAATATCAATTAACAAAATAATATCCTGTTGATTACTCTATTTAGTTCCGTTAAAATTTCTTAGAGTAGTCTGGAATAATATTATTACCAATTAATATTATTCAGAGCTTTAAATAAAATACGGGGTATTACATCCTCCCCCCCCTAAATAAAAATTCGTCCACGAATTTAAAGGATTATCTGAATAGGTGAGGATATGATTCTCGCATCTCTAATTCCAACTCCCACGTAGCATCGCCCGAATGCGTCTCATCCCATTGCACTTTAACAAGTGGTATCTCTTTATTCCTTAACACCTTGGTTTCTCTCCCAACAATACGGCTCGGTTGGGGTTCAAAAGTCTAATCCATTTCTATCTCTATAGAATCAGGTAGAATAGGCTGAAGAGGATCGGGAACGAACCTACGAAGTTGAGATACATGAAAAACATCATGCATCTCAGACAGAGAGGGCGGCAAGGCTAAACGGTAGGAAACTTCACCAATCTTTTCTAGAATCTGATACGGTCCTACGTATCTCGGACTTAGCTTGTGCGACTTGAACGGTCCTTTCAATCTCAATCTCGGAGTAACTTTCAAGTATACATGATCGCCTTCATCAAATTCCAAAGGTCTCCTTCGATTGTCAGCATAACTCTTCTGACGATCTTGGGCTTGTTTAATCTTTTCTCGGATCATACGAATCTTTTCCGTAGTCTCTTGAATAACTTCCGGTCCTAAAATCCTATCTTCACCCACTTCCGACCAACACAACGGTGTTCTACACTTTCTTTCGTACAAAGCCACATACGGAGCCATACCGATGCTCGCATGATAACTGTTATTGTAAGAGAATTCTATCAACGGCAAAAGTTCTTTCCAACTTCCTTTACTTTCCAAAACACATGCTCTCAACATATCTTCCATCGTTTGAATCGTACGCTCCGTCTGACCATCTGTTTAAGGATGATTAGAAGTACTCAAACACAAGTTTGTGCCCATGGCTTGTTGGAACACCCTCCAAAATCTCGAAGTGAACTTCGGATCTCTATCTGATACAATACTGGATGGGACACTATGCAATCTCACAATTTCAGCAATAAACAACCTTGCAAGCTGACTTGCCTTAAATGTAGTCTTCACGGTAAGAAATGCATAGATTTCGTTAGTCGGTCCACAATCACCCAAACGGATTCATAGCCACCTTGAGTACTTGGTAAACCTACAACAAAGTCCATAGAGATACTATCCCATTTCCAAATTGGGATGTCCAAAGGTTGTAACAATCCGCCCGGTCGTTGGTGTTCAATCTTCACTTGCTGACACACCGCACACTCGGACACAAATACCGCAATATCGTTTTTCATTCCGGACCACCAATACTCCCTCTTCAAGTCTTGATATATCTTTGAATAACCCGGATGTATCGTAAAAGAACCTTTATGTGCTTCTTCCAGAATCTTTCTCTTTAACACATCATCATTCGGAATGCAAATTCTTTGGTTGAATAAGATGATCCCATCTAACGCTCTTACGAAACCCAGTTGGAGTAACAATCCTTGCAACTTCTCATCTAAAACTTGCGCTTGTCAAATACCATTCCTCAAAGTAGAATTAATATTCAAGTTTCCCATGATTACACCATTCGGAGTCCAAACAAACTGAAGATTAAGATCTCGAAACTTTTCCAACAATAAATACTCCAACACCATCAATTCGGCACTATGAATCACTTTTCTGCTTAAAGCATCTGCCACTTTATTCGCTTTTCCTGGATGATACATCAATTCAAGGTCATAATCTTTCAAATACTCTATCCATCTCCTATGTCTCATATTCAATTCCTTTTGATCAAAGAGGTACTTCAAACTCTTATGATCACTAAACATCTCAAACCGCACACCATACAAATAGTGTCGCCACACTTTCAAGGTAAACACCACGGCCTCTAATTCCAAATCATGTGTAGGATAATTCTTCTCATGAACTCTCAATTGTCTGGAAGCATATGTACCACCTGACCTTCTTGCATGAGAACACCTCCTAATCCCATCTTCGAAGCATCGCAGAACACTTCATAAGATTTGTTAGGATCGGGAATAATCAAGACTGGAGCAGTTGTCAACTTCTCCTTCAACCACACAAAACTTTGCTCACAACTGAAATCCCATTCATAAGCGAAGTCCTTCCTCGTGATTTTAGTTAATGGTAACGCCATCTGAGAAAAACCTTTAATAAATCTTTTGTAGTAACCTGCCAAACCTAGGAAGCTTCTCACTTTGGTAACATTCTTCGGTCTCTCCCAATTAATTACAACCTCTATCTTTGACGGATCTACTGCTACACCTCCCTATGATATAACATGTCCAAGGAACTTGACTTCTGACATCCAAAATTCACACTTACTAAACTTAGCAAAGAGTTTATTTTCCTGCAGTATCGATAGGAAAATCCTTAGATGCTCTTCGTGCTCTTGCGGAGCACGAGAATAGATAAGAATGTCATCGATAAAGATCACTATAAATTGATCCAAATAATTCTGAAATATTTGATTCATGTAGTCCATAAAAACAGCTGGAGCATTCGTCACACCGAAAGGAATCACTAAGAATTCGTAATGACCGTAACGGGTTCTGAACGCAGTCTTCGGAACATCAGAACTCTTCACACGAATCTGGTGATAGCCCGATCTTAGATCAATCTTCGAGAACACACAGGCTCCTTTCAATTGATCTAGAAGATCGTCTATCCTCGGTAAGGGGTATTTATTCTTGATTGTAACCTTGTTCAACTTACGATAATCGATGCACAGTCGCATACCACCATCCTTCTTCTTTACCAATAACATAGGAGCTCCCCACGGTGAAACACTAGGCCTTACAAAATGCTTTTCCATCAAATCCTCCAATTGATCCTTCAACTCTTTCAACTCGAGTGGCACCATCCAATAAGGAGAAACGGATATAGGAGCCGTTCCCGGTATCAGGTCGACTGAGAACTCAACTTCCCTCACCGGAGGTAAGGAAGTGACATCTTCAGGAAAAACATCGGGAAATTCACAAACTATCGGAATGTTCAAAAATTGCTGGTCATTACTCTCCTCTTTAGTAAGGACAAGAAAAATAGATTTCTCTTGTTCAAACAGAAAATTTACCATTTCAACTGTACCTTCTAAGATCGTTGTTAAAACATCCTTCGGAGGCACTTCAACGGACGGAATAAGGATTAACTTTTCTTCACATCCAATAAACACAGAATTTTCTGACAAACATTCCATTCCCAGGATAACATCAATTTTCTTAAGAGGCAAACAAATGAGGTCAATCTGAAAGATCCTACCATCCACGGACAACGTACAATTCTCACACTTAAGGGGTGTCTCGACAGCTTCATCCATAGCAGTAGTAACCACCATTGGAGGAGACAAAGGAAATAGCTGCAACCCAAGTTGCCTCGCGCAACTAGTAGATATAAAAGAATGCGTAGCTCCATAATCAAATAAAACAAGACAAGGATGATTGTTAACAAGACAATTACCCGCAATCAAGGAGTTGTCGCCCTTCGCCTTCCTAGCATCCATAGTATAAACTCTCGATTGCACTTGGTCCTTCTTCTGGGGACAATCTCTAGCAAAATGTCCTTCTCTCTAACAAAGGAAACAAACCACGGCACCCGGATTGTATCTTCCAAAATTATTCTTATGGCATCGGGAGCAAGAAGGAGGATCACTGGATCTAGGACTCGACACTTGTTTCCCCTTGAAAGGTTGAGGCCTCGGCCTAAAAGATTGACTAGCTCTTCCCTGATCTCCTTGAACCGCCCTTCCGGCACTTGCTTCTATTTGCACTTTCATCAAACTATGTTCTGCAACATAGCATTGTCTCAACATCTCGGAGTAGGTAGTGAACTCCCTTTGAGAGACACTATGCGAGATTTCGGCCCTTAGTCCAAACAAAAGCTGGTCAATTTTCCACCTTTCGTCAGGGGCATACATAGCTTGCCTAGAGTAGGTTTCCATGTTCTCAAACTTCTCAGCATAACTAGCCACAATCATGCTCCCTTGCCTCAATTTTTGAAATTCGAACTCCTTTTGTGTCCTCAAGGAACTCGGGAAATACTTATCCATAAAAATTGTCTTAAATTATTGCCACACTCTTGGAATCCCTTGTACCATCATCAAGTTGGAAGCGCTCTCCCACCACCTAGCAGCAGGACCCTTTAGTAAATGTGACGCGAAGGTCACATTGTCTTCTTCACTACAAATCACAATCTGGAATATCCTCTCCATTCCAGTCACCCATTCATGAGCCTTAACCGGGTCCAATCCACCATGAAACTCCTGAGGGTTCATGCAGAATAAGTCTTCAAATGTCCCACCCACAGCTCCAGGAGCAACCACATGAGGGTGAAGGACCCCACTCATCTTATGCATCATTTCTTGCATGAATTGGTGCTGTTGTTGCTGCATCTGTTGCATAAATTGGAACATAGGTGCATTCCCATCACCACCTGCTTGATCACTACCGGGAGGAGTGACACTGGGTCGAGCACGTGTTCCATGCATACCAGCCATATTCCTAAATGTCATCAAAATAGGATTAAGTTGATCAGCCTCAATACCATAAACATAACATTTAGTCATATCTTAAGTCAACGTGTATGAATGGAAGGAAACACTTATAATATTTCAAGGCTAGGTTAAGGATATGACCTGCTCTGATACCAATTGTATTACCCATATACAAACGACATACATAAGGCATATTTTTCATATATAATATTAGAATTTTGGTACTGAAATACAAATAAGTTCTTAGCAACATATTGTATAAGTATATCCACTACAACATAAGGTACTAAAACAAGGCTATAAAATAGTACAAGATGTTCAAACTACAAAATATCTAAGAACTAGATTCGGAGATCTCAAAATCCATAGTGGAAGACAAGCCATCAACTGGTAAGGGTAATCAAGGCGCCTTATCCTTACCCTTAACGGAACCTGAAGTGCCTGAAATAACAACATCAACATGGGGTGAGATAAAACATCTCAGTGGGTTCCCTATCTTAGAGTTCTCTTGGCTCTAAGGGTCAAACATAATAATTCCACGAATACGAAAAGTTCCTCTCAAAAGTAACTAAAACGAAATGGAACATTCAAGAAATACCTCGTACGACACTTCCCATGGGACTCAGTGAAACACCCACCTCAAGTATGAATCACTAGACTTCTCATGAGACTCAATGAAATACCCATCTCAAGCCAACACTCGCTTCCCGTGGGACTCAATGTAATACCCACCTCAAGCTATCACTCGCTTCCCGTAGGACTCAATGTAACACCCACCTCAAGCTATCACTCGCTTCCTGTGGGACTCAATGTAATACCCACCTCAAGCTATCACTCGCTTCCCATGGGACTCAATGTAATACCCACCTCAAGCTATCACTCGCTTCCCGTGGGACTCAATGTAATACCCACCTCAAGCTATCACTCGGATTTGATCAAAATACGATTCTCAAATCCTACTTGTCTTCGGGAATCCTAGACTTACGGGAAATCACTTCTCCAACCCAAAATCAACTCCAATCATCAACCAATGCAAAAAAACATAACCAAACATGTTCATAGACATAATATGAGTGTCATAGTTAAGTTCTAATCGAGTTTTAACCGTTAAACTTTCAATTTCTTAGATTTTCCAATAAAACCCTAAATCACAAACTCTCTAAAACTCAACCAAAATAAAAGATAAAAGTTTCTAACTAAGAACTCACCTCTAGAGATGAAGATTGGTGGAAATATTGAGTCGATTCGACAGACAGATGATCGAGAATGAGGAAATGAAGCTTTAGGGTTTTTCTCTCTTCTTCTCTTCTTCTCTTCTTTCTTCTTTTCTATTTTTTTTTTCTTTTACTTACTCACCCCTTCTCCTTCTCATAATATTTCTATATATATAAATATATAAAAACTTATATTTTTACCAATGGGTCAAAAATTAGAGAGTATCCAAAATGTCTCTTAATCCAATATTTCATAAAACCTCTGAGTCAGCTAATTTAAATTAACAAATTAATATCCCGTTGATTAGTCTATTTAGTTCCGTTAAAATTTCTTAGAGTAGTCCGGAATAATATTATTACCGATCAATATTATTCAGAGCTTTAAATAAAATACGGGGTATTACACTCACCAGGGCAAAAAACGCAACACCAGCAAGAACAGAGCTATGCAATTCACAAAACAACAACAAGCAACACATCTTCAATCCAACATATCTCTCTCAAATATCAACGAAAATCAAAAACTCCAAAACCAAAATCAATCTACGAAATGAGAGGAACAACCTCATGCCATTAGTTTCCGCAAACAACCAACACAAGGTGAAAACCGAATCGAACAACCTCACACATCAAAACTTAAAACCAAGATCTAATCATTCTAAAACATTTCTATTCACTTTAGACAACATATATTAAGCATCTTTAACATATAACAAGCCAAAATACATCAAAATCGAAGTAAAATGAATATGATGTTTAAACCTGATATTGGACTTGTCTCAAAATCCAAAGAAATCTAGAGATGTAACGGTTTCCTCGTGTCTTCTTGAACTTGTGCTTGGCCAAATAAAGGCGTTTTGCTTCGGTTCTATTGGAGAATAGAAGAAACAGCCTTTTGTGAGTCTTCACACAATCAAACAGAGCCACCGGATTCTCGAGCAAATGGTGATTATGATGATGATATTCGAGAGAGGGGGAGCAAAGTCTGTTGATGCTTCTTGCATGTGTGAAACCCCCTTTAATTCATCACCTGAGAATGCTTATGTAATGAGAGTGTTTTCCTCAGCAAAATGGTTACACCACCAACAACAAAACCCATCGTGACCTTCCTCACACATTCCATTCAGCCTTTCTTCTTCTTCTTTTTTAAAAATAATTTTGTATTTGATGGTGCATGTAAGTTGTGGTGAGCTCTCACGTGTAATTGGCTGATGGGGAAATGGTGAAAAATCTGAAGGCAATGATTGGTTGAAGGTGTGGTGTGCATGATGTACATGCTGAAGGGACCGCGTGACCTTCCTCTCGTCCCTCATTGTACCATCCGTGTGGACCAATGCACAAAAGGTGGTAGATTTTTGGTAATGAAATCAAGTAGTGGGCATGTAATATCCTGTGGTTCCTGCTGACTATTTCTCATTGGTCCCCACACATGCCTTTTCTTCTTGTACCAAGCTTGTTAGCTTTTTCTAATATACTAACAACAAAATAAATTCTCACTAATGCACTCTCTTGATCACGCAAAAAGGTTAGGAAGGCATCAAAAATGTGTAGAAGAATTAGATAAAGTGTGACATCATAAAAATAAAATAATGAACCAAAAGGAACACAACAAATATGCACCACAAAAATGCTAAAAATGCATCAAATCTCCAAAAATCACAACTTGAGTTCTAGAAAGGCTACGAACAAGTTCTTGGACTTTTTGAAAATGGAAAAACAAGATCTACAACTTTCGTGTTCAAGGATAAATCATCTGGAGCTTTTTTGCACATGAAATAATAGCTTGAAGATTTAGGACAAAAATTTCCAAAAATGGAAACTTCTAAATTTCCAAATTTCCAAATTTAGCAATTTTCGCATATTCTTGATTTTTGACATCTGAGCTCGTACAGGCTATTCCTTGATCAAATGTAGCTTCACGAATTTGATGAATACGATCAAAGCCCTAGAAATCCTTCAGTTGACTTTTGAATAACACAATTGACTTTTTTGCTTCATTCTCAAGTAACTGCTCAAATACCTGACTTCTTCAATGGATTTTTGTCTCAAATTTCATATATAAGCCTTGCAGATCATACGAGATCCTTTGACCACGAGAATCGGTCAAAGCTAAAAGGATTCTCTGATTTGGAGCAAAACCCTAGTTAGGGTTTGTCTGTACAGAAGAAAAATGTACTGCTGAACTTCTGATGAAATTCCACCCTTCTAAGACCTTAAGGATGACTTTGGGCTTGTATAAGATACGATGAGACCTTGTGAGTTTCATGAAAGATCACTTGGCTCTTGGCTTGACTTGTAGAATCAAGAATCTTCAGCTGATTGATCATATGCCTTATGCTAGAACATGTGAGTGGCATGCTTCATTTTTCTATGCAGATGATGCAGTGACACGTATGCAAATGATATGCTAAACGCAATTAAGAAGAGAGGGAAAATTTGGGGTTCTACACGTGGGCCATGCTTCGAAGGATGTCTATCAAACTTAGAATTAGTTCTCGAAAGATGCATCAGAGTCAATCTAGTGCTGAATTAGGAAAAATGTTATTTTATGGTCCGAGAAGGGATTGTGTTAGTACATGTTATATCCTAAAGAGGGATTGAAGTAGACAAATCCAAAATAGAAATAATATAAAACCTTCAACCTCCGAAAACCATTAGAAAAATCCGCAGTTTTCTTGGACATGCTGGTTTTTACCGACGATTCATTTAAGACTTCTCAAAGATCACCAAACCACTGACTGGATTACTAATGAAAGATGTTGAATTCATATTTGATAAAGACTATTTAAAATCTTTTGAGCTACTTAAGAATGCTTTAATTTTCTCACCTATCATGCAACCACCAAATTGGAATGAACCTTTCGAAATAATGTGCGACGCTAGTGATTTTTCCGTTGGTGTTGTTCTAGGTCAAAGGAGAGATAAAAAGCTTCATGTTATTTACTATGCAAGTAGAACCTTGGACAATGTGCAGCTAAACTATGCTACCACAGAAAAAGAGCTTCTAGCCGTTGTTTTTACGTTGGATAAATTTCGTTCCTATCTGGTAGGTGCAAAAATAATTGTCTGTACCGGTCATGCCTCAATTAGATATTTGTTAAGTAAGAAAGATGCTAAGCCTAGACATTTAAGATGGATCCTGCTTCTACAAGAGTTCGATTTGGAAATAAAAGATAAAAAGGGAAACAAAATTGTAGTAGCAAATCACCTTTCCAGAATAAAACACCATGAACCAAAGTGAGTTCCTATTAATGATGATTCCCTGTATGATAGATTTATAGCCCATATGGAAGAAGAAAGCAAAAACCAAGGAAACCCTTTGGAAGTTTCGTGTTGATTAGAAGCCTCACTGTCTTGGTACGCCGACTTTGTCAGCTACCTAGCAGCAGGAGTGCTTCCACCTAATTTAACTTACCAGCAAAAGAAGAAATTCTTTCACGATCTGAAAAATTACTATTGGGATGAGCCCTTACTCTTTAGAATGGGCGCCGATGGAATATTCCATCGATGTGTCCCAGAATCCAAAATAGAAGATGTCATATCTCTCGGTCACGCTGCACCATACGGAGGGCATGCGAGCACCTCTAAGACTTGCGCAAGAATTCTACAATCCGGGCTATTTTGGCCTAACCTTTGGAAAGACGTCCATATCGTTGTTTTGAACTGCGACCGGTGCCAACGCAAAGGTAACATTTCTAGACGCGATGAGATGCCACAAAAGGGTATTCTAGAAGTAGAAGTCTTTGACGTGTGGGGTATTGACTTCATGGGCCCTTTTCCCTCTTCTTTTGGAAATAAGTATATACTCGTTGCAGTTGATTATGTGTCAAAGTGGATCGAGGCGATCGCTTCTCCCACCAACGATGCACGAGTAGTTATTAAGTTGTTTAAGAATACTATTTTTCCCATATTCGGAGTGCCAAGAGTTGTTATAAGTGATGGAGGATCTCATTTCATTTCCAACATATTTGAAAAATTATTGCTCAAATATGGGGTACGACACCGAATAACGACACCTTATCACCCTCAGACCAGCGGACAAGTGGAAGTTTCCAATAGAGAAATTAAAAAAATCCTTGAGAAAACCGTTGTAATGTCTAGGAAATATTGGTCGACGAAACTTCATGAGGCTTTTTAGGCATATAGAACCGCTTACAAAACCCTATAGGCACTACCCCATTTAAGCTGGTTTATGGAAAATTATGTCATCTGCCTGTGGAACTTGAGCATAAGGCTTATTGGGCCATAAAGACCCTAAACACCAATTACACGACATCCGGCGAAAAAAGGATTTTAGATATCCATGAACTTGAGAAACTGGGGCTTGATGCCTATAAAAATGCCCGCATCTACAAAGAAAGAATCAAAAAGTGGCATGACAAAAGGATAACAAGAAGAGAGTTTAGAAAAGGGGATACATTTCTTCTTTTCAACTCCCGACTAAAACTTTTCCCAAGAAAGTTACAATTTAGATGGTTTGGACCATTCAAAGTTACTAGAATACTAAGTAGCGGCGCTGTTGGAATCAAAGGAATTTCATGCGAACCATTCATTGTGAATGGGAAAAGACTTAAACACTACCATTCGAAGAAAAATAAAGAGTTCTATTCAAGTTATAAGTTGGAAGAGCTTCCCGCTCTTCCAGACGACTAAAACCCTTTATGATCTGATGTCGAGCTTCCGACATTAAACGTAGCGCTCAGTGAGAGCTTAAATTACAAACTATAGTATTAGTAATTATTTTTGTTCTTGCACTTGCGTATTAGTTATCATCTTAGTATTTAATTTATTATTATTATTGTTAGTATTGATAATAGCACGTTAATTGTTATTTTTCTGAGCAATGTTTTCGTTATATTACCATGATTTTGCATTATGTTTTGTCACATTTATTATTAGTACTAACCCTTATAAGTGTAGTTTATTTTTCCCCTAACTGTATGTTATTTTCTTTAACTTTTCAGGCCGCTATTCTTAGGACAGTTCTGCTATTCACAACCATGCAAACTTTCGACAATCACACTGTCACGTTCAGAAACAATCTTCAGAGGCGTCGCTCTGAGGCCCTCTCTCAAAGAGATTTTGCCCTGACTATTTATCCTGACGACCAAGCTATGGTTAATTTAGGCATAAGGGACAGTTTTGCCTATTTCTTCAGCCAGCTCGGTTGAAAAAACTTTGCATTATCTAGAAAATTCAGCACTTATCGCAATTTGACATTGGAATTCCTGAGTTCTCTTTATTATGATCCTACTCGAGGATACGGATTTGGCCGTGGATTGGCCACCTTACGTCTGTTTGAGAATAAGTATTGTTTCACTTATCACGAGATGGATGAATTGTTGGGCTTACCCAGTGATCCAGATGTCGTCATGAAAACACCGGAAGATGCTTTTACCGGATATGACCTTGAACAATTCTGGGGTGATATCACAGGTAAATATAATCCTACCCTAATTTCATGACCTCTGAGAGCATTCATAACCCTAGAATCAGGTATTTCCATAAGATCCTGGCTCAAACTCTTTTCGGGAAGGAAGAGAATGTCTATGTTGTATCCCGAGATGAGTTGTATATCATTTTTTGTGCTTCCCAAGGAAGGTCGATTAATGTTGCCCCATACTTGTTATCTAACTTCCTTAAGGTGGCCCGTGACTCTTTTCACCCTATTATCATAGGAGGATTAGTGACTATGATTGCTGACGCCATTGGGATGCGTTACCATTTGAACCGTTCTATCATTTTCGGTGGCATTCGCCTAATGGAAATTAATTTCTGCTTTAACCGTGGGATCATAGCCAACTTAGGACCGCTGGAGTTTGAATTGTTGATTGATAATACAGTTGTTTGTGCCTTTATCTTGCCCAATCATGAGAGGACAAGTGTCCATAACATAAATAACTGGTTATATGACTTGAATGAAATAGATGAAATACTTATTCCACCCGGTTCACCTCAGTCATATGAGCATATGGATACTACCATACCCCATGAAGCCGAGAACAGTGCTACCAATGATGTCCCTACTACTTACCATACTACCATAACCATTCCTGATGCTATTTACGCATTGCAAGTTGAAGTAGGTGATCTCCATACTGAAATAGAATCACTCATAGGTGATCACATTCAGTTTATGGATGTTGTGAATGAGCAGTTCGATCACCTTTATCAGATGTTGTTTTCTGCCCGCAATGTCGTCGACTCCTTAGTCGAGCGGCACGGCGGATGAATTTTCATAATGTTAATCTTTTCCATGCTTTCCCTAGGATAGTTTGAATTCCCTGTATTATTTTTCCCTTCTTTTATTGTGAGCATTAGCTAAGTGTTTCTCTGTCGGTATGTCGACGCGTATTTGTACCAAATCCTTTTCAAAGTTATGAAATTTCCATTTTTCTTTAATTGTGTTTGTGCTCTTACCTTATTTTTATTCTATCTCATTGAAAACAAAACAAACAAATTAAAAAAAATGATAAAAACAAGAAAAATATAACCAAAGGCATAACCCTCTATTTCTAAAGTTACTGGCCACGCATTAGGTCAATGGCTTTCTCCATTACCTAATGACGTTCGCCATTTACTTATAGAAATAGAGGCACGCGCGTATAAAAACGTTGCCCCCTTTTCCAATTCCTTTTTCCCTCCTATTTTTCTTTTCCACCTTTTGAATTCTTCTACCACCCAACCACCCTCATAACTCCCACTAACTTCCCCTTAACTATCCCAACCACTTAGATTCCATTTCTTATTCTATAAAAAACCCTTTCCATAACCACTTCTCATCACCATAAAATCTCATTATCCACTATAACCCGCTTCTGAATGCTTCTCTATTTTTCTCTTAATTTCATTATGGAAGCCAACCAAGAAGTCGATTACATGGGCATTGAGGATTACCACCGCATATCTAAGAGATATCGAAGTAACTAGGTACCCTGACCCAGAAGCGCTTCGTACTTTGGGTCTCATGTCGAGCGTCGCTTGGATGTTGAGAAACTTAGGTATGACTCGTTTCTGTACTCTTTGTAATGTTAATTCCACTAGGCTTACTTATGAGTTTCTTAGTTCACTTTGATATGTGCATGATATTTCCCGTACTTCCGGAACCATTCACTTTAGGTTGCTTAACCGTGACTTTTCACTTACCCATGAGAGAATTAGGGAGATTTTCGAATTTCCATCGGTTGTCGGAGCTGCAACCATTGCACCCTTAGAAAGTGAGTTGCAAGGCAATGCCTTCCAATTTTGGAGTGACATCACTGGTCTAACCACTGACAAGTGTGAAGGACTTAAGGCCACCTCAATTCAAAACCCGGCCATTAGAGTTCTTCACCGGATCCTTGCTTCCACTATCTTTGGACGTAAGAACACTGGTAATGTGAATTCCAAAGACATGTACTTCCTTCATTATGCTCTGAACCAGACCCCTGTAGACCCTGTACCATTTTTCCTTGCCCACCTGATTAGTGTGTCTAACAAAGTCGGAGGACCCATTTGCATAGGTACCATAGTCACCACCATAGCTGAGGCCCTTAACCTTGAGTATATAGTGGATGAGAATTGTTTTTTAGAGTATCTTTGCTGACCTAGATTACTGGAAGAGTACGCGGCTTGTCAAAAGTTTACCTAATGGCAAGTATCGCATTAAGATTTGTGACCGTGAGCATCGTAGATTTTCTTTACATGCCCCTACTCGTATTGATGTGCTCCTGAGCACCAACTGGTTACTTGCCAATGAGTATGAGGGTGGGGATGTTGCGACACAGGCTGCCCAGCAGACCTGTACTCGTACCCGTATTTCTGACGCACCCGGTCCTAGTATCACACCACACACTGCACCTATTTCTAATGATTTTACAGGTATGCGAGGATCATTGAATCAAATTTTATATGAGCTCATGCAGCAGAGAGCGAGAGGAGAAACGTGACTGGGAGTATACAGAGCTTCGCAACAACCAAGTGGAGTTCATGGCCCGGACAAATCTTGTACTAAGATATCTTACTAGTGATATTATAGGTCTGCACAGAGAGGTGCGTAGTCTTGGAGGCCAGAAACAACCTAAGGATCCAGATGTCAGAGAGGACCACTATCAGCAGCGAGGTCGTGCCCTCCGCCACTGATTTCGTTCCAGGTTCCATCATTCCTTTCCTGTTCACCTTAAATTAAAACATTGGGGATAATGTTTGATTTAAGTGTGGGGTAAGAGTCATTTACAGCTTTTCTTTATTTACTGCTTTATGTTATCTCATGCTTTCTAGGTTAGTTTCCTTTATTTGTTTTGTTATCGAGTCAAATGCTTGTTTGAGTCGTCATTTACCTTATGTTTTCGCCTAGTCTGAAAATTCCCCAAAAAATTTTAAAAAACATTTCTTGATTCAAAAGGTAGGACACACTTAGTATAGGTTGATTTAGGCTAGGTAGATGGACTTGGGAAAGTTTTGTCAACATCAATACCGTTTTTACACCTTAGAGTCCCCAATATGTGATATTAGTTTAGATACATATTATGTCGTGACCTTGTTCTTAGTTTCTTTCGTTTAGCCTCTTGATTAGTTTATTTTAGCAATCAGCACCATCCTTCATGCGAACTAAGTAACGAATTGATGCAAATATGTGTTGATCTCTAAAAAAAATTGCTTTCGTAGAAAAATGTGAATAAAAGACATGTTCTTACTAAGTTAGGTGGTCCTCACCCAATCACTTAGCCCAAAAGATCAGAATCTTGAAATTCATAAGAAAAAAAAGCAAAAGCAAAAAAAAAGAATAAGAGATCACACTAACAGGTTCGATTACCATGTAAGAAAAGGGATAATGGGCTTAATGTGATTGTGATAGAATGAAAGAGAGGTGAATGAGAACAAAAGTCTGTAGGTCAAGGTATAATATCATGATTTGAACCGGTATTGCATATGAAGGAACTTTTTGTCCATTTTTGTGGAGTCGTGTCATTACGATGCTCTTGTTTTCACCATTTAGTACCTATTTGTATACTTTAGCCTAGTGACCTTATGCTTAACCGTGTCCGTAGTGCCTATGATTTGAAACACCGTGCTTACTGTTTTTATTCGTATTAGGAAGTTTCTTGGGGACAAGCAAAAGTCTTAGTGTGGGGGAGTTTGATGACTAAATTTCGTATAGGTTATTTCGACTCATTTCATGCATGTTTTATCGTATTTTATCGAGTCTTTATTGTTTTCCGTATCAATTCACTCATGTTTTGTTCTATTTATGTTTTCAGGACCCAAGCAGGCTGGATCAAAGGAAAGAAGAAGAATCCATGGCAAACCAGCTGAAAAAGGAAGAAAAACTGCACATTCTACCTTCTCTAGGTGAATGGAGTTCACCATTCCCTCAAAGGAACCAAATGGTGTTCACCATTTTCCTAAAGTACCTTATTTTTCATTGCAGTCAAATGGTGTTCGCCATTTGCATATGGCGTTCGCCATTGTCCGCAGGAGCAGTTCCAGAAGCAGTTTTCAAGGCAGTTTTGCTCGTTCAAATTTCAAAAACCACAACTATTTTGGAGCCAACTTTCTTCTATAAATAGAATACCTCAGAGCAGCATTTGACACGACCCAATACCCTGCGGAAGCGCTACCGAATTTCTTACAGAACTAGAAAATCACTTAGCTATAGTATTGATTGCTCATGCCGAGTGATCAATACACCATTTGTATTATTTCTTTTCCGGTTTCCGTGCTATATTGGATCGCATTTACATTAATACAAGTTATATTTCCGTTTATTTCAGGTAATAAATTTATTGCTTTCTTTAATTTACTGCAATTTACTTTACCGAATTTTGAATGTTTATGTTCATGTCTATAAGCACTTTTCATAAAAACTCTTAAGACTAAATTTTCTTAAAATCAATTCGTTATGTATGTTTATAAATGCTTTAACTTAAATATGTCGACATTAAAATCAACTATGTTAGGCTAGAATTGTACGAGCCCGTAGTTTGAGGATCGTCGTCTCGACGGGACTCCGTAGGATAACCGACATACTTTAAATGCTTGAAATTATGGTTTTGTGTTCTAACAGAGCGAGAGTTTGAGGTATACGTCAGATAATAGGCACAGGATACTGGAACCTAAACACAGCGAGAGCACTTTAGGTATTTCTTTTCGAACTTATCTATCCTCAAAAAGACGTCCTTTAATTATCGAGCGAGCGAGAGAAAAATCTTGGGGTTATCGGACATGGCTCGGTCAATAGCGCGAGAGTGTGAGATTGAACCTTTAGACTGGTAATTTCGTCAGAACAACATCAGAATTCATTTCAGCCCCGGATCTTATAGAGACCCTAAGAACCCCATAAATTCTCTAATTGTTTCAAACCTTTTCCTAAACATTTATTTATCGTTTTTTTCCCGTGACACCCTTAGCCTTAGCCTTACATCGCAATCATAGGACACTCCTTGTTGACTATCAATCCTTGTGGGTTCGACAATCTTTTAAAACTATGTGATACCCTGTATGCTTGCAGTATCAATCTGACCAAACACATAAAGTTGCGATCAATAGATACGAAGCAGACATGTTAATCCAGGAAGTTCACGAGGGATCCTTCAGTACCCACTCTAGAGGACATGCCATGGCGAAGAAACTTTTGAGATCGGGTTATTAATGGATAACCATGGAATCCAATTGTTGCAAGTACTTCTGCAAGTGCCATAAATGTCAAGTATATATAGATAAGGTGTATGTGCCTCTCAATCCGTTGAGTTTCATGTCTTCACCTTGGGCCTTTTCCATATGGGGCATCGACATGATAAGAAAGATTGAGCCTACCGCTTCAAATGGTCACTGCTTCATTCTGGTTGCCATTGACTACTTCACCAAATGGGTGGAAGCGGCATCTTATGCTAACGTCACCAAGAAAGTCGTAACCCGATTCATAAATAAGGATATCATTTGTCGATACGGAATACCCGAGAGAATCATTACTGATAATGGTTCCAATCTCAATAACAAGATGATGGCAGATCTATGTCGGGATTTTAAAATCGAACATCATAACTCTTCTCTGTATCACCTGAAGATGAATGGCATCGTCGATGCAGCCAACAAGAACATCAAGAAGATAGTACAGAAGATGGTTGTGACATATAAATATTGGCATGAGATGTTGTCGTTCGCATTGCATGGGTATCGGACATCCATATGCACGTCAACCGGGGAAATATTGTTCTCACTAGTATATGGTATAGAGGCAGTCCTAACAATTGAAGTTGAGATCCCCTCATTGAGGATAATGATGGATGTTAAGCTTGACGAAGCTGAATAGCTCCAGTCCAGATTCAACCAATTGAGCCTCGTCGAGGAAAAATGTTTAGCAGCTGTATGGCATAGACAATTGTATCAACGAAGAATGAAATAGGCGTTCGATCAAAAGGTACGGCCTCGAAGTTACATACCTGGTGACTTGGTGCTGAAAAAGATCATCCTTCCTCAAAAAGATCACAGGGGCAAGTGGACACCCAATTATGAAGGTTCATTCGTGGTTAAGACAGTTTTCTCAGACGGAGCCTTAATGCTAACAACCATGGATGAAGAAGACTTTCCATCCCCTTTCAACGTAGACATAGTTAAAAAACACTTCGCATAAAAGAGACCCGCTGGACAAAAACAAAATAAAAATCCAGGAAAAAAAGGGCATCCCGGCGAGGCAAAAAGAAAATAAAAGGCTCGGGAAAAATTTAGGGAAATAAAAAAATGTACATCTGCTGAGTTGAAAAGCCACATTGGAAAACTCAGGCAAAAAAGGGTTTCCCGGTGGATTGATAACCCGAAAGGGAAATCCACTTAAAAGAGGGATTGAAACAAACAACTGTGATATGTGTTTCGTCGTCTACAATCAAGGATAATCTGAGGGTTAAGAATCGGTCCAATCATCTTCCTCAAAAAGCGAAGTATACAGAGAGTCTTGAGGACATACGGGTCAGATTCGGGTTGGAACTTGATGAGATCCAATTTCACATTGCCATAGGATAGTTTATTTTCCTTTTGTGCAATTTCCTCTTTCTAGGGATTGCTTCCTGGTGTAATGCCTATTTATGGCCACTTTTCAATCAATGAAATGCATTTTCATTCAAATAAGCTTTCATTTGTTTTTGTTTTCATCTACCATTGATTGATTGCAAAAAAAAGTCCTAAAATTATGATGGATATTGCATTGAGAATACATTGATGCTTTATAACTCATGCTTAAGAGTAAAACACTTGACTTGTATTTTAAATGTTGAGTAACAAGGATGGTCAATTCAGACCATGAGCCTGGGGCAGGCAAGCTTGTCTAATTTTATCTTTTGTAGGAACTATTAGTTGTGCTCGCTAATATGCAGGTACGGAGAAAAAAACCATTATCAGCACGATGCATCAAGAAGTTTCTTCCTCAGCAGGTTTTATTGAATATGATTCCTTAGCAAGGCTCATCAGACTATCTTTTCTCCAAAATATAAACAAGAAAAGAGTTTGTACTCCCTGGACAAAGGGTATCACTATTAAGAGATGCTCTATATTTTCTCATCCCCAGCCTTAGACGCTTTATACCTCTTATTCCCAACAAGAGGCGATCTAAAACCATTATCTTTGGAAGGGAGCATTCTCATGGATGTTCTCCATCATCCCCAATACAGTAGGAGATTGAAATCTGCCCCAGCAGGGTAATAGAAGGTTGATGTTCTTCCCAAGCAGAGAGCCTTTCTTCAACAAAGAGATATTCTTCACAAGAGTCTTCTTGTCCCCCCAACAATATACAAGTAATCCTTATTCCCTAGCAGAAGTTTATTTTCAGCGGACTCTTAATGAATCCTTTCCTCATCCAGGTCAGAAGGTTTATTACTTCCCCAACAAAGATCCACGGGTGGCTGTTCGCTTGTGTTTTTTGGCGAACAACCTCTGGTTTACCAATTCCTTAGAACTGGGTTACTTGCAGGCGTACCTCCCGATCAAAGTGCAGGCCAGTTAGGGCTTTCCCTAGCAATGTCCTCATTCTCTAGTTTCTCAGTCCAATTTATTTTTGGCAATGGTGGAAGTTCAGAGCCAGTGTATCATTAGCATTCTCACAAGTAGAGATGTTATTCCCCCACGGGGATGCATAAAATCAGATCAGGGATCATCTCTCCCCAGTAAAACTCTCTCCCTAGTAAAACTGCCAGAGATATTTGTTACCTCCTTATTAGGAGATCACCCTTGCATTTGCATTTAGTAATCATCATTATATTTGCATCCTCAAAAACGTGTAGCATTCCCATCATTATGGAGCATTACGCCATGGAAAAATTCAAACATATGCGTACAAAGCATAAGCTGGTTTTGGTACCTAGCACGAAATCCCAAAATTGTGAATCAGCATTCATACCTAACTATTCCCACAGAGAATACCCAACACATGCCCGGATAGAATTTCAAATATAACCAAAGGGTCAGAGATTTGTTAATCTTACCCTCAGATACTTGTTGTCCCCTACAGAGTCATCTTTAATGACATTCTTTGTAAGTCCACCTTCGGCTTGGTCTTACTTTTTTCGAGTTCACCTTCGGCTTGTCCTCGAATCTAATCATAAGTCTACCTTCGGCTTAGCCTTATGTTTACGATTCCACCTTTGTCTTGGTCTTGTATCTTTGAGCCTACCTTCGGCTTTGTCTCATTCTTTGTAAGTCCACCTTTGGCTTGGTCTTACTTTTTTTGAGTTCACCTTCGGCTTGTCTTTGAATCTCATCGTAAGTCTACCTTCGGCTTAGCCTTACGTTTACGATTCCCCCTTTGGATTGTCCTCGTATCTTTGAGCCTACCTTCGGCTTAGTCTCATTATTTGTAAGTCCATCTTCGGCTTGGTCTTACTTTTTTCGAGTTCACCTTCAGCTTGTCCTTGAATCTCATCGTAACTCTACCTTCGGCTTAGCCTTACGTTTATGATTCCACCTTTGGCTTGGCCTCGTATCTTTGAGCCTACCTTCGACTTAGTCTCATTCTTTGTAAGTCCACATTCGGCTTGGTCTTACTTTTTTTGAGTTCACCTTCGGATTGTCCTTGAATCTCATCGTAAGTATACCTTCGGCTTAGCCTTACGTTTACGATTCCACCTTTGGCTTGACCTCGTATCTTTGAGCCTACTGTAACACCCCAAATTTTCCCTCTTCATTTTAAGCATCAAATCACATCATATACATCATGAGCATACCATTTTCTTAGCATCATATCATGGAAAGATGAGGCATAACATCCCTCATGTCCTAGCATCAAGCATATGGTCATCTGTGGAGGTCCTTGAAGCATTTCAAGCCATTACAAAGGTCCCAATGGTTGTATACAAGTCCTATAGTGAGTCTATACTCCATTTACAATATCAAGTCCATTCACAAAAGCTCATAAGATTGCATGATCATCAGAGGTCTCAGGACAAGGCACAACTCCTATACAAGGCACCCAAATTAGGGTTTGAGATTCAAGCACCAAGATCTCACAACTTTGGACATTTCATTTGGGTAAAGTCTTATATATGTTAAGAGGATCCTATGTGTCAATTTTCATGAGAAAATTCCATGTGGAAGTCAGACAATGCCTCAGTTGCTTGCAGATGAAGCAAAAAGTCAACAGTGCCCTTAAAAAGTCAACTGTGCAATTCCAAGGGGTCTAACCCAAATTATTTTGGCCAAGAGGGGTCCTTACAATGTTATAAGAGGTTTGGAATTATCAAAGTTCAAGAATTATGGAGATTTGAAGGGTTTTGCAAAAAGGGTACAAAGTTGGTTTTAAGGAATTTCCAAATTTGGCAACTTTTGCCCTAATTTTCAAATGGCCTTAACATGATCAAAAATTCTTCAAATGGACCAAAGTCAAACATGAAAGTTGAATATTAAGGGCTCCCATTTTCAAAAATTACAAGTACATTTTCATAGTATTCCTAGATCTCCCTATATGTCCTTCGAAAATTTGGTGTTTCTAGGGCAAATTTCAACTTTTCATGAAGGCACCAAATGCAAGAAGCTTCAAATCTTAATTGTGTGACTTGGTATGGGTTCTAACTTGTTTCAAACTTAAAATGCATTGTATTATGACCAATTTTCTCCAAATAATTGTTCATTTTCGTGCACAATGAGAAAGTTGCTTACAAAGAGGATAATTGGCAAAAGTCATGAAACAAGTGTGAGGGCTTGATCTAAGGGCCAGGATTTGTTACATTTCAATCAAGGGTGGGAAATGAATGGCACATGTGCTGAGAGGCCCAAGAGAGCATGAGCATAGCATGCTTATTTCACAAAGTGCAAAATTGGCAAATTCACACTTTTCTCATGATTCATTCGTGCATTTGTTTTCATTCTTTCAGCAAGGGTTTATGAGATCATATATAAGCTGCTAGGGTTTCATCTTGCCTCAGATCTCTCTCATTCTCTCACTCTCAAACTTCATTCAACTTTTCATTTTCACACAAATCTCTTCATTCTCTCATATTCTTCACAAACTTCTTCCACATTATTGATCAGTGAGTGGTATAGATCAAGATTCTACCATTCATTTGAGCTTAAGGCACAAAAATAGAAAGGTACCATTGAGAGGCAACTTGCTTTGAAATCTCAGATCCAGCTTGTTTCAAGACCTTAGATGCATTTATTTTGCATCTAGGGAGTAAGTGGAGTGATTTGCATCCATTCTTTTGTCTTATAGCTCATTATACCAAGATCTACATCTCAGGTATGGCTCTAAATTTTGTGATCTGGAAATGAAATTAATGATGCATTTTGTGATCCTTGATCTTCACTGATGATTCTGCAATGTTTGATTTCGAAAATGGTGCATCATAGCATAAGTTATTTGAGTTCAAAGTTTGGTGGTGCAACTTTTTTTCCTTCGATCCGTTCAATTCATTGAGTTTTAGCTTTTTTTTATGTTATATTTGGATTCAGTGAGGTCTAACTAGTGGATCTGGAGGTCTTGATCTTTTTTATGGTTGTTTGTGGTTCTGGTATGGATTCCGGTGCCGGAGCCCTAGCTCCGGTCACCGGAAAATTGTTTGTGTTCATCTTAGGGTTTGTAGGAAGAAGATAACTCAGCAGCCGTAGGATCTGCTCATCCTGCGCACCATATTGCGCCACCTAGCCCTAACCTCACTTCCGTCTCCCTTTGTTTTCTTATTTATTTTTTAATTCATTATGTTATTCAGTCCACAATAACTAGTGTGCACCAACCAATCACAGCATACCATACTTCCAACTCAATTAATGAAACCCCAAGCCCATGCGTTGGATCAATCATGCGTCCCTCTTTTTTATTCCCAGCATTTTCTTTTTATTTTCACTAATTACCACTATAAGACCATATACCTGTGCTTGGAGTTGGGCCTCAGTGCCTGATATTCGCACCCCCATCCCCTTGGCCCAATTCATTTCCACATGAAAGCCTTACTACATACACCTCTCATCCGATTCTTTTATTTCTTTTTCTCACTTTTTATTTCTTTATTTCAGTTTCAATTTATTTTTTATAAAATACTTCACTTCATATAAAAAATCCCAAAAAAATCATGAGTATTATTTAATGTGTCTTTTATTTTCTCATATTTTTATTTTATTTTTTTCCCATTTCCACGTGTCTGAATTAATTCATCATTTCACTTAACTTCTTTTTAACTCCATTTTGACCACACTTCCTTGTCCATTTTCCATACACTTCAATAGTTTGAATTTTGATCCCATTCTTTTTGCACTGGATTCTTAAGACATTTTACTTCTCATTTGATTTTTCTCTTGATTTTTAGAAACTTATTTCTTGAGTCTTGATCCTGTGACTTGTGATGGAAGTTTGTAACCCTAACTTGTGTTCTTGCCTCCTCTTGACCTTGTTTGCTTCTGAATCTTCTCAAATCCTTTTGGATAGTTGATACAACATGTTTGAGGATCATTTGGTATCAATTGTGGAATTTTTAGATGATTGGTTGATTTGTTTTGAATTTTACTTTGAACCTTGTCCCATTTTTCTTCTTTTGGACCTTTAGCTCTCATACAAGCTTAGAAGGGCTCTTGTGCCATCTTCTTCTTCTCATTTGGGGTTCTTTTGGGGTATGGGAACCTTACTGGTCCTAGGATAGGGTTTGTGTTTTTGGAATTTTGTGTCTTGCTTCTTTCTTAAGTCATTTATTTCCTTAAGTGCTTTCACTTCATCTTATTGTTTCTTTCCTCTCATTTTGTATTTGTTTGGTCTTGTACCTCTTTTCTATTCATCTTGTTGGCTTCTTAGGCCTTTCTTCATCTTGTTTTGGTTCTGATCTTTAGCTTTGTGTCCATATTTGTGCATGTTTGCATTGCATATTTCTTAAGTTAGCATGTGTTTTAATATGTGTTTCATGTTGCATCATTTTGTCTTATAAGCTTCATCTCTCATACCTTTAAGTTGTATTTGCATTATGCATTTATCCATGTCATTTCATTTCTGGTTGTATGATATTAGTATGTTATCTTGTTCATCTTGCTTCACTTATGTGCATGATACTAACCTTGCAGGGGCAATGGTAAGTGTGAGGTGTGGGAATTGAGTTCCACATCTCCAAATCTCATCTTATCTTTTCCTCTTATGTTTATGTGCACTAACTCTTTTGTTGGGCTTAATCCTTTCTCATCCCTTCATCTCTTCTTCTTCTTCTCTTCTTCTTCCTTCTTCATTAGGATAGAAACCTCACTAACCCTTAGGACATCCATGCATGTTAACACTTAAGATTATTTAGTCCCCCTTTAGAATTTTTCCTTTGTGATCCTTTGGTGCTTTCTCTTCTCATCTTCAAACTCAATTCTAATCTACTTAATAAAGGTTGAGTACTTTCATGTGACATGAGACTTTGCTATGAGATACTTGCACGCGTTCCGTTTCGGGGCGAGGTGTGAGTCATCACTCGTGGTGGATAGGTCTTAGCATGAGTACCTCACAAAGAAAAGCTAAAAAATAGTTCTTAACCATAAAATCACAAAAATACTTAATAATGGTAATAGGACAGTGTGCTTAAGCGTTCACTTGTGGGACTAGCTTTGGGGATTTTCTCCATAGATAGGTGTGCCTCTTGCGCATTCCATCTCGGGATGATGTAAGATGTACACATCCCATTGAGTAAGACTTAGGTACACTTACCTATGCAAACTTGAACTCATAAAAGCTTCTAAAAAACACCAAACAAATAATAAGCGTCTTTCCTTCGGGAATTCTTTTCTCATCTCCTTCGCTCCGTACGCGAACTTGCTCCTACTTATCATTTTGCATGACGGCTACGCACTCGTCGTCCGAGTCTGCAACACCTGAGCAATGGCATAGGCAGTTCAAGCCTTAATTCACAAGCAATTTCCTTTTAGTACCCCTAGTTAGGGGAACTACGTCGTCTCTGATCCTCATTATCCTGATGAGGTACATAGGCAGCGGGGTAAGGCCCGTTCGAGCACAATCTTTATTTTTCCTACATTTTTCTCTTTGTTTTCTCATTCTGTTCCTTTTCTCAGTTTCTTTCCAGTTCATCTTATTTTGTTTGCAGCAGCTTTCATACCCTCACCCTTTGAAACAGATTTCTTTTGCAAGCGTGGATCCCGTCGGGTACGGCGGACGATCTGGGTGCTATTACATTCCCAGGTTGTAACCGACTCCCGAACTCAGTCTCTTTGGTTCGTAGGACCTGTGTCCTTCCTCTTCTTTCTTCTGGTTTTTGCAGCATTACCATTCCCTCTCTTCGGGATAAAAATGCATGGCTGGTGACTCTATTCTTTTTTCCGCGCCACTTTCGCGTTTGTACCAGGATGGAAATTCGGGGAGCGACAGGTGGCGACTCTGCTGGGGACTGCACACCAGAGATCTCTGGTTCCCCTGTGAGTCTCTCCTAGCGCTTGTTTGTTGCTGTTTCTCTGGGTGATGTTTGTTTGTTGTATGTTGTTGTATTTTATTGTTGTTTATTTACAGCTTTATTTACAATTTTCAGTATTTATTTTTCGCATCATATATATCATATTGGACTGTCTGGACTGGTTTTCTTTTTGGTGGGCTCGGGTGATACTGTTACTGAGAGATAAGCCAAGTACCCGGCTTGAGTGCACTATAGGATTAGAGTGGACATATTGTACGCACATGTGACATGATGAGTGGCAGTGTGTTTCACGCCCAGATTGCGACCGTCTTGGAAATATCTTGTGTGGGGATTTCCTCCACTTCGGGATAGGACCTTGATAGTTATGTGCATCTGGGGACCGATCATTGAGAACCTTTGTGGAAACAACCCTCTCTAGTGGTGGCAGTGGCAGACCACATTTTGTGGCAAACCCATTGATGGGCTAAAGACGTGTCTAATTATGCGTCTAGCGGTATCTTAACTGCAAGTGCACAGCCTATCGAAGTAATATTTAAGATTATCGATCCACAGGGATTCTATGGTTACTTAGTGCTAGATGAACTTCTAGTTTAGCTAAGGTGAATGGTTGTCACGATTTTTTGTTGATTTTTAAAAATATTAAAGGCGGAATTAAATTGAATTTTTAATACAATAATACTAAGGCGGTCGGTATGTAATTATACTAACTTAGGTGGGTCAATCTAACCTAGGCTTATAAAGGTGTTTACTTAATCTATTCGGTAGAGGTTACCAGTTTAAATACCCTCAACTCACACTCTCGTGGTCTTATCTCAGATCTTATCCCTAAAGCCCTATGCCTGCTCTCGCTAGCCCATAAGTGTTTAGAGATAATGTTTGGAAACTTAGTAATTCTAATTTATTTTAAAGCGCTCTCGCTGTGTTTAATTTAAATGCCTAACTTTAGCTATCTGGTTAAAATCTCACACTCTCGTGGTCTTGACCTAACCTAATACTCTTTTCTTACTCTCGTAATGAAAAGGTCGATTTTAATTAAAAAGTATCAGCCAGAATGTTAAGTTATTAATTATTTTTAGCCTATGGTTACATTTTACCGATTAAGTTGGTTCTAACTACATACCGCCCTAAGGTATTTAGCTACTCATTGATGTTGAACCAGACAGAGACAGAAAATTAAATAATAAAATACTCATGGCAGAAAAATAAATAAACATTATAAATATTAAAATTGCAATATAATAAAAAACCTGGTTAACGAATATTATAGCGGACTCCTTCTTCCACAAACCGGAAAGCTTGGAGTTGGCGGAAATCGAAAATAAACAAATGCTGAAGGTTTAGAAACAAATAAATGTATAACAATTTCCTGATGTTGGAAATTGTTATATGGCTGGTTCGGATACAATAAGAACGGAAAACTAAAAATAATGCAGAAATAGAAACAGGGTCGTAAAATAATTCGGCAGAGCTTCCGCAGAAATTCGAATAAAAAATGCTTTGTACTTTCTTCATAAAACTTGTGGTATTTATAGAATCCTTAATGGGCTGAAAATTGGACTTTGTTGCATTGGGCCTTGCTGAAGTGGTGGAGGGAATGTAGGAACGTGGCAAAAAATTAGGAGAAAAGTTCTTCACGTAATGCCTTGACGTGGTCTCAGTCAAAAACCTATTTTTACCCTTGTCACGGTCGTGACAAGGTCTTCACGCTCGTGTCCTGTGGCTTTTAAGTGTCACGGTCGTGACAATGCTCTCACGGTCGTGATGGCTTCTTTTGGGGTGTCACGACCGTGACACCCTGGTGACGACCGTGACTGCAACAAATTATGCAGTTTTGCAGGCTTCTTCATTTCTTCATCTTTTTATGGTTGCTTTTGTTCCTTTTTCTCTTAATTCATGATTTAGCTCCATATAATGATGTACCTGCAAAATGGTAAGAAAAACTCGAGAAATCGAGTGTTAAAACGGTGATTATGCGATAAAACGTCAATGAAACCTAGCAATATAATCGATACGTTTTCTCATTATCAAACTTCCCCAAACTTAAACCTTTGCTTGTCCTCAAGCAAATAGTCGGTTGAAAATCGGCGGACAAGTTTTTATTTACGCATACTCATAACAAATCGTACGAGGGATCGTTTTGTCGGATAATCCGGTACTTTGATAGAACACTACCGATACACTAATGACACAAGCAACAAGCTATGTCGTCGACTTCCCGTTAAATGAAACAATCGGCAATTACTTTACGATTTCACCTAGAGTTTTTCGATCTTATTTCGCCCGGTTTCATTCTAGTGCAATCACATTAAGCCCTTTGCCTTAGCACGCACGTAGTGGAGTAGCCGGTTAGCGACTTTGATCCTTTTTGAGCACGGGGTCTGGTACACGAGTGTGGTAACCCTACATATATTATCTGATTTGGAGGTTGTGGGGGATCGAGCCGTAGCACGCCCTACCAAGTTCAGAACCAGTACCTCTGAACCAACCCGCAACAGACTCCTTCTCATATTTCTCGTTTCTTGTATGCGACCGTGTACTTTGGTGCAGTTTCTTTTCATTTGCATCGAGATATGAAGGATCATTATTGATTAGGCATCAAAGGCTTATATTCATCGGCTCCCCACGTGGTATGTGTTCAGACGGTGCTGACTGCTAGTATAAACTACTAGGGGTTACTTTTGAACTGAAACTTAAAGTGTACTTGTAATGATAATCAGAATGGAGTCGCTTAAGTAGGAAGTCAAAGGTGTCAAGATTGTATTGGTTTTGTTTAATCGTTCTCAGCTTCCTAATTACGATTTCTTAGGTAAGTCGGGTAATGCGAATAATTAAAGATTTTTTCGGGTATGGCTAAATAAACGGGAAAGTTTGAAACTAAAGAAAATAGCACAAAGATTTGCTTGCTTCATTAACTTACTAAAGGAAATACAACGGAATTGAAAATACAACGAAATGGAAAAGTGCGAAAAGGGAAAAATGCGGAAATGAAAGGTACCTCTCCCACACTATATCAGACATTGTCCTCAATGTTGTGATATAAATGCGGTAAAAGGACAGTACAAATGACAAAAACGAAAAACAAACATAAGTAAAACTAGATCTATGGCTGCTGAGGACCGCGGGGTCGGCTTCTGGTGCGGGAGCGGCGTCTGGAAGGAGTCGCTTCAGGATCAGAACCGGTGCTGGTGGTCGCAGTGATGTCGATACGCAAGGCCTCTAACTCGTTGAAAATTTCTCCAAACCTTTCATTAGTAGCTGCCTGGTTTGCTGCAATAGTGTCGAGTAAAGCATCATACTGCTCCTTATGCCTGCGCTCCAGTGCGGCGTTCATCTGGTTCTGCTGATGAATCGCACGGAGGACTTCCTCAAGTGTGATTTCCGGTGAAGGAGGTTGTCGGGTAGATGTCTCTGGTATATCCTGGACAGGCTCCGCTGCATCCATAGCGTCCTGCATCTCATCTGCTGGGGAATCTGCCTGATCATGGATAGGAGCGTGGTTGGCAGCATCTGGTAAAACAAAGAGCCAGTTGGCTCGGCTGGATGGGTCGATGCGGTCGCGGGACGGCAGAATGATATGGTGAAATATGGTGCCATGGACAACAGGGCTATACCTGCCATCCTCTCGCTGCGCAATCAGGTGAGCGGACCTGCAATAACTCTTGGTGAGGAATTCTGCGGCTAGGTGAGGCTGATTTACGACCAAGTCACCAAGCCCCAACTGAATGGCGAGGGTGGTGACAATGCCGCCTATGAAGAACGGGGTGGATCCTCTATGCGCAATAGCCTGGATATGATAAAGCATGAAAGGGGAAGCGTTGATCGGCTCGTCATTGAGAGCGCAGTGCAAGAATAGAAGCTCCTTGGAATTGAGCTTATGGTTGCTTTCTCGAGCGAATATGGTGTTGCAAATGACTCGGTGGAAATAGCGGATTTCCGGGTTGTGAATGTGCGTAGCGTTGAGGCTTTGGAAGGCTGAGGCACGGGTATTGGTTATGTCGTGCCATAGAGTGAAAGCGGGTTCACTAAAATTATCGGGCACGCGGCGGTGAGCTTCAGTTCCGTGATCGAAGCCTAGCAACTCGGCTATCCTGTCTTGCGAAAGGTTGAACTCTTGGCCATGCAATCTGAATTTTGCGAAACCGGTGAGCTGACTCTGAGAACCGGCGGGAGTGATGTACTGGAATGAGCTGAGGAACTCCAATGTCAGAAGCTCGAAGGTGGGCTGAGGTTGACTGCAAAGATCCCACAGACCGACTTTTTGAAGCAGGCTCGTGACACTGGCAAGCATTCCGAGTTCCCTCAAACAGATAGTGTCGATATAACGTGTAGGTTACACACCGCGGTTTTGGAATCGGAGAAATCGTTCTCTCTGGGTTTCTCCAGCATCACCTTCTCTAAATTGAATGGTATCCATTGCATGCAAGAGGTAGAGTGAAAGATGGAGATTTTTGATGTTTGTGAAAAAATGATAAAATGAAAGAAATAATGATTCGGAATAAATAATGGAGAGTGAGAATGTGATAGGTGTGGTGATAATGGGGGGTTAATGAGTTTAAAGTTGGTAATGGGGGGTTACGGAAGTTATGGAGAAAATGGGTGGTTTTTGGAAGTTATGGAGGAAGAAGAAGAAGAGGTCACGAAGAGAAACAGTTCTGTTTCTCACGAATCCTGTAATAGGGGTTGTCACGGTCGTGACAGGGGTGCGACGGTCGTGACACGCTAAATGAGCACGCCACGATCGTTAGGGGGGTGTGACGACCGTGAGGGCTTAATTCGTTGAATAATTTCCAGAAAACACTATCTCAATTATGTCACATACTTTATAATAATGTATTTTCTTCACTTATCACTCATATTAAATTATAAACACCATATAATATATAATTTCAACAGAGTACTTTACTAACTTGCATGGTGTAAACACCCCAAATTTGCCCTCACCCATTCACACCATGGCTTGTGATCATTTCATATGCATGAGCTCAATCATACCATCTCATATCACATTTTTTGATTCATTGCACTGGTTCTAAGTCATCTGCATCTAGGGTTTGTGATCTGAGCAATCCAGGAGCTTCTTGAGCCACTCCAAAGGCCATCAATCACTTCAAAGGGGTCCATGTGTGTTCTTATATCATATTACATCCTCTCAAAGTCAAGAATGCCAAAGAATCACAAGAACTGGGATTGGTATGGAAGCAGAGCCAGGTTTAACTACACAGATGACCTAAAATTAGGGTTTTGGTTTCAGAGGCCATAACCTCAAATTTTTTGGTCATTCTTGTTTCCATTAGTCTCTATATGGTATAGGGAGTATGCATATCAATTTTCATGAAGAAATTCCATGGGGAAGTCATCTGATCAAGAGTTGACTTCTCAGACAAGTCAGTGTAAAATCAGGGCATCTGAGGCCCCCAATAACTCAACCAAGGGGTGATCTTCATCATTTTGAGTGTATATGATCTTTATTTGATCATGGAAGAAGGTTGAAGTTCACAAAATTCAAGAATTACAAGTTTTTTGCAAAGTTGACTTTTTAGGGCATGGTTGACTTTTCATGAAATGTCATTTTATGCCACTTTTTCAACCCTTGCTTTTTGATCCAAAATTGCTTCAAATGGAAAAACTTTGGTCATGAAAGTTATAGATTAGATCTTTCCCTTTTCAAAAAGTACAAGAACATGATCTAATTCATTTTGGATCAAAAGTTATGGTGTGTCAAAGTTGGGAAAAATCACTAATTTTCAAGATATGCCTCAAATGAGAAACTTGCAAAAACTTTGTACCAAGGCATTTGTAACTTCTAATTCATGTCTAACCATTACACAAACATCACATGTGACCTAAAAATCAGATTTGAACCAAAATTTCTCATGTTTCATGGTTTGTATAGCAAGATCTTTTCATATGAACCAAAAGTGATCAACTTGCAAAAACCATCATCACACCTCACCCACTTGTTGCCTTGGCTGCTGAACCAGCCCTAACATCTCCCCACACCATGCTGCGCCAGCCCACACACTTGTACTAGCCTAGGGCTCAACCCATGCTTTCCTTACACCAAAGTTGACATTTTGCAAAAGGCACCTTACCAATCAATAAAGGCCAAGTCACATCATCTGACCAATGAGATTAATTTATGCAAAGAAAATGCTAGCCATTTCATACATCAAGCCAGGCTGAAACACACAAGATCATCACATTCACAAACTCACTCCATCAAGCAAAACCCTTCGAATCTCTTTACACAGCTCACAAACACAAAAACCAACTCCACTGATCAACTCACCTTGCTTCACTGAGCCAAAACCAGCAAGACATAAGCCTGAACCAAGCAAGAACTGAGCTTCACCATTTTTCATTCTCAAAGCCAGAACTTTCGAATCTCATTTTCCAGCCATCAAACACCCCATTTCTCTTCACCAGCAAGTCAAACACACTCAAAGGAGCAAGAATCCACCATTGGAATAGCTTGAAACTTCACATATCCTGACTGTGAAACCTGCTACACCAGAACACTTCTCTTCAAACCAGCCATCCACAAGAACTTTGAAGCTTCTCTTTGAGTTCAAGGGAGTCAAAGAAGTTCATTTGCACACAAAGGAGGCTCTGAAAGCTCAGTATTGAAGCTTCCCAGCTCAGGTATGACCATGGATTTTTTTCTCCCAAAGCTTGCATTTTAAGTTATAAATTGATTGCTTATGTCTTGCTTGTCATGGGGATACTCTTAGAATCGAAAATGAGTAAGAAATGAGTTTGTATTGTTACTCTGAAATTTCACCCGTGGAATTTGTTTCCTTCGATTTGCTTGTTTCTTGGGGTTTAAATGATGTTTGAGGGTGGATTCGTGTCTTAGGTTGTTAGAGGATCACTTGGCTGTGTTTAATTTGATGTTTAGAAGCCTGAATCAGGATCTAGGGTTTTGTTGTTGCCGGAGAAGATGACCGGAGCTTCCCTCCGGTCACCTGAATGTTATTAGCCCTAATCCCAGTCATTAAGTCCATTTGAATCTCATGCGTTAAATGGCCTGACTTTGTTGACTTCCCGCGTGCACGTATGGCCCAGATTCGTTCATTTGCCCTAATCCCCTTTAGTTAGTTTAATTAATCATAATTAAATTAATTTAATCAGGACCAACCTAGGCCACTAGATCTGGCGCGCAGTCAACAGTTTCAAACCCAGAGTAAATCCTAGCCCTCCATTCAGTTGACTTCAGTTTATTTCATTTTATTTTCATATTTTTCTCATTTGTTTTATACAATTTATTTAAAATAGTAAAAATTGTTTAAAAATTATGAAACTTTTTGTCAAGAGTTTCATTAATTTTTAAAACACCAAAAATATTTTTATTTTCATTTTTAGCATTAAAAAAGTATTTTTTAATTATTTAAAAGTTTATTTTTAGTTAATTAATGAATTAATTTATTAAAAATACTTTTAGGTATTTAAAAATCACCCAAAAATTCATGAAATGTTTTAAGACATTTAGAAACATTGTCCATCCTTCAAACCAAATTTATTTTTTGATCTTGATGCATTTTGAGGATTTTTCATTGAATTAAAATCATTTTGATGCATTATTTTGATCCAAAGTTCCAAAAATCATTTCTGCCTATCCATGAAGAGTTGGACCTTGATTCTTTTTGCATTGCATTGTGTTTAGCATGTAGTTTATGAGATTAAATGGTCATGATTTGATCTTTCATTTTCATTTTGTTTGGTAATTTTCTTGTTTGGGAACCCTAAAACCCTAGCAAACTTGTGAAAACCATAACTTGAACTTGGTTAGGAGTTGAAACTTCTCCTTTGGGCAGTGAGTTAGTATAGGATTAGGGGTCCTTTGAGTGCATTTTCAATTTTTTATAATGTTGTTTGCTTCTGATTTTGGTTTTTGTTTGATGTATTGTTCATAAACCCTAATTTGGGTTCCCATATGCATCCATCTTGCATTCTCTTGCATAACATGACTTACCATGACACTTCAAGCATCCATTTGATTCATTTGACATCATAAGACATATTTAAAGCATGTTTGATCATTGCATCATGTATTTGCCATGTTGCATGCCATATGCATCTCATAACTTTTCATGTATGTCCATGCTTCTTAACTTGCTTCATTTGCATTCATGAGCTTGTATGATCATTTCCATATGCTGCCTCATGTTTGTAGCATATCATAGCATCATTAGCATCATGTAAATGCCTCTGGTTTTGTTTCTCATCATACCATTTCATCTCATTTTGCATTGCATTGCATTTCTTTTCTAACCTTTCAGGTGGTAAGTGACTTTGAGAAGTGAATTTGCCTTCACTTCTCATAACTTCTCTCCATCTCTTTTATGCATCCTTGCTGCATTTTTGTATGTGTTTGAGATTGAGCTTTCTCATTCTTCTCCTTCTTACTTTCTTTCTTCAAGTGACTTGACTTCTTGAATGAAGCAAGTTGCTTTGCTTCTCTTGATCCTTTCATCTGCTTCCTGGTGGTTCCATTGAAGATCCTTCTTGCAAACCTCACAAACCTTAGGAACAACCAAGCATGACAATGATTAGGGTTTTGATTAGTCCCCCACTTAGTTTTACCTTTGTGTCTCTTTGAGTCTTCTCTCCTCATCTCATAATCAGGGACTAAACCCTAAAGGCTTTAAGGCTTTGTGATTAAGCTTATGCCTGCATCCTTCTATTAGGATGGGGTGTATAACTTTAATCCTAAGTGTTAAACCCTTAAGGTGTTTAAATCTCTTAATCAATTCACTTAATAACTATCAAGACATCACACTTGTAACTTGGGCCTTGCATTAGGGTTCTAATTCTTCCTTAATTGGTTAAGAAGGACTAACCCTAGTGTTAATGGACAAGTCCCCCTCAAGTTGTCTTATAAACCCTAAAAATCACTTCATCATCATATCATTAAATAAAATCCACTTAATCAAAGGCTTGTTTTGTCATGAGTTTAATCCCTAATCATGGATTAAGTTGGGGAGCTTTCCTCAGCTTAAACATTCTCATCTATTATCCTTCTATTAGGATGGTGTAATGAGTCTGTTTAATCCTTGGTTATGGCTTAATCTCATTACTCAACACTAAACAAAAACACCAAAAACATCTAAATAATCACAAGTAGGTTAATGATCTTAATCCTACATCAAAGGTAATTAAGTGTGAGAATCTGACTTCACACTTAAGGTATCCTCATTACCCCTAATCAGAGGGAAGATGTGATGAGTTTACTAAATCCATTGGTTTAGGCTTAAGCTCATTAACTTATGACAAACTTTCAAAAGCAATAAAAGATTGAAAGCTCAAAAACAAACAATAATCGTCTCCTCCGGGATTCTTTTCTCATCTCATTCACTCATAAACGAGAACTTGCTTCTTCCGTCTAATGCAAGACAGTTTGCATCTGTGCCAGACAGATCATACACTTGAGCATAGATAAGTAAGCAGTTCATCAGTCAATTCATCTTTCAGTCTCTTTGGGTCGAACTACGGTGTTCTGACTTCCTCATTGCACGAGAGGATACGTAGGCATAACTTAACAGTTATCGAACAAAAGTCTCTGTATATTCCCCCTCTTTTCAGCTTCATTTCTTAGCCTCATATTCTTGAGCATTTCACTCTGTTCTTACACTGACACTATACATATTACACTTCACTTCTCTTACACTGACACATGTACACTTTTTTTTAGTTATTTTATACACAGATTGCACTGACACTACCCCTTTAAAACACAAATCTTTTAAGCGTGGATCCCATCGAGTACGACGGACAATCTGGGTGCTAATACCTTCCCAGGTTGTAACCAACCCCCTTTCTCAGTCTCTCTGGTTCGCAAACCGTCTTATCCATCTTTTTCTAGGTTTATGCAGCATTACCTTTCCTCCGGGATAAAAATGCCTAGCTGGCGACTCTTTTCATCTCCAGTGAGTTCACTCCTGTGTGTTCTCATTGTCCCTTTCGCCGACCGTTCGCGTCTGTACCTTTATTTGGGCCACATCCCATTTATCGGGAGCGACAGCTTGGCGACTCTGCTGGGGACCCTTATATTGTAACCAGGGCTTCTGGTTCTTTTTGTGGGTTCCTCCTAGCGTTTGTTTGATTTGTATTTACTGGGGTGTTATGTGCTATTTGTGTTTGTATATTTGTATTTATTTTTGCTTTATGTACAGTTGCTTTACTGTTTTCTTTATAGCTTTGCATATTATCATATTGTCACACTGTGCTGCTAGCTGGATCTGTTGTTTGCTTTGATGGGTGGGTGTTCCATTGAGAGTTAAGGTCCTATACCTGGGACCTGAGTGACACCTAGGCTAGAGTGGTTCATATTCTTTCCCATTCCATCTCGGTCTGGTGCGGGAATATGAAACACGGTTCAGATATGGGTTTCTTCTTGAAAACTCTGTGTTGCAGATTTCCTGCAGTACTAGGGCTATCTGGGAAGCCTGCTAAGTCTGCATGACCTTTTAGTATTGACCTTCAGAAACTGAGGTGAATTAGAGGAGGAACTTTTATGGTTATTGTAAACACTGTACCTCCGGGTTAGAAGTGTTTACACTTCTCATAACTGATCCAAGTCTGAGGATCCTTGTTTTAGAACACCACCTGTGAGGGGGGTTGGGCTGTTTACAGGTTTGCAGGTACCTTGACCTCAGAATACCCTGTTACTTTGATTTGATTAAGAATACTCCATGTTGGGACAATTCTTGTGATTCTAAACCCTGGACATGTGGCTCTTTATTTGAGCCCCCCACCTTGGTTACTGGACTTATAGACCTCCATCTGGATTTCTTACACACATGGACTTATATCAGAGCACTTGATCAGATCCAGCTCAGTCACAAACCCTTGCATATCATTTGCATACATAATCATTGCATCATATTGACATTTGCTTATTTGTGTTTCAGGGTATCCATCTTCATTTGGTTTTGGTTTTTGACCCCATCTTCAGTATTGACCTATCTTCATCAGCACCTGCTTCAGCTATCAGCTATCTACTTCAGTCACCTGCACCAGCCAATCAGTGGCCCATTCTTCAGTATCATCATCAGCACTTGTCTCTACTCAGTCTCAACATCATGGCACCTAAAAAGAGCAACATCACCTACCACTTCTTCCAGCCAGAGTTAGCTGACATCAGGAGGATTCAGACCCTGATCACTCCAGACCATATACCACTGTTCAGGGAACACCATGGAGATATACTTGATATGGTTATGGATCTGGACCCCTCACAGAGAAGCCTGATCCACACTTGCCTTCAGTTTTATGATCCCCCACTGAGATGTTTCACTTTTCAGGACTTTCAGCTGGGCCCCTTATTGGAAGAATACTCATCATTAGTTGGTATACCTATCAGGGGTGGAGTCCCTTTCAACCCTGAGATGGTCTTTCCTGGTAATGAAGAGGTAGCAAAGGCATTGCATCTGGAACCAGTCCTGATTGGGCAGCATATGACTTCTAAGGCTGGAATCCCTGGCCTGCATCTGGATTTCTTGATCTCTCAAGCTACCCTAAAAGCTTCTTTAGGAGAGTGGAAAACAGCCTGTGCTTTATTGGCCTTGAGCATATATGGGATCATATTATTTGCAGATGAGCCTCGATTTGTTAGCAAGAATGCAATCCATCTTTTCATCCTGAAGAACCCAGTGCCCACTTTATTGGGGGATCTCTACTACTCTGTTCATCAAAGGAATGAAAAGCAAAGGGGAAGATTAGTAAGATGCTGTGCTCCTTTGTTCCATACTTGGCTTCTCAGGCATTTGCCCAGGACAAATGCATTTTTGAACCCTCATCAGCAGAGAAACTGGGCTGGAAGACTTACTACTCTAACTTCAGCTGATATCAGGTGGTGCACCCAAAGCACAAAAGGCAGGGATATCATCATCGGCTGTGGGCATTTTCCCAATGTGCCCCTGATAGGAGTTAAGGGTAGTATCAATTACAACCCTCTGCTGTTCAAAAGACAACTGGGCTATGCACTGGTCCACACTCCTAAGGCACAGGACTTGGTTGAGACTCTTTATTGTGAGAACAAGCCTAATCTGGCTATTGTTAGGCAGGCAGCTTGGGCCTGGGACAATGTGCAGACTAAGGGGGTAACCATCCTGGGGAAGTGTAACAATGTGGCATCAGCACAATACTATGATTGGTCCCATGCCAGGGCTCAATTCTCTGGGATGCCCTTTACTATAGAAGATATGCATGGGCCTTCCACAACACCACCTCCAGCAACTGTCAGCTTAGAGGAGTTTGAGAAGTTGAAAGAGAGAAATGAGAAGCTGACTCAAGCTCTACAGAAGACCCTCTGGGAGAGGAGTGATGGTAGGTTGGATATTGAGAGGTTAGAAAAGTTGAAGGTGGAGCACTTGGCTAGAATTGAGAAGTCTGAAGGTTACATTAAGAAATCTAGGGCTGGAGAACAAATCCTGAAGAATGCTTGCAAGGAAGCCCAATTCCAGAAAGCCAGGACAGACTTGTATCTGAAGGAGAGTCAGGCTAGGTGGGTCAGGATCACCGAGGCTCGTACTCTGGAGGACAAGAGGGTCCAAGACAAGATAGAGCAACTGGAAGCTAGTGCAAAAGAGCAGCAGGAAGCCCTGGCAACATCCCAGAGGGAGATATCAGAGCTGAAGATCAGAGCTGGAGTGAAGAGGTCAAAGGACCAAAGTCAACACAAGAAGCTAACTGCAGCTGTTACTACCCGGAACCTCCTTATCAGGAACCTCACAGAGCGTCCGGCTGATCCTGTGACCGAAGCACTTCTCAAGGAAGTTCGGGAGGATGAGTTTGGTCTTGGTGTTTGACCATTTGCTTGTTGTTGCTTTCATTCCATGTACTTTTATTTTCTTGTAATGTATTTTGACCCCTCAGAGGGCTTGTATTTGTAAACAAACTGTGTACCATTGGCCTTTTGTAATATATGTATTAGTTTGTTCCATCCGAGTTTACTTCGAAAGCAACATCAACAGCATCTTCAAGGGTCTGGAAGGGTCAAAACTGAATGCCAAGCCGGATACCTTGAAAACAAATAAGCATACTGCATTGCATGCTAACCCTTTGTTTGTTTTGTAGGTGTTTGTTTTATTGTTGCTAACTCTGTTGTGATGTTCAGGAACTATTGCTCGACGCCGGGTATTTCCCCTCAACCGTCCGCACCGATATCCAACCCGTAACAACCTTCCGGGCATACAGATGGATCAGATGCAGCAGGACCTTACAGAGGTCAGGAACCAAATGACCAACGAGAGGTTGGAAATGAGGAACCAAATGACACAGTTTATGGAGGTAATGAATAACATGGCTCAAAGCCAGGAGAGGCTCAGAGCACTGGTGGAAGGGAGAAATCAGGAAGATCATCAGCCAGGGACTGCTGGGACTAGCAACAATGAAAGATTCCAACCTCATGTCAATCCCCCAGTCTTTGGACCCCACCTCCATCCAGAGGCCAACATCCCTGTCAATATACAAGGGACTGCCACAGCAGGGAGGGTACTGCAAGAAGACCCCCAGGAAGACCAGTTCACAGTGATGGGAGCCGGGGAAGAAGCTTATGATAGAAGGTTGGATGAGATAGCTGAGAAATTAAGATCCTTAGAGTCTCAAAACTCTTTGGGTTTTGATGTTATGGATATGGGCTTGGTAGATGGGGTCAGGATTCCCCACAAGTTTAAGCCACCATGCTTTGAGAAGTATAATGGGATCTCCTGTCCCCGAACCCATCTACAATCTTTTCTCGGGAGGCTAAAGGCCTATACCATGGACGAGAAGCTGTGGATGTTCTATTTTGAGGATAGCTTGACTGGAGCTTCGAGGGAATGGTATTCCCATCTGACAAGAGAAACTATTAGATGCTGGAAGGACCTGGCAGAGGCCTTCATCAGACAGTATCAGTATAATCTGGATATGGCACCCAATAGGACCCTCCTAATGGGAATGTCACAGTCATCTAGAGAGAGCTTCCGAGAGTATGCTCAAAGATGGAGACAGCTTGTTGCTGCTGTCCAGCCACCTATGTCAGAAAGGGAGATGGCTGATATGTTCATGAACACCCTTCAGGGGACTTACATTGATAGGCTAGCTGCCTTCTCATCTACCAGCTTTGCAGATGTAGTCATAGTCGGGGAGAGAATTGAAAGCCTATTGAAGATGGGTAAGATCTCAGACAACGGTGCAAGCTTATCCAGTAATGCAAGAAAGCCTTTTGCGGGCCCAAGAAGAACTGGTGAGACCAATGCCATCCACACCAACAGGGGCAGGCCCCAATATGATCATAGATCTGTGGCAGCAGTCACCATTCCCGCTCCAGCTCATCCACAACCAGCCTATCAACCTCCGCAGCAAAACTATCAGCAACAACCTCAGTACCATCAACAAAATCAGTATCCTCCGAGAAATTACAACAACAGTAACACCAACAACAATAACCAGCAAAGGCCATTCCAGCAGAGGCCATCTCAAGCCAACAGGGTGATCGATCCGATCCCTATGCCATATGCTACATTGCTGCCACAACTCCTGAAACTCAACCTAGTTGAGCTAAGGACATTGGCACCTCCAGATCCCAACAGTCTACCCAGGAATTATGACTCCAACGCCAGATGTGCTTTTCATTCAAATGCACCTGGCCATAGTACAGAAAAGTGCAGAGCCTTGCACATGAAGGTACAAGACCTGGTAGACTCTAAGGCCCTGAATTTCGCACCACCACCCAATGTCAACAAAAATCCTATGCCACACCACGGAGGTCCCAGAATCAACGCTATTGAAGAAGACAAGCCGTCTTATTTGATAACCAGTGTGGGTCAGATTCGGACACCGTTGGTAGAGATTAAGGCTCAGCTCCTCGAATGTCACATGTTCCCGGGGTGTGAGTTAGGGTGTGCTTACTGCAATATTTCAGTAAATGGGTGCGATAACCTGAGGAATGGCATAGATGGTCTCATTCAGAGTGGCCAACTTCAAATCACCACATCATTTCCAACAAATCCAGCAATCTCATCAGCAACAATTCTGGTATCTCCTACAACTGCAGCAACCATTGTTCCTGACAATTCTTCGGCTTCATCAACAAGTACTTCATCTATCATCTCAACTGATCAGCTATCAATAAATTTTCCTTCTACAACTTCAGCACCACTCCAGTTTGAATCTCCTACAACAACAACGTCCATCCTTCCGACAATATCTCCTACAACATCAGCAACAAATCATGAAGATGTCTCAACTGTCACAATATTTTATGATCCTGAAAACAACTCTGCCTACAACTCAGAAAGTGCTGCTCCCATCAGAGCACCAGTCACAATTTATTATGATCCACAGACTATCACAGTCCCTTCTGCAGCTGCCATCAGTCCAGTCACTGTCACAGTGCCTGGACCAGTACCTTATGAAAGCAGTAGGGCCATCCCTTGGCACTACGGCTCTGACATATACTGTGAAGGAAAGAAAATCACTCTTGAACCATCAACACCTGCACCACAAATAGACAATGTGGGAGGAGGCGGAGGCTTCACTCGAAGCGGACGTCTCTTTGCTCCACAAATTCAAAGACCCACTGCCGAAGCAGAAGCTGCTGCCAAGGCAAAAGGAAAGAGCCCGGTGCAGGAAGATCAAGCTGTTAAGGAAGCTTTGAAAACACCATTCGATCAAGAAGTTGATGAGTTCATGAGAATCATCAAAAAGAGTGATTACAAAATAGTGGATCAGCTTCACCAGACGCCATCCAAGATCTCTATACTATCATTGCTTATGTGCTCCGAAGCCCATCGGAATGCACTACTCAAAGTCTTGCACGCAGCTTACGTGCCTGAAGAGATCACCGTCAATCAGTTGGAAACCGTGGTTGGAAATGTTACTGCTAGCAATGGGCTAGGGTTCACCAATACTGACTTGACAACGGAAGGCCGCAACCATAACAAGGCCTTGCACATCACCATGGAATGTAAAGGTGCAGTCCTTTCCCATGTGCTGGTAGACACAGGGTCATCCCTTAATGTCTTACCGAAAAAGGCCCTGGTGAAGCTAGAGTATGAAGGATTAGCATTGCGTCCCAGTGACCTGGTAGTAAGAGCCTTTGATGGTTCTAAGAGATCGGTTCTGGGAGAAATTGAGCTGCCTGTGACGATTGGCCCACAAACTTTTAAAACGATCTTCTACGTGATGGACATTCAGCCTGCCTACAGCTGTTTGTTGGGTAGACCATGGATTCATGCCGCTGGCGCAGTAACGTCCACCCTTCACCAGAAGTTAAAATTTGAGTGGGAAGGCCAAGTCGTTACTATCTGTGGGGAGGAGGATATATTTGTTAGCCATCTGGCTACTTATAAGTATATTGAGATGGATGGGGAGATCCATGAAACGATGAGTCAAGGATTTGAGGCCTTGAATGTTAATGAAGCATCTGCTGTATCTGGAATCTCCATGTCATCTTATCAACAAGCCCAGAAGGTTGTTGAGGAAGGAACTGCCCAAGGCTGGGGCAAGGTTTTATCTGTGGAGGAGAAGAAAGACAAATTTGGGTTGGGTTACAGACCAACTCAACAAAATCAAGCAGAGGCCGCTGAGAAGCCCAGTTTTGTCAGTGGGGGGATGCTCACCCCTGATGCTATCAACAATTTGGAAGACGAGCTGGAAGAAGAACGCAATCTGGAGAATTGGATTCGTCCAAAGATCCCGGGGAGCAGTATCTCAAACTGGTCTTCCCAGGAAATTATAAGAGTTACTCATGCAGAGTAATTATTATTTCCTGTATTTTTATAGCATGCATCAAAGTCTTGCATCTTGCCCAAGATGACAAGGCTCATTTTGTAATCGGGCCATCTGTACTTTTTGTGCAACAAGATTAATTAATGAAATATCAGACATCTTTTTGCAAATGAGTCTTTTTCTTTTCCGCTCACTGTTTTTCCATTTTTCTTTTTGTACAAAAAATAAATGGCGATGTTTTCAAAATGATAACTTTATTTCACTTTTTTAAACAAGATTAAAATCAATCACTAAAATGAACAAACTGAACCCTTGCAGAGAGTGCCTTCCAGACAGCACCGACAACAGCACGGCTACGACTTCGTATGACTTTGACAATCCGATCAATCAAGCTGATGAAGGGGTTGAAGAAGAATGTGAGCTTCCTGAAGGGCTAGCCAGGTTGTTGAGACAAGAGGAAAAGGTTATTACTCCTCACCAGGAGGAGGTTGAAGTGATCAATCTTGGTACAGAGGAAGACGTGAAAGAGGTTAAAATCGGGGCCTGCCTGCAAGACTCAGTGAAGAGACAACTGATTGATCTGCTTCGAGAATATGTGGATGTGTTTGCTTGGTCTTATCAAGATATGCCAGGGTTGGACACCGACATTGTTGTGCACAAGCTGCCTTTGAGAGAAGAATGCCCACCGGTTAAACAGAAGTTGCGCCGTACTCGCCCGGACATGGCAATGAAGATCAAGGAAGAGGTACAAAAGCAGTGGGACGCCGGGTTCCTTGCTGTAACTAGCTATCCGCCGTGGGTTGCTAATATAGTACCTGTGCCTAAGAAAGACGGAAAAGTAAGGATGTGTGTTGACTACCGGGATCTGAACAGAGCCAGCCCAAAAGATGACTTTCCATTACCTCACATTGATGTATTGGTGGATAACACGGCTCAGTTCTCGGTATTCTCCTTCATGGACGGATTTTCAGGATACAATCAGATCAAGATGTCACCTGAAGACATGGAGAAGACAACCTTCATTACACCTTGGGGCACGTTCTGTTACAAAGTGATGCCATTCGGACTGAAGAATGCTGGTGCAACATATCAACGGGCTATGGTGACGTTGTTCCACGATATGATCCACAATGAAATAGAATGTTATGTGGATGACATGATCGCCAAGTCCCTTACTGAAGAAGATCACCTGGTGAATCTGCTGAAGCTATTCAAGCGTCTAAGGAAGTACCAACTGAAGCTGAACCCCAACAAATGCACATTTGGGGTGCGATCTGGCAAGCTGCTGGGCTTTATTGTAAGCGAGAAGGGGATTGAAGTTGACCCTGATAAAGTCAAAGTTATTCAAGAGATGCCTGCACCGAAAACAGAGAAAGAAGTTCGAGGGTTCTTAGGTCGATTGAACTACATTTCGCGGTTCATATCTCACCTTACAGCAACCTGTGAACCTTTGTTCAAGCTGTTAAGAAAAGAACAGACGGTCAGGTGGAATGAAGACTGCCAGAAGGCTTTTGACAAGATCAAAGAATATTTGCAAGAACCTCCAATCCTTATGCCTCCAGTTGAAGGAAGACCTCTGATAATGTACTTGACAGTATTAGAAGAGTCAATGGGGTGTGTGCTGGGCCAGCATGACGAGTCTGGTCGAAAAGAGTATGCAATATACTACCTAAGCAAAAAGTTTACCGACTGTGAACAACGTTATTCACTGCTCGAGAAAACTTGCTGTGCTTTAGCGTGGGCTGCTCGCCGACTGAGACAGTATATGTTGACCCACACTACTTTGTTGATATCAAAAATGGACCCAGTCAAGTACATTTTCGAGAAGCCAGCTCTTACCGGACGGGTTGCAAGATGGCAGATGATTCTCACAGAATATGACATCCAGTACACTTCTCAGAAAGCCATCAAGGGCAGTGTATTGTCTGAATATCTTGCTGAGCAACCCATTGATGACTACCAGCCTATGAGATTTGACTTCCCTGATGAAGACATCATGTTCATTAAAACAAAAGATCATGAAGAGCCTATTCACACTGAAGGGCCTGACCCGGAAGAAGAATGGACTATGATGTTTGATGGGGCTGTTAACATGAATGGTCGTGGTGTTGGTGCAGTACTCATTTCACCAAAAGGAGTTCACATGCCTTTCTCGGCAAAACTCACTTTCAACTGCACTAACAACGAAGCTGAATACGAAGCTTGCATTATGGGCCTTGAGGAAGCCATTGACCTCAGGATCAAGACATTGACCGTATTCGGAGATTCAGCTCTGGTAGTTAATCAAACCAACGGAAAATGGTACACCCACCAGGATCATCTGATACCTTACAGGGATTATACAAGAAGGTTGTTGACTTTCTTCACAACAGTCAAGCTTGAGTATATCCCTCGGGACGAGAATCAGTTTGCAGATGCTCTGGCTACCATTTCATCCATGATCAAAGTTCAGGCTGCCAACTTTGTACCTCAGATTTCAGTGTCCAGACTTGATAGACCAGCTTATGTATTTGCAGCAGATGTTGTCAAAGATGATAAGCCTTGGTTCCATGACATTAAGTGCTTCTTGGAAGATCAAACATACCCACCTGGGGCATCTTCCAATGATAAGAAGACTTTGAGAAGGCTTGCTGGTAGTTTCTTTCTGAACACTGATGGGTCTTTATACAAGAGAAACTTTGATATGGTACTCCTCAGATGCGTTGATAGAACGGAAGCAGACTTGTTAATGCACGAGGTGCACGAAGGATCCTTTGGTACCCATGCAGGAGGTCATGCCATGGCTAAGAAATTGCTAAGATCAGGATATTACTGGATCACGGTGGATGCAGACTGTTGTGCTTACGCCAGAAAATTCCATAAATGCCAGATCTATGCAGATAAGGTGCATGTGCCTCCCAATCCTTTGAACATAATGTCTTCACCATGGCCCTTTGCTATGTGGGGCATTGATATGATTGGCAAGATTGAGCCAACTGCTTCAAATGGCCACAGATTCATCTTGGTCGCCATTGATTATTTCACCAAGTGGGTTGAAGCAGCCTCATATGCAAATGTTACAAGACAAGTGGTAGCCAGATTTCTGAAGAAAGATATCATATGTCGATATGGAGTTCCCGAGCGAATCATTACTGATAATGGTTCCAATCTAAATAACAAAATGATGGCTGAGTTATGCCGGGACTTCAAGATCCAACACCACAATTCTTCTCCTTACAGGCCAAAGATGAATGGCGCTGTTGAGGCGGCCAATAAGAATATCAAGAAGATTGTGCAGAAGATGGTAGTCACCTACAAAGACTGGCATGAAATGCTGCCATTTGCCTTGCATGGGTACCGCACGTCAATCAGAACATCCACTGGGGCAACACCGTATCAGCTTGTATATGGTATGGAGGCAGTCCTACCTGTTGAAGTTGAACTACCCTCCCTACGGGTACTGATGGATGTTAAGCTGAACGAAGCAGAATGGGTCCGGTCCCGATACGAACAACTGAGTCTGATTGAAGAGAAAAGATTGGCTGCAATCTGTCATAGGCAGTTGTATCAGAAAAGAATGAAGAGAGCCTTCGATCAGAAAGTCAGGCACCGAGAGTACCAAGTAGGAGATCTTGTGTTGAAGAGAATCCTCCCTCCTCATACAGACCACAGGGGCAAATGGACTCCAAATTATGAAGGACCATTTGTTGTAAAGAAAGTTTTCTCTGGTGGAGCACTGATGCTCAGCACCATGGATGGTGAAGATTTCTCGTCCCCTGTAAATTCAGATGCAGTTAAAAAATACTTCGCATAAAAATGACCCGCTGGACATAAAAACAGAATGTAAGTCCAGGCAAAAATAGGGCATCCCGGCGAGTCAAAAACAGAATAAAAGACTCGGGAAAAAATAAGGGAAAATAAGCAAAAAATGTACACTCGCTGAGTTGAAAAGCCGCATTGGACAGCTCAGGCAAAAATGGGTATCCCGATGGATTGAAAACCCGAAAGGGCGGTCCATACAAAATAAGGGAATAAGCGAACAACTGCAGTCTGAATTCGTCTGTATTCGTTTACAACTTGGTAAGCTTCGAAAGGATCAAGCTTCAATCAGAATCGACCCTCTCCAGAAAGCAAGACGAGAAGAGCGTCAAAAGTCATACGAGTCATAGCGAAAGAGGGAGTTCCTTTGAAAGCGTCGTCAACATCGCCAGCATTTTTCTTCTCAATTTGTAACAATCTCCTCATTTCAGGAGATATGTCTCCTTGACTGTATCTTGCCAATTCAGGGCACATGAATTAATAAAATCAGATTTTTCAGTCATGTCTCGTCTTATACATTTTTATTTGCAAAGAATGCCTGATGTCTCTAAAAAACTAATTGCATGAGTACAGATTCTTTTCTCTAAAAACACGTGCTTGCAGGAAATATGCTTACTCTCAGGAGTATCTAAACTCCTATGACGGAATCCAGTAAAGGATACCTCGGGACCATTTGTGCGTTTCCTTATCTTTGCAGGATTGCAGGTATCCAGAACGCCTCTTGGGGCATGCAAGCTACATCCCAGCAAGCTGGCAAATCAACACTCATTCTTGGCACCAGAGGTGCTTCCTCCCCAGCCGAGTTGCCACCGATAACTTCTCCCAGCTAAGTTTCCACTTGTCAATTTCCCCAGCCGTAGTGCCGATCATTCTTCCTCAGCAGAATGCAAAATCCAGGGGATCATCTCCCCACAGAATCCTCAGCCTCTATTCAGAAGAGCAACGCATGAAGGAGTCACAACAGAGTACAGAAGGCTTCTACAAGCCCCAGCTGGGTCCCTCATTACCAGGATGGGTCTATCAGTGACTTATCTCCCCAAGCAGATACATCTCTTCGGATCCACCAGTGATCTCATCCCCAGCTGGGATATTCACTTCAGACAGATCGACCAGAGATCTTCGCGACAATGGGATCCGAATCCCGGTTTGGTATCTTTGCATAATCATGGCATTTGCATCATATTCACCCACAAAGCGTAGCATTCCGTCTAATACGGAGCATTACGGCAAAAATCAAACATAGCATAATCATAAGCCATGATTGAATCAAACACTTGTGAATAATAACCATTCATCAGAATGCAGAATACTTTCCCCAAAATCCCCACCAGAGTCCCCAGCAAAAGCAGTTGCCTCACAATTCACAGACCCCAGTATATACTCCTTTTAACACCCGTCCGTGTCATCACTCCCCAGTAAAGTCGCCGAACACTCTTTACAAACAAGACCACCCGTATTACAGATACTTCCTGACACCCGTCCGTGTCATATCCCCAGCGGAAAGCCAAAAACGTCCTCTTCGCACTCACATATACTTGTGTATACATTTCCTTGACATCCGTCCATGTCACTTTTCCCAACACAGTAATACAAACACTTTGTATACCAGATACTTGTTTATACTATACTCTTCTCCTTTTGACACTCGTCCGTGTCACCCTCCCCAGCAGATAAACACTCATCTATACATACTCATACTTGTTTCACTTTTACAGATGCTCGTCCGTATCTTGTATATGCCATGTATATCCCCACAGATTCGGCATTGGTCCATGTTCTTTGTTAACCAGTTGGTACTCGTCCGTACCATCATCTCAGAATATGCGTCAAGTGTTTGTTTCTACATGATACTCGTCCGTATCTTTAATCCATACACTGTGTCAAACACTTATGTCTTCTTGAAAATAGACACTTGTCTGTGTCTACTATTCCCCAGAAGAGTCCTTTCAGATTCAACACTCGTCCGTATCATCATCTCTGAACACGTGTCAGTATTTGTTTCTACCCGATACTCGTCTGTATCGTAGTCTTAAGGATACTCGTCCGCATCTTTAATCTATACACAAACCCCTAAACACTTATACCTTTTGTTTCTTGGATAGAAACACTCGTCCGTGTTTACTATTCCCTAGTAGGTCACTCGTAAAACAAAGTTTTCCCTCTTATCTGACACTCGTCCTGTGTCATGATAAGCCTTGAGAGCAGCCGTACTCTGCTAGGTGGTCGTCCTCCACCTCTTGATGGTCGTCCTCCATCATGCTCATCCGATGGCCGTCCCCATCGTTGATTTTTAGCAGCCGTCCCCTGCTAGGTGGTCGTCCCCCACCCCTTGATGATCGTCCTTCATCATTTTATCCAATGGCCGTCCCCATTGTTGATTTTGGTTATCTGGCATTTATCTTATGTCATGACAAACCTTGAGAGCAGCCGTCCCCTGCTAGGTGGTCGTCCTCCACCTCTTGATGGTCGTCCTCCATCATGCTCATCCGATGGTCGTCCCCATCGTTGACCTTTTATCCGGCATTCGTCCTATGTCGCGATATTTTCGGCAGCCGTACCCTGCCTGGTGGTCGTCCTCCACCTTAGATGAATGTCCCTCATCTTAACCCCAACAGAGAAGCCGTCCCCTGCTAGGTGATCGTCCTTCACCTTTGATGACCGTACCTCATCATCTGTTTATTTCATTTATTCTTTAACCCGATGGCCGTCCCCGTCGTGGTCCCCTTTCTTTTTAGCCCGATGGCCGTCCCCATCGTCGGTTACTTTGCTTTATGAACTTGATGGCCGTCCCCATCATGTTTCATTAATTCCCAGAGAATCTTACAACTTTATCTTGATGGCCGTCCCCATCATAATCTCTTATTTTTCCCAGCTAGTCGGTCGTCCCCGTCTTGGCTTTACCTTTTATCCCCAGCATGTCGGCCGTCCCCGTCATTGCTTTATTTCCCACACTTTTCCCCAGCATGTCGGCCATCCCCGTCATTGCTATTTACCCAGCAGTCGTCCTCTGCTCGACGGTCGTCCTCCGTCGCCCACACTTTACAATGTACTTTATTTTCTTTTACAATCTATATCCCTTTTCTTCTTCATTTCTGTGAGTGCAAATTTTGGACTGTCTTTGGTATTCAACTACAAGTTATCTTGTTTGCCTGTTAAGCCATAGCTTACATCCTGCACAGCTAACTCATGTTTGAATAGGGGCAGCTGTAAACACCCCAAATTTGCCCTCACCCATTCACACCATGGCTTGTGATCATTTCATATGCATGAGCTCAATCATACCATCTCATATCACATTTTTTGATTCATTGCACTGGTTCTAAGTCATCTGCATCTAGGGTTTGTGATCTGAGCAATCCAGGAGCTTCTTGAGCCACTCCAAAGGCCATCAATCACTTCAAAGGGGTCCATGTGTGTTCTTATATCATATTACATCCTCTCAAAGTCAAGAATGCCAAAGAATCACAAGAACTGGGATTGGTATGGAAGCAGAGTCAGGTTTAACTGCACAGATGACCTAAAATTAGGGTTTTGGTTTCAGAGGCCATAACCTCAAATTTTTTGGTCATTCTTGTTTCCATTGGCCTCTATATGGTATAGGGAGTATGCATATCAATTTTCATGAAGAAATTCCATGGGGAAGTCATCTGATCAAGAGTTGACTTCTCAGACAAGTCAGTGTAAAATCAGGGCATCTGAGGCCCCCAATAACTCAACCAAGGGGTGATCTTCATCATTTTGAGTGTTTATGATCTTTATTTGATCATGGAAGAAGGTTGAAGTTCACAAAATTCAAGAATTACAAGTTTTTTGCAAAGTTGACTTTTTAGGGCATGGTTGACTTTTCATGAAATGTCATTTTATGCCACTTTTTCAACCCTTGCTTTTTGATCCAAAAATGCTTCAAATGGAAAAACTTTGGTCATGAAAGTTATAGATTAGATCTTTCCCTTTTCAAAAAGTACAAGAACATGATCTAATTCATTTTGGATCAAAAGTTATGGTGTGTCAAAGTTGGCAAAAATCACTAATTTTCAAGATATGCCTCAAATGAGAAACTTGCAAAAACTTTGTACCAAGGCATTTGTAACTTCTAATTCATGTCTAACCATTACACAAACATCACATGTGACCTAAAAATCAGATTTGAACCAAAATTTCTCATGTTTCATGGTTTGTATAGCAAGATCTTTTCATATGAACCAAAAGTGATCAACTTGCAAAAACCATCATCACACCTCACCCACTTGTTGCCTTGGCTGCTGAACCAGCCCTAACATCTCCCCACACCATGCTGCGCCAGCCCACACACTTGTACTATCCTAGGGCTCAACCCATGCTTTCCTTACACCAAAGTTGACATTTTACAAAAGGCACCTTACCAATCAATAAAGGCCAAGTCACATCATCTGACCAATGAGATTAATTTATGCAAAGAAAATGCTAGCCATTTCATACATCAAGCCAGGCTGAAACACACAAGATCATCACATTCACAAACTCACTCCATCAAGCAAAACCCTTTGAATCTCTTTACATAGCTCACAAACACAAAAACCAACTCCACTGATCAACTCACCTTGCTTCACTGAGCCAAAACCAGCAAGACATAAGCCTGAACCAAGCAAGAACTGAGCTTCACCATTTTTCATTCTCAAAGCCAGAACTTTTGAATCTCATTTTCCAGCCATCAAACACCCCATTTCTCTTCACCAGCAAGTCAAACACACTCAAAGGAGCAAGAATCCACCATTGGAATAGCTTGAAACTTCACAAATCCTGACTGTGAAACCTGTTACACCAGAACACTTCTCTTCAAACCAGCCATCCACAAGAACTTTGAAGCTTCTCTTTGAGTTCAAGGGAGTCAAAGAAGTTCATTTGCACACAAAGGAGGCTCTGAAAGCTCAGTATTGAAGCTTCCCAGCTCAGGTATGACCATGGATTTTTTTCTCCCAAAGCTTGCATTTTAAGTTATAAATTGATTGCTTATGTCTTGCTGGTCATGGGGATACTCTTAGAATCGAAAATGAGTAAGAAATGAGTTTGTATTGTTACTCTGAAATTTCACCCGTGGAATTTGTTTCCTTCGATTTGCTTGTTTCTTGGGGTTTAAATGATGTTTGAGGGTGGATTCGTGTCTTAGGTTGTTAGAGGATCACTTGGCTGTGTTTAATTTGATGTTTAGAAGCCTGAATCAGGATCTAGGGTTTTGTTGTTGCCGGAGAAGATGACCGGAGCTTCCCTCCGGTCACCTGAATGTTATTAGCCCTAATCCCAGTCATTAAGTCCATTTGAATCTCATGCGTTAGATGGCCTGACTTTGTTGACTTCCCGCGTGCACGTATGGCCCAGATTCGTTCATTTGCCCTAATCCCCTTTAGTTAGTTTAATTAATCATAATTAAATTAATTTAATCAGGACCAACCTAGGCCACTAGATCTGGCGCGCAGTCAACAGTTTCAAACCCAGAGTAAATCCTAGCCCTCCATTCAGTTGACTTCAGTTTATTTCATTTTATTTTCATATTTTTCTCATTTGTTTTATACAATTTATTTAAAATAGTAAAAATTGTTTAAAAATTATGAAACTTTTTGTCAAGAGTTTCATTAATTTTTAAAACACCAAAAATATTTTTATTTTCATTTTTAGCATTAAAAAAGTATTTTTTAATTATTTAAAAGTTTATTTTTAGTTAATTAATGAAAATTAATTTATTAAAAATACTTTTAGGTATTTAAAAATCACCCAAAAATTCATGAAATGTTTTAAGACATTTAGAAACATTGTCCAACCTTCAAACCAAATTTATTTTTTGATCTTGATGCATTTTGAGGATTTTTCATTGAATTAAAATCATTTTGATGCATTATTTTGATCCAAAGTTCCAAAAATCATTTCTGCCTATCCATGAAGAGTTGGACCTTGATTCTTTTTGCATTGCATTGTGTTTAGCATGTAGTTTATGAGATTAAATGGTCATGATTTGATCTTTCATTTTCATTTTGTTTGGTAATTTTCTTGTTTGGGAACCCTAAAACCCTATCAAACTTGTGAAAACCATAACTTGAACTTGGTTAGGAGTTGAAACTTCTTCTTTGGGCAGTGAGTTAGTATAGGATTAGGGGTCCTTTGAGTGCATTTTCAATTTTTTATAATGTTGTTTGCTTCTGATTTTGGTTTTTGTTTGATGTATTGTTCATAAACCCTAATTTGGGTTCCCATATGCATCCATCTTGCATTCTCTTGCATAACATGACTTGCCATGACACTTCAAGCATCCATTTGATTCATTTGACATCATAAGACATATTGAAAGCATGTTTGATCATTGCATCATGTATTTGCCATGTTGCATGCCATATGCATCTCATAACTTTTCATGTATGTCCATGCTTCTTAACTTGCTTCATTTGCATTCATGAGCTTGTATGATCATTTCCATGTGCTGCCTCATATTTGTAGCATATCATAGCATCATTAGCATCATGTAAATGCCTCTGGTTTTGTTTCTCATCATACCATTTCATCTCATTTTGCATTGCATTGCATTTCTTTTCTAACCTTTCAGGTGGTAAGTGACTTTGAGAAGTGAATTTGCCTTCACTTCTCATAACTTCTCTCCATCTCTTTTATGCATCCTTGCTGCATTTTTGTATGTGTTTGAGATTGAGCTTGCTCATTCTTCTCCTTCTTACTTTCTTTCTTCAAGTGACTTGACTTCTTGAATGAAGCAAGTTGCTTTGCTTCTCTTGATCCTTTCATCTGCTTCCTGGTGGTTCCATTGAAGATCCTTCTTGCAAACCTCACAAACCTTAGGAACAACCAAGCATGACAATGATTAGGGTTTTGATTAGTCCCCCACTTAGTTTTACCTTTGTGTCTCTTTGAGTCTTCTCTCCTCATCTCATAATCAGGGACTAAACCCTAAAGGCTTTAAGGCTTTGTGATTAAGCTTATGCCTGCATCCTTCTATTAGGATGGGGTGTATAACTTTAATCCTAAGTGTTAAACCCTTAAGGTGTTTAAATCTCTTAATCAATTCACTTAATAACTATCAAGACATCACACTTGTAACTTGGGCCTTGCATTAGGGTTCTAATTCTTCCTTAATTGGTTAAGAAGGACTAACCCTAGTGTTAATGGACAAGTCCCCCTCAAGTTGTCTTATAAACCCTAAAAATCACTTCATCATCATATCATTAAATAAAATCCACTTAATCAAAGGCTTGTTTTGTCATGAGTTTAATCCCTAATCATGGATTAAGTTGGGGAGCTTTCCTCAGCTTAAACATTCCCATCTATTATCCTTCTATTAGGATGGTGTAATGAGTCTGTTTAATCCTTGGTTATGGCTTAATCTCATTACTCAACACTAAACAAAAACACTAAAAACATCTAAATAATCACAAGTAGGTTAATGATCTTAATCCTACATCAAAGGTAATTAAGTGTGAGAATCTGACTTCACACTTAAGGTATCCTCATTACCCCTAATCAGAGGGAAGATGTGATGAGTTTACTAAATCCATTGGTTTAGGCTTAAGCTCATTAACTTATGACAAACTTTCAAAAGCAATAAAAGATTGAAAGCTCAAAAACAAACAATAATCGTCTCCTCCGGGATTCTTTTCTCATCTCATTCACTCATAAACGAGAACTTGCTTCTTCCGTCTAATGCAAGACAGTTTGCATTTGTGCCAGACAGATCATACACTTGAGCATAGATAAGTAAGCAGTTCATCAGTCAATTCATCTTTCAGTCTCTTTGGGTCGAACTACGGTGCTCTGACTTCCTCATTGCACGAGAGGATACGTAGGCATAACTTAACAGTTATCGAACAAAAATCTCTGTATATTCCCCCTCTTTTCAGCTTCATTTCTTAGCCTCATATTCTTGAGCATTTCACTCTGTTCTTACACTGACACTATACATATTACACTTCACTTCTCTTACACTGACACATGTACACTTTTTTTTTAGTTATTTTATACACAGATTGCACTGACACTACCCCTTTAAAACACAAATCTTTTAAGCGTGGATCCCGTCGAGTACGACGGACAATCTGGGTGCTAATACCTTCCCAGGTTGTAACCAACCCCCTTTCTCAGTCTCTCTGGTTCGCAAACCGTCTTATCCATCTTTTTCTAGGTTTATGCAGCATTACCTTTCCTCCGGGATAAAAATGCCTAGCTGGAGACTCTTTTCATCTCCAGTGAGTTCACTCATGTGTGTTCTCATTGTCCCTTACGCCGACCGTTCGCGTCTGTACCTTTATTTGGGCCACAGTCCCATTTATCGGGAGCGACACATGGCATGAGAGATTGTATATAATATGAATAAATGCAAGCATAACAGTACATAGAATGAAAAATATATAAATTGATAAAAATGGAGAAATTTTGGAATTAGAAATGCATTGCATAAGGTAATTGAAAATGAAATTACATTAATGAAAATACGGTACGAAATTGTTTGCGAAAAAAATAAACTAACTAGAAACGAAAACAATGAGAAAAATAAACTAAATCACTTATAGCATTTTCAAAAGCGTTTCTTCAAATTTTCGATTGCGGAGTTCAAGTGATAGAATTGTTCGCAGGTTATGTCAGTCAAACCTATAATGTCCAATCGCATGCTCTTAATGTCTTCTTTAAATGAATTTATGTCAGTTTGGTAAGCTTCAAGAGTGTTCATGATATTCTGTAAGTTGTTAGCATAATCTACTTGATTCACTTCAGGGGTTTCATTTACTTCGTCAGTGTGGTCAATGTCATGGTAACCAGGAGGTGTCTCAGGGTCAGTTTCGACATCGGTCATTGTATCATCTTTTATCTTGTAAGACTGAGGTGTTTCAGGAGTGGATGGATAATCAGGTGGGGTTAACTCATAAAGCCAGTTATCCTTATTGTGAACACTTACTCTAGCATGGTTTGGCAATGTGAACAGGGTTACTACCTCGTTCCGGATTAGGTACTCAAAAGGTGGATGTCCTAAATTCCTTATGATATGTCTATTAAAGCAGAAGTTAAGATTCATAGGACGGATGTTACCTAAAAGGTTGCACCTGTGCAATTGGTACCTAAGTCCTAAAGCATCAGCAATCATGGTTACAAGACCTCCTACTAATATAGGTAATTCAGGTTCTTCTTGGATACGGGTGAAGGTTTGCATCATGAAAGGTACACCATTAACAGACTGTCCATTAGTGAAGCATGACATAATAAATATCTCATCTTTAGAAACTCCGGTAATGTTTTCTTCTTTTCCAAAGAAGGTGTGGGCAAGGATTTTATGGAAGTAACGGAGAGCAGGGTTATGGATCTCATCATTATTCATGCTATTTGGTTCAGGGTGGTAGTTTCCGGTTAAAGTTCCCCAAAAGAAATCTAGCTCAATATCCATCAATTCTACCTGTGTGGTAGTAAAAGAAAATGGTCCACTAGGGAATCCTAATAAGTCAGCTAGTTCTTTATGGTTAAAGTCATATTCTATTCCAAATAGGCGGAAACTAATAAATCCTTTCCTAAATCCAAAACCGCGATCAGGTAGGTAAATTAAGGAGCTAAGGAACTCAAGGGTGAGCTCGCGGTAAGTCACAAACTTATGTTGGATCAATGCATTCTCCCATCCGAGTCGGTTAAACAAGTACATGATGCTATCATGTATACCTAGGGTTTCCATAGTCTGATCATCCGGGTACAGGGTCAAATCCATTTGCCTCTGTGATAACTCTTCAAACTTCATTCTTTGGTTCCTACCTCTAAATTTGGTTTCCATATGGTTAATCGGTTGGTTAGCCATGGTCAGTGCAAATATGGAGGAAACAAATCAGGGGAAGAAGGAAAGTGGAAAAGACTTTTAGAAAATCTGTAAAAAGTGATTTAAGATAAAAATAAGAAAATGAAATGCATAATGTAATGGCAATAATAGTAATATAAAATAAAACTATAAAATGACAAGACAAATAAACAAATAGTAAAATGATAAATAACAATATGCTAAAAAGAATAGTTTAAATAATTAAAGGAGTAAATGGGTTGCCTCCCACTAAGCGCTGTTTTTATCGTCTAAAGCCTGACGTAATGCTTAGGTTTAGATTAATCAGGGGAATCAGTGGACAACTCTAAAAGCCTTAGATTAATTGCATAATCTCTATTTTCAACTTTATGATAATGTTTTAAACGTTGTCCGTTTACTATGAATGGTTCACTATTCCTACCCTTAATTTCTATTGCTCCACTCGGGAATACTTTAATTATTTCAAAGGGTCCTGACCATCTAGATTTTAATTTTCCAGGAAAGAGCCTAAGTCTTGAATTAAAGAGGAGTACAACGTCTCCCACACTAAATTCTTTCCTAGATAGGCGTTTATCATGCCATCGCTTAGTTCTTTCTTTATATATCTTAGCATTCTCATAAGCATCTAGCCTTAATTCTTCTAATTCGTTAATGTCTAGGATTCGCTTTTCTCCTGCAGCATTATAGTTTATATTGAGAGTTCTAATCGCCCAATAAGCTTTGTGTTCTAGTTCTACCGGGAGGTGACAAGATTTTCCATAAACTAGTTTGAAAGGGGTAGTACCTATGGGTGTCTTGTAAGCGGTCCTATAAGCCCATAAAGCTTCATTAAGTTTAGATGACCAATCTTTCCGAGATATGGCGACAGTCTTTTCTAAGATTTGTTTAATTTCTCTGTTCGAGACTTCGACTTGTCCACTTGTTTGTGGGTGATATGGTGTAGCCACACGGTGTCTTACTCCATACTTAGATAGTAATTTGTCAAAGATTTTTGAAATGAAGTGTGAGCCACCGTCACTTATGACGAGTCTAGGCACACCAAATCTGGGAAAGATTATATTTTTGAAAAGCTTTATTACTACTCGTGTATCGTTTGTAGGAGAAGCTATAGCTTCAATCCATTTCGAAACATAATCAACAGCTACGAGTATGTAATTATTACCGAAAGATGATGGGAATGGTCCCATGAAATCTATTCCCCAAACGTCAAAGATTTCTACTTCTAATATTCCTTTTTGAGGCATTTCATCTCTTCTTGAAATATTACCGATGCGTTGACACCGATCGCAATTTATAACAGCGATGTGGACATCCTTCCATAGATTAGGCCAGAATAGGCTGGCTTGCAAGATTTTTGCACAAGTCTTGGAAGTGCTTGCATGTCCACCATAAGGAGATGAATGGCATTGAGCAATGACATCTTCTATTTCTTCTTCGGGAATACATCGACGAAAGATTCCATCGGGTCCTCTTTTGAACAATAATGGTTCATCCCAATAGTAATGTTTCAGATTGTGAAAGAATTTATTTTTCTGCTGATAGGTTAGATCGGGTGGAAGAGCTCCTGCGGCTAGGTAGTTGACAATGTCAGCGTACCATGGCAGTCCTACAGTTGTCTGGATTGTTTCCACGGGTTCTGGTTCATTTATGTCTAACTGAACTAGGTCGCTTCCTATTTGTGCTATCAGCTGTTCATACGGAAAATCATCGTTAATCGGCACTTGTTCGGGTTTAATACCTTTTATTCTAGATAAATGGTCCGCTACGACGTTTTCAGTACCTTTTTTATCTTTTATTTCTAGATCAAACTCTTGTAAGAGTAAAATACATCTCAAGAGTCTTGGTTTAGCATCTTTCTTAGTTAATAAATATCGGATAGCAGCATGGTCTGTGTAAATAATTATTTTCGCTCCAACTAGGTAAGAACGGAATTTGTCAAGCGCAAAGACAACTGCTAACAATTCTTTTTCGGTAGTGGCGTAGTTCATCTGGGCAGAATCTAAGGTTCTACTAGCATAATAAATCGCATGAAGTTTCTTTTCCTTCCTCTGGCCTAGAACTGCGCCTACAGCATAGTCACTCGCATCGCACATGATTTCAAAAGGTAATCTCCAGTCAGGGGGTTGCATGATTGGTGCGGTGATGAGGGTTGTTTTTAGAGTTTCGAATGCTTTAAGACAATCTTCATTGAATATGAACTCAGCGTCTTTCATTAATAAACCAGTAAGAGGTTTAGTGATTTTCGAGAAATCTTTGATGAATCGTCGGTAAAAACCGGCGTGTCCTAAAAAGCTTCGTATTTCTCGAATGGTTTTAGGGGGTTGAAGATCTTTGATGACTTCAATCTTAGCTTTATCAACTTCAATTCCCTTGTCGGATATTACATGACCTAATACGATTCCTTCTTTGACCATAAAATGACATTTCTCCCAGTTAAGTACGAGGTTTACTTTTACACATCTTTCTAATACCATTTCTAAGTTCGATAAGCATCCTTCAAAACTTTGCCCGCATACAGAGAAGTCGTCCATGAACACTTCCATGATGTTGTCTATAAAATCTGCGAAGATTGACATCATACATCTTTGAAAGGTTGCAGGAGCGTTGCATAATCCAAAGGGCATTCGTCTATAAGCGAACGTTCCATATGGGCATGTGAATGTGGTCTTCTCTTGATCATCTGGATGGATAGGGATTTGGAAAAATCCTGAGTAACCGTCAAGATAACAGAAGTAAGAATGCTTGGCTAATCGTTCTAACATTTGATCTATAAAAGGTAGTGGGAAATGATCTTTTCGAGTGGCTTTGTTTAGTTTACGATAATCTATGCACACTCTATGTCCCGTCACTACTCTTTGCGATATCGATTCGCCTTGAGCATTTTTCACTACAGTGATACCTCCTTTCTTTGGCACTACATGTATTGGACTAACCCATTCACTATCAGAGATTGGATATATTATTCCGGCATCTAGTAGTTTCTTAACTTCTTCTTTTACTACAGTGCTAAGGATTGGGTTAATTCTTCTTTGAGATTCTCTGGAGGTTCTGCAATCTTCTTCTAGCAGAATACGATGCATACATACTGAAGGGCATATTCCCTTGAGGTCAGATATGTTATGTCCTAATGCAGTTGGATATTTCTTCAAGACATCTAAAAGTTTCTTTGTTTCTATAGTTCCTAAACTGGAATTTATTATAACTGGTCTTTTACATTCATTGTCTAAGAATTCGTACCTTAGGTTATGAGGTAAAGTTTTTAATCCTAATGTAGGTTTATCTTTACTTGGCATGGGATCCGGTGTAAGTGCTAAACTTTCGCTTAGACTATCATCCTGATACGGTTTACGCCAATTATCATCTTCGAAAATCGGAGGGATTTGAATTTTCATTATTTCAGAATAGGTAGTCTCTTTCAGTTCCATTTCTCTTACACATTCGTCAATTACGTCCAATAGATAGCATGTATCCTCTATAGCTGGTGATTGTAAGAATTGCGTTAAAATAAATTCAACTTTTTCTTCACCTACTTCAAATGTTAGCTTTCCTCTTTTTACGTCTATTATAGCTCCGGCGGTAGCTAAGAATGGTCTTCCTAGTATGATAGGTGTAGTGGAGTCTTCAGAGATGTCCATGATTATAAAATCATTAGGGATGTAGAATTGTCCTATACGTACTGGGACGTTTTCTAGTATGCCTACAGGATATTTAACAGAGCGATCGGCTAGTTGAACAGACATTTTAGTTGGTCTTAGGTCTCCCATGTCTAGCCTTTTGCAAATCGTTAAGGGCATAACACTGATACTGGCTCCTAAATCGCATAGAGCTTTGTCAATGACGAATTTTCCTATTACACAGGGTATAGAGAAACTTCCTGGATCTTTTAGCTTAGGAGGCATATTATTCTGAATTATGGCGCTACACTCGGCAGTAAGTGTAACTGTTCCGTTATCCTCTATCTTTTTCTTATTGGATAAGATTTCTTTTAAAAACTTAGCGTACGAGGGTATTTGAGTGATTGCTTCTGTAAACGGAATAGTAATATTTAACTGTTTCAGAAGTTCAACAAATTTCTTGAATTGACCCGTCGTTTTGGAATTGGTTAATCTTTGAGGGTACGGAATTGGTGGTTTATAGGGTGGTGGAGGCACATAAGGTTGTTCTTTCTCCACTACCTCTTGATTATCATCTTCCTTTTCTTCTGGATCATTCACCTCTTCAGTTGGTTTATCCGGTTTTTGGTACATGGCTGGATTGTCAAGTCTTGGATCGGTAGGTCCGTCAAGTTCCTTGCCACTTCTTAATATTACGGCGTTAGCATGTCCTTTCGGATTAGGTTGAGGTTGTCCAGGGAATACTCCAGCTGGTGCAGCAGTAGGTGCTTGTTGTTGAGCTACTTGTGAAATCTGAGTTTCAAGCATTTTGTTATGTGTAGCTAATGCATCTACTTTGCTCACTAATTGTTTAATCTGCTCACTAGTGTGAATGTTTTGGTTTAATAAGTCCTTGTTTGTTTGAGATTGGTTAGCTATAAAGTTCTCCATCATCAATTCAAGGTTCGATTTTCTAGGGACATTAGGAGCAGTCTTTTGATATCCTGGTGATGTAGCTGGTGTTTGACCTGGTGCGTATAAAGCATTGTTATTCTTATAGGAGAAGTTCGGATGATTCTTCCAACCTGGGTTATATGTGTTTGAGTAAGGGTTTCCTTGAGCATAATTCACTTGATCAGTGGGAGTTCCTGTCAATAGTTGACAATCAGAAACTTCGTGTCCTGAAACTCCACATAACTCACAGTTAGGTGTTACTGCAGCCACGGTGGCTGCTGGTGTTATGGCCAAGTTGTCAATCTTTTGGCTCAGTTGGTCAAACTTCGCATTGACTTGGTCCATACTACTCACTTCGTACATACCTCTTTTTGTTGGTTTCTCAGTTGCGACTCTCTCGCTTCCCCAAAGGTAATGGTTTTGAGCCATACTTTCGATGAGTGCATAGGCATCATTATATTCTTTGTCCATCAATGCACCGCCCGCGGCAGCGTCAATTGTCATTCTTGTATTGTACAAGAGTCCATTATAGAAGGTATGGATGACCATCCATTCTATTAATCCATGATGTGGACAAAGTCTCAACAGATCCTTATAGCGTTCCCAAGCTTCGAATAATGATTCGCTTTCCCTTTGCTTAAATCCGTTGATATGAGCTCTCAGCATAGCTGTCTTGCTGGGTGGAAAATATCTGTTCAAGAAAACTCTCTTTAGTTCCTCCCACGTAGTTACTGAGTTCGAAGGCAGAGATTGAAGCCAAGCTCTTGCTCTGTCTCGAAGTGAAAAAGGAAATAAACGTAGTCTAATAGCTTCTTGGGTAACTCCATTGGCTTTTACGGTATCTGCATATTGCACAAAGATCGAAAGATGAAGATTCGGATCCTCGGTAGGATTTCCGGCGAATTGATTTTGTTGCACGGCTGATATCAACGAAGGTTTTAGTTCGAAATCATTTCGGTTGATAGTCGGCGCTGCAATGCTTGAATGCGGTTCAGCTTGCGAAGGACTGGCGTAATACTTGAGTGGGTGATTCTGTTCTTCAGCCATCTCTGCGTCCTTTGATGTTACGACTGGTTTAGGCGGATCTAATTGAAGATCTGGAATATTGTAATTATTTTCGTAATCGAATATACGTCTTCTTACGTGTAAGAAGCGTTCCGATTCAGAGATTAGAGGTTGCAAGTCTTCGCTTTTAGAGCGAGTACTTGGCATACACTCGGAGATTAAATTAAATTAAATAGTTGATACCTTAGTCTAGACGATGCTACCTAAATGCACTAGTAACTAGATTAAGGAATCCCCGGCAACGGCGCCAAAAACTTGATGGGCTAAAGACGTGTCTAATTATGCGTCTAGCGGTATCTTAACTGCAAGTGCACAGCCTATCGAAGTAATATTTAAGATTATCGATCCACAGGGATTCTATGGTTACTTAGTGCAAGATGAACTTCTAGTTTAGCTAAGGTGAATGGTTGTCACGATTTTTTGTTGATTTTTAAAAATATTAAAGGCGGAATTAAATTGAATTTTTAATACAATAATACTAAGGCGGTCGGTATGTAATTATACTAACTTAGGTGGGTCAATCTAACCTAGGCTTATAAAGGTGTTTACTTAATCTATTCGGTAGAGGTTACCAGTTTAAATACCCTCAACTCACACTCTCGTGGTCTTATCTCAGATCTTATCCCTAAAGCCCTATGCCTGCTCTCGCTAGCCCATAAGTGTTTAGAGATAATTTTTGGAAACTTAGTAATTCTAATTTATTTTAAAGCGCTCTCGCTGTGTTTAATTTAAATGCCTAACTTTAGCTATCTGGTTAAAATCTCACACTCTCGTGGTCTTGACCTAACCTAATACTCTTTTCTTACTCTCGTAACGAAAAGGTCGATTTTAATTAAAAAGTATCAGCCAGAATGTTAAGTTATTAATTATTTTTAGCCTATGGTTACATTTTACCGATTAAGTTGGTTCTAACTACATACCGCCCTAAGGTATTTAGCTACTCATTGATGTTGAACCAGACAGAGACAGAAAATTAAATAATAAAATACTCATGGCAGAAAAATAAATAAACATTATAAATATTAAAATTGCAATATAATAAAAAACCTGGTTAACGAATATTATAGCGGACTCCTTCTTCCACAAACCGGAAAGCTTGGAGTTGGCGGAAATCGAAAATAAACAAATGCTGAAGGTTTAGAAACAAATAAATGTATAACAATTTCCTGATGTTGGAAATTGTTATATGGCTGGTTCGGATACAATAAGAACGGAAAACTAAAAATAATGCAGAAATAGAAACAGGGTCGTAAAATAATTCGGCAGAGCTTCCGCAGAAATTCGAATAAAAAATGCTTTGTACTTTCTTCATAAAACTTGTGGTATTTATAGAATCCTTAATGGGCTGAAAATTGGACTTTGTTGCATTGGGCCTTGCTGAAGTGGTGGAGGGAATGTAGGAACGTGGCAAAAAATTAGGAGAAAAGTTCTTCACGTAATGCCTTGACGTGGTCTCAGTCAAAAACCTATTTTTACCCTTGTCACGGTCGTGACAAGGTCTTCACGCTCGTGTCCTGTGGCTTTTAAGTGTCACGGTCGTGACAATGCTCTCACGGTCGTGATGGCTTCTTTTGGGGTGTCACGGTCGTGACACCCTGGTGACAACCGTGACTGCAACAAATTATGCAGTTTTGCAGGCTTCTTCATTTCTTCATCTTTTTATGGTTGCTTTTGTTCCTTTTTCTCTTAATTCATGATTTAGCTCCATATAATGATGTACCTGCAAAATGGTAAGAAAAACTCGAGAAATCGAGTGTTAAAACGGTGATTATGCGATAAAACGTCAATGAAACCTAGCAATATAATCGATACGTTTTCTCGTTATCACCCATTCACACCCAAGGGTCCACTGGGGACTCGCATAGGATGGCATGGTTCTCTTATAGGAACTCAGTCAGAGCATCTGGTCGTATGACATTAGTACTGTATCCTACGGGCTGAATGTACTATTGTTTCTCGATTTCAGCGCTTGAAGCTGGGGACTTATAAGGGATGCTTGTTTTTCCCAGACTCATCTGAGGCCTCCCTGCGTAGTACATAATGCCTAACCGATTCCCTGATTTGGTCATGAGCCATTTCTCGAAAATGGTGAAAGTATTATTGTTGTTCAGCTTTGAGAGTCCGTGATGTTTGACCCGGAGCACACCTGTGAGAATGGGAGGGGTTTACAGGTTTGCAGGAACCCTTGACCTCATCATACCTTTGTTACCAGTACAGTTTCATGTTCTGATACAGTTACTTTGGTTCCGGTGTTCTTGGGTTTATCTGGTCTTTGATTGGGAGTATCTGAGCTTATCTGAGTGTTTATGGGCTGATATCCATAGGACTTGGGGTTTCTGATCATGTGGCCTAGGTATCCAGATTCCAGACAGTCCCAGATGATCATATGTCTTTGCATTTGCATCTGCGTTGCATCATTTCATCATTAATCATGTTTTGTTTTCATTCACAGGTTCATATCTTTGCTTCCGGTTCCGGTATTCTTTTCAGAGATGGAAGATCCTCGCAAGCAGAATATTCACTTCAAGTTCTTTGACACCAAGGTTGGCCTGTTGAAGAAGATGGTGAAGTTGATTACACCCAACCATGTAGAGAGATTCAGGAAGGCTTATGGGAGTATTTTGGATGTGGTGGTAGAGCAAGATCCTTCTGAGAGAAGTGCAATTCATACCCTGCTTCAGTATTATGATCCTCAGCTCTGTTGCTTCACTTTTCCTGATTTTCAGCTAGGTCCTTTGCTGGAGGAGTATGCTTTGATCTTGGGAGTGCCTGTTCGAGACCAGATTCCATTCAATGCTGAGATGGGTAGACCTGCACCTGAGGCTATTGCTAAGGCTCTTTATTTGAGCACTTCTGCTGTGAATTCTTTGACCATCATTAAGGGAGGTGTACCTGGATTTTCTGTGGAGACTTTGGTAAAGAAGGTGGAAGAGCTGGCTGTTGAGGAAGACTGGGATGTTGTCTGTGCTATCTTGGCTCTTTCTATCTATGGCATTATATTGTTTTCTGATATGGAGAAGTTCATAGATATGAATGCCATACATCTCTTTTTGCTGAAGAATCCTGTGCTTACCTTGCTCGGAGATTTGTATTACTCAGTGCACTACAAGACTGAGAAGAAGAGGGGAGGTTTAGTTCGTTGCTGCGCTCCTTTATTTCATATGTGGTTCATGAGGCATATGCCTAGTACTTGAGTGTTTAGTGACCACACCTTGGTATGGGCTCAGAAGCTAGAAAAGTTGTTTGCCAAGGATGTCAGGTGGATTACTCAAAGACTGCAAGGTGCACGTTTCATCACTAGTTGTGGGAGCTATCTTAGTGTACCTTTATTGGGAGTAACTGGAGGGATCAATTACAATCCAATCTTGTTAAGAAGACAATTGGGATATTCCTTGAGAGAGGTACCAGAAGAATTGAAGCTGACCCCTATTTTCTATTTCCCTGTGAAGGACAACATGCCCTTAGTGAGGAAGGCTGCTGGAGCTTGGAAGTTCATTAAGGGAGAAGGGATAGCTAGCTTTGGAAATTGCAACAATCAGACATTCCCAGAGTATGAAGCTTGGTTGAAAGACAAAGCCAGAAGGGTTTTGCTGCCATTCTCACCACCAGTTCCTCCAGTTGCTGAGTCCATTGATACTGTATCTTTAAAGGAGTTCAAGAAGTTGGAAGCCCAGCTGCATGCAGTCAGAGTGGAGAACACTGAAGTAGTTAGTCTGTATCATCTTGCCAACCGGGCCAAGAATGAAGCTGAAGAGAAATTGCTGAAGATGCAGACTACTTTGGAGGCTAAAGAGAAAGACTTCGCAGGAAGGGAAGCTCACTTCCACAGGTTGGGAATGATGGAAGCCAAAAGAGAAGCTGAACGCAAGAAGAATTCAAAGACTCTCAAGGAAGCTTGTCAGTCTATTGTCTGGTTGCAGGGACAGAGAGAGCAAGAGCTGAAGAGATATAAGGAAAAAGAAGAGTTCTTTGAAGTTCAGATGGCCTACAAAAAGGAAGAGGTGGAGCAAGTCCACAAGATTCGCAGGGAGAAGACTCAGCAGTTAGCAGATAGTCAACAAGCCCTCGAAGCAGCACTTAAAGAGATTGAAGACCTCAAGTTGATGGCCGAAGTCAAGAAGGTTAGGTCTGATGTGGGGCTTAGTAAGGGAGGTTCAGGGTCTTCAGGCAGTGGTTTTGCTTCTTAGTTTGTTTTCCTTGTATCTAGATTACCTACAGACATGTTGTAGGAGTCCTGGTTGTTTGTTTTTCTTTTTTAGAAACTTGTACCCTACGGGGAATTCTGTTTTATTTGCCTAATAGGCTGATTTATGTTATGACTTTTTCACCACTTCTTGGTGTGCCTGCTGTTATGGTTTGAATGTGGTTTTTCACGAAGGTTTCTGAAAGTCGAGGATCAATACCCATCTAGTTTTCTTTGCTAAATACCGCAACCGGGGCATGAATGGCCTGGGATTGTAAACATAAACAACTGCATTGCATACATATAACATGTTTGTTTGTTTTGCAGGTAGTGTCTCAATTGCTAACGTGTTTTGTGTTTCAGGCACTATAGCTCCTCGGAAAGTTCGGGAACAACCAGTAGCGCATAGATATCCAACAAAGATCAAAAGAGAGAGAATCATGGACCAGATGCAAGCGGACTTAGCTGACCTGAGGCTAAGGATGGATAACTTTATGACATTGATGGCAGACATGGGTCAGAACCAAGAGCGTCTGCGGGAGATGATAGAAAACAGTCAACCCAGGAACAACACTGCTGCTGCTAATAATCGTATCGGTGCGGGCGCACGTCTGGTTGAAGCTCCTGTAACACAGCCAGGGGTGACAATAATCAATGATGGGTTGAATAATATTAAAATGGATAATCAGGACGAACAGTTCACTCTGCTTGACGAAGCTGAAGCTCAAGGAGCTGAGATGAACAAGAGGTTTGAAGAAATGGCAGAGCAAATCAGAGCCATTCAATCCCAGAGCTATTTGGGATTTGATATAACAGACTTGGGCTTGGTTCCTAGGGTCAGGATCTCATACAAGTTCAAAGTTCCATCTTTTGAGAAATACAATGGCACTGCATGCCCAAAGACCCATCTTCAATCTTTCGTTGGGAGAATTGCTGCTCATACGGATGATGAAAAACTCTGGATGTATTATTTTCAAGACAGCTTGGTTGGAGCTTCGCTGGAATGGTACATGAAGCTTAGCAGAGTCAATATCAAGAGTTGGAAAGACCTAGCAGAAGCCTTTGTGAGACAATATCAATATAACTTGGACATGGCTCCAAACCGCACATAATTGCAGCACATGGCTCAGACTGCTAAAGAGGGTTTCAAAGAATATTCTCAGAGGTGGCGTCAGCTCGTTGCCAGAGTGCAACCACCTCTGCTTGAGAACGAAATGGCTGACATGTTTATGGGGACTTTGCAGGGTGTGTTTCTTGAAAGATTGGCGTCCAGTTCTGCCACTAAATTCAATGATATTGTTATTGCTGGAGAGAGGGTTGAGACCTTGCTGAAGATGGGGAAGATACAAGATCCAAGTGCTAGCAGCTCGAATGGAGCGAGGAAAGCTTTCAGTGAACCTCCTAGAAGAAGAGAGGGCGAGACAAATGTTGTATTTGGCCAAGGTCGGGGTCGTGGCTATAGAAGACCGTACGAGCATGTGGCAGCAGTCACAATTCCTTCTGCTCCAGTGCAACAGATGCAACCTCCTCCACAACAGCAACATCAACAACAACAACCCCGTACCAACTATCAGTAGAGATCGTATAAGCCAAGGCAAACTCGCCCGGCCAATAGGGTGATTGAGGCCATACCTATGACTTATGTTGCCTTACTGCCAAGACTGCTAGATTTGAATCTGATTCAACTGAGAACTTTGGCACCACCACCTCCTGGAGAGCTTCCAGTTGGTTATGATGTCAATGCACGATGCGCTTTCCACTCTGGAGCACCCGGGCACTCGACTGAGAAGTGCAGGGCTCTGCATCACAAGGTTCAGGATCTTATAGACTCTAAAGCAATCAACTTTGCGCCACCGCCGAATGTTAATTCGAACCCTATCCCTAATCACGGAGGGGCAAGAATCAATGTTGTTGAGGGGAGTAAAGAGTTGAGTCTTATGCTGAGTATTGAGGAAGTGAAGACTCCTTTAAGAGTAGTGAAAGAGAGATTGTTGAATGGTCAGGTGTTTCCTGGTTGCTGTTTTGATTGTGAAGACTGTCTGAAGGCTGAGAATGGTTGTGAGAAGCTGAAGATGGGTTTGCAGGGTTTGATTGATGATGGATCCTTACAGTTTAGCAAAGTTGGTAATGATGAAGCTGATGATGTGTCAACAATTACCATATTCTATGATGAAGCTGACATGCCTGTCAGAAGAGAGCCTGTTACAATCTATGCTCCTCATATTAGTCCCGTGACTATCACCGTACCTGGGCCTGTTCCATACACAGACGATAAAGCCATTCCCTGGCATTATGGCTCAGATGTATATGTAGCTGGATAGAAGATTGAGAGCAAATCTGTTGTTGTGGACCCGACTGTAGATGAAATTATGTGATCAGGTATGAGATGTCCTATGAGATGTTCCAACACTTGACAGATTTAACCAAAACTTAAAGTGCAAGAAAATTAAACAACACAGTAGTTTGTTAACCCAGTTCAGTGTATAACCACACTTACATCTGGAGGCTACCAAGCCAGGAGGAAATCCACTATAAGTAATATTAATTCTAGACTTAAACCACCCAGTTTAATCTTTCACTTAATATCTACCCAATGCAATTTCTACCTAAGACACTACTTAGATATGAGTACCAACTCATTCCCCCTCAATCACACAGTGATCTTGTTTACAAGTTTAATAAAATTGAAGTCATACTTCAAACAAAACAGCTTGATCTTACTTCACAGTTTCAATCAAGTCACAAATACACTTTTGCTTAAAAGCTCATAAAGTGGTACAATAAAAACAACCTGCTATTAAAACACTCAACACCCTATTTTGTCTTATGAAATTCGTACTCAATTCTGAGGTATTCTGTTGCTTAAATAGGTGTTTGTATTTTGGGCTTTCTGTAGGTTAATCCAGTCCTAAAAACGCATGCAGCTTCCACCTTGAATTAGGGTGTGTTACTTCCTAGATTCTAGGTGATTTAGTTCTTCTGATTATGCTGAAGCTTCATAATAACACTCCCTACAATTGCGCCTTATTCTGTTTTTGTCCATCCATAATTAATTCCAGATAACTCTCCTTAAATTTCTCAGATCAGTTAGTCATTAATTAATTCTGGTAGCAGGTTTGAGATGTCTCAACATCTGTTGGGACATCCTGAAAAACTGAACTTAAATCATTTACACAATGTCCCAACATCTGGTGTGACATCCTGAATTAAGTTCTTATACTCTGTTTGATAATGTCCCAACATCTGATAGGACATTCTGAACTGAATTCAATATTTCTTGTTGGTCAAAAATTCTGCCAATTCTAAACATCTACAAACTCCCCCTTTGGCTAATTTTTGGCTAACATTCTTTTCTGATTTTCAGAGTGCAGCAGAAGTTCTTTTATCAGAGTATAGCATTTCTTTTCTGTTGAATCATGTGTGAGATTACTCCCCCTCAAACATACATGTATTCAGTCTTGTTGCAACAGAAATATTTTACAGATTTAGTTCAGAAGCAAACAGAGATTTAGTTCATTCATAATCAAACAGCATTATACATTGTTGTTGTTGTTGTTCTCCCCCTTGTTAGACATAAATTTGGGGCCAAAGATACTAATCCAAAATTACAATGCAGAAGCTGTCATTACATAATCCTCACATACAATTTTTCACTCAGATTCCTCACAGTCAGTTTCTTCATCTTCCTCAGTCTCCTCATCAGAAGAAGCAGCTTTCTGAGCACTTTCAATCTCCAGCCTTTGGATAATCTCCTCAAGCTTCTGCTTCCTTGCTTCCAGTTCTTTGCAAGTGCTCTTCAGTTCAACAATCAATGCAGCTTTGGAGATTGGAGACTTTGCAGTTGAAGGACCAGCAGATGTCCCAGAGGGTGCTTCAACATCAGCTGCATGATGACTCAGAAACAGCTTGTAGTGGAAGGCCAGAGGGCTTTCTCTTTTGCACATTGTGTCCTTTTCAGTGAGGATCACAGGGTACTGACTCAGCACTATTCCACATAGCAAGGAAGGGAAGGCAATTGGCAGCTTTGTTGCAGATGAGCCAACATGCTTCAATGTCTGATCAAAGATGTAGGCTCCATAATCCAGCTTAGTTTGAGTGCCCACAGCATAAATGAACCTGCCCAGGCCAGTGGATATTGAGGATGTATGATTGGTAGGTACCCAGTTTGCTGTACCAATCCTGTTCAGCATGGCATATTTCCTTGTCAGCATGCTCACTGAGAGCTTTCCTTTAACTGGCCAAGCCTTGACCTGGTTAGCAGTGATAACCTTGCAGACCTGGTTATCAGTCTTCCCTAACTCATTTGGACCATCAGATTCTCTTCCAAGGTATTGGTTGATGACCTGAGGAGAGAATTCTACACACCTGCCTCTTACAAATACTTTTCTAAAGTCAGTAGACTTACCATTGGCACAATCTTCTTGAAGGTTGACTATGAATTCCTTGACAAGCAGATCATAGCAGGGAGAGAAGTTGGAGACAGTTTTGAAGAGGCCAGCAGAAGAGATGAGATCAATTAACTCTATGCACTCAAGTGCATTACTGCTCAGCTCTCTTTCTAGTGCTACCCTTCTTTGATAAACAAACTTCCATTTATTCACACTTGAAACATGATGAAAGGAGATGTTGTCCAAGGGAGCTTCTGGAACAGCAGTTGATGACCTTGAGGGTGCTGATTTCTTCTTTGGAGGAGATGTTGGGACATCTTTTTCAACATCTGAATCTGAAGGAGTGACAGCTTTCCTCTTTTGTGTTTGCACCTTGCTCCATTGTTTTGTAGGAGCAAAGACAACTTTAGTTTTGTCCTTCTTTGGGGTAGCTTGCTTCTTCTCAGGAATTGCATGTCCTGCATGCATATTTTCTTTCCTAGTCCTGAGCCTTTTGGCTATGCTAGGTTTTACAGAGGCAATGATTTCTGTATCAGAATCATGCTCTAGGTTCACAACAGGAGGAGATTGAGCAGTCTCCTCTTCAGCTGGTGGATCAACAGAGATGTGCTCTTCAGTTGAGGCCTTGTGCTGGTCCTCAGATGCTTCTTCATCACTATCATTGGAGGCCTTTTTCTGGTCCTCAGATGTTTCAACAGCAGCATCAGATGAGGCCTTTTGCTGGTCCTCATATGTTTCAACATCTATTGGGACATCCTGTTGAGCAGGAGTGTCCTTTGCATCCTGAGTTTGTTGATCTTCTTATGGGGCTGGCATAGTGTTCAGAGGGATAGATATGCCACTTACCACTCTTTGCTCAGATAGGATCTTGGTCACCAACTCCTTTATGGAATCATCCACGTATTCAGAAGCTTTTGGAGTGTTATACAATGGTGAAGGTATGCCTTTGGTCTTGCTGAAAACTTGATCTTTTGTTCTTTTTGGAGTTCTTGTCTTTTTAGCATGAGGAACACTTCCTCTGATTTCGTCCATTGGTGTTGAATCCATGGGTACCACAGAAATGGGGGTTGCATGCACCACATCTTCCTTGTTGAGGATTTCTTCAGAACTGTTAGGGTTTTGAGACATTTTCGAAGGAGGTGGATGAAGAGTTTTAGGGTTGATGAGTTCTGAAAAACAGTTAGAGAATGCAAGTCGTTTTTGAGAGTATGATGAGAATATGGATAGCTGAAAGGAAGCTGATATTTTATAAGTAGCCGTTACTTTGAGACTTTTTAGGAATGGAATACCCAAGGTGCTTGACCAGACTGGTGTTGCCATCTGGTGCTTATGCCACACGATGTCATAGGACATGTTGGCACATCTCCATAACTGCTAAATTTCACATAAGCAGATTCCCAATTTGCCCCTTAAGTTTTCAAATTGAGTAGCATCCAAGGCTTTGGTAAATATATCAGCCAACTGCAGATTTGTAGCTACATGTTCCAATGAAATCACTTTCTCTTCTACAAGATCTCTGATGAAATGATGTCTAATATCAATATGCTTGGTCCTGCTATGTTGGATAGGATTCTTTGATATGTTTATTGCACTTAAGTTGTCACAGTACAATGTCATGACATTTTGTGGGACATTGTACTCAGTGAGCATTTGCTTCATCCAAACCAACTGCGAACAACTGCTTCCAGCTGCTATATATTCATCTTCAGCTGTAGATAAGGATACACAATTTTGTTTCTTACTGAACCAAGAAATCAAATTGTTTCCTAGAAAGAAGCATCCTCCTGAAGTGCTTTTTCTGTCATCAGCACTTCCAGCCCAATCAGCATCACAGAAGCCAGTGAGAATTGGTTTGCATCCATGAAAGTACATTATGCCATAGTCACAAGTACCATTAACATATTTCAGAATTCTCTTGACTTGGTTAAGATGACTAACTTTTGGTTCAGCTTGATATCTTGCACATACACCTACTGCAAATGCTATGTCTGGTCTGCTAGCAGTCAGATATAACAAGCTTCCAATCATACTTCTGTATAGGCTTTGATCTACATTCTCACCCTTGTCATCTTTAGTTAGCTTTAAATGTGTGGGGGCAGGAGTTCTCTTATGAGTAGCACTGTCCATTCCAAATTTCTTGACTATGTTCTTAGCATACTTGCTTTGGGAAATGAACATGGAGTCCTCCATTTGCTTTATTTGCAGTCCAAGAAAGTAGGTTAATTCTCCTACTAGGCTCATTTCAAATTCATATTCCATCTGGTTGACAAAATGTTTGACCATCTTGTCTGACATCCCACCAAAGACAATGTCATCTACATATATTTGAGCAATCATGACATTTCCTTCTTCATCTTTAACAAACAAGGTTTTGTCAATTCCACCTTTCCTGTACCCTTGCTTCATAAGAAAAGTAGTCAGCCTTTCATACCATGCTCTTGGAGCTTGCTTCAGACCATAAAGAGCCTTCTTTAGTTTGTATACATGATTTGGACAGCTTGGATCAACAAATCCTTTAGGCTGTTCTACATATACCTCTTCATTAAGATAACCATTTAAAAAGGCACTTTTCACATCCATTTGAAATAGCTTGAACTTTAAGATACAAGCAATTCCCAAAAGTAGTCTGATTGATTCAAGCCTTGCTACTGGTGCAAAGGTTTCATCAAAGTCCACTCCTTCAATTTGTGTGTATCCTTGAGCTACAAGTCTAGCGTTGTTCTTTGTAACAACTCCTTGCTCATTTGACTTGTTCTTATACACCCATTTAGTTCCAATCACATTTATGTCATCAGGTCTAGGAACAAGGTTCCACACTTCATTCCTTGTGAATTGACCTAATTCCTCTTGCATGGCACAAATCCAGTATTCATCAGTAAGAGCTTCCTTGATGTTTTTAGGTTCTATTTTAGAAACAAAACAGGAACCTGAAATCACTTCTCTTGATCTAGTGCTTACACCTCTGTTGGGATCACCAATTATCAAATCTTTGGGATGATCCTTCTGGATTCTGATGGAGGGAGGTTTGCTGGATTGTTATGTCCTTGCATCAGTTTGAGTGAAGTCATAATGATCACTCTTTTCTTCAGCTTCAGTCTTGATATCAGAAGATGTTCCAACATCTTCTGGGACATCTGTAGGAGCATCATCAATTATCACATTTATAGACTCCATGATAACCTTGGTTCTAGAATTAAATACTCTATATGCTCTGCTGTTTATAGAGTACCCAAGAAAAATCCCTTCATCACTTTTAGGATCCATTTTTCTTCTTTGCTCCCTATCTGCCAGAATATAACAGTTACTTCCAAACACATGGAAGTACTTAACTGTGGGTTTTCTGCCCTTCCAGACTTCATAGATTGTGGACAAAGTTCCTTTCCTTAGAGTAACTCTGTTATGGAGGTAACAAGTTGTGTTCATAGCTTCAGCCCAGAAGTACAAAGGTAACTTTTTAGCATGGATCATAGCTCTTGCTGATTCTTGAATAGTTCTATTCTTCCTCTCAACAATCCCATTCTGTTGAGGAGTTATTGGTGAAGAATATTCATGATTGATTCCTTCTGAAGAACAGAAATCTAAGAATTTTTGGTTCTCAAATTCTTTTCCATGATCACTTCTTATTCTGATCACACAGCTGGCTTTTTCCCTTTGTATTCTTTGGCATAAGTCTTTGAATACATCAAATACATCAGACTTTTCTTTGATGAAATTTATCCATGTATATCTTGAAAAGTCATCAACCACCACATAGGCATACCTCTTACCACCAAGGCTCTCAACCTGCATAGGTCCCATAAGATCCATATGCAATAGTTCCAAAACTTTGGAAGTTGTCAGATGTTGGAGCTTTGGATGGGACATCTTGGTTTGCTTGCCTATTTGACATTCACCACATATTTTGCCATCATCAATCTTCAGTTTAGGAATACCTCTCACAGCATCCATAGATATGATCTTCTTTATGCCTCTGAAATGAAGATGACCTAGTCTTTGGTGCCATAGTTTCACTTCTTCTTCTTTAGCTAAAGAGCAAGTTGAAGTGAGACTGAAGTCTTGAGGTTCCCACATGTAACAGTTGTCTTTAGATCTGGCTCCTCTCATGACAACCTCTTGTTCTTTGTTAGACACTATGCATTCAGTTTTGGTAAAGTTTACACTGTACCCTTGATCACATAATTGACTTATGCTGATCAGGTTAGCAGTTAAACCTTTAACCAACAGCACATCATTTAGTCTTGGTACATCTTGACAGTCCAAGGTCCCAACTCCCTTGATTTCTCCTTTAGCTCCATCTCCAAAGGTTACATATCTGGATGAATGTGACTTTAAGTCTACTAGCAGATTCTTCAATCCAGTCATGTGTCTTGAATATCCACTGTCAAAGTACCAGTCTTCTTTGGCTGATACTCTTAGTGATGTATGAGCTATATATGCAACACCTTTCTTTGACCATTTGAGTTGAGATTTCTTTTGATATCTCTGCCCTGTGTATTGTTCATCAGTAGAGCTCCAAGGTTGTTTGTTGATCTTGTTCTTGGGTATGTAGCTTTGATCAGCATGAAGACTAGCTTTTGGTCTCCATACCTTCTTGATGACCTCTGTCTTCTGCTTAGGATGTTGCTGATCTCTTTGATGTCTATGCATCACTTTCTTGGTAACTTCTATCTTCTGCTTAGGAGGTTGCTGATACATCTGATTTGGATATCCATGCAACTTATAGCAATGAGGTTTGATATGTCCAAATCTTCCACAATGATGACATCTCCATCTTTGATATTTCTTCTTCATTTTGTTCTTTTCAGAATGTTGAGACATCTGTTGGAACATTATGTTTGACTTTGTGTTCTTTTCATGATGTTGAAGCATCTGTTGTGACATCTTGTTTGACTGTATGGACTTTGAAGTAGTTTTGCTAGAGCTAGCTTCATCCTTATGAACTCTGTTAAATCCCAGTCCACTTTTATCCCCTGAATGCTTATTGTTGTTGAGAATAACATACAGTGTACTTGAGCTACTGTTCAGCATTCTAACAGATTTGGACATGTGTTCCAACTTGGAGTTGAGAAGACTTACTTCACTTTTCAAGGTGTCAATGATCTCTTGATCACTTGCTTTTTCATTCTTTAGTGCCTCATTCTGCTTCTTTAGCTTTATAATCTCACTGCATATTTCAGTGCTTCTTTTGAATAGGTCTTTGTATGCTTGCTCAAGTTCTTTAAAAGTAAGCTCCCCATCACTGGATTCACTTTCAGATTCACATAATCCAGCTAGAGAAGTGATATGCTTAGCTGATTCTTCTTCTGAATCACCTCCTGAGTCTTCATCAGACCAGGTTACAGAGAGTCCTTTCTTTTGCCTTTTTAAGTAGGTAGGACATTCATTCCTGATGTGTCCATATCCTTCACATCCATGGCATTTAATTCCTATTTCTTGGCTGGTGTTTTCATCATAAGTTGACCTTCTATCATTAGGTCTTTTGTTCTCAGAAGAGTTTGTGTATCTTCCACTTGGTCTGGACTTGTTTTCCATATTTCTGAGAATCTTTTTGAATGGTCTTCCAAGCATAGCAATGTTGTCTGATAAGCTTTCACCAGTTTCTGATTCATCATCTTCTTCTTCATCAGTATTTGTCACCAAGGCTATGCTTTTGTTCTTCTTAACATTTGTGTCATTCATTCCCATCTCAAATGTTTGAAGAGAACCAATGAGCTCTTCAACTTTCATTGTGCATATGTCTTGAGCTTCTTCTATTGCTGTGACTTTCATGTCAAATCTTTTTGGCAAAGATCTGAGAATCTTTCTTACAAGCTTTTCATCAGTCATCTTTTCTCCCAAGGCTCCAGAAGTATTGGCTATTTCTAAGATGTTCATGTAGAATTCATGAACTGTCTCATCTTCCTTCATTCTCAAGTTTTCAAACTTGGTGGTGAGAAGTTGAAGTCTTGACATCTTTACCTTTGATGTTCCTTCATGAGTTGTTTTGAGAGTGTCCCACACATCTTTGGCCAGCTCACAGTGATGCACAAGTCTAAAGATGTTCCTATCAATGCCATTGAATAAAGCATTTAAGGCCTTGGAGTTGCCTAGTGTTGAATCTTCTTCCTCCTTACTCCATTCTTCTTCAGGTTTCAACACTTTTGATCCATCTTTGGTGTCTTGGACAGGATGTTCCCATCCAATGTTGACTGCTCTCCAGGCCCTGTTGTCAAGTGATCTTAAGAATGCAATCATTCTTGGTTTCCAGTAGTCATAATTAGATCCATCCAGTATAGGTGGTCTATTTACTGATCCTATATCTCTGTCCATGTTTCCAGAATTTGTATTCCCTAGATCCCACCCAGTATAAACAGGCAGGGTGCCTGCTCTGATGCCAATTGAAATTCTGTGATCAGGTATGAGATGTCCTATGAGATGTTCCAACACTTGACAGATTTAACCAAAACTTAAAGTGCAAGAAAATTAAACAACACAGTAGTTTGTTAACCCAGTTCAGTGTATAACCACACTTACATCTGGAGGCTACCAAGCCAGGAGGAAATCCACTATAAGTAATATTAAGTCTAGACTTAAACCACCCAGTTTAATCTTTCACTTAATATCTACCCAATGCAATTTCTACCTAAGACACTACTTAGATATGAGTACCAACTCACTCCCCCTCAATCACACAGTGATCTTGTTTACAAGTTTAATAAAATTGAAGTCATACTTCAAACAAAACAGCTTGATCTTACTTCACAGTTTCAATCAAGTCACAAATACACTTTTGCTTAAAAGCTCATAAAGTGGTACAATAAAAACAACCTGCTATTAAAACATTCAACACCCTATTTTGTCTTATGAAATTCGTACTCAATTCTGAGGTATTCTGTTGCTTAAATAGGTGTTTGTATTTTGGGCTTTCTGTAGGTTAATCCAGTCCTAAAAACGCATGCAGCTTCCACCTTGAATTAGGGTTTGTTACTTCCTAGATTCTAGGTGATTTAGTTCTTTTGATTATGCTGAAGCTTCATAATAACACTCCCTACAGATGCGCCTTATTCTGTTTTTGTCCATCCATAATTAATTCCAGATAACTCTCCTTAAATTTCTCAGATCAGTTAGTCATTAATTAATTCTGGTAGCTGGTTTGAGATGTCTCAACATCTGTTGGGACATCCTGAAAAACTGAACTTAAATCATTTCACAATGTCCCAACATCTGGTGTGACATCCTGAATTAAGTTCTTATACTCTGTTTGATAATGTCCCAACATCTGATAGGACATTCTGAACTGAATTCAATATTTCTTGTTGGTCAAAAATTCTGCCAATTCTAAACATCTACAGTAGAGAATGTCGGAGGAGTTGGGGGTTTCACCAGAAGTGGTCGTTTATTCGCTCCCCTTGTGCTGAGAGGGGATCCTAAGGCTGAGGCTTCATCCAAAGCCAAAGGAAAGCAAGCTGTGAATGATGAATCAAACACTCATGTGGCTGGGCAGGGTACATTTGAAAAAGAGGTTGTGGAATTCATGCGGATTATCAAAAAGAGTGACTATAAGGTGGTCGATCAACTGAACCAGACGCCTTCCAAGATATCCATCCTTTCACTGCTGATGTGTTCTCCCGCACACAGAGAGGCCTTACTGAAAGTCCTGCAGATGGCTTATGTTCCTCAGGAGATTACTGTCAACCAACTTGAAGCTGTTGTAGGCAGTGTTAATGTAAGCCATGGCCTAGGCTTTACAGACAGAGACCTCATGTCAAAGGGCAGAAACCACAACAAAGCACTACATATCACTAAGGAGTGCAAGGGTGTTGTGTTGTCACACGTTCTTGTAGACACAGGCTCTTCCCTGAATGTGCTTCCGAAGAAGGCACTAATGAAGCGCAATGTTGATGGGATTGTCCTGAGACCAAGTGACCTGATTGTCAAAGCTTTTGATTGTTCGAGAAGATCAGTTTTTGGAGAAGTTGAGCTGCCTGTCAAGATAGGCTCTCAAGTCTTCAAAAGTGTTTTCTACGTCATGGACATCCAGCCTGCGTATAGATTCCTGTTGGGACGCCCGTGGATACATGTTGTTGGAGCTATTACTTCAACCCTGCATCAGAAGCTCAAATACGTGGTTGACGGCCAGGTTATCACAGTCTGCGGAGAGGAGGACATCTTCGTAAGTCACTTGTCAACGTTCAAGTATGTAGAGATGGATGGAGAGATCCATGAGACTTTATGCCAAGCTTTCGAAGCAGTCAACGTCAACATCTTGACTCCTGTGGAGAAGAGCAGTGAGAAAGAGGGTACATCCATCCATTCCTACAGAGAAGCAAAAGAGGTTGTTCAGTCCGGAAGTGCCCAAGGCTGGGGCAAGCTGTTGGAGCTAGAAAAGAAGGATGATAAGTTTGGCTTAGGGTATCAGCCTAGTGGGTCTACTCCAAGTGGTAAAGCTATCAAGTTTACAAGTTCTGGGTTGCTCGACCATAATCAGATCTGTACAGCAAGCCAAGATGGGGATAGTGACGGTGACTGGGACAATTGGATTCACCCGTGTGCACCCGGCGATGAGCTAACAAATTGGTCTGCTGAAGACATCATACAAGTCACCTGGCTCTCAGAGTAATTATTTTGTTTCCTTTTATTAGCATATTGCATTGTCAAATCCAGCATTCTTCCCAAGATGCTAGGATCCATTGTATTGGGCCACCATGTTTTGTATTGCATCTCTATTTTGCTATGAAATAAAAGGACATTTTCAGACAAATTGTGTTCTCTTTCTTTGTTTTTAAACTTTTTCACAAAAAATATTAAAATGGCAATGTGTTTTTCCTTTTTGTTTTGTGTTAGCGTCTCTTCTTTTTCAAAATAAGAAGATTCTGAATAAGCACATCGTCTGTGCAGTGTTGATCATTCGGATTCCATTGATAACGTTCCTGCTATGACTATGCATGACTTTGACAATCCTGTCTACCAAGTTGATGAAGGGGTTGAGGAAGACTGTGATCTCCCTGAAGAATTGGTCAGATTGTTGAAACAAGAGGAACGTGTTATTCAGCCTCATCAAGAAGAAATTGAGATCATCAACATTTACAGTGAAGATGTGAAGAAAGAGATCAAAATTGGGGCCAGTCTGCAGGCCGACGTCAAGAAAGAGTTGATCAGTATGCTGAAAGAGTATGTGGATATCTTTGCTTGGTCATATCAAGATATGCCAGGGTTGGATACTGACATCGTTGTGCATAAGCTAACTCTGAGAGAGGATTATCCTCCTGTGAAACAGAAATTGAGAAGAACTCGTCATGACATGGCGATGAAGATCAAAGAGGAGGTTCAGAAGCAATGGGATGCCGTTTTCCTTGTTGTGACTAGTTACCCACCTTGGGTAGCTAATATTGTACCTGTACCAAAGAAGGACGGAAAGGTCCGGATGTGCGTTGACTACCGGGATTTGAATAGAGCAAGCCCAAAAGATGACTTTCCGTTGCCACACATTGATGTGTTGGTAGACAATACTGCTCAATTCTCGGTATTTTCCTTCATGGATGGCTTCTCCGGATATAACCAGATTAAGATGGCGCCAGAAGACATGGAGAAGACAACGTTCATTACCCCGTGGGGTACATTCTACTATAAGGCCATGCCTTTTGGTTTGAAGAACATCGGGGCAACTTATCAGCGGGCGATGGTCACATTGTTCCATGACATGATACACAAGGAGATTGAGTGTTATGTGGACGATATGATTGCTAAGTCCCGAGACGAAGAGGAGCATCTGGTCAACCTGAAGAAGCTGTTCTATAGACTGATCAAGTACAAGCTGAGGTTGAATCCAAACAAGTGCACTTTTGGAGTGCGTTCCGGGAAACTGCTGGGTTTCATTGTTAGTCAGAGAGGAGTTGAGGTAGATCCTGCTAAAGTAAAAGCTATTCAAGATATGCCTGAACCGAAGACAGAAAAAGAAGTGCGTGGGTTTTTAGGGAGGTTGAACTACATTTCTCGGTTCATATCTCATCTAACGGCCACGTGCGAGCCAATATTCAAACTGCTAAGAAAAGAGCAAACGGTCAGGTGGAACGATGACTGCCAAAGAGCTTTCGACAAAATAAAAGAATATTTGCAGGAGCCTCCAATTCTAATGCCTCCAGTGGAAGGAAGACCATTAATCATGTGCTTGACCGTGCTAGAAGGGTCAATGAGGTGTGTCTTAGGCCAACATGACGAGTCTGGTCGAAAAGAGTACGCTATTTATTACCTTAGCAAAAAGTTTACCGACTGTGAATCCCGATACTCACTGCTCGAGAAAACTTGTTGCGCTTTGGTATGGGCTGCTCGCCGACTGAGACAGTACATGTTGACTCATACCGCACTGCTCATTTCCTAAATGGATCCTGTCAAGTACATCTTTGAGAAACCAGCGTTAACCGGAAGGGTTGCTAGGTGGCAGATGATTTTAACTGAATACGACATCCAGTATACTTCTCAAAAAGCCATCAAGGGAAGTGTATTGTCGGATTACCTTGCACAGCAACCTCTTGAGGATGATTATCAGCCAATGAAGTTTGATTTCCCTGATGAGGACATCATGTACCTCAAAGCAAACGATTATGAGGAACCACTTCCGGAGGAGGGGCCTGACCCTGAATCCAAATGGAAGTTGATGTTTGATGGGGCAGTTAATATCAATGGACGTGGAGTTGGTGCCGTACTTATTACTCCCGAAGGTGTTCACTTACCCTTCGCTGCCAGAATTACTTTTGGCTGCACCAACAATGAAGCGGAATACGAGGCATGTATAATGGGAATAGAGGAGGCAATTAATCTTCGGATTAAGAACCTCGATATATTCGGAGATTCAGCCCTCGTCATTAACCAAGTTACTGGCAAGTGGTATACGCCTCAAGAGCATCTAATTCCATACAGGGATTATGCTAGAAAATTGTTGACGTTCTTCACGACAGTTAAACTTCAGTACATACCACGTGATAAAAATCAGTTTTCCGACGCATTGGCCACTCTCTCTTCGTCAATCAAAGTCTTGTGTTGGAATTATGTGCCCAGAATTGATATATCCAGGCTTGACGCTCCAGCTCATGCCTTCTCTGTAGACGCCGTGTCTGATGAGAAATGATGGTACTTTGATATCAAGTTATTCCTGGAAAAGCAAGAATACCCAGCTGGGGCATCTTCCAATGACAAGAAGACCTTGAGGCGACTTGCTGCTAGCTTCTTCTTAAACACATATGGGGTTTTGTATAAGAGAAACTTCGACATGGTCTTGCTCAGATGCATGGATAGACACGAAGCAAGCCTGTTGATGCAGGAAGTCCACGAGGGATCTTTCGGTACCCATGCAGGAGGGTATGCTATGGCTAAGAAATTGTTGAGATCAGGGTATTACTGGATGACAATGGATGCAGACTATTGTTCATTCGCTCATAAGTGCCACAAGTGCCAGATATATGCAGATAAGGTGCATGTTCCTCCAAGCCCGCTCAACGTCATGTCATCTCCTTGGCCCTTTTCTATGTGGGGCATTGACATGATCGGGAAGATCGAGCCGACTGCTTCAAATGGTCATCGCTTCATCCTGGTCGCGATTGATTACTTCACCAAATGGGTGGAAGCAGCATCTTATGCCAACGTCACTCGTCAAGTGGTGGCAAGATTCCTGAAAAGGGATATCATATGCAGATACGGAGTGCCCAAAAGGATCATTACTGACAATGGTTCTAATCTCAACAACAAGATGATGGCAGACTTGTGTCGGGACTTCAAAATTCAGCATCACAATTCTTCTCCTTACCGACCAAAGATGAATGGTGCGGTAGAGGCAGCTAATAAGAATATCAAGAAGATTATGCAGAAAATGGTTGTCACCTACAAAGATTTGTATGAGATGTTACCATTTGCATTGCATGGGTACCGAACGTCAGTCAGGACGTCAACAGGGGCAACTCCCTTCTCTCTGGTGTATGGTATGGAAGCAGTCCTGCCTGTTGAAGTAGAGATTCCTTCATTGCGTGTGATGATGGATGTGAAGTTAGATGAGGCTGAATGGGTGCGTGCTCGTTATAATCAGCTATGTCTAATTGAGAAAAAGAGATTAGCGGCTATCTGTCATGGTCAGCTTTATTAGAGGAGAATGAAGCGTGCATTTGACCAACGAGTGCGTACTCGGGAGTATCAAGTGGGAGAGCTTGTGTTGAAGAGGATCGTTCCTCCAGGTTCAGATCACAGGGGCAAGTGGACCCCAAACTACGAAGGACCATTCATAGTGAAGAAAGTCTTCTCAGGAGGAGCACTGATGCTCACCACTATGGATGGAGATGACTTCCAGTCCCCTGTTAACTCGGACGCAGTTAAAAAATACTTCGCATAAAGAGACCCGCTGGACACAAAAACGGAATTATAGTCCAGGCAAAAAAAGGGCATCCCGGCGAGCTAAAAACAGAATACAAAGCTCGGGAAAAAGTTAGGGAAATAAATAAAAAAAGATGTACACCCGTTGAGTTGAAAAGCCACATTGGACAGCTCAGGCAAAAAAGGGTATCCCGGTGGATTGAAAACCCGAAAGGGCGATCCACGCAAAACAAGGGAATAAGCGAACAACTGTGATCCGAGTAATCTGAACCACATCATCGTTTCATACAACTTGACAATATCAGAAGGATAGGAAGCAGTCCCCTCATCCTCTCAGAAAGCCAAAGCAGAATGGAGAGTCTCGAAGACATGCTGGTCATAGCAGAAATGGAACTCCTTGGAATGCCGTGTCCATTGCATTTAGGATAGTTTCTTTTCTCAATTTTACGGTGATTACCTCTTTCCAGGTGGTTACTTCCTGATGTAAATCTTTACCTATTCAGAGGCCATTCAATAAAAAGAATATTCAGTCAAAAATCTGTGTGTGTTTATTTTTGTTTGCAAAATGTCCTGAATGTTTAGCAAAAATAGCATTGCATTAGAACATGGTGATAATTTTGGAAAGAAAAGTGACATGCAGGGAAACTGTAACCCTCTTTGAGTGTCGGGTGACGATGGATAAACAGCTCATACCATGCAAGTCCCCGGGGCATACTTGTGTTTTCTGTTGTTGCAGGTTGCAGGATGGCGTCACATTCTCCCAAGCAATTTACTCTTCCCTAGAAGAGTATCTCCCCAGTAGAGTATCTCCCCAAGCAGAGATTTCTTCCCCCAGCAGGTATCTGAAAGCCTGACATCTCCAGCAGAAATTTTCTCCAGCTAAGCCTTGGCAGCAGCCTAAGCAGTTTCTTCTTCCCCAGTGGAGTAGCAGTCCATTCTTCCCCAGTGGAGTATGCTCAGCAGGTATCTGAAAGCCTGACATCACCAGAGTTAGAATTATCATAATTCTATCCTCAGCAAGAGTTTTTCCCAACCAGAGCTTTGAATCAGCAGATGCTCTCCCCAACTGGAGTAAGATTGAAGCATCTTTTCCAGCCAAGGATGAAGATGATCCTGTCCCCACAGAGTTCATATTTGATCTTCACTTCTGTCAGTGAAATATTCCCCAGCGAAGTTGCCATACTTTTGGGTAATTTGATGATACAATCAAGTATTCATCACCTCAGTCAGTCAGGTATCCAGACCTCTTATTTTGTCTTCCCCTGCAGAGTTGTAACTCTTGTGGCCATTCAGGCATTTGTCTACCGCTTGTCTGCATTTTTCAACACTCGTTTGTGTTATCCCTAAGCAGAGTTTTCCCCAGCAGTGGGATATTATTGCTCTATTGTTGCTCGTCTGCATCTTTCAACACTCATTTGTGTTATCACTTCGGTATTACTCGTTTGCTCTCCCCAGCAGTGCTTTATGATTAACTTGATATTGCTCGTCTGCAATTTTCCAACACTCGTCTGTGTTGGGTGTGTACTCTCTGTTATTGCTGCTAGTCCGTAACTCCCAACACTCGTCTGTGTTTGGTATTAGATCCTTTGCTGCACTTGTTTGTGCCTTGATATGTAATTTCAACTGTTGCTCGTCTGCAACTTTCCAGCACTCGTCTGTGTTTGGTATGCCTGATATTTATGGATACTCGTCTGTATCATTTCCAGCACTCGTCTGTGTTGATTATATGTTTGAAGCTCGTCTACTTTGCTTGGATACTCGTCTGTATCATCCCTGGAACTCGTATGTGTTGTGATGTTCTAAGATCTGTTTGAAGCTCGTCTGCTTTGTCTGGATACTCGTCTGTATCATCCCCAGCACTCGTCTGTGTTAGTTTATATCTGTATGTGAGGATTTGCTGATTATCCTGGTACTTGTCTGTATTGCTACCCCAAACGCCCGTCTGTGTTTGAATTTCTGGTATTCGTCTATACTAGTTGTTAATACTCGTCTGTATCATTGCCTGAAGCGCTCGTCTATGTTTCTCAGATCATCGTCTGATACTCGTCTGTATCATTGACTTTTGACACTCGTCTGTGTTATCTTGATGATCATCCAATACTCGTCTGTATTGAAGAGGTTTAAAATCCTGACAGTGGGAATTAATGTCAAAATGGTTACCGATCCTGGCGTAACAGGTAAATCCGAAGGAGGCTCGTCTGTCTCAGGCACCAATTATTGTTGCTGCACTTGGCGTAACAGGTTTGCTCGAAGAAGACTCGTCTGTCTTATACCATATATCCACGGATAATATATGAAGAAGGTTCGTCTACCTTGTTTGCATGTTTATCCCACAGACTTAAGTGCATCCCGGTCCTGGCGTAACAGGTAAATCCGAAGGAGACTCGTCTGTCTCAAGTCATATGTTTTGCAGTGTTTGAGGACTCGTCTGTCCAGCTCCTGACATCACAGGATTGTTTGAAGACTCGTCTATTAACGTATTCTTACTCCAAATATCAATTTCAACTTGGAAGAAGCTCGTCTGTGTAAACACCCCAAATTTGCCCTCACCCATTCACACCATGGCTTGTGATCATTTCATATGCATAAAACTCAATCATACTATCTCATATCACATTTTTGTTTTACTGCATAGATTCAAAGTCATCTGCACCTAGGGTTTGTGATCTGAGCAATCCAAGAACTTCTTGGGCCACTCCAAAGGCCACCAATCACTTCAAAGGGGTCCATGTGTGTTCTTATATCATATTATATCCTCCCAAAGTCAAGAATGCCAAGAAATCACAAGAATTGGGATTGGTATGGAAGCAGAGCCAGGTTTGACTGCACAGTTGACCTAGAATTAGGGTTTTGGTTTCAGAGGCCATGACTCCAAATTTTTTGGTCATTCTTGTTTCCATTGGTCTCTATATGGTATAGGGAGTATACATATCAATTTTCATGAAGAAATTCCATGGGGAAGTCATCTGATCAAGAGTTGACTTTCTGGACAAGTCAGTGCAAAATCAGGGCATCTGAGGCCCCCAATGACCCAACCAAGGGGTGATCTTCATCATGTTGAATGTATTTGATCTCTATTTGGTCATGGAAGAAGGTTTAAGTTCATGAAATTCAAGAATTTGAAGTTTTTGCAAAGTTGACTTTTTTGGGCATGGTTGACTTTTAATGAAATGTCATTTTATGCAACTTTTTCAACCCTTACTTTTTGATCCAAAAATGCTTCAAATGAAAAAACTTTGGTCATGAAAGTTGTAGATTAGATCTTTCCCTTTTCAAAAAGTACAAGAACATGACCTAATTCATTTTGGATCAAAAGTTATGGCTTGTCAAAGTTGGCAAAAATCATTAAATTTCAAGTTATGCTCCAAATGAGAAATTTGCAAAATCTTGTACCCAAGGCATTTGTGACTTCTAATTGGTATCAAACCATTACACAAGCATCATACAAGTTCTAAAATTCAGATTTGAGCCAAAAGATCACATGTTTCATGATTTGTGAGGCAAGATATTTTTCATGAAAAGCAAAGCAAGCAAGTTGCAAAACCAATGATCACACTTCATCCACTTGCTGCCTATGTTGCTGAGCCAGCCCTAGCCTTTCCTCTCACCTTGCTGCGCAGCCCACAGCCTTTGTACTAGCCTAGAACATGACCCATGCTTCTCTTACACAAGAGTGGACATTTTGCAAAAGTGGCCATACCTATCAAAAGGGGACAGGTCACATCCTCTGACCAATCAGCATTGTTTATACAAACATTTTGCAAGCCAAACTGTCGCTCCCGACAAATGAAACTGGTTCAGATGAAGGTACAGACGCGAACGGTCGGCGAAGGGAACAGTGAGAACACACAGCCGTGAACTCACTGGGGAATGAATAGAGTCGCCAGCTAGGCATTTTTATCCCGGAGGAAAGGCAATGCTGCATAGACCTAGAAAGATATGGATAAGACGGTTGCGAACCAGAGAGACTGAGAAAGGGGGTTGGTTACAACCTGGGAAGGTATTAGCACCCAGATTGTCCGTCGTACTCGACGGGATCCACGCTTAAAAGATTTGTGTTTTAAAGGGGTAGTGTCAGTGCAATCTGTGTGTAAAAGAGCTGGAAGAGAATGTACAGGTGTCAGTGTAAGAGAAAGTGAAGTGTATAATGATGTTTCAGTGTAAGGAAGAGAATGAATTGCTCATGATAATGAGGCTAAAGAATAAAGCTAGAAAGGGGGGGAATATACAGAGACTTTTGTTCGATAACTGTTAAGTTATGCCTACGTATCCTCTCGTGCAATGAGGAAGTCAGAACACCGTAGTTCGACCCAAAGAGACTGAAAGATGAATTGACTGGTGAACTGCTTGCTTGCCTATGCTCAAGTGTATGACCTGTCTGGCTCAGGTGCTGACTGTCTTGCATTAGACGGAAGAAGCAAGTTCTCGATTGTGAGTGAAGGTGATGAGAAAAGAATCCCGGAGGAGACGATTATTGCTTGTTTTTGAGTTTTCAGTCTTTTATTGCTTTTGGAGTTTGTCATAAGATAATGAGCTTAAGCCTAAACCAATGGGTTAGTAAACTCACCACATCTTCCCTCTGATTAGGGGTAATGAGAATACCTTAAGTGTGAAGTCAGATTCTCACACTTAATCACCCTTCTGATGTAGGATTAAGATCATTAACCTACTTGTGATTATTTAGATATTTTTGTGGTTTTTGTTTAGTGTTGAGTAATGAGGTTAAGCCATAATCAAAGATTAAACAGACCCATTACACCATCCTAAAAGAAGGATAATAGATGAGAATGTTTTAGCTGAGGAAGACTCCTCAACTTAATCCATGATTAGGGATTAAACCCATGACAAAACAAGCCTTTATTAAGTGGATTTTATTTAATGATATGATGATGAAGTGAATTTTATGGTTTGTAAGACAACTTGAGGGGGACTTGTCCATTAACACTAGGGTTAGTCCTTCTTAACCACTTAAGGAAGAATTAGAACCCTAATGCAAGGCCCAAGTTACAAGTGTGATGTCTTGATGATTATTATGTGAATTGATTAAGGGATTTAAACACCTTAAGGATTCAAGACTTAGGATTAAAGTTATACACTCCATCCTAAGAGAAGGATGCAGGCATAAGCTTAATCACAAAGTCTTAAAGCCTTTAGGGTTGAGTCCCTGATTATGAGGTGAGAAGAGATGACTCAAAAGAGACACAAAGGTAAAACTAAGAGGGGAGACTAATCAAAACCCTAATTCATTGTCATGCTTGGTTGATCCTAAGGTTTGTGAGGTTTGCAAGAACAATCTTCAATGGAACCACCAGGAAGCAGATGAAAGGATCAAGAGAAGCAAAGTGACTTGCTTCATTCAAGAAGTCAAGTCACTTGAAGAAAGAAAGTAAGAACAAGAATGAGCAAGCTCAATCTCAAACACAAACTAAAATGCAGCAATGGATGCAAGAGAGATGAAAAGAAAAGTTATGAGAAGTGAAGGCAAATTCACTTCTCAAATTCACTTACCACCTGAAAAGTTAGAAAGAAATGCAATGCAATGCAACATGGGATGAAATGGTATGATGCAAAGCAAGACCAGAAGCATGTTGATGATGATTATGATGTTATGAGGTGCTGCAAACATGAGGCAAAGCAATGGGGATGTTCATACAAGCTTATGAATGCAAATGATGCAAGCTAAGGAGCATGAACAAACATGGAAAATTATGAAGCATACAAGACAAATGACATGGCAAATATGCAATGCAATGATCAAACATGCTTTCTACATGTCTTAAGATGTCAAATGAATCATAAACATGCACAAAATGCAAAGACAAGTCATGTTATGCAAGAAAATGCAAGAGGGATGCAAATGAAAGCCCAAATTAGGGTTTATGGATCAAACATCAAACACAAACCAAAAACAGAAGCAAAACCCTAAAGTAAAAAAGTAAAATGGCACTCAAAGAAACCCTAGGCCTATGATGAACCCCTGCCCAAAGGGGAGCTCTCAACTCTCAACCAAACTCAAGATATGAATTTTCTAAGTTATTAGGGTTTTTTAGGGTTCTTAACAAAACAAATGCCAATCAATTTGAAAATGCAAGAACAATTCATGGCCTTTTTATCCTAGGAACTACATGCAAAACAAAAGACAATGCAAGAAGAATCAAGGTCTCAACCTTCACCAATTGACAGAAATGAATTTTTGAATCCATGATCAAAATAATGCATAAAAAATGATTTAATTCAATGAAAAATTCTTAAAATGCATCAAGATCAAAAAAGAAATTTGGTTTGAAGGTTGGACAATGTTTCTAAATGTCTTAGAACATTTCATGATTTTTTTTGTAATTTTTAAATACCTAAAAGTATTTTTAATTAATTAATTCCCATTAATCAATTAAAAATAATCTTTTAAATATTTAAAAATACTTTTTTAATGATAAAAAATAAAATAAAAATATTTTTGTGTCATAAAAATTATTAAAACTTTAAGGAAAAAGTTTCATAATTTTTATGAATTTTTTGCCATTTTAAAATAATTATGCAAAACAAATGAATTAAAATGAATTAAAAATGAAATTAAACTGAAATAAACAAAAGTCAAGTGATCTGATGGTGGAGATTCAAATGGAAACACGCGCGCGTTGACCTGGCGCCAAATCCAAAGGCCAGAATTCAAATTTCGCTAATCAATGCTTATGCCCTAATCTCGCCGTTAAACACACTCAGATGACCGGAACAGTGTTCCGGTCATCTTCTCCGTTCAACCAAAATCCCTAACTCACTCCATACGCATCTAAAATGAATTCTAAGAACCCAGAAATGATTCCCACAAGCTCACGAATCAAAACCCCCAATCAAAACAAATTTATGTTTCCTAAATCAACTGAATCGAAGAGAAAAAGTTCTAGGTCACGCAAGCTTCAGAAACAAATTAAATGCTCAAATCACAACCATTTTCAAAACCAATGGTACCAGAATGATCAGTGAAGCTAGTAGAACAAGTTTGTAACAAGAAAAATCATTTCTGGAAAAATAAATTTCAGGCTACCTGAGATTCGAAGCTTTCAGTTTAGGAACTTTCTGGCCACCTCTCCTTGTGCAAGCTGCTCCACTTGGTCCCCAGAAGATGTTTGAATGCTCAAATGGAGTTTAAGTTGGCTTGATGATGAGTTTCGAAAGCTCCTGCTTCAGTTCAGTCAAAAATGGCAATGGAGATTCTGGCACTTTCAGGTCATGGTGAATGAAGGTTTTAGGTCCTGATGATGAATGGAGAAGGTTTGTGGTGTTTGTTTGTGTGTTTGTGAGCTAGGATGAGAGTTTCGAATGAAACTGCAAAATGGAGTGTGAAATGGTTATGGAGTGTTCTTGCTATTACAGGCTTTGGTTCTTGGTGCTGGATGATCTATGAAGTGTGGTGAGATGATTGATGAAGATAGTTTGAGTGTTTGGTGGCTGTGTAGAGGAATTCGAAGGAACTTGCAAAAGGGGAGTGTTTTGTGTATGTGGTGAATGAATTGGTTTCAGCCTTGTGTGTTATGATGTTTTGCTTGCAAATTGTTTGTATAAACAATGCTGATTGGTCAGAAGATGTGACATGTCCTTTATTGATTGGGATGTTTACTTTTGCAAAATGTCAACTTGGTTGTAAGAGAGGCATGGGCTTGATACTAGGCAAGTACAAGGACTAGGGCTGGCGCAACATGGCATGGAGAGAAGCTAGGGCTGGTTCAGCATCCAAGAAATCAAGTGGGTGAGATGTGATGATAGTTTTTGCAAGTTGCTTGCTTTATGGTTCACATGGAAAAATCTTGTTGCATAAGCCATGAAACATGAGGCACCTTGGTTCAAATCTGACTTTTAGAAGTTACATGATCATGTTAAGTGCATTAGAAGCCCATATGGTGACTGAATTGGCCTTGGAAGGAGAATTTGCAATTTTTGCCTTTGGTGCATAACTTGAAAATCAATGATTTTTGCTAACTTTGCCATACCATAACTTTTGATCCAAAGAGAATTTGATCATGTTCTTGTACTTTTTGAAAAGGGAAAGATGAGATCTACAACTTTCATGACCAAAGTTTTTCCATTTGAAGCATTTTTGGATCATGAATCATGGCTTGAAAAATGACCTAAAATGATGCATTCTTGAAAAGTCAACTATGCCCAAAAAGTCAACATTTGCAAAAACCCTAAATTCTTGATTTCTATGAACTTCAACCTTCTTCCATGATCAAATAAAGATCATATACACTCAAAATGATGAAGATCACCCATTGGTTGGGTCATTGGGGGCCTCAGATGCCCTGATTTTGCACTGACTTGTCCAGAAAGTCAACCCTTGATCAGATGACTTCCCCATGGAATTTCTTCATGAAAATTGATATGCATACTCCTTATACCATATAGAGATCAATGGAAACAAGAATGACCAAAAAAATTGGAGTTATGGCCTCTGAAACCAAAACCCTAATTTTCAGTCAACTGTGCAGTTCATCCTGGCTCTGCATCCACTCAAACCCTAGTTCTTGTGCTTCCTCTGCATTTTTGACTTTGAGGGGATGAAATATGATATAAGAACACACATGGACCCCTTTGAGTTGATTGGTGGCCTTTGGGGTGCCTCAAGAAGCTTTGGGATTGCTCAGATCACAAACCCTAGGTGCAGATGACTTAGAAACTATCCAGTGAATCAAAAATGAGATGTGAGATGATATGATTGTTTATGCATATGAGGTGACCATAAGCCATGGTGTGAATGGGTGAGGGCAAATTTGGGGTGTTTACAGCTGCCCCTATTCAAACATGAGTTAGCTGTGCAGGATGTAAGCGACGGCTTAACAGGCAAACAAGATAACTTGTGGTTGAATACCAAAGACAGTCCAAAATTTGCACTCACAGAATGAAGAAGAAAAGGGATATAGATTGTAAAAGCAAAATAAAGTATATTGTAAAGTATGGGAGACGGAGGACGACCGTCGAGCAGAGGACGACTGCTGGGTAAAGAGCAATGACGGGGACGGCCGACATGCTGGGAAAAGTGTATGAAAATAAAGCAATGACGGGGACGGCCGACACGCTGGTAAAGTGCAGGAAATAAAGCGATGACGGGGACGGCCGACATGCTGGGGAGAAAAAGTAAAGCTAAGACGGGGACGGCCGACTAGCTGGGGAAAAACAAGTAAAGCTAAGACGGGGCCGGCCGACTAGCTGGGAAAAATAGGATAATATGATGGGGACGGCCTGAATCATCCTGATCACAAAGAACCCTTCACCATTGCCAGAAACAGCCTGAATCACAAACACGATTCCCACCTGAGCTTGAACAGAACTTGTTCAAACTCTCAAACCAGCCAACATAAACTCCTCCTAAGCATTCAGGCATCATCAGGGGATCAAGTGGAGTGGATTGCATCAAGAGGGGAGGTCAGAAAGTTGCAAAATTGAAAGCTTCGAAACTCAGGTAGCTCAAGAACTTTTTTTCCAGAAATGGATTTTTAAGTTCTAAAGTTGTTCTTCATGCTTCACTGATTGCTCTGATGTCTTTAGTTTTGAAAATGGTGGAGAGATGAGAGTTTAATCAGTTTCTGAAACTTTTTGCCCTAGGTTTTGTTTGATTCGATTCAGCCAGTTTAGGAATGATAAATGTTGTTTAAATGGGGGTTTTGATTCGTTTTTGAATGGGGTTCATTTCTGTGTAGTTAGATTTCATTTTAGATGCGTTTTGAGAGAGTTTGAGGTTTGGAGTGAACGGAGAAGATGACCGGAACACTGTTCCGGTCACCTGAGGGTCATTAACGGTGGGATTACGGCATAATCATTAATTAGCTGATTTTGAATGCTGGTCGTGGGATCTGGCGCCAAGTAAATGCGCGCGCGTTCCAGTTTGAATCTGATCCCTAGGATTTGATTACTTTTCCTTTTTCAGTTTAAATTTCATTTTATTTTCATATTATTTCATTTAATTTGTACAATTTATTTAAAATAGCAAAAACCATTTAAAAATTATGAAACTTTTTGTCAAGAGTTTCATTAATTTTTAAAACACAAAAATATTTTTATTTTCATTTTTAGCATTTAAAAAGTATTTTTAAATATTTAAAAGTTTCTTTTTAATTAATTAATGAGAATTAATTAATTAATGAGAATTAATTAATTAAAAATACTTTTAGGTATTTAAAAATCACCAAAAAATTCATGAGACATTTAAAAACATTTAGAAACATTGTCCAACCTTCAAACCAAATTTCTTTTTTGATCTTGATGCATTTTGAGAATTTTTCATTGAATTAAAATCATTTTGAGGCATTATTTTGATCCAAACTTCCAAAAATCATTTCTGCCTAACCCTAAAGAGTTGGACCTTGATTCTTTTTGCATTGCATTGTGTTTAGCATGTAGTTTGTGAGATTAAATGGCCATGATTTGATCTTTCATTTTCCATTTGTTTGATAATTTTCTTGTTAAGGAACCCTAAAACCCTAGAAAACTTAGGAAAATCATAACTTGAATTAGGTTAAGAGTTGAGACCTCTCCTTTGGGCAGTGAGTTAGTATAGGATTAGGGATCCTTTGAGTGCATTTTTCAATTTTTATCTTGATGTTTGCTTCTGATTTTGGTTTTTGTTTGATGTATTGGTCATAAACCCTAATTTGGGCTTCCATTTGCATCCACCTTGCATTTGCTTGCATAACTTGACTTGCCATGACATTTCATTCATCCATTTGATTCATTTGACATCTTAAGACATGTTAGAAGCATGTTTGATCATTGCATCATGTATTTTCCATGTTATATGCCATATGCATCTCATAACTTTCCATGTATGTTCATGTTCCTTAACTTGTTCCATTTGCATTCATAGGTTTGTATGATCATCTTCATGTCTTAACTCATGTTTGTAGCATCTCATAGCACCATTATCATCTCATGTGTGCTCCTGGATTTGGTTTGCATCATGGCATTCCATCCTATTTTGCATTGCATTGCATTTCTTTACTAACTTTTCAGGTGGTAAGTGGATTTGAGAAGTGAATTTGCCTTCACTTCTCATAAATTCTCTTCATCTCTTTTTATGCATCCTTGCTTCATTTTTGTATGTGTTTGAGATTGAGCTTGCTCATTCTTCTCCTCTTTACTTTCTTTCTTCAAGTGACTTGACTTCTTGAATGAAGCAAGTTACTTTGCTTCTCTTGGCTCCTTTCATCTGCTTCCTGGTGGTTCCATTGAAGATCTTCTCTTGTAAACCTCACAAACCTTAGGAACAACCAAGCATGTCAATGATTAGGGTTTTGATTAGTCTCCCCACTTAGTTTTTCCTTTGTGTCTCATTGAGTCTTCTCTTCTCATCTCATAATCAGGGACTAAACCCTAAAGGCTTTAAGGCTTTGTGATTAAGCTTATGTCTGCATCCTTCTATTAGGATGGAGTGTATAACATTAATCCTAAGTGTTAAACCCTTAATGTGTTTAAATCCTTTAATCAATTCATCTAATAATCATCAAGACATCAAGCTTGTAACTTGGGCCTTGCATTAGGGTTCTAATTCTTCCTTAATTGGTTAAGAAGGACTAACCCTAATGTTAATGGACAAGTCCCCCTCAAGTTGTCTTACAAACCCTAAAATTCATTTCATCATCATATCATTAAATAAAATCCACTTATTAAAGGCTTTGTTTTGTCATGAGTTTAATCCCTAATCATGGATTAAGTTGAGGAGCTTTCCTCAGCTTAAACACCCTCATCTATTATCCTTCTATTAGGATGGTGTAATGAGTCTATTTAATCCCTGATTATGGCTTAATCTCATTACTCAACACTAAACAAAAACACCAAAAACATCTAGATAATCACAAGTAGGTTAATGATCTTAATCCTATATCAAAGGTGTTTAAGTGTGAGAAGCTGACTTCACGCTTAAGGTATTCTCATTACCCCTAATCAGAGGGAAGATGTGATGAGTTTACTAATCCATTGGTTTAGGCTTAAGCTCATTAATCTATGACAAACTTTCAAAAGCAATAAAAGACTGAAAACTCAAAAAAACAAACAATAATCGTCTCCTCCGGGATTCTTTTCTCACCTCATTCACTCACAAACGAGAACTTGCTTCTTCCGTCTAATGCAAGACAGTTAGCACCTGAGCCAGACAGGTCATACACTTGAGCATAGACAAGTAAGCAGTTCACAAGTCAATTTATCCTTCAGTCTCTTTGGGTCGAACTACGGTGTTCTGACTTCCTCATTGCACGAGAGGATACGTAGGCATAACCTAATGGTTATCTAACAAAAGTCTCTGTATATTCCCCCTCCTTCCAGCTATATTCTTTAAGCCTCATTATCATGAGTATTCCATTCCTGGTCTCACACTGACACTATACATATCACACATCACTTTCTTTTACACTGACACCTGTACATTCTTTTCCAGCTTTAAACACAAATTGCACTGACACTACCCCTTTAAAACACAAATCTTTTAAGCGTGGATCCCGTCGAGTACGGCGGACAATCTGGGTGCTAATACCTTCCCAGGTTGTAACCAACCCCCTTTCTCAGTCTCTCTGGTTCGCAACCGTCTTATCCATCTCTTCTAGGTCTATGCAGCATTGCCTTTCCCCCGGGATAAAAATGCCTAGCTGGCGACTCTTTTCTTTTCCTGTGAGTTCACTGCTGTGTGTTCTCACACCCTCCTCTCGCCGACCGTTCGCATCTGTACCTTTATCTGACCTGGCCTCATTTAGTGGGAGCGACAGCTTGGCGACTCTGCTGGGGACCCTTATACTGTAACCAGGGCTTCTGGTTCTTTTTGTGGGTTCCTCCTAGCGCTTGATTGATTTGTGTTTATTGGGGTGTTATGTGTTATTTGTGTTTGTATATTTGCTTTATTTGCTGCTTTCTGTACAGTTTTATTTATTGCTTTCTTTACAGTTCTTCATATATCATATTGTCATGCTGTCTGGCTGGATCTGGTTTTGCTTTGGTGGGTGGGTGTTCTATTGAGAGTTAAGGTCCTATACCTGGGACCTGAGTGACACCTAGGCTAGAGTGGTTCATATTCTTTCGCATTCCATCTCGGTCTGGTGCGGGAATATGAAACACGGTTCAGATATGGGTTTCTTCTTGAGAACTCTGTGTTGCAGATTTCCTGCAATACTAGGGCTATCTGGGAAGCCTGCTAAGTCTGGATGACCTTTAGTATTGACCTTCAGAAACTGAGGTGAATTAGAGGAGGAACTTTTATGGTTATTGTAAACACTGTACCTCCGGGTTAGAAGTGTTTACACTTCTCATAACTGATCCAAGTCTGAGGATCTTTGTTTTAGAACACCACCTGTGAGGGGGATGGGTTGTTTACAGGTTTGCAGGTACCCTTGACCTCAGCATACCCTGTTACTTTGTTTTGTTAAGAATACTCCATGTTGGAACAGTTCTTGTGATTCTAAACCCTGAATATGTGACTCTTTATTTGAGTCCCCCACCTTGGTTACTGGACTTATAGACCTCCATCTGGTTTTCTTGGCACACATGGACTTATATCAGAGCACATGATCAGATCCAGCTCAGTCACAAACCTTTGCATATCATTTGCATACATCCTCATTGCATCATTCTGACATGTGTTTATTTGTTTTTCAGGGTATCCATCCTATCATTTTGGCTTGGTTTTGACCCCATCATCAGCTTAGACCTATCTTCATCAACACTTGCTTCAGCTATCTGCTACCTGCATCATCAGTCTCTGCCTGCCAGTGGCCCACCTTCAGTGTTGTCCTCAGTCATCATCATCAGTACCCAGTCTTCAGCAACATGGCACCTGAGAAAAGTAACATCTCCTACCACTTCTTTGAGCCTGAGCTAGCTAGCATCAGGAGGATTCAGACCCTGATTACTCCAGACCATATACCACTTTTTAGAGAACATTATGGAGGAATACTTGATGTGGTTATGGATTTGGACCCTTCACAGAGGAGCTTGATACATACTTGCCTGCAGTTCTATGATCCCCCTCTGAGGTGCTTCACATTTCAGAATTTCCAGTTGGGACCTTTGCTGGAGGAGTATTCATCATTGGTTGGTGTACCCATCAGGGGTGGAATCCCTTTCAACCCTGAGATAGTGTTTCCTAGTAATGAAGAGATAGCCAAAGCCCTACATCTGGAACCAGCTCTGATTGGGCAGAATTTGACATCTAAAGCTGGAATCTCTTGTTTTCATCTGGATTTCTTGATCTCTCAAGCTAGTCTAAAGGCCTCCTTAGGGGAGTGGAAGGCAGTCTGTGCTCTGTTGGCCCTTAGCATATATGGGGGCATACTTTTTACAGATGAGCCTAGGTTTGTTAGCAAGAATGCAGTCCATCTTTTCATCCTGAGAAACCCAGTGCCCACCTTACTGGGAGATCTTTACTATTCAGTTCATCAAAGGAATGAAAAGAAAAGGGGGAGATTAGTGAGATGCTGTGCACCTTTGTTCCATACTTGGCTGCTCAAGCATTTGCCAAAAACTGATGCATTCTTAAACCCTCACCAGCAGAAGAACTGGGCTAAGAGGCTTGTTGCTCTAACCTCAGATGATATCAGATGGTGTACTCAGAATGCTAAGGGCAGAGACATCATTACAAGCTGTGGACAATTTCCCAATGTGCCTCTGATTGGAGTAAAGGGTTGCATCAATTACAACCCTCTGCTATTCAAAAGACAACTGGGCTATGCATTAGTCCATCCTCCTAGGGCACAGGATCTGACTGAGACTCTTTATGTTGAAATAAAACCTAATCTGGCTGTTGTCAGGCAAGCAGCTTGGGCCTGGGACAATGTGAAGACTAAGGGGGTAGCTATCCTAGGGAAGTGCAACAATGTGGCATCAGCCCAATACTATGAGTGGTCCTACACCAGAGCTCAGATTACAGGAATGCCCTTCACTGTTGAAGATATGCCTGGACCTTCCACAACACCACCTCCAGCAACTGTCAGTTTAGAGGAGTTTGAGAAGTTGAAAGAGAGGAATGAGAAGCTGACTCAGGCTCTGCAGAAGACCCTCTGGGAGAGGAGTGATGGTCGGCTGGACATTGAGAGGTTAGAAAAACTGAAAGTGGAACATCTAGCTAGGATTGAGAAGTCAGAAGACTACATTAAGAAGTCTAGGGCTGGAGAGCAGATCTTGAAGAATGCCTGCAAGGAGGCTCAATTCCAGAAGGCCAGGACTGATTTGTATCTGAAAGAGAGTCAAGCTAGGTGGGTCAGGATCACCGAAGCTCGTACTCTGGAAGATAAAAGGACTCAAGATAAGATTGAGCAACTGGAAGTTAGTGCAAAAGAGCAACAGGAAGCCCTGGCAGCAGCCCAGAGGGAGGTCTCAGAGTTGAAGATCAGAGCTGGAGTGAAAAGGTCAAAGGACCAGAGCCAGCACAAGAAGCTAACAGCAGCTGTTGCTACGAGGAATCTCCTTATCAGGAATCTTACAGAGCGCCCAGCCGATCCTGTGACTGAAGCACTTCTCAAGGAAGTTCAGGAGGATGAGTTTGGTCTTGGAGTCTGACCTTTTGCTTGTTGTTGCTTTCATTTCATTGTACTTTTCTTTCTTATGTTGTATTTTGACCCCCATGGGGCATGATTTGTAAACAAACTATGTATCTTTCACTTTTTGTAATATATGCATCAGTTTGCTCTATCTGAATTTTCTTTCAAAGCAACATCAACGGCATCTTCAAGGTTCTGGAAGGGTCAAAACCAAGTGCCAAGCCGGATACCTTGGATACAAATAGACACACTGCATTGCATACTAACCTTTTACTTTGTTTTGTAGGTTTTGATTATTTGTTGAACTAACTCTGTTGTGATCTCAGGAATTATTGCTCGACGACGAGGGTTCCCACTCAACCGTCCACATAGATATCCAACCCGAAACAACCTTCCGGGAATACAGATGGATCAAATGCAGCAGGACCTTACAGAGGTCAAGAACCAAATGGCCAATGAGAGATTGGAAATGAGGACTCAGATAACACAATTTATGGAGGTAATGAACAATTTGGCTCAAAGCCAGGAGAGGTTAAGAGCACTAGTAGAGGGGAGGAATCAGGAAGACCATCAGCCAGGGACTGCTGGAACAAGCAACAATGAAAGAGTACAACCTCATGTCAATCCCCCAGTCTTTGGACCCCACCAGCATCCAGAGATCAACATCCCTGTCAATGTACAAGGGACTGCCACAGCAGGGAGAGTACTGCAGGAAGACCCCCAGGAAGATCAGTTCACAGTGATGGGAGCTGGGGAGGAAGCTTATGATAGAAGGCTGGATGAGATAGCTGAGAAACTGAGGTCCTTGGAGTCCCAGAATTCTTTGGGATTTGATGTTATGGACATGGGTTTGGTAGACGGGGTCAGGATTCCCCACAAGTTTAAGCCTCCATGTTTTGAAAAATACAACGGGACTTCATGCCCCCTGACCCATTTACAATCATTTCTGGGGAGGCTGAAGGCCTATACCATGGACGAGAAGCTTTGGATGTTCTATTTCGAGGATAGCTTAACAGGGACTTCAAGAGAATGGTATTCTCATCTGACAAGGGCAACCATTAGGTGTTGGAAGGACCTGGAAGAGGCCTTTATCAGACAGTACCAGTATAATTTGGATATGGCACCCAACAGGACCCTCCTAATGGGAATGTCACAATCATCTAGAGAAAGTTTCCGAGAGTATGCCCAAAGGTGGAGGCAATTGGCTGCTGCTGTTCAGCCACCTATGTCAGAGAGGGAGATGGCTGATATGTTTATGAATACCCTCCAAGGAACATACATTGACAGGCTAGCTGCCTTCTCTTCAACCAGCTTTGCAGACGTTGTCATAGCCGGGGAGAGAATTGAGAGCCTGTTAAAGATGGGCAAGATTTCTGACAATGGTGCTAGCTCATCCAGTAACCCAAGAAAGCCTTTCGTAGGCCCAAGAAGAACTGGTGAGACCAATGCTATCCACACCAACAGGGGTAGGCCCCAATATGTTCATAGATCTGTGGCAGCAGTCACCATTCCCGCTCCAGCTCACCCACAACCAGCTTATCAACCACCGCAACAAAATTATCAGCAACAACCCCAGTACCAGCAACAAACTCAGTATCCTCCAAGAAACTACAACAACGCCAACAACAACAACAGTCAGCAAAGGCCATATCAGCAGAGGCCATCTCAGGCTAATAGGGTGATTGATTCGATCCCTATGCCCTATGCCACATTACTGCCACAACTCTTGAAACTCAACCTAGTTGAGCTGAGGACATTGGCACCTCCGGATCCCAACAGTCTACCCAGAAACTACGACATCAATGCCAGATGTGCATTCCATTCCAACGCACCTGGCCACAGTACAGAAAAGTGCAGAGCTTTGCACATGAAGGTACAATACCTGGTAGACTCCAAGGCTCTAAACTTTGCACCACCACCGAATGTCAACAAGAACCCTATGCCGCACCATGGTGGTCCCCGAATCAATGCTATTGAAGAAGACAAGCCGTCTTATTTAATAACCAGTGTGGGTCAGATTCGGACACCGTTGGTAGAGATCAAGGCTCAACTCCTCGAATGTCAAATATTCCCGGGATGTGAGCTAGGGTGTGCCTACTGCAACATTTTAGTGAATGGTTGTGATAACTTGAGGGATGGCATAGATGGTCTCATCCAGAGTGGCCTGCTTCAAATTACAACATCAATTCCTACCAATCCAGCAATCTCCTTAACAACAGCTCCAGAACCTCCTACAACTGCAGCAACCATTGTTCCAGACAACTCCTCAGCTTCATCAACAAATATTTCATCTTTCATTTCAACCGATCAGATATCAACGAACGCTCCTTCTACAACTTCAGCACCACTTCATTTTGAGTCTCCTACAACAACAACACCCATCCTTCCAACAATGTCTCCTACAACATCAGCAACAAACCATGAAGATGTCTCAACAGTTATAATTTATTATGATCCTGAAAATGATTCCGCCTACAACTCACAAAATGTCACTCCCGCCAGAACACCAGTCACAATATATTATGATCCACAGACTATCACAGTCCCTTCTGCAGCTGCCATCAGTCCAGTCACTATCACAGTGCCTGGACCAGTACCTTATGAAAGCAGTAAAGCCATCCCTTGGCATTACGGCTCTGACTTATACTGCGAAGGACAGAAAATCACTTTCGAATCATCAACTTCTTCACCACAAATAGACAATGTGGGAGGAGGCGGAGGCTTCACTCGAAGCGGACGTCTCTTTGCCCCACAAATTCAAAGGCCCACTGCAGAAGCAGAAGCTGTTGCCAAGGCAAAAGGGAAAAGCTTGGTGCAAGAAGAACAAGTTGTCAAAGAAGCTTTGAAAACCCCTTTCGATCAAGAAGTTGATGAATTCATGAGAATCATCAAGAAGAGTGATTACAGAGTAGTGGACCAGCTTCATCAGACCCCTTCCAAGATCTCCATTCTATCACTGTTAATATGCTCCGAGGCTCATCGGAACGCACTTCTAAAAGTCTTGCACGCTGTCTATGTGCCGGAAGAGATCACAGTCAATCAGCTGGAAGCTGTAGTTGGAAATGTTAATGCTAGTAATGGACTAGGATTCACCAACACTGATTTGACTTCAGAAGGCCGTAATCATAACAAAGCCTTGCACATTACCATGGAATGTAAAGGTGCAGTCCTTTCCCATGTGCTGGTAGACACAGGATCATCCCTCAATGTCTTACCCAAAAAGGCTCTTGTGAAGCTGGAATATGAAGGATTGGCATTACGACCCAGTAACTTGGTAGTGAGAGCTTTTGACGGCTCTAAGAGATCAGTTCTGGGGGAAATTGAGTTGCCTGTAACGATTGGCCCACAAACTTTCAAAACGACCTTCTACGTGATGGATATACAGCCCGCCTACAGCTGTTTATTGGGTAGGCCATGGATTCACGCCGCTGGTGCCGTGACCTCAACCCTTCACCAGAAGTTAAAATTCGAGTGGGAGGGTCAAGTCGTTACTATCTGCGGAGAGGAGGATATATTTGTTAGCCATCTGGCTACTTACAAATATATTGAGATGGATGGGGAGATCCATGAAATGATGAGTCAAGGGTTTGAGGCCCTGAATGTGAATGAGGCATCCGTTGTACCTGGAGTCTCCATGTCATCTTATCAACAAGCCCGGAAGGTTGTTGAGGAAGGAACTGCCCAAGGCTGGGGCAAGGTTATATCTGTGGAGGAGAAGAAGGACAAATTTGGGTTGGGTTACAAACCAACTCAACGAGATCAAGCAGAGGCTGCTGAGAAGCCTGGTTTTGTCAGTGGGGGGATGCTCACCCCTGATGCTATCAACAATCTGGAAGACGAGCTGGAAGAAGAACGCAACCTGGAAAGCTGGATTCGTCCAAAGATCCCGGGGAGCAGTATCTCAAACTGGTCTTCCCAGGAAATTATAAGAGTTACTCATGCAGAGTAATTATTATTTCCTGTATTTTTATAGCATGCATCAAAGTCTTGCATCTTGCCCAAGATGACAAGACTCATTTTGTAATTGGGCCATCTGTACTTTTTGTGCAACAAGATTAATCAATGAAATATCAGACATCTTTTTGCAAATGAGTTTTTTTTCTTTTCCGCTCACTGTTTTTCCATTTTTTCTTTTTGTACAAAAAAAATAAATGGCGATGTTTTCAAAATGACAACTTTATTTCACTTTTCTAAGCAAGATTAAAATCAATCACTAAAATGAACAAACTGAACCCTTGCAGAGAGTGCCTTCCAGACCGCACTGGCAATAGCACGGCTATGACTCCGTATGAATTTGACAATCCAATCAATCAAGTTGATGAAGGGGTTGAAGAAGATTATGAGCTTCCTGAAGAGCTAGCCAGATTGTTGAGACAAGAGGAGAAGGTTATCACTCCTCATCAGGAGGAGATTGAAACAATTAATCTTGGTACAGATGAAGACGTGAAGGAAGTTAAAATCGGGGCCTGCTTGCAAGACTCAGTAAAGAGACAACTGATTGATCTACTTCAAGAGTATGTGGACGTGTTTGCTTGGTCTTATCAGGACATGCCAGGGTTGGACACCGACATTGTTGTGCACAAGCTGCCTTTAAGAGAAGAATGCCCGCCAGTTAAACAGAAACTACGCCGTACTCGCCCAGACATGGCAATGAAGATCAAGGAAGAGGTACAAAAGCAGTGGGACGCCGGGTTCCTTGCTGTAACTAGCTATCCGCCGTGGGTTGCTAATATAGTACATATGCCTAAGAAGGACGGCAAAGTAAGGATGTGTGTTGACTACCGGGACCTGAACAGAGCCAGCCCAAAGGATGACTTCCCATTACCTCACATTGATGTTTTGGTTGATAACACGGCTCAGTTCTCGGTATTCTCCTTCATGGACGGATTTTCAGGATACAATCAGATTAAAATGTCACCTGCAGACATGGAGAAGACAACATTCATCACACCCTGGGGCACGTTCTGTTACAAAGTGATGCCATTTGGACTAAAGAATGCTGGTGCAACATATCAACGGGCTATGGTGACATTATTCCACGATATGATTCATAAAGAAATAGAATGTTATGTGGATGACATGATTGCCAAGTCCCTTACTGAAGAAGATCACCTGGTAAATCTGCTGAAGCTATTCAAGCGTCTGAGGAAGTACCAACTGAAGTTGAACCCCAACAAGTGCATATTCGGGGTGCGATCTGGTAAGCTGCTGGGATTTATTGTAAGCGAGAAAGGGATTGAGGTTGACCCTGATAAAGTCAAAGCTATTCAGGAAATGCCTGCACCAAAGTCTGAAAAAGAAGTTCGAGGGTTCTTAGGACGATTGAACTACATTTCACGGTTCATATCTCACCTTACAGCAACCTGTGAACCCCTGTTCAAGCTACTAAGGAAAGAACAAACGGTCAGGTGGAATGAAGACTGCCAGAGAGCTTTTGATAAGATCAAGGAATACTTACAAGAGCCTCCAATCCTTATGCCTCCAGTCGAAGGAAGACCTCTGATAATGTACTTGACAGTATTAGAAGAGTCAATGGGGTGTGTGCTGGGCCAGCATGACGAGTCTGGTCGAAAAGAGTATGCAATATACTACCTGAGCAAAAAGTTTACCGATTGTGAACAACGTTATTCACTGCTCGAGAAAACTTGTTGTGCTTTAGCGTGGGCTGCTCGCCGACTGAGACAGTATATGTTGACCCACACTACTTTATTGATCTCAAGGATGGACCCAGTCAAGTATATTTTCGAGAAACCAGCTCTTACCGGACGGGTTGCAAGATGGCAGATGATTCTCACAGAATATGACATCCAGTACACCTCCCAGAAAGCCATCAAGGGCAGTGTATTATCTGAATATCTTGCTGAGCAACCTATTGATGACTACCAGCCTATGAGATTTGACTTCCCTGATGAAGACATCATGTTCATTAAAGCAAAAGATCACGAAGAGCCTATTCACACTGAAGGGCCTGACCCGGAAGAGGAATGGACTATGATGTTTGATGGGGATGTTAACATGAATGGTCGTGGTGTTGGTGCAGTACTCATTACACCTAAGGGAGTTCACATGCCTTTCTCGGCAAAACTCACCTTTAACTGCACTAACAACGAAGCTGAATACGAAGCTTGCATTATGGGTCTTGAGGAAGCCATTGACCTCAGGATCAAGACTTTGACTGTATTCGGAGATTCAGCTCTGGTAGTTAATCAAACCAACGGCAAATGGTACACACACCAGGATCATCTAATACCTTACAGGGATTATACAAGAAGGTTATTGACTTTCTTCACAACAGTCAAGCTTGAGTATATCCCTCGGGACGAGAATCAGTTTGCAGATGCTCTGGCTACCATTTCATCTATGATCAAAGTCCAAGCTGCCAACTTTGTACCTCAAATCTCAGTGTCCAGACTTGATAGACCAGCATATGTATTTGCAGCAGATGTTGTCAAAAATGATAAGCCTTGGTTCCATGACATTAAATGCTTCTTGGAGGATCAAACATACCCACTTGGGACATCTTCCAATGATAAGAAGACTTTGAGAAGGCTTGCTGGTAGTTTCTTCCTGAACACTGACGGTTCCCTGTACAAGCGGAATTTTGATATGGTACTTCTCAGATGTGTTGATAAGACAGAAGCAGACCTGTTGATGCACGAAGTACACGAAGGCTCCTTTGGTACCCATGCTGGAGGGCATGCCATGGCTAAGAAATTGCTAAGATCAGGCTATTACTGGATCACAATGGATGCAGACTGTTGTGCCTACGCCAGAAAATGTCATAAATGCCAGATTTATGCAGATAAAGTGCATGTTCCTCCCAACCCTTTGAATGTGATGTCTTCACCCTGGCCCTTTGCCATGTGGGGCATTGATATGATTGGCAAGATTGAGCCAACTGCTTCAAACGACCACAGATTCATCCTGGTCGCCATTGACTATTTTACCAAGTGGGTTGAAGCAGCCTCATATGCAAATGTTACCAGGCAAGTGGTAGCCAGATTCCTGAAGAGAGATATCATCTGTCGATACGGAGTTCCCGAGCGAATCATTACTGATAATGGTTCCAACTTAAACAACAAGATGATGGCTGAATTATGCCGGAACTTCAAAATCCAACATCACAATTCTTCTCCTTACAGGCCAAAGATGAACGGCGATGTTGAGGCGGCTAATAAGAATATCAAGAAGATTGTGCAGAAGATGGTAGTCACCTACAAAGACTGGCATGAGATGCTACCATTTGCCTTGCATGGGTACCGCACGTCAATCAGAACATCCACTGGGGCAACACCGTATCAACTTGTGTATGGTATGGAGGCAGTCCTACCTGTTGAAGTTGAATTACCCTCCTTACGGGTATTAATGGATGTTAAGCTGAACGAAGCAGAATGGGTCAGGTCCCGATACGAGCAACTAAGTCTGATTGAAGAGAAAAGATTGGCTGCAATTTGTCATGGGCAGTTGTATCAGAAAAGAATGAAGAGGGCCTTCGATCAGAAAGTCAGGCATCGAGAGTACCAAGTAGGAGATCTTGTGCTGAAGAGAATCCTCCCTCCTCATACAGACCACAGGGGCAAATGGACTCCGAATTATGAAGGACCATTCGTGGTAAAGAAAGTTTTCTCTGGTGGAGCACTCATGCCCAGTACCATGGATGGTGAAGACTTCCCGTCCCCTGTGAATTCAAATGCAGTTAAAAAATACTTCGCATAAAATGACCCGCTGGACATAAAAACTGAATGTAAGTCCAGGCAAAAATAGGGCATCCCGACAAGTCAAAAACAGAATAAAAGACTTGGGCAAAAATAAGGGAAAAATTAAAAAATATGTGTACACCCGCTGAGTTGAAAAGCCACATTGGACAACTCAGGCAAAAATGGGTATCCCGATGGATTGAAAACCCGAAAGGGCGATCCATGCAAAATAAGGGAATAAGCGAACAACTGCATGCTGAATTTGTCTGTATCACTCACAACTTGTTAAGCTCCGAAAGGATCAAGCCTCAATTAGAATCAGCCTTCTCCAGAAATCAAGATGAGAAGAACGTCAAAAGTCATGCGAGTCATAGCTAAAGAGGAAGCTCTTTAAAGCGTCGACAACATTGCCAACATTTTGTTTTTCAATTTGTAACAATCTCCTCATTTCAGGAGATATGTTCCTTTGACTGTATCTTGCCAATTCAGGGCACATGGATTAATAAAATCAGATTTTCAGTCATGTTTCGCCTTGTACATTTTTATTTGCAAAAAATGTCTGATGTCTTAGAAAAAACGAATTGCATAAATACAGATGTTTATCTTCGAGAATAAAAGATACGCGCTTGCAGGAAATATACTTACTCTCAGAAGTGTCTAACTCCTATGACGGAATCCAGTAAAGGATACCTCGGGATTACTTGTGCGTTTCTATTTTTGCAGGATTGCGGGTATCCAAAACAAAACTCGGGGCATGTAAGCCTCATCCTAGCAAGCTGGCAAATCAACACTCAGCCTTAGCACCCGAAGTGTCTTCTCCCCGGCCGAGCTGCCACTTGTCACTTATCCCCACCAGAGTTGCCAGGCATCACCTCTCCAACAGGGCAGTATTAGAAGATGCCCATATCCCCAGCTGAGTTGTCAAATATCATCCTCAGCAGAAATTTCTAGGAAGATCTTTCAGTGATCTTTTGTCTTCCCCAGCCGAGTTTCCATTTGCCAAGTACAAAGAGCCAGGGAACCATCTCCCCACAGAGTTTCAGCCTCTATTCAGAAGAGCAGCACATGAAGGAGTCACAACAGAGTAAAAGAAAAGCTTCTACAAACCCCAGCTGGGTCTCTCATTTATAGGAATAGGCCTATCATTGACCCATTTCCCCAAGCAGATGCATCTCGTCAGATCTACCAATGATCTCATCCCCAGCCGGGATGTTCATTTCAAGCAGATCAACCGGAGATCTTCGCAGCAACGGGATCCGGACCCCAGTTGGTATCTTTGTAATCATAGCATTCGCATCATATTCACCAAACAAAGTGTAGCATTCTATTTTAAGAACGGAGCATTACGGCAAGAATCAAACATATTGCATAATCATAAGCCATGTTTCGAATCAAACACTTGTGAATATTGATAATCCATCGGTATACAGGAAACTTTCCCCCAGAGTCCCCAGCAAAAGCAGTTGCCTCATATTCACAAACACCAGTATATACTCCCTTTGACACCCGTCCGTGTCACATCCCCAGCAGAAAGCCAAAGACATTCTCTCTGCACTCGCAAATACTTATATATATACATTCCTTTGACATCCGTCCATGTCATTTTCCCCAGCACAGTAACATAAACACTTTGTATACCGGACACTTGTTTATACTATACTTTCCTCCTTTTCGACACTCGTCCGTGTCACTCTCCCCAGCAGATAAACACTCATCTATACACTGCTCATGTTACTCTTATACAGATACTCGTCCGTGTCTTATACATACTACTCAAATCCCCACAGATTCGACACTCGTCCGTGTTCTCTGTTAACCAGTTGGTACTCATCCGTACCATCATCTTAGAACATGCGTCAAGCGTTTGTTTCTACATGATACTCGTCCGTATCATAGTCTTAAGGATGCTCGTCCGCATCTTTAATCCATACACTGTGTCAAACACTCTTGTCTCCTTGAATATAGACACTCGTCTGTGTCTACTATTCCCCAGAAAAGTCCCTTCAGATTCAACACTCGCCTGTGTTCTTTGTTAACCCGTTGATACTCGTCTGTATCATCATCTCTGAACACGGGTCAGTTTGTTTCTACCCGATACTCGTCCGTATCGTAATCTTAAGGATGCTCGTCCGCATCTTTAATCTATACACATGCATCTAAACACTTATACCATTTTGTTTCTTGGATATAAACACTCGTCCGTGTTTACTATTCCCCAGTATATCACCAACAAAGCAATTATCTGACATTCGTCCTATGTCATGATAAACCCTGAGAGCAGCCGTACCCTGCTAGGTGGTCGTCCTCCACCTCTTGATGGTCATCCTCCATCATGCTCATCTGATGGCCGTCCCCATCGTTGACCTTTATCCGACATTTGTCCTGTGTCATGATAAACCCTGAGAGCAGTCGTACCCTGCTAGGTGGTCGTCCTCCACCTCTTGATGGTCGTCCTCCATCATGCTCATCCGATGGCCGTCCCCGTCGTTGACCTTTATCCGACATTCGTCCTATGTCGCGATATTTTCGGCAGTCGTACCCTGCCAGGTGGTCGTCCTCCACCTTAGATGACCGTCCCTCATCTATACCCAACAGAGCAGCCGTCCCCTGCTAGGTGATCGTCCTTCACCTTTGATGACCGTCCCTCATCACCTGTTTATTTCATTTATTCTTTAACCCGATGGCCGTCCCCGTCGTGGTCCCTTTTCTTTTTAGCCCGATGGCCGTCCCCATCATTGGTTACTTTACCTTGTGAACTTGATGGCCGTCCCCGTCATGTTTCATCAATACCCAGAGAATCTTGCAGCTTTATCTTGATGGCCGTCCCCATCATAATGCCCTTTATCCCCAGCGTGTCGGCCGTCCCCGTCATTGCTTTATTTTCCGCACTTTTTCAGCATGTCGGCCGTCCCCGTCATTGCTCTTTACCCAGCAGTCGTCCTCTGCTCGACGGTCGTCCTCCGTCGCCCTCTTTATACTATACTTTATTTTCTTTTACAATCTATATCCCTTTTCTTCTTCATTCTGTGAGTGCAAATTTTGGACTGTCTTTGGTATTCAACCACAAGTTATCTTGTTTGCCTGTTAAGCCGTTGCTTACATCCTGCACAGCTAACTCATGTTTGAATAGGGGCAGCTGTAAACACCCCAAATTTGCCCTCACCCATTCACACCATGGCTTGTGATCATTTCATATGCATAAAACTCAATCATACTATCTCATATCACATTTTTGTTTTACTGCATAGATTCAAAGTCATCTGCACCTAGGGTTTGTGATCTGAGCAATCCAAGAACTTCTTGGGCCACTCCAAAGGCCACCAATCACTTAAAAGTGGTCCATGTGTGTTCTTATATCATATTATATCCTCCCAAAGTCAAGAATGCCAAGAAATCACAAGAATTGGGATTGGTATGGAAGCAGAGCCAGGTTTGACTGCACAGTTGACCTAGAATTAGGGTTTTGGTTTCAGAGGCCATGACTCCAAATTTTTTGGTCATTCTTGTTTCCATTGGTCTCTATATGGTATAGGGAGTATACATATCAATTTTCATGAAGAAATTCCATGGGGAAGTCATCTGATCAAGAGTTGACTTTCTGGACAAGTCAGTGCAAAATCAGGGCATCTGAGGCCCCCAATGACCCAACCAAGGGGTGATCTTCATCATGTTGAATGTATTTGATCTCTATTTGGTCATGGAAGAAGGTTTAAGTTCATGAAATTCAAGAATTTGAAGTTTTTGCAAAGTTGACTTTTTTGGGCATGGTTGACTTTTAATGAAATGTCATTTTATGCAACTTTTTCAACCCTTACTTTTTGATCCAAAAATGCTTCAAATGAAAAAACTTTGGTCATGAAAGTTGTAGATTAGATCTTTCCCTTTTCAAAAAGTACAAGAACATGACCTAATTCATTTTGGATCAAAAGTTATGGCTTGTCAAAGTTGGCAAAAATCATTAAATTTCAAGTTATGCTCCAAATGAGAAATTTGCAAAATCTTGTACCCAAGGCATTTGTGACTTCTAATTGGTATCAAACCATTACACAAGCATCATACAAGTTCTAAAATTCAGATTTGAGCCAAAAGATCACATGTTTCATGATTTGTGAGGCAAGATATTTTTCATGAAAAGCAAAGCAAGCAAGTTGCAAAACCAATGATCACACTTCATCCACTTGCTGCCTATGTTGCTGAGCCAGCCCTAGCCTTTCCTCTCACCTTGCTGCGCAGCCCACAGCCTTTGTACTAGCCTAGAACATGACCCATGCTTCTCTTACACAAGAGTGGACATTTTGCAAAAGTGGCCATACCTATCAAAAGGGGACAGGTCACATCCTCTGACCAATCAGCATTGTTTATACAAACATTTTGCAAGCCAAATTGTCGCTCCCGACAAATGAAACTGGTTCAGATGAAGGTACAGACGCGAACGGTCGGCGAAGGGAACAGTGAGAACACACAGCCGTGAACTCACTGGGGAATGAATAGAGTCGCCAGCTAGGCATTTTTATCCCGGAGGAAAGGCAATGCTGCATAGACCTAGAAAGATATGGATAAGACGGTTGCGAACCAGAGAGACTGAGAAAGGGGGTTGGTTACAACCTGGGAAGGTATTAGCACCCAGATTGTCCGTCGTACTCGACGGGATCCACGCTTAAAAGATTTGTGTTTTAAAGGGGTAGTGTCAGTGCAATCTGTGTGTAAAAGAGCTGGAAGAGAATGTACAGGTGTCAGTGTAAGAGAAAGTGAAGTGTATAATGATGTGTCAGTGTAAGGAAGAGAATGAATTGCTCATGATAATGAGGCTAAAGAATAAAGCTAGAAAGGGGGGGAATATACAGAGACTTTTGTTCGATAACTGTTAAGTTATGCCTACGTATCCTCTCGTGCAATGAGGAAGTCAGAACACCGTAGTTCGACCCAAAGAGACTGAAAGATGAATTGACTGGTGAACTGCTTGCTTGCCTATGCTCAAGTGTATGACCTGTCTGGCTCAGGTGCTGACTGTCTTGCATTAGACGGAAGAAGCAAGTTCTCGATTGTGAGTGAAGGTGATGAGAAAAGAATCCCGGAGGAGACGATTATTGCTTGTTTTTGAGTTTTCAGTCTTTTATTGCTTTTGGAGTTTGTCATAAGATAATGAGCTTAAGCCTAAACCAATGGGTTAGTAAACTCACCACATCTTCCCTCTGATTAGGGGTAATGAGAATACCTTAAGTGTGAAGTCAGATTCTCACACTTAATCACCCTTCTGATGTAGGATTAAGATCATTAACCTACTTGTGATTATTTAGATATTTTTGTGGTTTTTGTTTAGTGTTGAGTAATGAGGTTAAGCCATAATCAAAGATTAAACAGACCCATTACACCATCCTAAAAGAAGGATAATAGATGAGAATGTTTTAGCTGAGGAAGACTCCTCAACTTAATCCATGATTAGGGATTAAACCCATGACAAAACAAGCCTTTATTAAGTGGATTTTATTTAATGATATGATGATGAAGTGAATTTTATGGTTTGTAAGACAACTTGAGGGGGACTTGTCCATTAACACTAGGGTTAGTCCTTCTTAACCACTTAAGGAAGAATTAGAACCCTAATGCAAGGCCCAAGTTACAAGTGTGATGTCTTGATGATTATTATGTGAATTGATTAAGGGATTTAAACACCTTAAGGATTCAAGACTTAGGATTAAAGTTATACACTCCATCCTAAGAGAAGGATGCAGGCATAAGCTTAATCACAAAGTCTTAAAGCCTTTAGGGTTGAGTCCCTGATTATGAGGTGAGAAGAGATGACTCAAAAGAGACACAAAGGTAAAACTAAGAGGGGAGACTAATCAAAACCCTAATTCATTGTCATGCTTGGTTGATCCTAAGGTTTGTGAGGTTTGCAAGAACAATCTTCAATGGAACCACCAGGAAGCAGATGAAAGGATCAAGAGAAGCAAAGTGACTTGCTTCATTCAAGAAGTCAAGTCACTTGAAGAAAGAAAGTAAGAACAAGAATGAGCAAGCTCAATCTCAAACACAAACTAAAATGCAGCAATGGATGCAAGAGAGATGAAAAGAAAAGTTATGAGAAGTGAAGGCAAATTCACTTCTCAAATTCACTTACCACCTGAAAAGTTAGAAAGAAATGCAATGCAATGCAACATGGGATGAAATGGTATGATGCAAAGCAAGACCAGAAGCATGTTGATGATGATTATGATGTTATGAGGTGCTGCAAACATGAGGCAAAGCAATGGGGATGTTCATACAAGCTTATGAATGCAAATGATGCAAGCTAAGGAGCATGAACAAACATGGAAAATTATGAAGCATACAAGACAAATGACATGGCAAATATGCAATGCAATGATCAAACATGCTTTCTACATGTCTTAAGATGTCAAATGAATCATAAACATGCACAAAATGCAAAGACAAGTCATGTTATGCAAGAAAATGCAAGAGGGATGCAAATGAAAGCCCAAATTAGGGTTTATGGATCAAACATCAAACACAAACCAAAAACAGAAGCAAAACCCTAAAGTAAAAAAGTAAAATGGCACTCAAAGAAACCCTAGGCCTATGATGAACCCCTGCCCAAAGGGGAGCTCTCAACTCTCAACCAAACTCAAGATATGAATTTTCTAAGTTATTAGGGTTTTTTAGGGTTCTTAACAAAACAAATGCCAATCAATTTGAAAATGCAAGAACAATTCATGGCCTTTTTATCCTAGGAACTACATGCAAAACAAAAGACAATGCAAGAAGAATCAAGGTCTCAACCTTCACCAATTGACAGAAATGAATTTTTGAATCCATGATCAAAATAATGCATAAAAAATGATTTAATTCAATGAAAAATTCTTAAAATGCATCAAGATCAAAAAAGAAATTTGGTTTGAAGGTTGGACAATGTTTCTAAATGTCTTAGAACATTTCATGATTTTTTTTGTAATTTTTAAATACCTAAAAGTATTTTTAATTAATTAATTCCCATTAATCAATTAAAAATAATCTTTTAAATATTTAAAAATACTTTTTTAATGATAAAAAATAAAATAAAAATATTTTTGTGTCATAAAAATTATTAAAACTTTAAGGAAAAAGTTTCATAATTTTTATGAATTTTTTGCCATTTTAAAATAATTATGCAAAACAAATGAATTAAAATGAATTAAAAATGAAATTAAACTGAAATAAACAAAAGTCAAGTGATCTGATGGTGGAGATTCAAATGGAAACACGCGCGCGTTGACCTGGCGCCAAATCCAAAGGCCAGAATTCAAATTTCGCTAATCAATGCTTATGCCCTAATCTCGCCGTTAAACACACTCAGATGACCGGAACAGTGTTCCGGTCATCTTCTCCGTTCAACCAAAATCCCTAACTCACTCCATACGCATCTAAAATGAATTCTAAGAACCCAGAAATGATTCCCACAAGCTCACGAATCAAAACCCCCAATCAAAACAAATTTATGTTTCCTAAATCAACTGAATCGAAGAGAAAAAGTTCTAGGTCACGCAAGCTTCAGAAACAAATTAAATGCTCAAATCACAACCATTTTCAAAACCAATGGTACCAGAATGATCAGTGAAGCTAGTAGAACAAGTTTGTAACAAGAAAAATCATTTCTGGAAAAATAAATTTCAGGCTACCTGAGATTCGAAGCTTTCAGTTTAGGAACTTTCTGGCCACCTCTCCTTGTGCAAGCTGCTCCACTTGGTCCTCAGAAGATGTTTGAATGCTCAAATGGAGTTTAAGTTGGCTTGATGATGAGTTTCGAAAGCTCCTGCTTCAGTTCAGTCAAAAATGGCAATGGAGATTCTGGCACTTTCAGGTCATGGTGAATGAAGGTTTGAGGTCCTGATGATGAATGGAGAAGGTTTGTGGTGTTTGTTTGTGTGTTTGTGAGCTAGGATGAGAGTTTCGAATGAAACTGCAAAATGGAGTGTGAAATGGTTATGGAGTGTTCTTGCTATTACAGGCTTTGGTTCTTGGTGCTGGATGATCTATGAAGTGTGGTGAGATGATTGATGAAGATAGTTTGAGTGTTTGGTGGCTGTGTAGAGGAATTCGAAGGAACTTGCAAAAGGGGAGTGTTTTGTGTATGTGGTGAATGAATTGGTTTCAGCCTTGTGTGTTATGATGTTTTGCTTGCAAATTGTTTGTATAAACAATGCTGATTGGTCAGAAGATGTGACATGTCCTTTATTGATTGGGATGTTTACTTTTGCAAAATGTCAACTTGGTTGTAAGAGAGGCATGGGCTTGATACTAGGCAAGTACAAGGACTAGGGCTGGCGCAGCATGGCATGGCATGGAGAGAAGCTAGGGCTGGTTCAGCATCCAAGAAATCAAGTGGGTGAGATGTGATGATAGTTTTTGCAAGTTGCTTGCTTTATGGTTCACATGGAAAAATCTTGTTGCATAAGCCATGAAACATGAGGCACCTTGGTTCAAATCTGACTTTTAGAAGTTACATGATCATGTTAAGTGCATTAGAAGCCCATATGGTGACTGAATTGGCCTTGGAAGGAGAATTTGCAATTTTTGCCTTTGGTGCATAACTTGAAAATCAATGATTTTTGCTAACTTTGCCATACCATAACTTTTGATCCAAAGAGAATTTGATCATGTTCTTGTACTTTTTGAAAAGGGAAAGATGAGATCTACAACTTTCATGACCAAAGTTTTTCCATTTGAAGCATTTTTGGATCATGAATCATGGCTTGAAAAATGACCTAAAATGATGCATTCTTGAAAAGTCAACTATGCCCAAAAAGTCAACATTTGCAAAAACCCTAAATTCTTGATTTCTATGAACTTCAACCTTCTTCCATGATCAAATAAAGATCATATACACTCAAAATGATGAAGATCACCCATTGGTTGGGTCATTGGGGGCCTCAGATGCCCTGATTTTGCACTGACTTGTCCAGAAAGTCAACCCTTGATCAGATGACTTCCCCATGGAATTTCTTCATGAAAATTGATATGCATACTCCTTATACCATATAGAGATCAATGGAAACAAGAATGACCAAAAAAATTGGAGTTATGGCCTCTGAAACCAAAACCCTAATTTTCAGTCAACTGTGCAGTTCATCCTGGCTCTGCATCCACTCAAACCCTAGTTCTTGTGCTTCCTCTGCATTTTTGACTTTGAGGGGATGAAATATGATATAAGAACACACATGGACCCCTTTGAGTTGATTGGTGGCCTTTGGGGTGCCTCAAGAAGCTTTGGGATTGCTCAGATCACAAACCCTAGGTGCAGATGACTTAGAAACTATCCAGTGAATCAAAAATGAGATGTGAGATGATATGATTGTTTATGCATATGAGGTGACCATAAGCCATGGTGTGAATGGGTGAGGGCAAATTTGGGGTGTTTACAGCTGCCCCTATTCAAACATGAGTTAGCTGTGCAGGATGTAAGCGACGGCTTAACAGGCAAACAAGATAACTTGTGGTTGAATACCAAAGACAGTCCAAAATTTGCACTCACAGAATGAAGAAGAAAAGGGATATAGATTGTAAAAGCAAAATAAAGTATATTGTAAAGTATGGGCGACGGAGGACGACCGTCGAGCAGAGGACGACTGCTGGGTAAAGAGCAATGACGGGGACGGCCGACATGCTGGGAAAAGTGTATGAAAATAAAGCAATGACGGGGACGGCCGACACGCTGGTAAAGTGCAGGAAATAAAGCGATGACGGGGACGGCCGACATGCTGGGGAGAAAAAGTAAAGCTAAGACGGGGACGGCCGACTAGCTGGGGAAAAACAAGTAAAGCTAAGACGGGGCCGGCCGACTAGCTGGGAAAAATAGGATAATATGATGGGGACGGCCATCAAAGGTGGAGGACGACCACCTGGCAGGGTACGGCTGCCGAAAATATCAACGATGGGGACGGCCATCGGATAGAAAAGGTCAACGATGGGGACGGCCATCGGACGAGCAAGATGGAGGACGACCATCAAGAAGTGGAGGACGACCACTCAGCAGGGGACGGCTGCTCTCGAGGTTTGGCATAACACAGGACGAGTGTTAGATAACCAAAAATCAACAATGGGGACGGCCATTGGATAAAGTGATGAAGGACGATCATCAAAAGGGTGGAGGACGACCACCTAGCAGGGGACGGCTGCTAAAAATCAACGATGGGGACGGCCATCGGATGAGCATGATGGAGGACGACCATCAAGAAATGGAGGACGACCACTCAGCAGGGTACGGCTGCTCTCAAAGGTATCATAACACAGGACGAGTGTTAGATAAAAAGAAAATTTGTTGGCAATCTACTGGGGAGATAGTAAACACGGACGAGCGTTTACATCCAAGAAACAAAAGGTATAAGTGTTTGGTATTGTGTATAGATTAAAGATGCGGACGAGCATCCTTAAGACTATGATACGGACGAGTATCATGTAGAAACAAACTGACACATGTTCAGAGATGATGATACGGACGAGTATCAACTGGTTAACAAAGAACACGGACGAGTGTTGCACCCGAAGGGACTCTTCTGGGGAATAATAGACACGGACGAGTATCTATATTCAAGAAGACATAAGTATTTGACACGGTGTATGGATTAAAGATGCGGACGAGCATCCTTAAGACTATGATGCGGACGAGTATCATGTAGAAACAAACACTAGTCGCATTGTTCTGAGAGGATGGTACGGACGAGTACCAACTGGCTAACAAAGAACAAGGACTACTGTCGAATCTGTGGGGATATGAGTGATGATGTATACAAGATACGGACGAGTATCTGTATAAGCGTATCATGAGTAGTGAGTATTGTATTGTATAGATGAGTGTTTTTAAATGCTGGGGAGAATGACACGGACGAGTGTCAAGAGAGAAAAGTATAATATTAACAAGTATATGAGTGATGAAAGGTGTAAGCGACTGCGCTGGGGATATGACACGGACGGGTGTCAAGAAAGTGTATATATAGGTATATGTGAGTGCAAAGAGGACGTCTTTGGCTTTTTGCTGGTGATTTGACACGGACGGGTGCCAGGACGTATCTGTAATGAGGGTGATTTGTTTGAGTGTATTCAGGCGACCTTACTGGGGAAGGATGACACGGACGGGTGTCAAAATGAGTATATACTGGTGTTCGTGATTTGAAAGGGCAGCTGCTTTTGCTGGGACTCTGGTGGGGACTCTGGGGGAAAGTGATCTGTATTCTGATGAATGGTTACTAATCACAAGCGTTCAATTCACAACATGACTTATGATTATGCTATGTATTTGATTTTTGCCGTAATGCTCCGTATTAGACGGAATGCTACGCTCTGAGGGTATAATATGATGCGAATGCTATGATTATGCAAAGAGACAGATCCGGGATTCGGATCCCGTTGCTGTGAAGATCTCTGGTCGATCTGCTTGAAGTGAACATCCCAGCTGGGGGTGAGATCATTGGTAGATCTAATGATGATATTTGCTTGGGGATATAGGTCACTGGTTGACATATCTTTGCAAATGAGAGACCCAGCTGGGGTTTGTAGAAGCTTTCGTACTCTGTTGTGACCTCTCCGTGCGTTGCTCTTCTGAATAGAGGCTTGAAGCTCTGTGGAGAGATGATTCCCTGATTTCTGCATCCTGTTGAGGAAGGATGGTTGGCACTACAGCTGGGGAATGCTGTTGATAACTCAGCTGGGGAGAGTAATGAGAGGCAACTCGGCTGGCGAGAAAACATCCTGAGTGTTAAACCTGTTAGTTGATTTGGCAACTTTTGCTGGGGTAAGCAATGGGGAGCAACTCAGCTGGGGAAATGGGCATCTTCTAGTGCCATGTGGAAGATAGACCGAGTTGATAATGATTCGCCCACTTGCTGAGACATAACCTGCATGCCCCAGGTTGCGTTCTGGATACCTGCAATCCTGCAAAGGTAAGGAAACGTACAAAAGGTCCCGAGGTATCCCTTACCGGATTCCGTCATAGGAGTTAAGTACTTTCGAGAATAATCACATTCCCTGTAAGCATGTGTTTTTATTATTATTATTTTTTTTTTTTAGAGAAGGGCATCTGTACTTATGCAATTGTATTTTTAGAGATATCAGACGACTCTTTGCAAAACATAAACGTAAAAGACGAAACATGACTGAAACTCTGATTTTATTAATTCATGTGCCCTGAATTGGCAAGATACAGTCAAAGAAACATATTTCCTGAAATGAGGAGATTGTTACAAATTGAGAAATAAAGTGCTGGCGGTGTTGACGACGCTTTGAGGAGCTTCCTCTCCTGCTATGACTCGTATGACAATGACGTTCCTCTCGTCTTGCTTTCTGGAGAGAGTTGATTCTGATTGAAGCTTGATCCTTTGAAGCTTACCAAGTTGTAGGTGATACAGACGAATTCAGAGTGCAGTTGTTCGCTTATTCCCTTATTTTGCATGGATCGCCCTTTCGGGTTTTCAGTCCATCGGGGTGCCCATTTTTGCCTGAGTCGTCCAATGCGGCTTTTCAACTCAGCGGGTGTACATTTTTTAATTATTTCCCTTATTTTTGCCCGAGTCTTTTATTCTGTTTTTGACTCGCCGGGATGCCCTATTTTTGCCTGGACTTACATTCTGTTTTTATGTCCAGCGGGTCATTTTATGCGAAGTATTTTTTAACTGCATCTGAATTCACAGGGGATGGGAAATCTTCACCATCCATGGTACTGAGCATCAGTGCTCCACCAGAGAAAACTTTCTTTATGACGAATGGTCCTTCATAATTTGGAGTCCATTTTCCCCTGTGGTCTGTATGAGGAGGGAGGATTCTTTTCAGCACAAGATCTCCTACTTGGTACTCTCGGTGCCTGACTTTCTGATCGAAGGCTTTCTTCATTCTCTTCTGATATAACTGCCCATGGCAGATTGCAGCCAATCTTTTCTCTTCGATCAGACTCAGTTGTTCGTATCGGGACCGTGCCCATTCTGCTTCATTCAGTTTAACATCCATTAATACCCGTAGAGAGGGCAATTCAACTTCAACAGGTAGGACCGCTTCCATACCATATACAAGTTGATACGGTGTTGCCCTAGTGGATGTTCTGATTGATGTGCGGTACCCATGCAAGGCAAATGGTAGCATTTCGTGCCAGTCTTTGTAAGTGATTACCATCTTCTGCACAATCTTCTTGATATTCTTATTTGCCGCCTCAACAGCGCCGTTCATCTTTGGCCTGTAAGGAGAAGAATTGTGATGTTGGATCTTGAAGTCCCGGCACAGCTCTGCCATCATCTTGTTGTTTAAGTTGGAACCATTATCAGTAATGATTCGCTCGGGCACTCCATACCGACAGATGATATCTCTCTTCAGAAATCTGGCTACCACTTGCCTTGTAACATTTGCATATGAGGCTGCTTCAACCCACTTGGTGAAATAGTCAATGGCGACCAGGATGAATCTGTGGCCGTTTGAAGCAGTCGGCTCAATCTTGCCAATCATATCAATGCCCCACATAGAAAAGGGCCAAGGTGAAGACATGATGTTCAAAGGATTGGGAGGCACATGCACCTTGTCTGCGTAGATCTGGCATTTGTGGCATTTCCTGGCATAGGTACAACAGTCTGCATCCATTGTGATCCAATAATAGCCTGACCTCAACAATTTCTTAGCCATGGCATGCCCTCCTGCATGGGTGCCAAAGGATCCTTCGTGCACTTCGTGCATCAACAAATCAGCTTCCGTCTTGTCAACACATCTGAGGAGTACCATGTCAAAGTTCCTCTTGTATAAAGACCCATCAGTGTTCAGAAAGAAACTTCCAGCAAGCCTTCTCAAGGTCTTCTTATCATTGGAAGATGCCCCAGGTGGGTATGTTTGATCCTCCAAGAAGCACTTAATGTCGTGGAACCAAGGCTTATCATCTTTCATAACATCTGCTGCAAATACATATGCCGGTCTATCAAGTCTAGACACTGAAATCTGGGGTACAAAGTTGGCCGTTTGAACTTTGATCATGGATGAAATGGTAGCAAGAGCATCTGCAAACTGATTCTCGTCCCGAGGGATATACTCAAGCTTGACTGTTGTGAAGAAAGTCAGTAACCTTCTCGTATAGTCCCTGTAAGGTATCAGATGATCTTGGTGGGTGTACCATTTTCCGTTGGTTTGATTGACTACCAAAGCTGAATCTCCGAATACAGTCAATGTTTTGATCCTGAGGTCGATGGCTTCCTCGAGACCCATAATGCAAGCTTCGTATTTAGCTTCGTTGTTAGTGCAGTTGAAAGTGAGTTTTGCCGAGAAAGGCATGTGAACTCCTTTTGGTGAAATGAGTACTGCACCAACACCACGACCATTCATGTTAACAGCCCCATCAAACATCATAGTCCATTCTTTTTCCGGGTCGGGCCCTTCAGTGTGAATAGGCTCTTCGTGATCTTTTGCTTTAATGAACATGATGTCCTCATCAGGGAAGTCAAACCTCATTGGCTGGTAGTCATCAATAGGTTGCTCAGCAAGATATTCAGATAGTACACTGCCCTTGATGGCTTTCTGAGATGTGTACTGTATGTCGTATTCTGTGAGAATCATCTGCCATCTTGCAACCCGTCCGGTAAGAGCTGGCTTCTCGAAAATGTACTTAACTGGATCCATTTTTGAGATTAATAAGGTAGTGTGGGTCAGCATATACTGTCTCAGTCGGCGAGCAGCCCACGCTAAAGCACAGCAAGTTTTCTCGAGCAGTGAATAACGCTGTTCACAGTCGGTAAACTTTTTGCTTAGGTAGTATATTGCATACTCTTTTCGACCAGACTCGTCATGCTGACCTAGTACACACCCCATTGACTCTTCTAGCACTGTCAAGTACATAATCAGAGGTCTTCCTTCGACTGGAGGCATGAGGATTGGAGGTTCTTGCAAGTACTCTTTGATCTTGTCAAAAGCCTTCTGGCAATCTTCGTTCCACCTGACCGTTTGTTCCTTTCTTAACAGCTTGAACAAGGGTTCACAGGTTGCCGTGAGGTGAGATATGAACCTTGAAATGTAGTTCAATCGACCTAAGAACCCTCGAACTTCTTTCTCAGTTTTAGGTGCAGGCATTTCTTGAATAGCCTTGACTTTATCAGGGTCAACCTCAATCCCTTTCTCGCTTACAATAAAGCCCAACAGCTTGCCGGACCGCACCCCGAATGTGCATTTGTTGGGGTTCAGCTTTAGTTGGTACTTCCTCAGACGCTTGAACAACTTCAGTAGATTCACCAGGTGATCTTCCTCTGTAAGGGACTTGGCGATCATATCATCCACATAACACTCGATTTCCTTGTGGATCATATCGTGGAATAATGTCACCATAGCCCGTTGATATGTGGCACCAGCATTCTTCAGTCCGAATGGCATCACTTTGTAACAGAACGTGCCCCAAGGTGTGATGAATGTTGTCTTCTCCATGTCTTCAGGTGACATCTTGATCTGATTATATCCTGAAAATCCATCCATGAAGGAGAATACCGAGAACTGAGCCGTGTTATCCACCAATACATCAATGTGAGGTAATGGGAAGTCATCTTTCGGGCTGGCTCTGTTCAGGTCCCGGTAGTCAACACACATTCTTACTTTGCCGTCCTTCTTAGGCACAGGTACTATGTTAGCAACCCACGACGGGTAGCTAGTCACAGCAAGGAACCCGGCGTCCCATTGCTTCTGTACCTCTTCCTTGATTTTCATAGCCATGTCTGGGCGAGTTCGGCGCAGTTTCTGTTTAACTGGTGGACACTCTTCTCTCAAAGGCAGCTTGTGCACAACTATATCGGTATCCAACCCTGGCATATCTTGATACGACCAAGCAAACACATCAACATACTCTTGAAGCAGATCAACCAGTTGCCTCTTCACTGAGTCTTGCAGGCAAGCCCCGATTTTAACTTCTTTCACGTCTTCATCTGTACCAAGATTAATCACTTCAATCTCCTCCTGATGAGGAGCAATAACCTTTTCCTCTTGTCTCAACAACCTGGCTAGCTCTTCAGGAAGCTCATATTCTTCTTCAACCCCTTCATCAGCTTGATTGATTGGATTGTCAAAGTCATACGATGTCATAGCCGTGCTGTTGTCGGTGCTGTCAGGAAGGCACTCTCTGCAAGGGTTAAGTTTGTTCATTTTAGTGATTGATTTTAATCTTGCTTTAAAAAGGTGAAATGAAGTTATCATTTTGAAAACACCGCCATTTATTTTTGTACAAAAAAGAAAAATGGAGAAACAGTGAGCATAAAAGAAAAAGACTTGTTTGCAAAAAGATGTCTGATATTTCATTAATTTGATCTTGTTTGCACAAAAGTACAGATGGCCCTGATTACAAAATGAGTCTTGTCATCTTGGGCAAGATGCAAGACTTGGATGCATGCTATAAAAAATACAGGAAATAATAATTACTCTGCATGAGTAACTCCTGGGAAGACCAGTTCGAGACACTGCTCCCCGGGATCTTTGGACGAATCCAATTCTCCAGATTGCGCTCCTCTTCCAGCTCGTCTTCCAGACAGTTGATAGCATCAGGGGTAAGCATTCCCCCACTGACAAATCCAGGCTCTGCAGCAGCCTTTGCTTGATGTTGAGTTGGTCTGTAACCCAACCCAAATTTGTCCTTCTTCTCCTCCACAGCTAAGACCTTGCCCCAGCCTAGGGCAGTTCCTTCTTCAACAACCTTCCGGGCTTGTTGGTAAGATGACATGGAGATCCCTGACACAGCAGATGCTTCATTGACATTCAAGGCTTCAAAACCTTGGCTCATTGTCTCATGGATCTCCCCATCCATCTCAATGTATTTGTAAGTAGCCAGATGGCTAACAAATATATCCTCTTCCCCACAGATTGTGACAACTTGACCTTCCCACTCAAATTTTAACTTTTGGTGAAGGGTAGACGTTATTGCGCCGGCGGCGTGAATCCAGGGTCTACCCAACAAACAGCTGTAGGCGGGCTGAATGTCCATCACATAAAAGATAGTTTTAAAGGTCTGCGGGCCAATTGTCACGGGCAGCTCAATCTCTCCTAGAACCGATCTCTTCGAACCATCAAAGGCTCGTACCACCAGGTTGCTGGGTCTCAATGCCAATCCATCGTATTCTAACTTCACCAGAGCCTTCTTTGGTAAAACATTCAGGGAAGAACCTGTGTCCACCAGCACATGAGAAAGGACAGCTCCTTTGCATTCCATGGTTATGTGCAAGGCTTTGTTGTGATTGCGGCCATCCGCTGTCAGGTCAGAATTGGTAAACCCTAGCCCATTGCTAGCAGTAACATTTCCAACCACGGTTTCCAACTGGTTGACAGTAATCTCCTCAGGCACGTAAGCTGCGTGCAGGACTTTAAGTAGTGCATTCTGATGGGCTTCGGAGCACATAAGCAGTGAGAGGATGGAGATTTTGGATGGCGTCTGGTGAAGTTGATCCACAATTTTGTAGTCACTCTTTTTGATAATTCGCATAAACTCATCAACTTCCTGATCGAATGGAGTCTTCAGGGTTTCTTTGGCAGCTGGATCTTCCTGCACTTGACCTTTTCCTTTTGCCTTGGCAGCAGCTTCTGCTTCGGCAGTAGGTTTTTGAACTTGTGAAGCAAAGAGACGTCCGCTTCGAGTGAAGCCTCCGCCTCCCCCCACATTATCTACTTGTGGTGCAGGTGTTGATGTTTCAAGAGTGATTCTTTTTCCTTCGCAGTATACGTCAGAGCCATAGTGCCAAGGGATGGCCCTATTGCTTTCATATGGTACTGGTCCAGGCACCGTGACAGTGACTGGACTGATTGCTGCAGCTGAAGGGACTGTAATTGTTTGTGGATCATAAAAGATTGTAACTGGTGCTCTGGTGGGAGCAGCACCTTCTGAATGGTAGGCGGAATTATTCTCAGGATCGTAGAATATGGTAACAGTAGAGACATCTTCGTGATTGATTGCTGGTGTTGTAGGAGGTACTGTTGGGAGGACTGATGTTGTTGTTGATGGAGATTCGAAATGGAATGAAGCTGAAGTTGTAGCAGGAGAAACTGTTGAAAACTGATCATTTGGGAGAACTGATGAAGTACTTGTTGATGGTGCTGATGAATTGTCGGGAACAATAGTTGTTGCAGTTGTAGGAGGGTCTGAAACCGTTGTTGATGAAGTTGCTTGATTTGCCGGAAATGATGTAGTGATCTGGAGTAGGCCACTCTGAATAAGGCTGTCAATGCCATTCCTCAGGTCTTCACACCCATTCCATGAAATATTGCAGTAGGGACACCCTAGTTCACACCCCGGAAATATTTGGTTTTCACGGAGTTGAGCTTTGATTTCCACCAATGGTGTCCTGATCTGATCCACACTAGTTATCAAATAAGACGGTTGGTCTCCTTCAATAGCATTAATTCGGGGACCACCATGGTTTGGCATAGGGTTTTTATTGACATTGGGAGGAGGTGCAAAATTCAGAGCCTTGGAATCTACCAAGTCTTGTACCTTCATATGCAGAGCCCTGCATTTTTCTGTACTGTGACCAGGTGCGTTGGAATGAAAAGCACACCTAGCATTGGAGTCATAGTTCCTTGGTAAACTGTTGGGATCCGGAGGTGCCAACGTTCTTAGCTCAACTAGGTTGAGTTTCAGAAGTTGTGGCAGCAAGGCAGCATACGGCATTGGGATCGGGTCGATCACTCTGTTAGCTTGAGAGGGCCTCTGTTGGAATGGCCTCTGTTGATTGTTGTTGTTGGAGTTGCTGTTGTTGTAATTTCTCGGAGGATACTGATTCTGTTGATACTGGGGTTGTTGTTGGAAGTTTTGTTGAGGAGGTTGATAGACTGGCTGAGGATGAGCTGGAGCAGGGATAGTGACTGCTGCTATTGTCCTTTGAACATATTGGGGCCTACCCCTGCTGGTGTGGATGGCATTGGTCTCGCCAGCTCTTCTCGGGCCTGCAAAAGGCTTTCTTGTATTACTGGACGAGCTTGCACCGTTGTCTGAGATCTTTCCCATTTTTAACAGGCTTTCAATTCTCTCCCCAGCTATAACAACATCCGCGAAGCTAGTGGAAGAGAAAGCAGCTAACCTGTCAATATAGGTTCCCTGAAGAGTGTTCATAAACATGTCTGCCATTTCTCTCTCAGACATTGGTGGTTGAACGGCAGCAGCCAATTGTCTCCATCTTTGAGCATATTCTCTGAAGCTCTCCCTAGATGACTGTGACATTCCCATTAGGAGAGTCCTGTTGGGTGCCATATCTAGATTATACTGATACTGTCTGATGAAGGCCTCTGCCAGGTCCTTCCAGCATCTTACAGTTGCCCTTGTCAGATGGGAATATCACTCCCTCGAAGCTCCAGTCAAGCTATCTTCAAAATAGAACATCCACAATTTCTCATCCATTGTATAGGCCTTCAGCCTTCCCAGAAATGATTGTAGATGAGTCCGGGGGCATGAAGTCCCATTATACTTTTCGAAGCAAGGAGGCTTGAACTTATGGGGGATCCTGACCCCGTCTACCAAACCCATGTCCATGACGTCGAACCCCAAAGAATTTTGAGACTCCAGTGATCTCAATTTCTCAGCTATCTCTTCCAATCGTCTATCATAAGTTTCCTCTCCGGCACCCATTACTGTATACTGGTCTTCCTGAGGATCTTCTTGAAGTACTCTGGCTGCAGTGGCTGTTCCTTGAACATTTGCAGGAATGTTAATCTCAGGATGTAGATGTGGGCCAAACACAGGAGGGTTAACATGGGGTTGCACCCTTTCATTGTTACTTGTGCCTGCAGTCCCCACATGGGGTTCCTCTTGATTCCTCCCTTCTACCAAAGTTCTGAGCCTCTCCTGGCTTTGAGCTAAGTTGTTCATTACTTCCATGAACTGTGTTATCTGGGTTCTCATCTCCAACCTTTCGTTGGCCATCTGGTTTCTGACCTCCGTAAGGTCCTGCTGCATCTGATCCATCTGAATTCCCGGAAGGTTGTTTCTAGTTGGGTACCTGTGAGGCCTGTTGAGAGGAAATACCCGGCGGCGAGCAATAATTCCTGAACATCACAACAGAGGTTAGCAACAATAAAACAAAACCCTACAAAACAAATAAAAGGTTAGCATGCAATGCAGTTATGCTTATTTGCTCTCAAGGTATCCGGTTTGGTCTTCAGTTTTGACCCTTCCAGACCCTTGAAGATGATGCTGTTGAAGTTGCTTTTGATGTGAACCCAGATAGAGGCCAACACAGATATATTACAAAAGTGAAATAATACAATTCGTTCATTTTACAACACCGGCCCTCAAAGGGGTCAAAATACATCACAAAAAGGCAAAAGTACATGGAATAGAAACAACAACAAGCAAATGATCAAACTCCGAGGCCAAACTCATCCTCACGAACTTCCTTGAGAAGTGCTTCGGTCACAGGATCAGCCGGACGCTCCGTGAGACTCCTGATGAGAAGGTTTCTTGCTGCAACTGCTGCAGTCAACTTCTTGTTCTGACTTTGGTCCTTAGACCTCTTCACTCCTGCTTTGATTTTCAGCTCTGATATTTCCTCCTGGGCTGCTGCCAGGGCTTTTTCCATCTGTCCCATCTTGTCTTGAACTCTTTTGTCTTCTAGAGTACGGGCCTCAGTGATCCGGACCCACCTGGCTTGACTCTCTTTCAAATACAAGTCTGTTCTTGCTCTCTGAAACTGGGCTTATTTACAAGCATTCTTCAGAATCTGTTCACCAGCTTTGGATTTGTTGATATAATCTCCGGATTTCTCGATCTTAGTCAAGTGTTCCACTCTCAACTTCTCTAATCTCTCAATCTCCCTCACACCTTCACTCCTCTCCCGGAGGGTCTTCTGCAAGGCCTGAGTTAACTTCTCATTTCTTTCCTTCAAGCTTTCAAACTCCTCCAAACTGAAAGTGGCAGGGGGTGGTGCTGAAGATGAATCAGGCATGTCTTCTATGGTGAAGGGCATTCCAGAGAATTGGGCCCTGGCATGGGACCACTCATAATATTGGACTGATGCCACATTATTGCACTTTCCCAGAATGGTGATTCCCTTGGTTTGAACATGATCCCAGGCCCAGGCAGCCTGTCTAACAACAGCCAAACTAATCTTGTTCTCACAGTAGAGGGTCTCAACCAAGTCTTGTTCCCTAGGAGTATGAACCAGTGCATAGCCTAATTGCCTCCTGAACAGTAGAGGGTTGTAATTGATACTTCCCTTAACTCCTATTAAGGGCACATTGGGAAAGTGCCCACAGCTGGTGATCATATCTCTGCCCTTGGTGCTCTGAGTACACCATCTGATATCAGCTGAAGTGAGAGTAGTGAGCCTCTTAGCCCAGTTGCTTTGCTGATGAGGATTTAGAAATGCATCCGTCCTGGGTAGATGCCTGAGAAGCCAAGCATGGAATAATGGAGCACAAATCCTCACTAATCTTCCCCTCTGCTTCTCATTTCTCTGATGGACTGAGTAATAGAGATCACCCAGTAAAGTTGGCACTGGGTTCTTCAGGATGAACAAATGGATTGCATTTTTGCTAATGAATCGAGGCTCATCTGCAAACAATACAATTCCATACACACTTAAGGCCAACAGAGCACAAACAGCTTTCCACTCCCCCAGGGAGGCCTTCATACTAGCTTGAGAAATCAGGAAGTCCAGATGAAATCCAGGGATCCCAGCTTTAGAGGTCATGTGTTGCTCAATCAAAGCAGGTTCCAGATACAAAGCTTTTGCTATCTCTCCATTGCTGGGAAAGACCATTTCAGGGTTAAAAGGGATTTCTCTTTTGATGGGAAGACCAGTCAATGATGAGTATTCTTCCAGAAGAGGCCCCAACTGAAAGTCTTGAAAGGTGAAACATCTCAATGGGGGGTCATAAAACTGGATACAGGTGTGGATGAGGCTCCTCTGGGATGGGTCCATATCCACAACCAAGTCAAGTATGTCTCCATAATTCTCTCTGAACAGGGATATGTGATTTGGAGTGATCAGGGTTTGGATCCTCCTGATGTCTGATAAGTCTGGTTGGAAGAAATGATAAGTGATGTTGCTTTTCTTTGGAGCCATGATGCTGAGGACTGAGTAGGATAAGTGCTGATGAAGATGCTGAGGAGTGGGCCACTGGCTGGCTGGTGCTAGTAACTGAAGTATATGGCTGACAACTGAAGCAAGTGCTGGTGGAGATAGGTCAATGATGCAGATGGGGTCAAAACCAAAACCAGATGAAAAATGGATACCCTGAAACACAAATAAGCAAATGTTAATATGATGCAATGAGTATGTATGCAAGTGATATGCAAAGGGTTTGTGACTGAGCTGGATCTGATCAAAATGCCTTGGTATAGATCCATGTGTGTTCAAGAATTCCAGATGGAGGTCTAAAAATCCAGTAACCAGGGTGGGGGACTCAAATAAAGAGCCACATGTCCAGGGTTTTAGAATCACAAGAACTATCCAACATGGAGCATTCTTAACAAAGTCAAAGTAACAGGGTATTCTGAGGTCAAGGTACCTGCAAACCTGTAAACAACCCAACCCCCTCACAGGTGATGATCTAGAACAAGGATCCTCAGACTTGGATCAGTTATGGGAAGTGTAAACACTTCTAACCCGGAGGTACAGTGTTTACAATAACCATAACAATTCCTCCTCTAATTCACCTCAGTTTCTGAAGGTCAATACTAAAAGGTCATCCAGACTTAGCAGGCTTCCCAGATAGCCCTAGCATTGCAGGAAATCTGCAACACAGAGTTCTCAAGAAGAAACCCATATCTGAACCGTGTTTCATATTCCCGCACCAGACCGAAATGGAATGGGAAAGAATATGATTCACTCTAGCCTAGGTGTCACTCAGGTCCCAGGTATAGGACCTTAACTCTCAATGAAACACCCACCCACCAAAGGAAAACCAGATCCAGCCAGCAGTACAGTATGACAATATGATAAATGAAAAAACAGTAAAGAAAGCAATAAGTAAAGCTGTACAGAAAGCAGTAAATAAAGCAAATATACACATACAAATAGCACATAACACCCCCAATAAACACAAATCAATCAAGCGCTAGGAGGAACCCACAAAAAGAACCAGAAGCCCTGGTTGCAATATAAGATTCCCCAGCAGAGTCGCCAAGCTGTCGCTCCCGACAAATGAAACTGGTTCAGATGAAGGTACAGACGCGAACGGTCGGCGAAGGGAACAGTGAGAACACACAGCCGTGAACTCACTGGGGAATGAATAGAGTCGCCAGCTAGGCATTTTTATCCCGGAGGAAAGGCAATGCTGCATAGACCTAGAAAGATATGGATAAGACGGTTGCGAACCAGAGAGACTGAGAAAGGGGGTTGGTTACAACCTGGGAAGGTATTAGCACCCAGATTGTCCGTCGTACTCGACGGGATCCACGCTTAAAAGATTTGTGTTTTAAAGGGGTAGTGTCAGTGCAATCTGTGTGTAAAAGAGCTGGAAGAGAATGTACAGGTGTCAGTGTAAGAGAAAGTGAAGTGTATAATGATGTGTCAGTGTAAGGAAGAGAATGAATTGCTCATGATAATGAGGCTAAAGAATAAAGCTAGAAAGGGGGGGAATATACAGAGACTTTTGTTCGATAACTGTTAAGTTATGCCTACGTATCCTCTCGTGCAATGAGGAAGTCAGAACACCGTAGTTTGACCCAAAGAGACTGAAAGATGAATTGACTGGTGAACTGCTTGCTTGCCTATGCTCAAGTGTATGACCTGTCTGGCTCAGGTGCTGACTGTCTTGCATTAGACGGAAGAAGCAAGTTCTCGATTGTGAGTGAAGGTGATGAGAAAAGAATCCCGGAGGAGACGATTATTGCTTGTTTTTGAGTTTTCAGTCTTTTATTGCTTTTGGAGTTTGTCATAAGATAATGAGCTTAAGCCTAAACCAATGGGTTAGTAAACTCACCACATCTTCCCTCTGATTAGGGGTAATGAGAATACCTTAAGTGTGAAGTCAGATTCTCACACTTAATCACCCTTCTGATGTAGGATTAAGATCATTAACCTACTTGTGATTATTTAGATATTTTTGTGGTTTTTGTTTAGTGTTGAGTAATGAGGTTAAGCCATAATCAAAGATTAAACAGACCCATTACACCATCCTAAAAGAAGGATAATAGATGAGAATGTTTTAGCTGAGGAAGACTCCTCAACTTAATCCATGATTAGGGATTAAACCCATGACAAAACAAGCCTTTATTAAGTGGATTTTATTTAATGATATGATGATGAAGTGAATTTTATGGTTTGTAAGACAACTTGAGGGGGACTTGTCCATTAACACTAGGGTTAGTCCTTCTTAACCACTTAAGGAAGAATTAGAACCCTAATGCAAGGCCCAAGTTACAAGTGTGATGTCTTGATGATTATTATGTGAATTGATTAAGGGATTTAAACACCTTAAGGATTCAAGACTTAGGATTAAAGTTATACACTCCATCCTAAGAGAAGGATGCAGGCATAAGCTTAATCACAAAGTCTTAAAGCCTTTAGGGTTGAGTCCCTGATTATGAGGTGAGAAGAGATGACTCAAAAGAGACACAAAGGTAAAACTAAGAGGGGAGACTAATCAAAACCCTAATTCATTGTCATGCTTGGTTGATCCTAAGGTTTGTGAGGTTTGCAAGAACAATCTTCAATGGAACCACCAGGAAGCAGATGAAAGGATCAAGAGAAGCAAAGTGACTTGCTTCATTCAAGAAGTCAAGTCACTTGAAGAAAGAAAGTAAGAACAAGAATGAGCAAGCTCAATCTCAAACACAAACTAAAATGCAGCAATGGATGCAAGAGAGATGAAAAGAAAAGTTATGAGAAGTGAAGGCAAATTCACTTCTCAAATTCACTTACCACCTGAAAAGTTAGAAAGAAATGCAATGCAATGCAACATGGGATGAAATGGTATGATGCAAAGCAAGACCAGAAGCATGTTGATGATGATTATGATGTTATGAGGTGCTGCAAACATGAGGCAAAGCAATGGGGATGTTCATACAAGCTTATGAATGCAAATGATGCAAGCTAAGGAGCATGAACAAACATGGAAAATTATGAAGCATACAAGACAAATGACATGGAAAATATGCAATGCAATGATCAAACATGCTTTCTACATGTCTTAAGATGTCAAATGAATCATAAACATGCACAAAATGCAAAGACAAGTCATGTTATGCAAGAAAATGCAAGAGGGATGCAAATGAAAGCCCAAATTAGGGTTTATGGATCAAACATCAAACACAAACCAAAAACAGAAGCAAAACCCTAAAGTAAAAAAGGAAAATGGCACTCAAAGAAACCCTAGGCCTATGATGAACCACTGCCCAAAGGGGAGCTCTCAACTCTCAACCAAACTCAAGATATGAATTTTCTAAGTTATTAGGGTTTTTTAGGGTTCTTAACAAAACAAATGCCAATCAATTTGAAAATGCAAGAACAATTCATGGCCTTTTTATCCTAGGAACTACATGCAAAACAAAAGACAATGCAAGAAGAATCAAGGTCTCAACCTTCACCAATTGACAGAAATGAATTTTTGAATCCATGATCAAAATAATGCATAAAAAATGATTTAATTCAATGAAAAATTCTTAAAATGCATCAAGATCAAAAAAGAAATTTGGTTTGAAGGTTGGACAATGTTTCTAAATGTCTTAGAACATTTCATGAATTTTTTTGTAATTTTTAAATACCTAAAAGTATTTTTAATTAATTAATTCCCATTAATCAATTAAAAATAATCTTTTAAATATTTAAAAATACTTTTTTAATGATAAAAAATAAAATAAAAATATTTTTGTGTCATAAAAATTATTAAAACTTTAAGGAAAAAGTTTCATAATTTTTATGAATTTTTTGCCATTTTAAAATAATTATGCAAAACAAATGAATTAAAATGAATTAAAAATGAAATTAAACTGAAATAAACAAAAGTCAAGTGATCTGATGGTGGAGATTCAAATGGAAACACGCGCGCGTTGACCTGGCGCCAAATCCAAAGGCCAGAATTCAAATTTCGCTAATCAATGCTTATGCCCTAATCTCGCCGTTAAACACACTCAGATGACCGGAACAGTGTTCCGGTCATCTTCTCCGTTCAACCAAAATCCCTAACTCACTCCATACGCATCTAAAATGAATTCTAAGAACCCAGAAATGATTCCCACAAGCTCACGAATCAAAACCCCCAATCAAAACAAATTTATGTTTCCTAAATCAACTGAATCGAAGAGAAAAAGTTCTAGGTCACGCAAGCTTCAGAAACAAATTAAATGCTCAAATCACAACCATTTTCAAAACCAATGGTACCAGAATGATCAGTGAAGCTAGTAGAACAAGTTTGTAACAAGAAAAATCATTTCTGGAAAAATAAATTTCAGGCTACCTGAGATTCGAAGCTTTCAGTTTAGGAACTTTCTGGCCACCTCTCCTTGTGCAAGCTGCTCCACTTGGTCCCCAGAAGATGTTTGAATGCTCAAATGGAGTTTAAGTTGGCTTGATGATGAGTTTCGAAAGCTCCTGCTTCAGTTCAGTCAAAAATGGCAATGGAGATTCTGGCACTTTCAGGTCATGGTGAATGAAGGTTTGAGGTCCTGATGATGAATGGAGAAGGTTTGTGGTGTTTGTTTGTGTGTTTGTGAGCTAGGATGAGAGTTTCGAATGAAACTGCAAAATGGAGTGTGAAATGGTTATGGAGTGTTCTTGCTATTACAGGCTTTGGTTCTTGGTGCTGGATGATCTATGAAGTGTGGTGAGATGATTGATGAAGATAGTTTGAGTGTTTGGTGGCTGTGTAGAGGAATTCGAAGGAACTTGCAAAAGGGGAGTGTTTTGTGTATGTGGTGAATGAATTGGTTTCAGCCTTGTGTGTTATGATGTTTTGCTTGCAAATTGTTTGTATAAACAATGCTGATTGGTCAGAAGATGTGACATGTCCTTTATTGATTGGGATGTTTACTTTTGCAAAATGTCAACTTGGTTGTAAGAGAGGCATGGGCTTGATACTAGGCAAGTACAAGGACTAGGGCTGGCGCAGCATGGCATGGAGAGAAGCTAGGGCTGGTTCAGCATCCAAGAAATCAAGTGGGTGAGATGTGATGATAGTTTTTGCAAGTTGCTTGCTTTATGGTTCACATGGAAAAATCTTGTTGCATAAGCCATGAAACATGAGGCACCTTGGTTCAAATCTGACTTTTAGAAGTTACATGATCATGTTAAGTGCATTAGAAGCCCATATGGTGACTGAATTGGCCTTGGAAGGAGAATTTGCAATTTTTGCCTTTGGTGCATAACTTGAAAATCAATGATTTTTGCTAACTTTGCCGTACCATAACTTTTGATCCAAAGAGAATTTTATCATGTTCTTGTACTTTTTGAAAAGGGAAAGATGAGATCTACAACTTTCATGACCAAAGTTTTTCCATTTGAAGCATTTTTGGATCATGAATCATGGCTTGAAAAATGACCTAAAATGATGCATTCTTGAAAAGTCAACTATGCCCAAAAAGTCAACATTTGCAAAAACCCTAAATTCTTGATTTCTATGAACTTCAACCTTCTTCCATGATCAAATAAAGATCATATACACTCAAAATGATGAAGATCACCCATTGGTTGGGTCATTGGGGGCCTCAGATGCCCTGATTTTGCACTGACTTGTCCAGAAAGTCAACCCTTGATCAGATGACTTCCCCATGGAATTTCTTCATGAAAATTGATATGCATACTCCTTATACCATATAGAGATCAATGGAAACAAGAATGACCAAAAAAATTGGAGTTATGGCCTCTGAAACCAAAACCCTAATTTTCAGTCAACTGTGCAGTTCATCCTGGCTCTGCATCCACTCAAACCCTAGTTCTTGTGCTTCCTCTGCATTTTTGACTTTGAGGGGATGAAATATGATATAAGAACACACATGGACCCCTTTGAGTTGATTGGTGGCCTTTGGGGTGCCTCAAGAAGCTTTGGGATTGCTCAGATCACAAACCCTAGGTGCAGATGACTTAGAAACTATCCAGTGAATCAAAAATGAGATGTGAGATGATATGATTGTTTATGCATATGAGGTGACCATAAGCCATGGTGTGAATGGGTGAGGGCAAATTTGGGGTGTTTACACAAACCACACAAGAAGGAAGCCTGAAGACAGCCATAGCATCATTCTCTCATTTTTCACCCTTGAAGCAAAAGCATTCGAATCTCATCCCACGGGCCACAAACACTTGAACAAACTTCACAAACCTTCTCCACTCATCATCTTGATCACAAAGAACCCTTCACCATTGCCAGAAACAGCCTGAATCACAAACACGATTCCCACCTGAGCTTGAACAGAACTTGTTCAAACTCTCAAACCAGCCAACATAAACTCCTCCTAAGCATTCAGGCATCATCAGGGGATCAAGTGGAGTGGATTGCATCAAGAGGGGAGGTCAGAAAGTTGCAAAATTGAAAGCTTCGAAACTCAGGTAGCTCAAGAACTTTTTTTCCAGAAATGGATTTTTAAGTTCTAAAGTTGTTCTTCATGCTTCACTGATTGCTCTGATGTCTTTAGTTTTGAAAATGGTGGAGAGATGAGAGTTTAATCAGTTTCTGAAACTTTTTGCCCTAGGTTTTGTTTGATTCGATTCAGCCAGTTTAGGAATGATAAATGTTGTTTAAATGGGGGTTTTGATTCGTTTTTGAATGGGGTTCATTTCTGTGTAGTTAGATTTCATTTTAGATGCGTTTTGAGAGAGTTTGAGGTTTGGAGTGAATGGAGAAGATGACCGGAACACTGTTCCGGTCACCTGAGGGTCATTAACGGTGGGATTGGGGCATAATCATTAATTAGCTGATTTTGAATGCTGGCCGTGGGATCTGGCGCCAAGTCAATGCGCGCGCGTTCCAGTTTGAATCTGATCCCTAGGATTTGATTACTTTTCCTTTTTCAGTTTAAATTTCATTTTATTTTCATATTATTTCATTTAATTTGTACAATTTATTTAAAATAGCAAAAACCATTTAAAAATTATGAAACTTTTTGTCAAGAGTTTCATTAATTTTTAAAACACAAAAATATTTTTATTTTCATTTTTAGCATTTAAAAAGTATTTTTAAATATTTAAAAGTTTCTTTTTAATTAATTAATGAGAATTAATTAATTAAAAATACTTTTAGGTATTTAAAAATCACCAAAAAATTCATGAGACATTTAAAAACATTTAGAAACATTGTCCAACCTTCAAACCAAATTTCGTTTTTGATCTTGATGCATTTTGAGAATTTTTCATTGAATTAAAATCATTTTGAGGCATTATTTTGATCCAAACTTCCAAAAATCATTTCTGCCTAACCCTAAAGAGTTGGACCTTGATTATTTTTGCATTGCATTGTGTTTAGCATGTAGTTTGTGAGATTAAATGGCCATGATTTGATCTTTCATTTTCCATTTGTTTGATAATTTTCTTGTTAAGGAACCCTAAAACCCTAGAAAACTTAGGAAAATCATAACTTGAATTAGGTTAAGAGTTGAGACCTCTCCTTTGGGCAGTGAGTTAGTATAGGATTAGGGATCCTTTGAGTGCATTTTTCAATTTTTTATCTTGATGTTTGCTTCTGATTTTGGTTTTTGTTTGATGTATTGGTCATAAACCCTAATTTGGGCTTCCATTTGCATCCACCTTGCATTTGCTTGCATAACTTGACTTGCCATGACATTTCATTCATCCATTTGATTCATTTGACATCTTAAGACATTTTAGAAGCATGTTTGATCATTGCATCATGTATTTTCCATGTTATATGCCATATGCATCTCATAACTTTCCATGTATGTTCATGTTCCTTAACTTGTTCCATTTGCATTCATAGGTTTGTATGATCATCTTCATGTCTTAACTCATGTTTGTAGCATCTCATAGCACCATTATCATCTCATGTGTGCTCCTGGTTTTGGTTTGCATCATGGCATTCCATCCTATTTTGCATTGCATTGCATTTCTTTACTAACTTTTCAGGTGGTAAGTGGATTTGAGAAGTGAATTTGCCTTCACTTCTCATAAATTCTCTTCATCTCTTTTTATGCATCCTTGATGCATTTTTGTATGTGTTTGAGATTGAGCTTGCTCATTCTTCTCCTCTTTACTTTCTTTCTTCAAGTGACTTGACTTCTTGAATGAAGCAAGTTACTTTGCTTCTCTTGGCTCCTTTCATCTGCTTCCTGGTGGTTCCATTGAAGATCTTCTCTTGTAAACCTCACAAACCTTAGGAACAACCAAGCATGTCAATGATTAGGGTTTTGATTAGTCTCCCCACTTAGTTTTTCCTTTGTGTCTCATTGAGTCTTCTCTTCTCATCTCATAATCAGGGACTAAACCCTAAAGGCTTTAAGGCTTTGTGATTAAGCTTATGCTTGCATCCTTCTATTAGGATGGAGTGTATAACTTTAATCCTAAGTGTTAAACCCTTAATGTGTTTAAATCCTTTAATCAATTCATCTAATAATCATCAAGACATCAAGCTTGTAACTTGGGCCTTGCATTAGGGTTCTAATTCTTCCTTAATTGGTTAAGAAGGACTAACCCTAGTGTTAATGGACAAGTCCCCTCAAGTTGTCTTACAAACCCTAAAAATCATTTCATCATCATATCATTAAATAAAATCCACTTATTAAAGGCTTTGTTTTGTCATGAGTTTAATCCCTAATCATGGATTAAGTTGAGGAGCTTTCATCAGCTTAAACACCCTCATCTATTATCCTTCTATTAGGATGGTGTAATGAGTCTGTTTAATCCCTGATTATGGCTTAATCTCATTACTCAACACTAAACAAAAACACCAAAAACATCTAGATAATCACAAGTAGGTTAATGATCTTAATCCTATATCAAAGGTGTTTAAGTGTGAGAAGCTGACTTCACGCTTAAGGTATTCTCATTACCCTTAATCAGAGGGAAGATGTGATGAGTTTACTAATCCATTGGTTTAGGCTTAAGCTCATTAATCTATGACAAACTTTCAAAAGCAATAAAAGACTGAAAACTCAAAAAAAAAACAATAATCGTCTCCTCCGGGATTCTTTTCTCACCTCATTCACTCACAAACGAGAACTTGCTTCTTCCGTCTAATGCAAGACAGTTAGCACCTGAGCCAGACAGGTCATACACTTGAGCATAGACAAGTAAGCAGTTCACAAGTCAATTCATCCTTCAGTCTCTTTGGGTCGAACTACGGTGTTCTGACTTCCTCATTGCACGAGAGGATACGTAGGCATAACCTAATGGTTATCGAACAAAAGTCTCTGTATATTCCCCCTCCTTCCAGCTATATTCTTTAAGCCTCATTATCATGAGTATTCCATTCCTGGTCTCACACTGACACTATACATATCACACATCACTTTCTTTTACACTGACACCTGTACATTCTTTTCCAGCTTTAAACACAAATTGCACTGACACTACCCCTTTAAAACACAAATCTTTTAAGCGTGGATCCCGTCGAGTACGGCGGACAATCTGGGTGCTAATACCTTCCCAGGTTGTAACCAACCCCTTTTCTCAGTCTCTCTGGTTCGCAACCGTCTTATCCATCTCTTCTAGGTCTATGCAGCATTGCCTTTCCCCCGGGATAAAAATGCCTAGCTGGCGACTCTTTTCTTTTCCTGTAAGTTCACTGCTGTGTGTTCTCACACCCTCCTCTCGCCGACCGTTCGCGTCTGTACCTCTATCTGACCTGGCCTCATTTAGTGGGAGCGACAGTCTGCTTTTCCTCTCCTTCTTATCCCTAGAGCGTCATCTGGTTGGGTTTATTTCCCAGTTCTTCATTCTTCTTCAGAGTGCAAATTTTTGGTCTTCTTGGTATTCAACCACAGTTTATCTTGAATGATCGATAGCCCGTACTATCGTCCTTTTCAGATTAACTAATGATTGAATAGGGGCAGTTGTAACACCCCAAATTTGCCCTCTTCATTTTAAGCATCATATCACATCATATACATCATGAGCATACCATTTTCTTAGCATCATATCATGGAAAGATGAGGCATAACATCCCTCATGTCCTAGCATCAAGCATATGGTCATCTGTGGAGGTCCTTGAAGCATTTCAAGCCATGACAAGGGTCCCAATGGTTGTATACAAAACCTATGGTGAGTCTATACTCCATTTACAAGATCAAGTCCATTCACAAAAGCTCAGAAGATTGCATGATCATCAGAGGTCTCAGGACAAGGCACAGCTCCTATACAAGGCACCCAAATTAGGGTTTGAGATTCAAGCACCAAGATCTCACAACTTTGGCCATTTCATTTAGGCAAAGTCTTCTATATGTTAATAGGATCCTATGTGTCAATTTTCATGAGAAAATTCCATGTGGAAGTCAGACAATGCCTAAGTTGCTTGCAGATGAAGCAAAAAGTCAACAGTGCCCTTAAAAAGTCAATTGTGCAATTCCAAGGGGTCTAACCCAAATTTCTTTTGCCAAGAGGGGTCCTTACAATGTTATAAGAGGTTTGGAATGATCAAATTTCAAGAATTATGGAGATTTGAAGGGTTTTGCAAAAATGGTACAAAGTTGGTTTTAAGGAATTTCCAAATTTGGCAACTTTTGCCCTAATTTTCAAATGGCCTTAACATGATCAAAAATTCTTCAAATGTACCAAAGTAAAACATGAAATTTGAAGAGTAAGGGCTCCCATTTTCAAAAAGTACAAGTACATTTTCATAGGATTCCTATATCTCCCAATATGTCCTTCAAAAATTTGGTGTTTCCAGGGCAAATTTCAACTTTTCATGAAGGCACCAAATGCAAGAAGCTTCAAATCTTAATTGTGTGACTTGGTATGGGTTCTAACTTGTTTCAAACTTAAAATGCATTTTATTATGACCAATTTGCTCCAAAGAATTGTTCATTTTCGTGCACAATGAGAAAGTTGCTTACAAAGAGGATAATTGGCAAAAGTCATGAAACAAGTGTGAGGGCTTGATCTAAGGGCCAGGATTTGTTACATTTCAATCAAGGGTGGGAAATGAATGGCACATGTGCTGAGAGGCCCAAGAGAGCATGAGCATAGCATTCTTATTTCACAAAGTGCAAAATTGGCAAATTCACACTTTTCTCATTATTCATTCGTGCATTTGTTTTCATTCTTTCAGCAAGGGTTTATGAGATCATATATAAGCTGCTAGGGTTTCATCTTGCCTCAGATCTCTCTCATTCTCTCACTCTCAAACTTCATGCAACTTTGCATTTTCACACAAATCTCTTCATTCTCTCACATTCTTCACAAACTTCTTCCACATTATTGATCAGTGAGTGGTATAGATCAAGATTCTACCATTCATTTGAGCTTAAGGCACAGAAATAGAAAGGTACCATTGAGAGGAAACTTGCTTTGAAATCTCAGATCTAGCTTGTTTCAAGACCTTAGATGCATTTATTTTGCATCTAGAGAGTAAGTGGAGTGATTTGCATCCATTCTTTGGTCTTATATCTCATTATACCAAGATCTACATCTCAGGTATGGCTCTAAATTTTGTGATCAGGAAATGAAATTAATGATGCATTTTGTGATCCTTGATCTTCACTGATGATTCTGCAATGTTTGATTTCGAAAATGGTGCATCATAGCATAAGTTATTTGAGTTCAAAGTTTGGTGGTGCAACTTTTTTTCCTTCGATTCGTTCAATTCATTGAGTTTTAGCTTTTTTTGATGTTATATTTGGATTCAGTGAGGTCTAATTAGTGGATCTGGAGGTCTTGATCTTTTTTTATGGTTGTTTGTGGTTCTGGTATGGATTCTGGTGCCGGAGCCCTAGCTCCGGTCACCGGAAAATTGTTTGTGTTCATCTTAGGGTTTGTAGGAAGAAGATAACTCAGCAGCCGTAGGATCTGCTCATCCTGCGCACCATATTGCGCCACCTAGCCCTAACCTCACTTCCGTCTCCCTTTGTTTTCTTATTTCTTTTTTAATTCATTATGTTATTCAATCCACAATAACTAGTGTGCGCCAACCAATCACAGCATACCATACTGACAACTCAATTAATGAAACCCCAAGCCCATGCGTTGGATCCATCATGCGTCCCTCTTTTTTTTTCCAGCATTTTCTTTTTATTTTCACTATTTACCATTATAAGACCATATACCTGCGCTTGGAGTTGGGCCTCAGTGCCTGATATTCGCACCCCCATCCCCTTGGCCCAATTCATTTCCACATGAAAGCCTTACTACATACACCTCTCATCCAATTCTTTTATTTCTTTTTTTCACTTTTTATTTCTTTATTTCAGTTTCAATTTCTTTTTTATAAAATACTTCCCTTCATATAAAAAATCCCAAAATAATCATGAGTATTATTTAATGTGTCTTTTATTTTCTCATATTTTTATTTTATTTTTTTCCCATTTCCACGTGTCTTAATTAATTCATCATTTCACTTAACTTCTTTTTAAGTCCATTTTGACCACACTGCCTTGTCCATTTTCCATACACTTCAATATTTTGAATTTTGATCCCATTATTTATGCTCTAGATTCTTAAGACATTTTACTTCTCATGTGATTTTTATCTTGATTTTTAAAAACTTATTTCTTGAGTCTTGATCCTGTGACTTGTTGTAACACGGTGGGAGAACTGACTTTAGTTATGTTGCGGATAGCAAGAGTCGCCACCGACTTTTATTTTATCCAAAGGAAAGGCATAAAAGAACAGGAAAGACCTTTTAAAAGATTTTTGGGTCCGGGGGGTAGGTTATGTAAAGGGAAGGTGTTAGCACCCTTTACATCCATGGTTATCCATGGGCTCTTAGTTACTTAGCTCACTTTGAATTGCTTTTGAAAATGTGAAGTGTGTGAATAAGAATTTTCATAAGAGTTTGATAATGATCCATGTACGGATGCGTAAAAAACTTGTGTTTGAAAATTGTTTGAAATTGTGAAGTATTTGAAAAGTCTTTGAATAGTGAGCAAGTAACTATGAGGAACCTACCCTAAAGTTTAAGTCTTTCTGTTCTTTATCCTTTGAATGGTAAGACTATCCCTATTATTAAGGAATAGGTAGTCATTACCTTTGATGTAAGGGACAAGTGAGGGACATCTGTTTAATGAAGGCAACTGTAGGGTGTATTAAGCAACTTTGGAGGGACTGTCATCATTATTCGAAAGGGACAAGATCATTATGAAGGCAACCATTAAGGGACTTGATCTTTTATTATGAAGGGACTAGATGACTTTTCTTTTAAGGGACTTTTGCTTTATACACCCCACTTGACCTTTTTGAATAGGCAACATTGAGAGGCAACCCTAGAAAGTGAGATGGCGATCAAAGATCGACTTACGTGTGTGAGTGTTTAATTTCAATATTTATCTTGTAATTTAAATGATCTAAATTCAATTTTAAGTACAAGTAGTTTTCACTCCCTATTTACTAACCATAGCATAAAGACAAATAATATAAATATTACAAAAAAATTACACCAAGGAGCAATTACAACAATGATAATAAGCAATTTAAAAGAGATAGCAAAAGATATAATAATAGTAAAAATTGGGTTAGTGAAATAATAATAATAATCATAATTTAAAATAAAGGGGGTTAGTAAAAAAAATAATAATAATAACAATTTTAAATGGGGTTAGCAATAAACATGATTAGTAATAATAATAACAAATCAAAATATTATAATAAACAAGAATTAAAAATTAACAAGGAAATATGAACAATTTAATTATAAAATTTTAAATTATATGCAACTTATAAAATTTAAATTAATTATAAACATATTATAATTACAAAATTAAATTAACATAGGTTTAATTATTTCTAAACATATATTTAAAAATTATTTATATAAAATTTAAATTATAAACAAGTTATAGAAATATTTACATATTATAAAAAAAATAGAATTGATTATAATTATTTACAAAATTTAATTATATTAAATAAAATATGTACATAATAATTATATTTAGAAATTAAAATCACAAGATAAAATTAGGTTTTTTAATTGTTTAGAAAAATAAACTAGGGTTTATAAAATTAGGGTTTGTAGAAAATGTATTTTTAGGGTTTTTTACTAATTTGAATAAAAATAACATGAATATAATAAGTAAATTGAAGATAATAGTAAAATATAAAAAAAAATTGATGAAATTGACTAAAAAGTAAGGACCTGGGATTTGAACCCAGGTCCCTTACCTCAATCCTCAAGATGCAAAACCAGCCAGGCTACATGCGCGCAGGTGAAAGGAAAGGGTCTTCAATTGGTTTTGTTCCTTCAGACTAACGATCAGGAAAATAATGAAAAAAAGCAAAAGGCCTGGGGGATTCGAACCCAGGACCTTACACACAAACACACAAGTACATGACCATTCCAGCTAGATGAGCGAACCTGATAACAAACCAACTACAATTGATAATATATTATATTCAATGAATAAAAGAGAAAAAACTCAAAAACTTGTCACAACCAGGATTCGAACACAGGTCCTTTGACAATACACACGCTGGTTTTACCACTGGGACAAGCTGCACGCTTGTGAAATAAAACAGGAATTAAATCATAATATTTTAAAATAACTTTTTGAATCTGGAATTTCGCGCGCAGCTTCTTCTTCTTCTACCTTTTACCTGCGAAAATTCATGCCATTTTACCTACGAAATTTCCTGCGTGTTCTTCCATGTTTACACCCTGCGAAAATCAAACACCAACGAAACAATACAATTTCATGAAATTGAAGATATCATTGAGTTCCTTATGGTTCACACAATTTATCCACGTTGTTGGAATTCATTTATGTTGTCTAAATCGTGAAACCCTAATTCGGCCATTCAAACCCTAACAATGGTGAAACACGATTAAGGGTACCAAGCTTCAAGGTGATTATCCAGAAACATTCCTACCATCATCACAAACATCAAACAATCATTAAATTTCATTTAAATCAATCAAATATATGGAATCGAAAAATTCACATTCAAGAACAAAGTTTGGTTCGAATTATGCAATTCACGAAGCTTTTGATGCAAATAATGGTTGGTAATGATTCAGTGAGGTCCAAGAATCATTGTTATGTCTTTAGATTACCTTCAAATGTCCTGAATAATGAAAACCGAATTTGAGTTTTTGGATAATTTTTTGATTTGTAAACTTACTCTTGGGGAGGCTGGATTTCGTGCTTGTCATTAGGGTTGTGTCAAGTACTTATAGAATGATCAAATGAGGCTGAAAAACTAGGTCATTGTGTAGAAGATTTGATATAAAAAGATTCAAAAATATTATGCCTTAAAAATCAAATATCCTTGTATGAACACTTGCTATTTTAAGCCAATCTTCATGATTTCCTTTCCACTTCAATTCCAATCACATTTATGATTTTCTAGAAGCTTAAACCAATTTAAATCTTAGACTTTTATATTTTATTTTTATTTAAAATGATTTTTAATGAATTAAATCAAAATAAATAAAAATGAAATAATAAAAAATATGATTTTTATTGACTTGGGTCGTGCATGAAGTCATAGTGTGGATTGGGTCATCATATAGCAAGCCCATTTGGAAGAAATTGGTTTTAGACCTCCATTTTCCTCATAAACCATCTCAAAATTTCCCAACTTTGCAAGGGCACACATCCTTCAATTTTAATGCTATGAGGGTGTTCTTGGACATTTTGGAAATCTTGAAGAGTCCTCTAACCAACCCCACTGGTTTCATGTCCATATCATTTACCAATCTCAAGTTATGCCCTTTTGAAGTTGTTGACTTTTTGTTGACTTTTAAAAGGACCTATAATGTCTTAGCTCATACCTTCCAAATGAAGCATTTTTGGGCTTGGCTTGTGAGACACAAAGTTGTAGAGAATTCAATTTCCTTCAAAATGAGCTTTGGATGGAGACTTGGTGATGAAGTATGTGAAAGTTATGGCTGGTCAAAGTTCAGTTGACTTTTACTAATGAAACCCTAATTTAGAAACTCCTGATTCTTGATGATCTGAAATCTCCTTGATGAATCATGATCAACCCTTGATCAAATGATGAATTTTACTTCATATACTTGATGTTGGAAAAAAATCATGAAGTTTGACTTTGGTTTGACCACAGTTGACCTCAGTTTGACTTTTTAACTGCTTTGACTGATTTTGACTTATCTGATCATCTGACTGAGCAAACTTTTGAGAAAAGTCTTGAAACTTGTCATGGGGGTTCTTACACACATATAAGATGTTATGAAGCTCACTTGAAGTCTTGGAAGTTCATTTAGCCTGATTAAAGTCAAAACCCTAATTTTGGATGCACTGCTTAGGAGGTGCATTGTCTGAGGGAATTGTCAACTCTTCTGACCAATTGTGAACTTTGTGAACCTTGTGAACCATCATAAAATGTCTTGTGAACCTCATGGGAGGTATTGTGAACCTTGTGAACCTTGTGAACTTCATAAAGTGACTTGTAGACTTCATGAACCTCATGAAAGGTCTTATAAGCATTGTGGATCTTGTGAACCTTGTGAACCTCATAAAGTGACTTGTGGACTTTATGAACCTCATGAAAGGTCTTGTAAGCATTGTGAATCTTGTGAACCTTGTGAACCTTCTTAGAGCACAAAGTCTTGTATTGTGAGGGCAAATTTTGGGGTGCAACAGCTGCCCCTATTCAATTTTCTGAAACCTGAGGGGTTAGATTGGTACATTTGCCAGTCGTGACCTGGAAGGTTGAAGGGGATTGAACACAAAAGCCCAAAAATTTGCACTCACCAGTGCATAGAGTGATACAGATGGCTAGTTGAATATGTTTGAGTGGGCTTAAAGATGCCCCTTGGAGAAAAGTTCTTCAGATGCATTTATTAGAGGATAAAGCAGTCCAAAATATGAAGATATAATGGTAGCTTTCAAGAGGATAAAGCAGTCCTGATGAGATAATAAGCTTTCAGGAGGATAAAGCAGTCCTGAGATATTGATAATATGCTTTCAGGAGGATGAAGAAATCCTGAGGTAATGATGATAGCTATCAGGAGGATGAAGCAGTCCTGAGGTAATAATATGATTTCAGGAGGATAAAGCAGCCCTGAGGTAATAAGCTGTCAGGAGGATAAAGCAGTCCTGAGGTAATAATAATCTTTAAGGAGGATGGAGAAATCCTGATGTAGTGATGCTTTCAGGAGGATGAAGCAGTCCTGATGTAGTGATGTTTTCAGGAGGATGAAGCAATCCTGATATACTAGAAGTTTTCGGGAGGATAAAGCAGTCCTGATGTAGTAATATGCTTTCAAGAGGATGAAGCAGTCTTGAGAGATTGATAATATGCTTTCAGGAGGATGAAGCAATCCTGAGGTGATGATGATAGCTATCAGGAGGATGAAGCAGTCCTGAGGTAATAATATGATTTCAGGAGGATAAAGCAATCCTGAAATACAAGAAGTTGTCAGGAGGATAAAGCAATCCTGAGGTACAAGAAGCTGTCAGGAGGATAAAGCAATCCTGAGGTAATAATAAGCTTTCAGGAGGATAAAGCAATCCTGAGGTAATAGTATGCTTTCAGGAGGATAAAGCAGTCCTGATAATCACAAGTCTGTTTGTTGGAGAATTAACCTGAAAACAAGGTAGCATTCTGTATGATAGTATTAGCTTATGTATTATGTATGCATGTATAATATGATGCACTTAAGTGATGTATTATGTATCTATGGATATGTATGTTATGGCATGATGTAAATGATGTATGTATGATATGATGCTGCCGGAAACGTCTTGATATCTTCGTATGACAACTGCTGGCCAGGGAAAATAAATCCCGATTTGTTGCTGAAGAATATGAGGAACTCACTCCCGTCTTTGTTTGATAATATATTATACATAACCTCCCGTATGCTGGGGATAGCAAGGTATATATAACCTCCCGTCTGTTGGGGATAACAAGGTATATATAACCTCCCGTCTGTTGGGGATAACAAGGTATATATATCCTTCGTCTTCGTTTGATAGCAAGGTATATATATATATAACCTCCCGTCTACTGGGGATAGTAAGGTATACATAACCTTCGTCTGTTGTTGATAGCAAGGTATTTATATCCTTCGTCTTCGTTTGATAGCAAGGTATATATAACCTCCCGTCTTCGTTAGTCGTGCCCTTATTGGAAAGTAAATTCTCGTATATCCGTATGAGGATAAAAGAGATGGATATAAATTCCAGGGGAGATGTGACTTTATGAAGATGGATCTGTCCTACTGAGGGTTTGTAACTGTCTTGTAAAGATGAACCGGCGAAGCTTCGTTGAAATCTTTCCCTTGTTCGTCCTTAGTAAATACTATTACTGCATTTTCATGCATTTCTAGTAAACATCAATCATATTAAGCATACATGCATTTCTGGTAAACATCAATCATATTCAAAAGCATACATACATTCAAACACAACCAATGGACGTTTCGCTTATGTAAATAGGGTAAAAGTAAATCAGGATTCAAAAATGGAATTTTATTTATATCAAAGAATGACCCATACATAGGCAGGTTTGCACACGGAGACATAAACCCTAGTAAGAGGATTTTGTCATAAAATTTTACAAAACAAAGAAAATCAGCTATGTGGGAAATAATCCTATTGAGTTTCAATTCTACTATTACCATTATCTTCAAGTATCTCATCTTCTGCTGTTGAGACGGAAACGATTGAATTGAGCTTTATCTGTTCGAGCCTGAGTAAGTAATACAACTGGTTGCAGTTTCATGGGTGATCCAAACGAGACATAGTCATACGCTTTAATCCCTAACTTTTGCCTGGATTGCCCTTTCAGGTTTTCAATCCACCGGGATACCCTTTTTTGCCCAAGCCGCCTTTTCAGGTTTTCGACTTGCCGGGTGTACATCTTTTTATATATATCCCTAATTTTTGCCCAAACCCTTTTGGTTTGCCGGGATGCCCTTATTTTTGCCTAGGCCTGTCAACCTAGCGGGTCTCTTTTTATGCGTAGTATTTTTTAACTATGTCTGCGTTTACAGGCTGTGGGAAGTCTTCACCAACCATTGTAGTCAGTATCATGGCACCTCCTGAGAATACTGTCTTGACCACAAATGGTCCTTCATATGTTGGAGTCCACTTGCCCCTTGGATCACCCTGTGGTAATATGATACGCTTGATTACCAAGTCACCAGCCTGATATACCTTTGGCTTAACCTTCTTGTTAAAAGCTTTGATCATTCGTTTCTGGTACATCTGGCCATGACAAACTGCTGCTAGCCTCTTCTCATCAATCAAATTAATCTGGTCAAGTCGAGTCTGAATCCACTCATCTTCATCCAAGCCTGCATCCTTCATAATTCTTAAGGAGGGAATCTGAACTTCAATGGGCAGAACTGCTTCCATACCATAGACCAAGGAGAATGGGGTTGCCCCTGTTGAAGTACGTATTGTAGTACGATAACCATGAAGAGCAAATGGTAACATCTCATGCCAATCCTTGTAAGTAACAGTCATCTTCTGTACAATCTTCTTAATGTTCTTATTAGCAGCTTCAACTGCCCCATTCATCTTTGGACGATACGGAGAAGAGTTGTGATGCTTAATCTTGAACTGCGTGCAGAGATCAGTAATCATAGTGTTGTTCAGATTAGAGCCATTGTCAGTAATAATCCTTTCTGGGATGCCATACCTACATATGAGATTATTCTTAATGAATCGAGCCACAACATTCTTGGTAACAGATGCAAATGAAGCTGCCTCTACCCATTTAGTAAAGTAATCAATAGCAACCAGGATGAAACGATGCCCATTAGAAGTAGTAGGCTTGATCTCACCAATCATATCAATACCCCACATGGCAAAAGGCCAAGGTGCAGTCAATACATTCAAAGGTGATGGAGGTATATGGACTTTATCAGCATAAATTTGACACTTGTGACAAGTTCTGGAATGTTGATAGCAGTCAGCTTCCATGGTAGACCAATAGTATCCTGCTCTCAATATCTTCTTTGCCATAGTATGACCACTAGAATGAGTGCCAAAGATCCCATCATGCATATCTTCCATAATCTCAATTGCTTCCTTCTTATCCACACAACGAAGCAAAGTTGAATCATGATTGCGCTTGTACAAAATCCCATTACTCAAAAAGAACTTAGCAGAGAACCTTCTCAGAAACTTCCTATCTTTGACAGATGCCCCTTCAGGGAACTCCTGAGCTTCAAGATATCTTTTCACTTCATAGAACCAGGGCTTCTCCTCTGCCCCTTCAGTGTCAATCTTATTGCAGTATGCAGGCTTTTCAAATCTATCAATAGTAATCTTGGGAGCTTCATCATCCCAACTGATCTCAAACATGGATGCCATGGTGGCTAATGCATCTGCCAACTGATTCTCTCTCCATGGAATATGTCCAAAGGTAATCTCTTTAAAATGTGGGATCAAAGACAAAACATGCTCTCTGTAAGGAATGAGGTTATCATGCTTGGTATCCCAATCTCCTTTAATCTGACTAACTACCAGGGCTGAATCTCCATACACATTAAGGAACTGAATCTTCATATCAATAGCAGCTTTAATACCCAGGATACATGCCTCATACTCAGCCATGTTATTGGTACAATAGAAACAAAGTCTGGCAGTAATCGGGATATGACAACCTTCAGGGGAACTAATCACAACACCAACACCATTACCAAGTGCATTAGAGGCACCATCAAAAACCATAGTCCATCGGGATCCTTGTTCAGGTCCGTCATATTGTCCAGGTTCTTTGGTAATAATCATAATGTCTTCATCAGGGAACTCAAAACTCATTGACTGGTAATCATCTACTGCTTGATGAGCCAAATGATCAGCAACAACACTTCCCTTAATGGTCTTCTGAGTAGTATACTGTATGTCATATTCTGTCAAAATCATTTGCCATCTTGCAATTCTTCCGGAGAGAGCAGGTTTCTCAAATATGTACTTGATTGGATCCATCTTTGAAATCAATAAGGTAGTATGGGTCAACATATACTGTCTTAGTCGGCGAGCAGCCCATGCCAAAGCGCAACAAGTTTTCTCGAGCAGTGAGTATCTTGTTTCACAGTCGGTAAACTTTTTGCTAAGGTAGTATATTGCCTGCTCTTTTCGACCAGACTCGTCATGTTGCCCCAATACACACCCCATTGAATTGTCTAACACTGTTAAGTACATAATCAAGGGTCTTCCATCAACTGGTGGCATCAAGATTGGAGGTTCTAGCAGATATCTCTTGATTTCATCAAAGGCAGTCTGGCACTCATCATTCCATTCCATCACCTGATCTTTCTTCAACAACTTGAAGATTGGCTCACAGGTAGCTGTTAATTGGGAAATAAATCTTGCAATGTAATTCAAACGTCCCAAGAAACCTCTAACTTCCTTCTCAGTACGGGGAGTTGGCATCTCTCGTATAGCTTTCACTTTTGCAGGATCTACTTCAATACCTTTTCCACTGACAATGAAACCCAGGAGCTTTCCAGATCTAACTCCAAAAGTACACTTGTTTGGGTTCAATCTCAACTTGTATTTCTTCAACCTCTCAAACAATTTATGCAAATGATCAAGATGTTGCTCTTCATTCTGGGACCTGGCTATCATATCATCCACATACACCTCTATCTCATGATGAATCATATCATGAAACAAAGCCACCATAGCACGCTGATATGTTGCCCCTGCATTCTTCAAACCAAATGGCATCACCTTATAGCAAAAAGTTCCCCACTGTGTAACAAATGTTGTCTTCTCCATATCTTCAGGTGCCATCTTGATTTGATTGTAACCAGAGAAACCATCCATAAAAGAGAATACCTTATGCTGAGTAGTGTTGTCTACCAGAACGTCAATATGAGGAAGTGGAAAGTCATCTTTGGGTCTAGCCTTGTTCAAATCTCTGTAGTCCACACACATACGTACCTTACCATCTTTCTTAGGTACCGGCACCACATTTGCAACCCACTGAGGATAAGAAGTCACTGCTAAGAACCCTGCATTGAACTGTTTCATTACCTCTGCTTTAATCTTTTCTGACATCTCAGGACGCATACGACGAACCTTCTGCTTCTTTGGACGACAATCTTCTTTTACTGGTAAACGGTGAACCACAATGTCTGTATCCAACCCTGGCATATCTTCATAAGACCAAGCAAATATCTCCACATAGTCACGTAACATTTGAACCAGTCTGCTCTTGATACTATCCTCTAAATCAGCCCGTATCTTGACTTCTTTCTTGTCTTCTTCAGTTCCCAGATTCACAACTTCGACTGGCTCTTCATGTGGCTGTATGGCTTTCTCTTCTTGTTGTAACAACCTAGCAAGCTCTATAGGTACTTCACAATCGTCCTCATTTCCGTCTTCAGTTTGATAGATCGGATTCTCGAAATTATAATTGGCAATAGTAGAACTATTATCAACAGGATCCAGAGTGGATGAGGATCTGCATTTTAGTGATGTGGGTGTGTGTAAGAACACATAGCTGGTAAAACAAAAAGAAAAGAAAAGAAAGACAAGGAACACAATATTTACGAAAACGAAACGTCCACTGATTTTTATTGAATGAGGTATGCAAATGAAATGACATCCCGTAACAAGCACACCATTGTGCCCCGGGAAAGGCACAAGGCTTGAAAGTTCAATTGTTCAAGAAATTACAAACTTAAAAGCAACAACACAGTAATAGTATTTACTCCTGACTAAAGGAGATAGGGATAACATCTTCAGCTTTCCAATTATTGAGTCCAGCACCCACAGTAGGAAAAATCCAAGCATCCAGATTGTAGTCTTCATCATAGTCTCCCACAGCATTGATCTGATCTTTCATAACCCCTTGATTGGTGATACGAACAGCACGAGCACGACGAACAGCCTTCTGGGACTCTTCATCCACTACAGCTCTAGCATCTTTGAGGGAGGCAATTGTTGGAGGTACTCTGGTAACCACAGGAACTTTCTTGACAACCGGAGGAGCTACATAATCATTAACAATCCAAGGAACCACTTCAAATGTCTGACACGGGGTTTCAATGTATTCACCTTCCACTTCCAGATACTTGAAGGTATTCACATGGCTGACAAAGTATTCTTCTTCTCCATAGACAGTAACAACTTTTCCTTCCACCGGATATCTCAGCTTCTGATGTAATGTAGAGGTTACAGCACCTGCCCCATGGATCCAGGGACGACCAAGCAGACAAGAGTACGAAGGACGAATATCCATCACATAAAATGTAGCAGTAAAAATCTGAGACCCAACTTTGATGGGCAAGTCAATCTCTCCATGCACCACTCTTCTAGAACCGTCAAAAGCTTTTACCACTATATTACTGGGCTTCAGCACAGCATCTTCAGGACTCAACTTGTTCAGGACTTCCTTGGGCAACACATTCAAAGAGGAACCATTGTCTATCAGTACGTGTGACAGGGTAGTGCCCCTGCATTCAATTGAGATATGCAAGGCCCTGTTATGATCCCTCTTGGCAGGGGTCAAATCAGCATCAGAAAATCCTAACCCATTATCATAGGTCAGGTGGGGAACACAATTCTCAAACTGGTCAACAGAAATAGCATTGGGTACATGAGCAGTCTTCAGAAACTTGATCAAGGCCTTGGCATGAGCCTCAGAACATAACAACAAGGACAGCATAGAAATCTTTGAGGGAGTATGCCCCAACTGATCAACAATGTCATAATCGCTCTTGCGAATGATTTTCAATACTTCTTCCATCTGCTTAGAGAGATCATCAGCAGCTGGCACATCAGTAGGTATAGGCTCAATAACAGGACCTTTGCCCCGAGCATAACCAAACTGTCGTAACGCTAAGGAAGGGTTGTAGGTGATGCCTCCTCTTATGCCTAGAAGTGGCACATTAGGAAACTCCCCACAACGGTCAATGATAGTGACATTCTCCATAGATCTGGAGCACCAATGAATATCTGAATGCGAGAGTGACATAATTCTTTTGGACCATCTGAACCCTTGCTCATTCTTTATTACTGAGCGAGGAAGGTGAGAAATAAACCACCTAGATAGCAAAGGTATGCAGCACATCAAAGTTCCTCTTGCCCTTGTAGTACGGGTATGAAGAGAATGTAGGATGTCTCCAAGCAATGTAGGCACTGGATTGTGACTCAGGAATATGTTGATGGCATGAACGTCTATGAACTGATCTGGATTGGGGAACAACACTAAGCCATAAATCAGCAAGGCTAAGATCTCCTCAAAAGCATCATAGCTCATGGCCTTCAAGAACATTTGAGCCTTCTCTATCAACACCTTGGCTAGAACACCCTTGACTCCACTTCTCGTTTCTAGAACAATATCAGACTTCTTCAGATGTAGAGCTGCAGCAATAACCTCAGGTTTAGGTTCTTTCTCCAAACCAGTGAATGGTTTCTGATCAAGAACAGGTATACCCAGAAGTTTAGAGAACTCCTCCATGGTTGGAACCAGCTGGTAGTCGGGGAATGTGAAGCAATGGTGCTTAGGATCAAAGAACTGAAACAGGACACTCATCATGTCTTCATTGAACCCTGAGGTGACTAGATCCAATAGGTGACCATGTCTCTTGATGAACTGGGAGTGATCAGACACTTGAGAAATCAACTCTTTAAGCTTAGCAGGTATGCTTACAAAGTTGATCCTGATGGTGTTTCTACGAGCAGAAGCCATGCCCTGCAACAAAGAACAAAGATAAATCATTTGGTCCTTGAAATGGTTAGTGAAAATGCTATGCTTATGATGCATGATGATGTCATGATGTTATGTTCAATCACAAACATGTGGCACACACAAACAAGTCACACCATAGCCCTAGGTTTAAAGGCTTGCATGAGGTTCAAAGGTAAGTACCCTCCCCTGAAGTTAGTTGGTTCATCCTGTCCTATAAAGTAACCTGGTTCTAAGGGATCTCAATATCATTGATCCTTCACAAGGGTGGTTGTTCAGAAGGCAACTTATTTGCCAACCAAAACCCTCCAAGTTTAAGATCTCAATGAGTGTAGTATCGAGTATCAACCAACTTCAGTCTTCACCAAAGCCGGTTATCTCACTACTTTCTAAAGGCCAAGATGAGTTAACTAGGGTTCTAAAAGTTAGTTAGTGCATTGACAACATATGGCAGCCTCATATTATCCTCAACTTGACTTAAGGAACATAAGCACCAACCAAGAAGTCACACTAACTATGGCCACCAGATCAACCGTATCGATATACGTCGTACAGTTTCCTTGGTCTATTGCCATTTACCTAAGGTACACTAGATCCGGGTTAGCATCTTTCACACATAAAGCCCAACAAGTAATATAAAGCAAACAAGGCAAACAATTTAAAGTGATCTAATTCCTAAGGGTACCCCTCTTTTATTAAATCCCCAGCAGAGTCGCCAGTTCTGTAACACGGTGGGAGAACTGACTTTAGTTATGTTGCGGATAGCAAGAGTCGCCACCGACTTTTATTTTATCCAAAGGAAAGGCATAAAAGAACAGGAAAGACCTTTTAAAAGATTTTTGGGTCCGGGGGGTAGGTTATGTAAAGGGAAGGTGTTAGCACCCTTTACATCCATGGTTATCCATGGGCTCTTAGTTACTTAGCTCACTTTGAATTGCTTTTGAAAATGTGAAGTGTGTGAATAAGAATTTTCATAAGAGTTTGATAATGATCCATGTACGGATGCGTAAAAAACTTGTGTTTGAAAATTGTTTGAAATTGTGAAGTATTTGAAAAGTCTTTGAATAGTGAGCAAGTAACTATGAGGAACCTACCCTAAAGTTTAAGTCTTTCTGTTCTTTATCCTTTGAATGGTAAGACTATCCCTATTATTAAGGAATAGGTAGTCATTACCTTGGATGTAAGGGACAAGTGAGGGACATTTGTTTAATGAAGGCAACTGTAGGGTGTATTAAGCAACTTTGGAGGGACTGTCATCATTATTCGAAAGGGACAAGATCATTACGAAGGCAACCATTAAGGGACTTGATCTTTTATTATGAAGGGACTAGATGACTTTTCTTTTAAGGGACTTTTGCTTTATACACCCCACTTGACCTTTTTGAATAGGCAACATTGAGAGGCAACCCTAGAAAGTGAGATGGCGATCAAAGATCGACTTACGTGTGTGAGTGTTTAATTTCAATATTTATCTTGTAATTTAAATGATCTAAATTCAATTTTAAGTACAAGTAGTTTTCACTCCCTATTTACTAACCATAGCATAAAGACGAATAATATAAATATTACAAAAAAATTACACCAAGGAGCAATTACAACAATGATAATAAGCAATTTAAAAGAGATAGCAAAAGATATAATAATAGTAAAAATTGGGTTAGTGAAATAATAATAATAATCATAATTTAAAATAAAGGGGGTTAGTAAAAATAATAATAATAATAACAATTTTAAATGGGGTTAGCAATAAACATGATTAGTAATAATAATAACAAATCAAAATATTATAATAAACAAGAATTAAAAATTAACAAGGAAATATGAACAATTTAATTATAAAATTTTAAATTATATGCAACTTATAAAAGTTAAATTAATTATAAAAATATTATAATTACAAAATTAAATTAACATAGGTTTAATTATTTCTAAACATATATTTAAAAATTATTTATATAAAATTTAAATTATAAACAAGTTATAGAAATATTTACATATTATAAAAAAAATAGAATTGATTATAATTATTTACAAAATTTAATTATATTAAATAAAATATGTACATAATAATTATATTTAGAAATTAAAATCACAAGATAAAATTAGGTTTTTTAATTGTTTAGAAAAATAAACTAGGGTTTATAAAATTAGGGTTTGTAGAAAATGTATTTTTAGGGTTTTTTACTAATTTGAATAAAAATAACATGAATATAATAAGTAAATTGAAGATAATAGTAAAATATAAAAAAAAATTGATGAAATTGACTAAAAAGTAAGGACCTGGGATTTGAACCCAGGTCCCTTACCTCAATCCTCAAGATGCAAAACCAGTCAGGCTACATGCGCGCAGGTGAAAGGAAAGGTTCTTCAATTGGTTTTATTCCTTCAGACTAACGATCAGGAAAATAATGAAAAAAAGCAAAAGACCTGGGGGATTCGAACCCAGGACCTTACACACAAACACACAAGTACATGACCATTCCATCTAGATGAGCGAACCTGATAACAAACCAACTACAATTGATAATATATTATATTCAATGAATAAAAGAGAAAAAACTCAAAAACTTGTCACAGCCAGGATTCGAACACAGGTACTTTGACAATACACACGCTGGTTTTACCACTGGGACAAGCTGCACGCTTGTGAAATAAAACAGGAATTAAATCATAATATTTTAAAATAACTTTTTGAATCTGGAATTTCGCGCGCAGCTTCTTCTTCTTCTACCTTTTACCTGCGAAAATTCATGCCATTTTACCTACGAAATTTCCTGCGTGTTCTTCCATGTTTACACCCTGCGAAAATCAAACACCAACGAAACAATACAATTTCATGAAATTGAAGATATCATTGAGTTCCTTATGGTTCACACAATTTATCCACGTTGTTGGAATTCATTTATGTTGTCTAAATCGTGAAACCCTAATTCGGCCATTTAAACCCTAACAATGGTGAAACACGATTAAGGGTACCAAGCTTCAAGGTGATTATCCAAAAACATTCCTACCATCATCACAAACATCAAACAATCATTAAATTTCATTTAAATCAATCAAATATATGGAATCGAAAAATTCACATTCAAGAACAAAGTTTGGTTCGAATTATGCAATTCACGAAGCTTTTGATGCAAATAATGGTTGGTAATGATTCAGTGAGGTCCAAGAATCATTGTTATGTCTTTAGATTACCTTCAAATGTCCTGAATAATGAAAACCGAATTTGAGTTTTTGGATGATTTTTTGATTTGTAAACTTACTCTTGGGGAGGCTGGATTTCGTGCTTGTCATTAGGGTTGTGTCAAGTACTTATAGAATGATCAAATGAGGCTGAAAAACTAGGTCATTGTGTAGAAGATTTGATATAAAAAGATTCAAAAATATTGTGCCTTAAAAATCAAAAATCCTTGTATGAACACTTGCTATTTTAATCCAATCTTCATGATTTCCTTTCCACTTCAATTCCAATCACATTTATGATTTTCTAGAAGCTTAAACCAACTTAAATCTTAGACTTTTATATTTTATTTTTATTTAAAATGATTTTTAATGAATTAAATAAAAATAAATAAAAATGAAATAATAAAAAATCTGATTTTTATTGACTTGGGTCGTGCATGAAGTCATAGTGTGGATTGGGTCATCATATAGCAAGCCCATTTGGAAGAAATTGGTTTTAGACCTCCATTTTCCTCATAAACCATCTCAAACTTTCCCAACTTTGCAAGGGCACACATCCTTCAATTTTAATGCTATGAGGGTGTTCTTGGACATTTTGGAAAGCTTGAAGAGTCCTCTAACCAACCCCACTAGTTTCATGTCCATATCATTTACCAATCTCAAGTTATGCCCTTTTGAAGTTGTTGACGTTTTGTTGACTTTTAAAAGGACCTATAATTTCTTAGCTCATACCTTCCAAATGAAGCATTTTTGGGCTTGGCTTGTGAGACACAAAGTTGTAGAGAATTCAATTTCCTTCAAAATGAGCTTTGGATGGAGACTTGGTGATGAAGTATGTGAAAGTTATGGCTGGTCAAAGTTCAGTTGACTTTTACTGAGGAAACCCTAATTTAGAAACTCCTGATTCTTGATGATCTGAAATCTCCTTGATGAATCATGATCAACCCTTTATCAAATGATGAATTTTACTTCATATACTTGATGTTGGCAAAAAATCATGAAGTTTGACTTTGGTTTGACCACAGTTGACCTCAGTTTGACTTTTTAACTGCTTTGACTGATTTTGACTTATCTGATCATCTGACTGAGCAAACTTTTGAGAAAAGTCTTGAAACTTGTCATGGGGGTTCTTACATACATATAAGATTTTATGAAGCTCACTTGTAGTCTTGGAAGTTCATTTAGCCTTATTAAAGTCAAAACCCTAGTTTTGGATGCACTGCTTAGGAGGTGCATTGTCTGAGGGAATTGTCAACTCTTCTGACCAATTGTTAACTTTGTGAACCTTGTGAACCATCATAAAATGTCTTGTGAACCTCATGGGAGGTATTGTGAACCTTGTGAATCTTGTGAACTTCATAAAGTGACTTGTAGACTTCATGAACCTCATGAAAGGTCTTATAAGCATTGTGGGTCTTGTGAACCTTGTGAACCTCATAAAGTGACTTGTGGACTTTATGAACCTCATGAAAGGTATTGTAAGCATTGTGAATCTTGTGAACCTTGTGAACCTTCTTAGAGCACAAAGTCTTGTATTGTGAGGGCAAATTTTGGGGTGCAACACTTGTGATGGAAGTTTGTAACCCTAACTTGTGTTCTTGCCTCCTCTTGACCTTGTTTTCTTCTGAATCCTCTCAAATCCTTTTGGATAGTTGATACAACATGTTTGAGGATCATTTGGTATCAATTGTGTAATTTTATATGATTGGTTGATTTGTTTTGAATTTTACTTTGAACCTTGTCCCATTTTGCTTCTTTTGGACCTTTAGCTCTCATACAAGCTTAGAAGGGCACTTGTGCCAACTTCTTCTTCTCATTTGGGGTTCTTTTGGGGTATGGGAACCTTCCTGGTCCTAGGATAGGGTTTGTGTCTTTGGAATTTTGTGTCTTGCTTCTTTCTTAAGTCATTTATTTCCTTAAGTGCTTTCACTTCATCTTATTGTTTCTTTCCTCTCATTTTGTATTTGTTTGGTCTTGTACCTCTTTTCTCTTCATCTTTTTGGCTTCTTAGGCCTTTCTTCATCTTGTTTTGGTTCTGATCTTTAGCTTTGTGTCCATATTTGTGCATGTTTGCATTGCATATTTCTTAAGTTAGCATGTGTTTTAATATGTGTTTCATGTTGCATCATTTTGTCTTATAAGTTTCATCTCTCATACCTTTAATTTGTATTTGCATTATGCATTTATCCATGTCATTTCATTTCTGGTTGTATGATATTAGTATGTTATCTTGTTCATCTTGCTTCACTTATGTGCATGATACTAACCTTGCAGGGGCAATGGTAAGTGTGAGGTGTGGGAATTGAGTTCCACATCTCCAAATCTCATCTTATCTTTTCCTCTTATGTTTATGTGCACTAACTCTTTTGTTGGGATTAGGCCTTTCTCATCCCTTCATCTCTTCTTCTTCTTCTCTTCTTCTTCCTTCTTCATTAGGATAGAAACCTCACTAACCCTTAGGACATCCATGCATGTTAACACTTAAGATTATTTAGTCCCCCTTTAGAATTTTTCCGTTGTGATCCTTTGGTGCTTTCTTTTCTCATATTCAAACTCAATTCTAATCTACTTAATAAAGGTTGAGTACTTTCATGTGACATGAGACTTTTCTATGAGATACTTGCACGCGTTCCGTTTCGGGGCGAGGTGTGAGTCATCACTCGTGGTGGATAGGTCTTAGCATGAGTACCTCACAAAGAAAAGCTAAAAAACAGTTCTTAACCATAAAACCACAAAAATACTTAATAATGGTAATAGGCCAGTGTGCTTAAGCCTTCACTTGTGGGACTAGCTTTGGGGATTTCCTCCATAGATAGGTGTGCCTCTTGCGCATTCCATCTCAGGATGATGTGAGATGTACACATCCCATTGAGTAAGACTTAGGTACACTTACCTATGCAAACTTGCACTCATAAAAGCTTCTAAAAAACACCAAACAAATAAAAAGCGTCTTTCCTTTGGGAATTCTTTTCTCATATCCTTCGCTCCGTACGCGAACTTGCTCATACTTGTCATTTTGCAAGACGGCTACGCACTCGTCGTCCGAGTCTGCAACACCTGAGCAATGGCATAGGCAGTTCAAGCCTTAATTCACAAGAAATTTCCTTTTAGTACCCCTAGTTAGGGGAACTACGGCGTCTCTGATCCTCATTATCCTGATGAGGTACGTAGGCAGCGGTGTAGGGCCCGTTCGAGCACAATCATTATTTTCCCTACATTTTTCTCTTTGTTTTCTCATTCTGTTCCTTTTCTCAGTTTCTTTCCAGTTCATCTTATTTTCTTTGCAGCAACTTTCATTCCCTCACCCTTTGAAACAGATTTCTTTTGCAAGTGTGGATCCCGTCGGGTACGGCGGACGATCTGGGTGCTAATACCTTCCCAGGTCGTAACCGACTCCCGAACTCAGTCTCTTTGGTTCGTAGGACCTATGTCCTTCCTCTTCTTTCTTCTGGTTTGTGCAGCATTACCATTCCCTCTCTTCGGGATAAAAATGCCTGGCTGGCGACTCTATTCTTTTTTCCGCGACACTTTCGCGTTTGTACCAGGATGGAAATCCGGGGAGCGACACCTTCCATCGGCTTAGTCTCATTCTTTATAAGTCCACCTTCGGCTTGGTCTTACGTTTTTCGAGTTCACCTTCGGTTTGTCCTCGAATCGCATCATAATTCTACCTTCGGCTTAGCCTTACGTTTACGATTCCACCTTTGGCTTGGTCTCGTATCTTTGAGCCTACCTTCGGCTTAGTCTCATTCTTTATATTTTCGCCTTCGGCTTGGTCTTACTTTTTCGAGTTCACCTTCGGCTTGTCCTCTAATCTTATCGTAAGTCTACCTTCAGATTGGCCTTACTTCTTCGAGTCCACGTTTGGCTGGGTCTCGAATTTTTGCTCCCTTTGAAAGTAGGGTTATGTCAATACCCACATAGTGCAAATTTTCTGGTTATTTGGGTATTCAATCCCTCCACACCTTGAACGTCTAAAAACCATTGCTATCATTCATTCAGGTCTACAATTGATTGAATAGGGGAAGAAAAAGAGGGATTGAAACAAACAACTGTGATCTGCATGATCTGTGTTTCATTGTCTACAATCAAGGATAATCTGAGGGTTAAGAATCAGTCCAATCATCTTCCTTAAAAAGTGAAGTATATGGAGAGTCTCAAGGACATACGGGTCATAGCCAGGTTGGAACTTGATGAGATCCAATTTCACATTGCCATTAGGATAGTTTATTTTCCTTTTGTGAAATTTCCTCTTTATAGGGATTGCTTCCTGGTGTAATGCCTATTCATGGCCACTTTAAAATCAATGAAATGCATTTTCATTCAAATAAGCTTTCATTTGTTTTTGTTTTCATCTACTATTGATTTATTGAAGAAAAAAAGTCCTAAAATTGTGATGGATATTGCATTGCGAAGACATTGATTCTTTATAACACATGCTTAAGAGTAAAACACTTGACATGCATTTTAAATGTTGAGTAACATGGATGGTTAATTCAGACCATGAGCCTGGGGCAGGCAGGATTGTCTAGTTTTCTCTTTTGCAGGAACTATCATGTGTGCTCACTAATATGTAGGTACGGAGAAACAAAGCCATTATCAGCATGATGCATCAAGAAGTTTCTTCCTCAACAGGTTTCATTGAATATGATTCCTCAGTAAGGCTCACCAAACTATCTTTTCTCCAACAGAGCAATAAGAAAAGAGTTGGTACTCCCTGGGCAAAGAGTATCACTATTAAGAGATGCTCTATATTTTCTCATCCACAGCCTGAGACGTTTTATACCTCTTATTCCCAGCAAGAGGCGGTCTAAAACCCTTATCTTCGGCAGGGAGAATTCTCATTGATGTTCTCCATCATCCCTAGTAGAGTAGGAGATTGAAATCTGCCTCAGCAGGGTAATAGAAGGTTGATGTTCTCCCCAAGAAGAGAGCCCGTCTTCAACAGAGAGATATTATTCACAAGAGTCTTCTTGTCCCCCCAACAATATACGAGGAATCCTTATTCCCCAACATAAGTTTCTCTTCAGCGGAGTATTAATGAATCCTTTCCTCAGCCAGATCAGAAGGTTTATTACTTCTCCAACGAATCTCCACAGGTGTCGTACCGACCAATCAAAGTGTAGGCAGTTAGGGCTTTCCCCAGCAAGCTCCTCATTCTCTAGTTTCTCAAAATCCAATTTATTTTTGGAAATGGTGGCAGTTCAAAGCCAATGTATCATTAGGATTCTCACCAGCAGATATGTTATTCCCCTACAAGGATGCATAAAATTAGATCAGGGATCATCTCTCCCCAGTAAACCTGCCAGAGATACTTGTTACCTCCTCATAAGACAGACCACTTCCCAACAGTAGATTGGCAAGCTAATAGTCGTCTGGCGTCATACAAAAGACAAGCCATTAGTCTTCTGGTATCGTAAAAAAGACAAACTAGTAGTCATCTGGCATCATACAAAAGACAGATCATAGCCCAACAGCAGATTGGCAAGCCATTAGTCGTCTGGCGTCGTACAAAAGATAAGCTAATAGTCGTCTGGCATCATTCAAAATACAGGTTTTGAAGTCCACCAGATTAGCATGCCAGTAGTCATTTGGCATCGTTCAAAAGACAACCCCCATTCATTATTCGTCTCATGGTTACTATTCACAACATAAGGGTTGTATACAAGTAGAGTTCATTTGGTTGGGTTTATATCTTTTTTCTTCTTGTCCACAGAGCGCAAATTTTCCTGTTTTTTCTGGTATTCAATCACAGTTTATCTCGAACGTCTGATAGTCGTTGCTTTCAATCTTTTCAGATTAACAGGTGTCGTACCTCGAAAAAATACGATCCTAGAATAAACATCAAAGTCGCCACCTAATTCTATTTATTCTATTTAAAGAAAAGGGAGATATAGATACAACCTAATAAAGGATAAGAAATGGTTTACGAAACCAAATTCTAAATTCGGGAGTCGGTTACGCAAGGGGAAGGTATTAGCACCCCTCACGTCCGTTGTACTCAACGGTAACCTCTTAGCTAATCATGCGATTAAATGTTTGATCGTAAGTCTTTGTCTTCTAAATGATTGTTACTATGCTTGTTCTAAAGTTTTTAAATTATTATTAGGACGGAGAAAGGATTAAAGTTTTTTAAACAGAGAAATAGTTAAATTTTATATTAGGGTGGAGAAATGATTAATTTTTTATTATTGTGCTCGCGAAGGATTAAAATCCCCGTGCCTACGTATTCCCTTGTGCAATGGGAAAGTCAGAGCTTTGTAGTTCGTGCTACTACGGTTTATGATTTTTAGTTGAACGATTATTTAAAAATGCATTCTACTGCTAAGCGTTGGCTTATACTCGCGGTGGAGGCTGAAGCGCTAGCTTGTTCGAGATATAGAATGATTTAAACAATGTTCATTTAGAGAAAAAGTGTTTGACTTTTGTTAAGATGTTTTAAACGAAAGGGCGAATGGAACACGTCGCGTGGGGCTAGCCCAGGAGCGTTTCATTCCAAAACGTGCGGAGTGCTAGACTCCGGAGTTCCGTCTTTCGCTGATTAATTATGAAAATAACTTAAATTGGTTGGTAAGTTTGAATTGTTTTAAGATATGAAATATGCGAATGGACCACGTTGCGTGGGGCTAGTCCAGTTGCAGTCCATTTAAGAACGTGCGGAGTGCTAGACTCCGGAGTTCGATTTCTTTCGTAATTTAATTTAATAAAATGATTTGAATATTCTGATATACGAATGGTGATTGAACACATCGCGTGGGGCTAGCCCATTAGCGGTCCAATCCAAAACATGCAGAATGCTAGACTCCGGAGTTCTGTTTTTGTATTAAATTTATGCGATTATATTTCAAAATACGGGAGGCGAATGGACCACGTTGTGTGGGGCTAGCCCAGCTACAGTCCATTTTAGAACGTGCGGAGTGCTAGACTCCGGAATTCCGTTTCCGTAATTTTATTAAAAAAGATTTGAATATTTTGATATACGAACGGTGATTGAACACATGGCGTGGGGCTAGCCCAGTAGCGGTCCAATACCAGAACGTGCAGAATGCTAGACTCCGGAGTTCTGTTTTCGTATTAAATTAATTAAATAAATTGGATAATTGTTTTTTAGACGTTTTAAAATTAATGTGATTTAATAATGAAGGAGTGAATGAAACAATACGCGTGGGGCTAGCCCAGTTGTAGTTCGTTCTAGAACGTGCGGAGTGCTAGACTCTGGGATTCTATTCCTTGTTAAATTAGTTAGGGTGCGTAGAAAAATTTGCAGACGGCGATCACTTGGTGATCGACTTACGTGTGTGCGAAGTGTAGACAGAATGATTTTTACTTGGCGTTGGACCAAGAAAATAATTTTCTTTTGAAATGGTCTAATTACCAATTGAAATGTTATGCTCATGTCTCGCCTAACAATTTTACGATTAAAAAAAACGGGGACAAGATCCATGTTTGCATAAGTCATTCATTATCCATCATAACTAAAAAAAACAAATACCTCACCAAAATAATCAAGTAAACAAAATAATTCACCAATTAAAAATAATAGAGTTATCTACTAATAATTTTAATTAACAAAACAATTAAATAAAATTTAACTAGCATAAATTAACTAATATAAAGTGTTTTCTTATAAATTTATTTTCAATAAAGAAATATTTAAATAAAAGAATTAAAAAGAAAACCTAATAGAATTTTTCTTAGTAAAATATTTAAAAACTTATAAAAGAAAAAGAAAGTGAGAAACCAAAGCATGCAAGGACAGGCCCAACGGGTGAAGAAAACAAGGCCAGAAGGTCCAAACAAAAGACCGGCCGGGTCGGGTCGTCAGATGCCAAAAGAAGAGAAAAACAAAAGGGAAAGGAAACCGCAGTTTGAGTGTTAATGCTTCAGGAAAGGAACATGCAACAACTACCCTAAACAAAACGTTTCTAGAAAAAAACACAACTGAAACATCGAACTCCTCATTTTTCTCGTCATCTTCGCCGCCATGGTTGTTTTGGTTATGGTTCAGTGCGGGAGTATTGTTGGAAAACTGAATGGCATCCTCAACAAATCGAATTAGGGTTTGATACTTAGTTCGGTGGTAAACAGGGTAATTGAGCGAAGATGATCCACAATTTCTTTGGCAGTTTTGTACTTTGATCTGCAGGATTCAACTCGACGGCGAAGAGCGAATTGCAGAGACCTTCCTTCTCACCTTTGAATCGTTGTCCGTTCAGTTCATTAGCTCGACGTCTCCGCCTCTCAAAATTTCACTAAACCGAAACCTAATTCCTTCTAATCCCCATTGAAACCCTAAGCCGTCGGAGAATATGAAATGCAGCGGAAACTACCATCCTCTCCGTTAATACCCATTCAAAACACAGAAGCCTAAACATTAACCCCTCCAAATCTCATCCTCTCAACTCAACACTTGCCTCTCAAAAATCGTAGAAACCCTAACCCTAAATCAATGTGTATAGAAACGAAAGCATCGCAACGGAAATTCAAAGGTTTACCTCGGTTATGGTGACTTGGAGCCTTAGTCAACATAAATTCTTCCTTCTCCTCCTTTTCTTCAACGGATTAAATAGTCTCGCTCAAACTTCTTCACCGAAATACTGTGTAGATTGCTGATGTTTCCCTTGTTGATGCAGATGTGTGGCGGACGAGTTCGCGCGGTCCGTCAAAATTCAGTGCAAATGGACGGCAACACTAAAGCGGCATTGGTGATTTGTTGATGGTGGTGTTGTATGGAAGAAGGTTTGTCTCCTCGAAGTTTTCCGTTGTTTTGAAGGATGATGTGCACAAACTGGCGATTTGAAACATCTTTTATTATATGCCACTTAATCGGGAAGAACCCGTTGTATTTGTCGAGTTTCCAAAACTTCATATCTTTTTTGAAGTCCACTGGCCCAAGCATCCAGCTACTCCAACAAACTGCCCACTTGCATTAACTGAAAAGAAGAGGAAGACGGGGCATTGCGTGCCTGTCTTACTTAATTTAGCTTCTGCATTTTGGAATGCAGCGTTCAACTTCTTATTCCCATGTGGAGTGCTTGTCCAAACATCATGTTTAATACCCTTATGAATGTCATCTTCCTTGAAAGATTTAATCATATAAAACTTGGCAGATTCATATTCAGTTTGGAAATCCGGAAGGTTATATCGATCTCTGCATACTGTGATTGCAAACTCATCCTTAACAACTGATGATTGTGGGTGAGAACTTCTTTGATGAAATCGAGGACCACGAGTCATTTCCTTTGACATTCCAGGTACTTCACTTCTGAATTCCTCACTCAACAAAACTCTATCATTTACATTAGACACTCCACCGTTTGGTCTGTAGTTGGTAGAGGCATTTGACATGTAGTTAGTATGCGGAAAGACATGGCTTCTTGGGTTGGCAAATGATGAAAAAATTTCCCGTTTGGTTGTAGGTCCTTGGAGGTGCGGAGGCTGTAAATTTAGAATGCAAATGAGGAGCCTTTTTTTGAATTTCCATTTCTTTTCTAGTATCAGTCAAAATCTTGGGTAACCCAGGTTAAACTACCAGTTCTATGTGCATACTGTGAGCTGGTTGGATTCTCTAAGGTAGAAGATTTTGGATATTTTTTTTTTGCAAATACAGAACCACTGACAGGTTTATATTGCATGTCAACAGAAGGTGATACCGAAGAACGATAAGGCATGGCTTCTGATTTATGAATGCCTGGTTGTTTTTTGTGTGAAATCTTAGGGATGCAGTTCTTTTGGTTGTGTGTGGTTATCTCTAGGTTTGGTTGTTGATGTTTTTGAAGTGATGTAGAGTTGTTTTTTGATTGAAGTTGTGGCTGGGATTTTGTGTATGGCTTGTTCTCTTTTGTGGGATGAAGTTTTATGGCTATTGGTATTGTTTTTTTTGCTGTTAATGAGGTTTTTTTTTTGTATCCGTTTTGTGGCTCCCCTCCTTTGGATAAAACAGTTAATATATATAGGGTAGGATTAGGGTTTTAAGTTGTGAATATGAAACTTGTTGGAGAAGTGTTTGACTGAGATTTTGGGGGGAAAACAAATGAGTTTGAGAGTGATGGGTGAGGGCAGAGCAGCCCTGCTGCTGCTGCTGTTGTGACTGCTTTTTTGTTTGTTTGTCATGTTGTGTCTTTTTCAAATTGCAGGTTTTGGTTTGGGAAGTTTTTTCATCTCTATTTCGTAGGCTTTGCTATTAACCTGCTGGATTGCCACTTTCATGCTTGCTGCAAAAGTGATTTCACTTTGTTGGAGTTACACAGGCTATCACTCGGTTCAAGTAGTAGTCTAGAGCTTATACCCTTTTGGAATGATTTTTGTATCTTGGTACAGTCAAAATTTCAATTACTTTATTCATGCTGACTTGTTTACCGTGCTTGCTTGTACAGGACGAAAACTCCCTTGGTTGAAAGCAGGTTGTTTGTTGTCTTTGTTGGCAGTAAAGTCAAAGTGCTAGGACCAAAAGCCCCACGGTGACCAACAAATCAAGTGCTAAGCTGGAACTTATTGTGAAGTGTGGTCAAAAGTTCATAAGACTTGTACCTGCAACATTTTTATGTTGTAACAACAAAACTAATGGGCTTCAAAAATTATTCATGGGCCCTCTCGAATCTTTGCAGAATGCTCTTACATAATAAAAAGAATCTTTTTGTTGAATTTTGTAGCAATGTATTTTTTTTGGGTAATGGTACTAATTATGAAAAAATGAAAATGATTAGTAATATTAGTTAGATAATGAGAATGATAAATGAATATGAAATAAAAGTGGATGGTGAACTTGAATTGGAAGATGAAAATAAAAAAGATAGGAATAAATAATAAAAAAAAACAAATTAAATGACTCAAATAAGATAAATCTAATTTAAATAAACTAATTAACTAATTAAAACTAAATAATTTGATTAAAACTAAATTAACATATAAATTAAAGTTAGAAATAAACCAAATTAAGTTTAATAAAATTATCCTAAATAAAATAAAGTCCTAAATTAAAATTGACTAAAAAAAACTATTCCTAAAATAAATTTATAATTATTTGTCTAAAAATAAAATAGAGAATACGACAATATTATAAATAAACTTCAACATCAAATTCTCAAATAATAATGACATTAATCATGCCAAAAACGACTAAACAAATGCATAATTCGATCAATGAAATGCTTAAATCAAAAAATGCACAAAAAAAAACCAATGATCTTCGATATATCGACGAAAATGCGTCAAAATGAACAAAATTTTGAAAATCTCTGGTCAAAATTTAGGGTATGACAACAGGTGATTGAATAGGGGCAGCTGTAACACCCCAAAATTTTCCCTCTCAATTTTCATATCCTTTAGCATATCTTTTCATACATTGCATTGCCTTCATATCATAGAAAGATGAAGTATACATTCATTGGTTGAATCATAAGTGTGTGATCATTTGATTCTTAAAGTATTGATCATTCAAAGCCAAAGAACAAGAGCCAAGTGTCTCCTAACAAGCCTCAAGGGTCTCTCACATCTCATATCACTTCAAATGATCCATCAAGCCATTGAAAGATAAGGATTGATCAAGAAGTTGCACCAGTGCATCACCTTCTAAGCAAAATAGTTCAAAATTAGGGTTTCTAATTCAAGAGGCTTCCTGATGAAATTTTGGCTCAAACTTGATCTCAGGGATTTTTATATGTTATCAAGTATCTAAGGAGGGAAGATTGTGCATTGGATCATTTCAGAGGGTTTCCAATTGATCAACTCCTGACATTTTGAGGCCAAATCCATGTTCCAAAAGTCAAATGTGATCAATGTTGAATATTTAATCAAGAAAAATCAAGAGATTCATGGAAAAATCAAGAAATCACAAAACTTCCCAAAATAGAAACTTAGGTTTCTAAATAAGGCAACTTTTGGCCATTTTGCACTCCACTTCTGAGCATTTTTTCTTCAAGATAAAGGCTTCAAACTTCAGGCCTAAGTTGAGCCGATTAAATATCACATCTTAAGCTTCAAATCCATAGCAAGAGCATCTCCATTGGATCAAAGTTGAGAGAGATATGATCAATCAAAGTTTGACAAAATTTGGGCAACTTTGCTAGGAAGCCAAGTCATGGGCGAGCCAGATGTCTTGCAATTCATCAAACACATGGTGTGCCAAATTTCAAGCTATTTTTCTCCATCAAGAAAGCTTCAAATGAAGTTTTTCTGAACATCAAAGTTGTTCATCTTGATTTCCTCTACAACTTTCATGCCTAGAGATTTTTCATTTGATAAATGGATTGAGAGTTATGATGGTTCAAAGAGGGTAACCTCACAACTATTTTTGCCGTAATGCCTAAGGCTAATTTTATGTGCCCATGGGCAAGTCTTGTATGTTCATGATCTAAGTCATTTTCAATTACCTTAAAGGCCTCATCTCATCTTTATTTAAACACCAAACTTGTGTTATGCATTGTCCTTGATCCAAAGAAACCAAAAGCTCCTCATTCGGTACCTTGTGCTTGAAGCTTTTCCCCATCAAACTTCATTGTTTTCACCATGTTTCTTGATGGCCAATATAGAGAAGCATGATTGTGTTCTTGCTTGATTCAGTCACACACATCAAACACACCTCACATTCAGTCTTTGCCATTTTAAGCCAAACAAAGTTCACATACACACGCATGTACATGACATCTCATGCACCATAAGGGAAAGAATTCAAAAATAAAGAGACTTGGAGGACAATTCATTGCTGCATCAGATTGCATCACCACCACACATCATAATCCTTACCAGGATTCTCATGATCAGTATCACACACGAACACAATACAACAACACACGAGCCAATCCTCCATTTCTCATTTTTAAATTTGCTCTCAAACTACATTTTGATCTAGCCACCATTAACCATGGTTGTAACTGTCAACCATGGTAGTTAGATCTTAATCAACTATATAAAAGCTACTCAAACAGAATTTTGGTTCAGTCTTGATCATTCTCTCATTTTCTCACATTTCTTCACAAAAATTTCTCTCTACAAATTCTTCATCATTTCAGCCTAAACTTCATCAATCTTTCATCATCAAGATCTTCTAATCAAGATTAAGTAATGAAAGGATCCATTTCACAAGTATAGCATCAAGTTCAGATTTGGATTTTTCTTCTGTTTTATTCAAGAATCAAGGCCTTAGAACATTTATTTTGTTCTGTGGAAGCTCAACATCAATCTAGGACCTCTGGTTTTCTCTGTTGATTCAAGGATTTTCATATCCAGGTTTGAAATTCTTCAACTGTTTTTGCTTTAATTTCAATGATTTAAGGCCTGTTTTTACTTGGTTTGAGCTTAATAATGAGAACGAACTGCCTCTGGTTAGTAATTAGACCTTTTAGAGGTGTTGAAGATTTTTAGGGCAAAATTGAAGTGATCAATTTCTTTGCTTGTGCTGGATCTGTGAATTTGGATGTTATATTTGGATTGTGTGTAAGCTCAGCTTTCGATTGATATGATTTTTATGCATTTTTGGAGATTTTATTGATTGCAGTTCACCGGAGATGGTCGAAGGTCCTTCTTCGGCCGGTGAGGTTCAGTTAGGGTTTAGAGATGAGAACATAACATGGTCGTTAGATCCATTTGATCCATAAAGAAGCCAGCACATTAATGAATCATGTGAGAGGCATGTGCCTCTGAATTTATATATTGTTGACTTTGACTTGTTGTGTGTGGTTGCGTGCACGTGTGTTATCATGTTTGTAGCAACTGGTTCGTCTGTTTCACATACGTTTTTGTTTGATCTTGACTTAATGCATCCAACGTGTAGGATGGAGTCAATGTTTGACCTAGGGCGCATCATAAGTTTGTGTACTGCATGTTCAGTTGGATTAGGCTTTGCCTTGCTTTTTACACCCTCACCTTCTGAGCCTAAGCGCTTTTAAACTGAATAATTGCTATGTTTGCACCCCTAGCTATTTCTTTTTACATTTTTAATTTCTTTTTTATACTAGTTCCATTTTTAATTTTTAAAATCATCAAAACACATTCAAAGATTCCATAAAACATATCATAATATCCAAATTCATTTTACTGATTTCCTATATTTTTACTTTCTGATTTTATTGACTTTTGGATTTTATTTGGAATTTCTCTCTTATTTCTTTTTCAATTGAATTCTTCTTTGATAATTCAACTTTCACAATTTATTTCTCTTAGATCTTAAACAATTTGTCATTCATTCTTTTTGCATTGGTCAAAGGACATATTAAAGCATTCAAAAACATTTTTCTTTTATTTTTAAAGTCATTTTATCATGCCTTTGGAACCATATTTGTGTGCTTTCTTTTGAATTGTTTCAAAGTAACTTTGAGGTCTCTTTTTACCTAATTTTCTTTTGAGTTTTGAATTGATATTTTAGTATGTTGTTTGCTTCTGACTTAGGTCTTTTGAGACCAATTCTCATATTTTTTACAAGTTATTTGGTATTTTTTTGGTACCTTGTGATTGAGGTAACATTGATTGAGGATGCTTATGTGGTATTATAGGTCATGTTTAGAAATTTATAGGTCCTTTCTTGAATAATTATAGGTCATATTCGTTGTGTTTGCATTTGGTTTGTGTTTGTGCATCCTTGTTTGAACTTTAACCTAATTTCACACTTCATTTCTTCTCTAACCTTTGACATGTTTCTTATGTGCATCAAGTATGATCATCCAATCATCTCATGTGCATCTCATATTGTGTATGCTACTGACCTCATGCCAATATGCATCAATTCTTGTATGTCATCATTCATTTATGACTTATATCTCAAGTAATTATCATTTGTTTCTTATGTGACATCTTTTGCTCAATTGATTGAATTGTCTTGACATGTTTTACATATGCATTTGGTATGATCATATTTTAGTTCTCATAATGTCATATTGGTCATATGCTACTGACTTGCATTCATTTAAATCCATTTTTCATCTTTGTCTTGTTTTCTTCTTATGTGGACATGAACTTGTCTTCTTCTTTTCATCTCATCTCTTTATGAATTAACTCATCCATGCTTTATATGATCATCTCATATCAACATTAGGCACTCTCATAGGTCATAATATTATGAATTTGGTGATTAGTCATTAATTCATTCAAGTTATATGCCATATGCACTCATACTTCATTAGTTGTGTATTGTGTGAACTTGTTTGATCCTTTGGCTTCCTTTTGGCATAGTTTGAGTTTCTTTGGGTACCTTAGACCTTTTAGAGATTTGATAGGTTTAGGTTATGACTTGGAGGGTACTCTTACCTTATGATCTCTTTCATTTGGTTTCTTAACTTGTTTGAGTTCTCATTACTTCTTATTTGCAATTATGGTTTGTGTTGCTAACTTTTCAGGGGCTATGGTAAGTTACTTGAGTGTGGGTGGGCATCTAAACTCTACCTTCTTCCATCATCTTTTAATAATTCAATTTATGTTTGATTAAGCATTTAAAGATGCTTTGCTTGTACAATCTTTTCTCATCCCTCTTAGAAACAACTTAGCTTCCATCTTGGAAGTAAGTTGCTTTCTTCTTTTTCTTCTCCTCCTTCTTATTTCTTCTCCTCTCCTTATCCTTTCTTTTAGGATAATTCTTTTAAAACCACATTAACCCTAGGGCATACATGCATGATAAATTTTAGGATTGATAGTTTCCCTTAGATGTTTAACCCTTTTGCTCTCTTTTGGGTCTTTCTTTCTTCTCATCTCAAAATCAAATCAAAAACACCTAATAAAGGGTGAAATGACTTCATGAGCCATAGTCTTATTCCATGGGGCACTTGCATCTATCCCATCTTGGAGTAGTGTGAGCTTATCTAGCATGATGCACAAGTCTTCAACATGAATTTGTTTCACAAATAATCTAAAAAACACTTCTTCATTTCAAAAGTAATAAAAACACTTAATAAAGAAAATAGGCTAGTGTGTTTAAGCCTTAATCATTGGAACTAAGTTTTGGGATCTTCTCCATAATTAGTGTGCTTCTTATTCATTCCATCTTGGAGTGATATAAGAAGTACACACTCCATTGAATGAGACTTGAATACACTCTTCTATGTAAACTCTCAGATGAAAATCTTCTAAAAAACTTCAAACCAATAATAAGTGTCTTTTCCTTCAGGAATTATCTTCTCATCTCCTTCACTATAAAAGAAAGAACTTGCTTCGAATTGTCTTTGCAAGACGGTAAACGCACTAGTTTCAGACGAGCCTGCAACACCTGAGCTAAGACATAAGCAGTTATCTTCTAACAAATACAAGCAAGTTGTGTCAGTCTTATTGAGTCGAACTACGATGTTCTGACTTTCCTATTGCATAAAGGGAATACGTAGGCACAAGCGACGACGCTTGACGAATACAATCCTTCAGTTTCTTTCCTCGTTCTTCGTGCCATTTCATCTTCTTATCCTTTCATCTCATTTATTCCTTATTTCTTTTCAGTCATTTCCTATAGCAGTTACAACAGTAGCAGATACCCTCACCCTTTGAAACAGTGCTAGCAAACGTGGATCTTATCGGGTATGAGAGACGATTTGGGTGTTAATACCTTTCTAGTTCGTAACTGACTCCCTTACCCTTTCTCTTTGGTTCGCGAGACCCCGCTTTCTCCTTCTTCCGGGTTTGTGCAGGATCATCCTTCCTTCAGGATAAAAATGTCTGGCTGGCAACTCTTCCTTTTCTGCGCCACTTTCGCGTTTGTACCAGGATGGAAATCCAGGGAGCGACATATATCTATACCACATTTCCAGACATATCTGGGACGAAGAGGTAGTATTAGTTGGACTCTTTATTTTTGTTATGTGTTAATTTTAATTTTAATTGCTGACATTGATTATATCTGGTATTGATTATTAATAGCATTGATTATTTCTGGAAAATTTCAGGAGGGTGATCCCCATAAGTTTCTAAAAAATGGGAGGAATATTGTTGCATTACCTTAGACAAAGGAGGCTTTCTTTCAGACGGTTCTATCTATATCTGGTCTGAAGGACCTATGCATGACCGGTTACACTCTGGTCCACAGGATGTTTAATGCATTCATGGAGAGATGTCACTCTGAGACCTCTTTGTTTCGTATTCTGCATGGTGAGATGTTCATCACACTAGATGATGTCTCGTGTTTTTTACATCTTCCAATCAGGGGGAGATTCCTCGATCATGGGAGGATTACTAGATACGAGGCATTTGAGATGATGGTAGAGCATCTGGGGGCAGATCTAGAGAAGGCGACAGAGGAGGTGGATAAGACCAGGGATGCTCATGTTAGATTTGAGTTTTTAAGGAAGTTGTATGTGGCCGAGATCGGGAAGGCACAACAGGCACATGGTGATGCGAAGCAGGTGGCGATACGCAAGACGCATGCTTTGAGATCATACTTTCTTTTTTTGGTTGGCACTTGTATTTATATGGACACAAGTGCCACCTATATTGACATCGTCTACCTCTAGTACTTCTTGTATCTACAGCAGATCCATGAGTACAATTGGGGGTGGATTTCTTGGCCTATCTTTATTCGAAGTTGAGGGAGGGATGTCTGTGAAAGATGCAGCATGTCACAGACAACGACACTACTGGTGGTAGTAATTCTTGATCCTTGAATGTTTTTTTATCTTTTTCATTTCATATTTACGAAACCATTATCGATAATTCTTGATCCCTGAATGTTTATTTTTATTTTTATTTCAGGCTTGGATCCTCCACCACTTCCCGTGCATCGCTAGCTGGGCAAGTGTGGATGAGTACACTTAGGACATTCCTCGTGCATATGCTTTTATCCCGTTTAAAGGGAACCATACGGTCGAGCCTTTCAGAGTCTTTCTTGACCGTTTGGTTGTTGAGGACATGCACTTCAACATCTTCGTGGATCACCGTCAGATGCGGGAATTTGAAAAAATATTGTTATACTATGGATGGTTGGCCTACGGATCGCGTATCACTGCTCATCACTTGTATGAGTGCGTCTTTGCTCCTCTTGTCTTGTCTCGTAGGCAAATAGAGAAGATGTTTGTTGAGTATGAGAGTCATCTGGTACTGAAGGAGGTATGGGCTACCATAGCGTTGAACGATTGGAGCTACGTTGACGGGTACATCAGATGGTTCTTTAGAGTGTCACATTCGTACATGGTGCAGACTGCTCCAGAAGATCCGCCAAGACCAGTTCATCGAGAGATACTTGAGGAGGAGCAGACTCAGCTAGATCATATTGATTATGTCTTGCCTCAATGTCGTCGCGTAGTGGAGATTGCACGGATAGTCATTGACGAGGGTATCTTCCATGAGGGGTCTGCTGTCAGGCGAGCCCTGGATGCCATGGTAGCAGAGCCACGGGGGGCACTGTTATACCGGAGACTCGGAGGACGAGGAGAATTTATGGCCGAGGAGGCAAACTAAGCAGAGGAGGTAGAAGAGAGGTTGTCAGACACATTCAATAGTTGTCTGTTATTATTTTGTTGTAATACTATAGTTTATACTTTATTTCTGACATTGTTACTATATTTTGGTCCTCGATTGTACGACATTTTCTTATTATATTGATATATTATTTTTGAAACACCCAGTATTAATCTCTTATTATTTTATACGTCTATTTTCTTATTCGAGATCGTGTGTCATACTTCATCTGAAAATAAATACATAATCTATAGTAAAAAAAAAACACTTGTTCTGATATACTTCGGAGATATATCTCTAGAATATTACCGGAGATACATCTCCAGAACAATTCAAATGTAAATAGTTTATAGATGACATCTTTTAAATGTTTAAGATGGTTCCGGAGATGTATCTCTGAAATATGTCAACGTTTATTGAAAATGAGGTGCATTCAAACATGTATCTTCGAAATCACAGAACATATGTGAAAATTCACATGGTGTATTAGAAGTATATAAAGTGCAATAAAAAAAATTCATTTTTTTTAATTACATATTGGAACAACAATGGCCCAGTTTTGAATATGTTCTAATACTATTTTTTTAATCAAAAATCTAGTGTTTTTGATTTATTATGAGATAATGTTGGGCCTTAAAAAAATTATTTATAAAAAGTTATTATTAAATAAGTAATTATTTATATTTATTTTTTTTAAAAAAAGTTACTTGAACACATTCATCACTTCCACGTCTTAATTGAACTCATTTTTCACTTTGAAACTAAGCTAAATTAGAATCCTTATATCACTTTAAAACTAACATTTAACACATCTAAATTGTGTTATAACTAAAATGAAACAAGAGCCATATAAAATCTAAGTTTTTGAACATACAATATGTGTTCATACAATTAACATAAATACAGCCAATAGAAATATAATAAGATAACGCAACCAAACATTAATGTCACACCCAACATAAATTTGTCAACATCTACACAACCAACATAATATTTGCTCCATAACCTTTGTATCCTATTTCTTTTTCAATTCCTACAATATATGTATGCAGTGAGTAAACGATGTAAATTGTGATTCTCAAAAAATAAACTGAATTCACAATAATATAATATAATACCTTCTCAAACTTGCCTCATAATTATGATGGTCAAAATCAATACTGTCATCCAATGAGAAGTCAGAATCATCAAATGATTCCAACTCCATGGCGTCATTATCTTATCTTATCGCAAGAATATAGTCATAGGTCCTCATGCCCTTTAAACAAATCAAATACGATTCACGATAGCAACAAAAGAACTGTACAGATAATAAAGGCTGAAGCAATTTTTCAAACACTTCGATAAACTAATAATTGAGCATCTACTTATCTTAATATTGAAATAGTATAATATCAGTCAATATTTCAAAACAAGAAAAAAAAACTACCTTCTATGTAGTTAGGTTGTCGATAGGGCGCGCTTTTGGGCTGCTAACCGCTATCCGCGATAGCAGATAATTTCCAATTCTCTCTTCACTCAAAACAGCACGTGATGGATTTAATTCATCTTTCTCTCTCTTCGCAAATTATCTTCTTCCACATTCTTTTCTACCTAAAAATAAGCATGTGGTGGATCTTTCTCATCCATTCGTCCATTCCTGTGCACCTATTCATCTTTTCCTACACTTTCTCAACCAATCACATCTATTTCTCCCATGTTTTGCTAACTTCTAATCTATTTGATTTTGGGATAAGAGGGTTTAACTTGGGAACTTGTTGGTAATGTCGCTAGGCAAATAAACCTGCAAGAGTTACTAGACACAACACTAGACTTGCTACATTTGTGTCTAATAGGGAGAAGAAGAGTTTGAAATTGAATTAAGTAATGAGCAAGATGATATTAATGTGGTTGAATTTAGATGTAAAAATGAGACGGATGTGATTAAGTCATTTTTGTTTACATTTGTATTCGTTTATAATTTGGTTTTGTCATTTTGAACACATTAATGATTTGATTTAGATGGAAACTTATATTGTGATGATGTTGGAATTAGGGTTGTGCAAAATATCTAGTTATGAGAAACCAATTCATAACCACATCCAAACCATATCGAAAAAACTATAATATGTAATATGTGGTTATTATTACATCCATTTAAATTTTTAAGATTCAATTTGGTTTTATAACCGGTTTTTTATCACACTTCCTCAACCAATCACATCTATTTCTCCCATGTTATGCTAACTTCTGAAATTACAGGCATCCTGCATATTTTTAATCCCTTCAGCTCCTTGCATTTCTCTAGTTCCGACAGTCAGTAGGTTCCTACAGTCAGCAATAACCAAACAAGTCATAAATAAATTTATGTACTCTACTCACTCACTCACTCAATCACAGAACAAAATGAAACATATAATATAGAATAGTACAGTACTTATAAAATAGTAATCCTCCACTTGAATATTTATGGATAATGTAGAATAGAGAAGTCATTTTTGTTATATGGAATTTGTGATTATCATTGTAGTATGTTTTCCAGATATATGTATTGCCTTCAGAAAACAAAACCCTTTGCTGTAATTTCAGAATTCACTGCTTGTCTAATCAAAGAAACCAATTTGCATTGTGTTACTCAGTATCACATGTAATTCACTAAAACACATGGACTTTAAGAGCAAAAAAGCTAGACTAGTTGGAATGCATGGCGGCACAATCCTATTCAGTTCAATTACATTAAAGTTTAGCAAACTAGCTAACTATTGGGGCAAAGAAGCATCCCGTAATCATATAGCAATAACTTTTTAAGAGGAGCTTCTAACCAAATCAAAATATTATGAAAAAAAGCTAGTGTGGTGTAAAAGTAAGAATTAACAGCAAGTTTGTGAGAATTAACATTGCAGACATAACATAAAATAACCTACAATTATTATGATTTTAAATGTGGGAAATATGCAGTAAAACAGATAGATTACCTGATATAAGCAGTGCGATCTAGTCTTCAATGACAGAAGATGGTAATTTAGACACCACAGGCCAATATTTTCCCGTATCCCTTTCACATTCCTTCTTCAATAATGGACATTTTATGACCCTGAGTTGGAAAAGGGAGGTGTCCAACGGTATAGATGGAAAAGGAAATGCCGCCAATTTGGAACAAGCCTTCAATTCAACTGTTTGAAGACACGGAAGACTATTTGTCGCAGATAAAATACTAACAAGACTGCTACAACCTTCAATCAAAAGCTTTTCAAGTTTTGGGAATAAGGACAGTTGAATAAAATTGAGAGAGTCGCAATATTTTAACTCTAATTTTGTAAGCACGTGATAGCAGTGAAATTCTTTCCTAAACATCTCAAACTCAAATACTCGTAGTATCTTGCAATGAGATATTGTAAGTGATTTTAGTGTGTTTGGCATACCCTCCAAAGGGATGCTAACCAGAGATGAGCAAGAAGTGATAACTAAAATGGATATGGAAGATTTACCAAGCCAGCATGGGAATGTGTTGCCGCCGAAATTATGAACCATGAAACTTCTCAAATTCGGAGGTGGAACTAGCGCCTCAAGTATGTTTTTTTCACTCCCTTGATTGTGTGTTGTATTTGTCCATTTGAATTTCAGGTCCTATAGATGTATTTTAGCCTTCGAGTTAGCATTGGAAGCTTCTTCTCCATTAAGAACATTTTGCAAATTCATGATCGAAAACGATCCACGAAGTTCTGACAACTCCCCCAACTCACTAAAATTTGATTTTCCATCCTCATCAATAACAACATATGGCAACAACTGCAGAGATTTTAACTTGCCAAAATTTGTTGGCATTCTTCTCACAGCACTGTCAGTAAGGTCTAATTGACGTGATTGACAAGCTTGGATGTTTTCGCCGGTAACAAATTAAGTTTTGGACATCCTACCAATAGCAAAGTTTGTAAATTATACAACCGGCAGATAGAATCGGGTAGAGATGAAATCAGTGTCTTAGAAAGATCCAAATATCTCAAATGAGTAAATTGACCAACTGTATTAGGCAATTCAGTAATTACATAGTGTGCTAACGAAAAGACATTCGATGATAGATATCTAACGAAGTTAAAATCTTCAAGCTGATATCAGGTAATTAAAGTCCTCAACTTATGATATCAACAGTAATAGATAGGATATCTAGTCAGGAGCTTAAAGACTTCTTTAAAGGGAACCGAATTAATGAGGGAGATCTCCAAACCTTGAAGATGCTTTTGCTATCTACGGCCAAAGTGCTTAATGATGCCGAGAAAAAATAATTTACTGATCCAATAGTAAAGGAGTGGGTTTATAGAGTTAAGAATTCAGCATATGATACATATGATTTGAAAGATGAAATTGTCAACAAAGTAAGATATGACGCAAGAGATTTTGCCTCATCTCTCAATCCTTTTTCAAAAGTACTACCATAAAGTGTCAAAGAGATAGTTGAGAATTTGAGATCTATTGATGATGCTAAATATATTTTGGATCTTAAAGAAGACATGGCAAATAATTTCTCCTCAATTGCCTCAGCAACAACTTCTCCTAAATGATGATATAACAAAAATTGTTGATTTTTTGTTATAAGACAAATACAATCAAGAAAGGCTTCTTGTGGTCGCTATTACTGGGATGAGAGGCATTGGCAAGACCACTCTTGTTCAGATCCTCTATAATGATGCCGGAGTGATGAGTCATTTTTATTTTAGGTTATGGGCATTTGTTTCCAAACTTCCAATGTGCAGCAAATGATCAAATAAGTTTTAGAGTTATTAAATATGTGTCAATCTAATATCGTTGAATTTGACGGACTGCAAATTCAGCTCAAGCACAATTAAGAGAGAAGAAATTTTTTATTGTTTTCGATGGATTCGAAAATGAAAATTATCTTGAATAGATTATTCTTCTAAAGCCATTTCTATTGTCCACTCTTGGAAGTAGAATAATTGTAACAACTCGCAACAAAAGAGTTGCAACGGTTATTCGTGCTGATTTGACTCATTCCCTTCCATTCCATTTCTATTGCAAAAGAGCACAATCTTATTTTGATTAAAATTGGGAACAAAATAGTACGAAGACAGATCGCACTACTTATATCAGGTGATCTATCCGTTTTACTGCATATTTCTCACATTTAAAATCTTCAAGCTGAGAACTTAAAAGGAATGAAAGTCCTCAACTTCTTGCAAGATTTGAAATCCTCCAACTTTATAGAGTTGTCATATATCCCTTGTAAATATGATGCATGGCGCACACAATTCACTGCTAGTGTGCTTGGATCACAATCGTCCAACTTATAACAAAACTGGCCTGCAACAAATCCAACTAACTCGTGAATTAGATTGTGCATACAATAATATGTCGGGTTGTGATAAAAAAACCATTCGTTAACAAATCTTCAAAGAACTCATTGCCTATGTCTTCCATTCTCTTCATTGATGTTGAATTAAGCAAAAGACCTATAGCCATCCATAAATATATCAAGGTCTTTTTGTCTATATTATAACCAATAGGAAATATTAAGCAAAATGAAAAACACCTCTTCAGAGTGGAAGCTAGACAGGTGTTTTATCATAATGAAAGGGAATGAGTTAAATCAGCACGAATAGTCTTTGCAACTCTTTTGCTACGGTTTGTTACAATTATTCTACTTCCAAGAGTGGACGATAGAAATAGCTTTAGAAAAATAACTCAGTCAAGATAATTTTCATTTTCGAATCCATCGAAAACAATCAAAAAAAATTTTCATCCTAATTTGTGCTTGAGCTGAACTTGCAATACGTCAAATTCAACGATATTAGATTGACACATATTTAATAACTCTAAAATTTATTTAATCATTTCCTGCACATTAGAAGTTGAGGAAACAGACGCCCATAACTTAAAATAAAAATGGCTCATCACTCCGGCATCGGCATCATTGTAGAGGATCTGAGCAAGAGAGGTCTTGTCAATGCCTCTCATCCCAGTAATAGCGACCAAAGAAAACCTTTCTCTATTGTATTTGTCATCTAACAAAACATCAACAATTTTACCCTCGACTTTCCTCTACCAAAGAGAAGTAGAAGTTGTTGCTTCATTGCTGAAGCAATTGACGGAAAATTATTTGTCATACCTTCCTTAAGACCCATCTCAAATTCTCAACTATCTCTTTGACTCTTGATGGTAGTCGTTCTGAAAAAGATTGAGATGAGGCAAAATCTCTTGCGTCATATCTTACTTTGTTGACAATTTTATCTGTCAAATCATCTGCATCATATGCATAATTCATATTCTTAACGCTAGCAAGACACTCCTTTACTATTGGATCAGTAAATTGTTTTTCCTCGGCATCATTAAACACTTTGGCCGTAAAAAGCAAAAACATCTTCAAGATTTGGAGATCTCCCTCATTAATTCTAATTTAGTTCCCTTTAAAAAAGTCTTGATATCTACTACCTTGATATCATTGTAGAAACAATTGACCCAAGTACTTCTACCATTTAATGCAAGAATTGTTCAGACCTGCTAAAATGTTAAATACAAAACAAAAAATGAAAGCAACTAGCAACTAACTCATATACGAATTGAAAGTAGGAGTAAGCAAGAACAAGGTTAATGCAAGATTAACACCCATACAAAACAAAGAAATAGTCGACCATGTCAGAGAGATATGACTCGCAACAAACTAAACCCTATGTTTATTTTATTTTAAATAATGCTTTATTTTCTGAAAACACAAAGTAGTATAAGGAAAACAATAAATTTTCTTGACTCACCAGTTTTCCACAATATTTCGTCAGACAGCAAAGCCATCACAAAACATGAAGCAAAGATGTTAAAAAATGAAAAATAGAAAGATAAACAATCAGCAAATACACAAAGGAAGCAAATATAACCAATGTTGTGAAACCCGTAAATCGTATTAGGATCGGGAGGAGGGTAATAGTTCGTAACTCAGATAATTTCAACACGGATTGTAAGCTCCTACCAAAATAGATGATCATAGATCGGAAAAGGATCGTAATATATAACCGTAGGATCGTAACCTCTAAAATCATAACCAAATTCATAACCATGATAAATAACTCAACCTAAAGATTAAAATTCAAAACTCAAATAAGTTCAAACAGAAGCAAATAATTCAAACAGAAAAATGTGTCCATAACTCTTCAACTGCTTGCTTCTAATTACCGAGAAAGAAGTTCTAAAATCACGAAGCCTCAATAGCAAAAGAAAAAAAGAAGTTTGATTCATAAAAAAATAAAAATAAAAAAAGGAAACGGTGCGTTTCTTGTTAGAGATATAGATATTATGTTAAAGGCTTCTATTCTATTGTATCTAATATGCTAGTTGTCAAGCAATTAGTCACAATATGTTGAGCTGTCAAACTATTAGTCATAGTTTATTACAGTATATATAATATAGACACCTATTGTACTTTTATTATTCAAGGAATATGTAGATGTTTAAGAATTGGCAGAATTTTTGACCAAACAAGAAATGTTAAATTCAGTTCAGAATGTCCTATCAGATGTTGGGACATTAGCAAACAGAGTATGTGAACTTGGTTCAGGATGTCCTACCAGATGTTGGGACATTGTATAAATGACTAAGTTCAGTTTTGTCAGGATGTCCCAACAGATGTTGAGACATCTCAGACCTGCTACCAGAATTAATTATTGATTAACAGATCAGAGATATTTAAGGAGAATTATCTGGAATTAATTAATGATGGATATAAAACAGAACAAGGCGCATCTGTAGGGAGTTTTAAATTGAAGATTCAGATTAAAACAGAAGACCTAATGCACCTAGAATATAGGAGGTAACAAACCCTAAATTCAAGGTGACAGCTGCTGCACATTAGGGCTGGATCATTCTACAGAAAGCCCAAAATTCAGAACCTATTTAAACAACAGAAAATCATAGAATTTAGCACGAATTTCAGAAGACTAAATAGGGTGTCTAGTGTTTTAATAGCAGGTTGCTTTTATGTACCACTTTATGAGCTTTTAAGCAAAAGTGCATTTGTGACTTGATTGAAACTGTGAAGTAAAATCAAGCTGTTATTTTTGAAGGATGTCTTCAATTTCTGTAAACTTGTAAACTTGATCACTGGGTGATTGAGAGGGAGTGAGTAGGGTACTCTTATCTAAGTGAGTCTTAGGTAGAAATTGCATTGGGTAAGTATTAAGTGATAGATTAAACAGGGTGGTTTAAGTCTAGAATTAATATTACTAATAGTGGATTTCCTCCTGGCTTGGTAGCCTCCAGATGTAGGTGTGGTTATACACTGAACTGGGTTAACAAACTTCTGTGTTGTTTATTTTTCCTGCTGTTTAAGTTTTTGGTTAAATTTGACAAATGTCCTATTAAGTGTTGGAACATCTCTTAGGACATCTCATTACAGAATTTCAATTGGCATCAGAGCAGGCACCCTGCCTGTTTATACTGGGTGAGATCTAGGGAAAACAAATTCTGTAACATGGACAGAGACATAGGGTCAGTAAATAGACCACCTATACTGGATGGTTCTAATTATGACTACTGGAAGCCAAGAATGATTGCATTCTTAAAGTCACTTGACAACAGGGCATGGAGAGCAGTAAAAGTTGGATGGAAACATCCTGTTCAAAACACCAAAGATGGATCAATAGTTCTGAAACCTGAAGAAGAATGGAGTAAAGAGGAAGAATATTCAGAACTAGGCAACTCAAAAGCCCTAAATGCTTTATTCAATGGCATTGATAGAAATATTTTCAGATTGGTGCATCATTGTGAGCTGGCCAAAGATGTGTGGGATACCCTCAAGACAACTCATGAAGGAACATCAAAAGTAAAAATGTCAAGACTTCAACTTCTCACCACCAAGTTTGAAAACTTGAGAATGAAGGAAGATGAATCAATTCATGAGTTCTACATGAACATCTTGGATATAGCCAATACTTCTGGAGCCTTGGGAGAAAAGATGACTGATGAAAAGCTTGTAAGGAAGATTCTCAGATCTTTGCCAAAAAGATTTGACATGAAAGTCACAGCAATAGAAGAAGCTCAAGACATATGCTCCATGAAAGCTGAAGAACTCATTGGTTCCCTTCAAACTTTTGAAATGGGAATGAATGACACACATGCTAAAAAGAACAAAAGCATTGCCTTGGTTTCAAATGCAGATGAAGAAGAAGATGATAAATCAGCAAATGACAAAAGCTTATCAGAAAACCTTGCCTTGCTTGGAAGACAATTCAAACAGATTCTCAGAGGAATGGAAGGCCAATCCAAATCCAGTGGAAGAAACACAAACTCTGAGAACAGGAGAACATATGATGCTAACAGAAAGTCAAAGTTTGCTGAAAAGACCAGTCAAGATAAAGGAGTCAAATGCCATGAATGTGAAGGATATGGACACATCAAGTTTGAATGTCCTACCTACTTAAAGAGGCAAAAGAAAGGACTCTCTGTGACCTGGTCTGATGAAGACTCAGGAGAGTCAGAAGAAGAATCAGCTAAGCATATTACTGCTCTAGCTGGACTGTGTGAATATGATAGTGATTCCAGCTGTGGAGAGCTTACTTATGCAGATCTTGAGCAAGCCTTCAAGGATCTGTACAAGAGTAGTACTGAAGTATGCAGTGAGGTCATAAAGCTAAAGAAGCAGAATGAAGTACTAGAAGAAGAAAAAGCAAGTGATCAAGTAATCATTGATACCTTAAAAAGTGAAGTAACTCTTCTCAATTCTAAGCTGGAACATATGTCCAAATCTGTTAGAATGATGAACAGCAGCTCAAATACACTGGATGCTATTCTCTGCAATAATAAACATTCAGGGGACAAAAGTGGACTGGGATATAACAGAGATGAAGCCAGCTCCAGCAAAGCTACTTCAAAAATTACACAGTCAAACAAGATGTCCCAACAGATGCTTCAACATCAGAACACAAAGACTAACTTAATGTTTCAACAGATGTCTCAACATTCTGGAAAGAACAAAATGAAGAAGAAGTATCAAAGATGGAGATGCCATCACTGTGGAAGATTTGGGCATATCAAACCTCACTGTTATAAGCTACATGGATATCCAAATCAGATGTATCAGCAACCCTCCAAACAGAAAGTAGAAGGTACCAAGAAAGTGCTTAGACATCAAAGGAATCAGCAACCTCCTAAGCAGAAGACAGAGGTCATCAAGAAGGTTTGGAGACCAAAAGCTGACACTCAGACTGATCAAAGTCACAGTCCCAAGAACCAGATCAACAATCAAGCTTTGAGATCAGCTGAACAACACACAGGGCAGAGGCATCAAAAGAAATCTCAACTCATCTGGTCAAAGAAAAGTACTGCATACATAGCACATACATCACTGAAAGTATCAGCTAAAGAAGACTGGTATTTTGACAGTGGATGTTCAAGGCACATGACTGGATTGAAGAATCTGCTAGTGAACTTAAAATCACATTCATCCAGGTATGTAACTTTTGGAGATGGAGCTAAAGGAGAGATCAAAGGAGTTGGAACCTTGGACTGTCAAGATGTTCCAAGACTAAATGATGTATTGCTAGTTAAAGGGTTAACTGCTAACCTTATCAGTATAAGTCAACTATGTGATCAAGGATACAGTGTAAACTTTACAAAAACTGAATGCATAGTGACTAACCAAGAGCAAGAAGTTGTCATGAAAGGTGCAAGGTCAAAAGACAACTGTTACATGTGGGAGCCATTAGACTTCAGTTCCACTTCAACTTGTTCTCTAGCTAGAGAAGAAGAAGTAAAACTATGGCACCAAAGGCTAGGTCATCTTCATTTCAGAGGCATAAAGAAGATCATATCTATGGATGCTGTAAGAGGTATTCCCAAACTGAAGATTGATGATGGCAAAATATGTGGTGAATGTCAAATAGGCAAACAAACCAAGATGTCCCATCCAAAGCTCCAACATCTGACAACTTCCAAAAATTTGGAACTTTTACATATGGATCTTATGGGACCTATGCAGGTTGAAAGTCTTGGTGGTAAAAGGTATGCCTATGTTGTGGTTGATGATTTTTCAAGATATACATGGATAAACTTCATCAAAGAAAAGTCAGATGTATTTGATGTATTCAAAGAATTATGTCAAAGATTGCAAAGGGAAAAATCCAGCTGTGTGATCAGAATAAGAAGTGATCATGGAAAAGAATTTGAGAATCAAAAGTTCTTAGATTTCTGTTCTTCAGAAGGAATCAACCATGAGTATTCTTCACCTATCACTCCTCAACAGAATGGGATTGTTGAAAGGAAGAATAGAACCATTCAAGAATCAGCAAGAGCTATGATCCATGCTAAGAAGTTACCTCTGTATTTCTGGGCTGAAGCTATGAACACTGCCTGCTACATCCATAACAGAGTTACCTTGAGAAAAGGAACCCTGTCCACAATATATGAAGTCTGGAAGGGCAGAAAACCCACTGTGAAGTACTTTCATGTGTTTGGAAGTAAATGCTATATTCTGGCAGATAGAGAGCCAAGGAGAAAAATGGATCCTAAAAGTGATGAAGGAATTTTCCTTGGATACTCTATAAACAGCAGAGCATATAGAGTATTTAACTACAGAACAAATACTATCATGGAGTCCATTAATGTGATAATTGATGATGCTCCTACAGATGTCCCAGAAGATGTTGGAACATCTGCTGATATCAAGATTGAAGCTGAAGAAAAGAATGATCAATATAACTTCACTCAAAATGATACAAGGCCAGAAGATTCAAGCAAACCTCCCTCCATCAGAATACAGAAGGATCATCCCAAAGATTTAATAATTGGTGATCCCAACAGAGGTGTGAGCACTAGATCAAGAGAAGTGATTTCAGGTTCTTGTTTTGTGTCCAAAATAGAACCTAAAAACATCAAGGAGGCTCTCACTGATGAATACTGGATTTGTGCTATGCAAGAGGAATTAGGTCAATTCACAAGGAATGAAGTGTGGAATCTTGTTCCTAGACCTAATGACATAAATGTGATTGGTACAAAATGGGTGTACAAGAACAAGTCAAATGAACAAGGAATTGTTACAAAGAACAAAGCTAGACTTGTGGCTCAAGGATACACTCAAATTGAAGGGGTAGACTTTGATGAAACCTTTGCACCAGTAGCAAGGCTTGAATCAATAAGACTACTGTTGGGAATTGCTTGTATCTTAAAGTTCAAGCTATTTCAAATGGATGTGAAAAGTGCCTTTCTTAATGGTTATCTTAATGAAGAGGTATATGTAGAACAGCCTAAAGGATTTGTTGATCCAAGCTGTCCAAATCATGTATACAAACTCAAGAAAGCACTTTATGGTCTGAAGCAAGCTCCAAGGGCATGGTATGAAAGACTTACCACATTTCTTATCAAGCAAGGATACAGAAAAGGAGGGATTGATAAAACCCTGTTTGTTAAAGATGAAGAAGGAAATGTCATGATTGCACAAATATATGTTGATGACATTGTGTTTGGTGGGATGTCTGATAAGATGGTCAAACATTTTGTCAAGCAGATGGAAGCTGAATTTGAAATGAGTCTAGTAGGTGAATTAACCTATTTTCTTGGTCTGCAAGTTAAGCAAATGGAAGACTCAATGTTCATCTCACAAAGCAAGTACTCCAAGAACATAGTGAAGAAATTTGGAATGGAAAATGCTTCTCATAAAAGAACTCCTGCTCCTACACATTTAAAGCTGACTAAAGATGAAAAGGGTGAGAAGGTAGATCAAAGTTTATATAGAAGCATGATTGGAAGCTTGTTATACTTGACTGCTAGCAGACCAGACATTGCATTTGCAGTAGGAGTTTGTGCAAGATATCAAGCTGATCCAAAAGTCAGTCATCTCAATCAAGTCAAGAGAATCCTTAAATATGTTAATGGTACATGTGACTATGGCATAATGTACTTTCATGGATGCAAACCAATTCTCACTGGCTTCTGTGATGCTGATTGGGCAGGAAGTGCTGATGACAGAAAAAGCACTTCAGGAGGATGCTTCTTTCTAGGAAACAATCTGATTTCTTGGTTCAGTAAGAAACAGAATTGTGTGTCATTATCTACAGCTGAAGCTGAGTATATAGCAGCAGGTAGCAGTTGTTCTCAGTTGGTTTGGATGAAGCATATGCTCACTGAGTACAATGTCCCACAGGATGTCATGACATTGTACTGTGACAACTTAAGTGCAATCAACATATCTAAAAATCCTATCCAACACAGCAGGACAAAGCATATTGATATCAGACATCATTTCATCAGAGATCTTGTAGAAGAAAAGGTGATTTCATTGGAGCATATAGCTACAGATCTGCAGTTAGCTGATATCTTTACCAAGGCATTGGATGCTACACAATTTGAGAACTTAAGGGGCAAACTTGGAATCTGTTTATGTGATATCTAGCAGTTAATGAGATGTGCCAACATGTCATATGACATTGCATGGCTTAATTTCCAGATGGCAAAACTGGTCTGGACAAGATCTTTGGGAATTCCAATCCTAATCATTTGGACTGTAACGGTTACTTATTTAGGAACTTCTTATAATCAACTATCAAGAGTCTCATTACATCATCTAAAGCGAATCACATTAACTAGCAATCCTTCAGAAATCATAAACCCTAAAGCTGCACATTCATCTTCTTCAACAATGTCTCAAAACCCTAAAACATCTGAAGAAGTTCTCAATCAGAAAGACGTGGTTCATGCTACTCCTATTTCTATGGTGCCAATGCAATCAACACCATTAGACGAGCTCAGGGGAAGCGCTTCTCACTCTAAAAAGGCAAGAACACCAAAGAGAGCTAAAGATCAAGTTTGTAGCAAAGCCAAAGGAGGCATTCCTTCTCCTGCTAACATGCCACCAAAATCTTCAAACTATGTGGATGATTCAATCAAGGAGATTGTCACCCAAATTCTGTTTGAACAAAGAAAGGTGAGTGGGATCTCTGTTCCATTGCAAACCATGCCTGCTCCCCAAGAAGAACCATCTCAAACTGCAGAGGGCACTTCTGCAGAACAAGATGTCCCAATAAATGTTGGAACATCTGCAGATGAGAAAGATAATTCATCTGATGCTGAACAGACTGAGGTCCAAGAAAAGGCCTCAAGTGAAAGTGATAAAGAAAACTCTGAGGATCAGAATAAGGCCTTAAATGAAGATAATGACAAAGTCTCTGAGGATCAGACCAAAGCCTCAGATGAAGATCTAATTCCTACTGATCAACAAGCTGAAGAAGAGACTGCTCAATCTCCTCCAGGGGTTAATCTGGAGCAGGACTCTGATGCAGAAATCATAGCATCTGTCAAACCCAGCATAGCTAAAAGACTCAGGTCCAGGCAGGGTAAGATGCAAGCTGAAGCAGCAATTCTTGAAAAGAAGAAAGCCTCTCCAAAGAAAGGGAAAGCTAAAGCCTCTTTTGGGCCATCAAAACAATGGAGTAAAGTTCAAACTCAGAAAAGAAAGGCTGTCACACCATCAGATTCAGATGTTGAATCAGATGTCCCAACATCTCCTCCTAAGAAGAGACCAGCAATCTCCAGAGCTTCATCTGCTGTACCAGAAGCTCCCTTGGATAACATATCATTTCACCATGTCTCTAGTGTGAACAGGTGGAAATATGTGTACCAAAGAAGGGTTGCCCTGGAAAGAGAACTGAGCAGCAATGCACTTGAGTGCACAGAACTGATAGACCTCATATCTGCTGCAGGACTGTTCAAGACAGTCTCAGACCTCTCTCCCTGCTATGAACTTCTTGTCAAAGAGTTCATTGTGAATCTTCAGGAAGATTGTTCACATGGTAAGTCCTCTGAATTCCAAAAAGTTTTTGTTAGAGGTAGATGTGTGGAGTTTTCTCCCCAAATCATAAATCAGTATCTAGGAAGAGAAACAGATGGACCAAATGAGCTGGGCAAGACAGATAATCAAGTCTGTAAGGTGATAACTGCTGACCAGGTAAAGGCATGGCCTGTGAAGGGCAAACTATCTGTAAGCATGCTTACCAGAAAGTATGTCATGCTGAACAGGATTGGTACATCTAATTGGGTGCCTACTAACCACACTTCCTCAATCTCAACTGGTCTAGCCAGATTTATATATGATGTTGGAACTCAAACCAAAATGGACTATGGAGCTTTCATCTTTGATCAAACCATGAAGCATGCCAGCTCCTCTGCAACCAAGCTACCAATAGCCTTTCCATCATTGCTGTGTGGTATTGTACTTAATCAATATCCTGGGATTTTAACTGACAAGGATACTGCCTGCAAGAGAGAGAGCCCCCTGGCTTTTCACTACAAGTTATTCCTCAGTCATCATGCTGCAGATGTTGAAGCTCCTTCTGGGACATCTGCTGGTCCATCCACTGTTAAGAATCCAATCTCCAGGAAGACCTTAATTGCTGAGCTAAAGTGCACATGCAAGGAGCTTAAAGCAAGGAAGCTGAAACTGGAAGAAATCATTCAAAGATTGGAGAATGAAGAAGACCAGAAAGCTGCCTCTAATGCAAACAATGCCTCTGATGAAGACAGTGCTGCTGATGAAGAAACAGAAGCTGAGGAGGGAACTGAGAGTGATGATTCTGAGTGATCAAATGTATGTGAGGCAAATGTAATGACAGCAATGTACTGACTGAAATAGTGTCTTTGGCCCCTAATTTTGTGCCTACCAAGGGGGAGAACAACATCAAATGTAATTGTTGTTTAAATGATGAATGAAATCTGTTTGTTTCTGACTGAACTGAATAAGTGTGAATATTTCTGTTGAAACAAGACTGGACTCATATATGTTTGAGGGGGAGTAAAACTCAAATTTGAATCAACAGAATAGTAATGATTTACTCTGATAAAAAGAACTTCTGCTGCACTCTGAAAACCAGAAAAGATGTTAGCCAAAAATTAGCCAAAGGGGGAGTTTGTAGATGTTTAAGAATTGGCAGAATTTTTGACCAAACAAGAAATGTTAAATTCAGTTCAGAATGTCCTATCAGATGTTGGGACATTAGCAAACAGAGTATGTGAACTTGGTTCAGGATGTCCTACCAGATGTTGGGACATTGTATAAATGACTAAGTTCAGTTTTGTCAGGATGTCCCAACAGATGTTGAGACATCTCAGACCTGCTACCAGAATTAATTATTGATTAACAGATCAGAGATATTTAAGGAGAATTATCTGGAATTAATTAATGATGGATATAAAACAGAACAAGGCGCATCTGTAGGGAGTTTTAAATTGAAGATTCAGATTAAAACAGAAGACCTAATGCACCTAGAATATAGGAGGTAACAAACCCTAAATTCAAGGTGACAGCTGCTGCACATTAGGGCTGGATCATTCTACAGAAAGCCCAAAATTCAGAACCTATTTAAACAACAGAAAATCATAGAATTTAGCACGAATTTCAGAAGACTAAATAGGGTGTCTAGTGTTTTAATAGCAGGTTGCTTTTATGTACCACTTTATGAGCTTTTAAGCAAAAGTGCATTTGTGACTTGATTGAAACTGTGAAGTAAAATCAAGCTGTTATTTTTGAAGGATGTCTTCAATTTCTGTAAACTTGTAAACTTGATCACTGGGTGATTGAGAGGGAGTGAGTAGGGTACTCTTATCTAAGTGAGTCTTAGGTAGAAATTGCATTGGGTAAGTATTAAGTGATAGATTAAACAGGGTGGTTTAAGTCTAGAATTAATATTACTAATAGTGGATTTCCTCCTGGCTTGGTAGCCTCCAGATGTAGGTGTGGTTATACACTGAACTGGGTTAACAAACTTCTGTGTTGTTTATTTTTCCTGCTGTTTAAGTTTTTGGTTAAATTTGACAAATGTCCTATTAAGTGTTGGAACATCTCTTAGGACATCTCATTACAGAATTTCAGAATACAAAAATAGAATTCCTCTTATCTTTCTTCTTTTCTCCTTTCTTCTAACATTTCTAACCGGTCACGCAGCAGATCGGAACGCATGCCGTTCCTACGATTTCGCGATTCAGAACGCCGATCCTCTTCTCTGGCGATTCTGAGCACGATTTCGCTCGCTCATGTATGGGTAAATCGTCAACTCGTGCGATTCGGCGAGTTGACTCGCGATTTTGACAACATTGAATATAACCACAAAAAATATCAAATTATTTATGCTTAAAATCCAATAAAAATGGTGAGGAAATAAAAATGAAACTCACAAACTATCACACAGTTGGAGGAGAATAGAAGTGCCAAGAAGAATCACAAAAGGACAACCGAGTCGTCACCGGGGGACAAAATTTTCGCCGATAGGATTCTTCTCTCCAATAGCCTCAAACACACTGCTCTGAATTAATCCTGAAACAACATTTGAACAACCACAATTATGATGAGCCTTGAGTCTAAGTTTTGAATTGTGAAACAACTAAAACCCATTCTAAAGGAAAATGAGGAAATATACGTAGAACCTCTAACAACGCCTGTTCCAATCAATTTACTCATACGAATTGAAAATAGTGGATCATGTCAGAGATAAATGTCTCGAAACAAACCAAACCCTAATGTTTATTTTATTTTACATAATGCTTTATTTTCCTAAAACAAAACGTTGTATAACGAAAATTATAAATTTTCTTGACCTAACAGTTTTCCTAAGTCGTCACACAGCAAAGCCGTCACAAAACATAAAGCAAACATAAAAAGTGAAAAATAGAGAGATAAAACAATAAACTACAAAAAGGAAGCAAACAGAAGAAATCCGAACAAAAAAATCAGATTATTTATGCTTAAAATCCAATACAAATGGTGCGAAAAAAAGAAGAGACTCGCAAACTGTTGGACACCCAACAAAGCACAAGCAGAAAAAGAATGACACAATGCAGCAAATACACAGCAGAATGATTGTTTTATTAATTGATGAAAAAAGTGTGATTAGAGGGAAATGACCCTAGATCTGACACAGAGCCACCTATTCATGACTAACCAACCTCTCATTCATTCCAAGATGTTCCTCCCAACCTCTCATTCATTCCCTATATTGGGGAATAGTACAATCATTCTCTCTGCACACTCTAACAGAATTAATGCTCTTTCCCTTTTTTACCCTTCTAGAATAAACTCTCCCTATCTTGGGCCTTTTGGGCTGATGATAAACCATTTGTCCCCTTACGTGGTCTCTATCAATACTCCCTTCTGAAACTTCAACCTTGTCCTCAAGGTGAAATGTCGGAAATTGACTTCTAATTATCACATCATCTTCTAATTATCACATCATCTTCCCAAGTTGTATGCTACAGCACCAACTCTGTCAATCACCGGGTATGGACCAAAATATCGTGCTGCTAACCTGGCATGAATACGAGAAACCACGGACTGTTGTCTATGTGCCCTCGGTTTAACAAACACCCATTCTCCAATCTCAAATGATTTCTCTACTCTCTTAGCATCTGTCAGTGCTTTCATTCTACTTTGCGTCTTTAGCAACTGATCTCGCAAATGGCGCAATGCCTCACATCTCTGTCCTGTAACTCCCTTGAAACAGCTTCAACACGTGTCTCGCCAATTCCCCAACGAACCAAAACATGTGCTTTCCTTCCATATACAACCTCAAAAGGGGTCTGTTGGGTTGCAGAATGGTAAGTGGTATTGAACCAGTATTCTGCCCATGAAATCCAATTAATCCACACCTTGGGTTGATCAGCAACAAAACAACGAAGATAGGTTTCAAGACAATGATTAACTACCTCGGGCTCCGTTTCAATAGCCTCGAACACACTAGCTGAGTTAAACCCGAAACAACATTTGAACAATCGTAATCATGATAAGCCTTTAAATCTAAATTTTGAATTGAGAAACAAAGAAAACCCATAAAAAAGGAAAAGGAGGAAATATCCTCAAACAACGCCTTGCATTCCAATCAATTTAATCATACAAAGTTATTATAATTTCTTACATTCCAATCAATTTAAGCTATAAATTTCCTTGTATTGTGTAAGAAAGTTATTATAATTTGAATTTCTTGAGTATTGGCTATACAAATGGTGAGAAAAAAAAAACACACAAACTATGACACATATGGACGAGAATAGAAGTGCCTATGAGAATCACAAATGAAAACAGAGTCGTCACCAGTGCAAGAAGCAGAGTTTTCGCTGATAGCATCCTTCTATTCAACCGCCTCGAGCACACTGGCTCTGAGTTAAACCTGAAACCATATTTGAACAACCATAGTCAGCCTTGAATCTAAGTTTCGAATTGATAAACAACGATAACCCATTAAAAAGGAAGAGAGGAATGTACGTGCACTGCAATGCCTTTCTTTTCAATCAAATTCGTGGGAAAAGACAGTGATCGGGCTGCTAAACGAGGACGGGATGTGCCGTAGTCCGCGGTGGCGGTAGTGGTGGCGGTAGCGGTGGCGGTAGCGGTGGCGGTAGTGGTGGCGGTAGCGGTGATAGCGCGAGGTTTAGGGTTGATAGCGCGAGGTTTAGGGTTGATATATTCTGGTTTTTCGAAATATGACTTAGTTTTATTATTTTAATCAAACATTAATTAATTTAATTTTATAAAAATTAAAGTTAATGGTAAAAATAAATAAATATATTTAATAATAAAACTTGTCAATTGAATAATTCGAAGTTTCTATAATTAGTCATTATTATTTAATTTATATAAAATTATTTATTTTTGTTAGATTTTAATTAATTTAAAAATCTACTCTTTTTTATCGAATGTTTATGTTTTATTGAGTTTATTAATATAAATTAATTTCATCCATTAAATGGATTTTATTATAAAGCCTCTTAATTAATTATAATTATTGTTTAATCTATTAGTCATACAAAAAGATTAGGGAAATAATATGGATCTATGTGCTTGCATGTATAGATCTAACGATCATGATATTGGTGGCTATCTTGGTAATTTGATGATGACAATGTTGATGCCTCTTGAAGTAGGTGATGAAATTTTTCCAACTCTCCAATGATGGTGATTAACTTTAAGATATTTCAAGTCACATCAAGTATAAGACTCAAGGTTTCATTGAAGTGCTTATATAATCGGTGTATTTGGAAAAGGAACTTGAAGATTCATAGTTGTGAAAGAGAGAAAGTGTAAAAACTCATATCATATTGTCTATTTGAGTGACCAGAGTCTTGTGAAAATATGAGAGTAAATATGAAGATTCTAAGGCAACACACATACACGCACACACATAAACATTTGATGAACCTCTTTTTAATTGCTAAAATCACCAAAAACCCTTTGTATGGCCTAATTAATTGATTAGGGAATTGTTTAATCAATTGTTTTGAGAGTTGTTTTACAACCAAATAATCGATTAGCCATAATGTTGTAATCAATTATTTTGCTTTGTAATGCTCAAAATCAATCGGAACAAGGCTTTGAGTGATTGGTAACGGCTAAATATTAAAAGGTTTAATACCCTTTATGGTCCTCTAACTATAGGCCGAGGTCCAATTTGGTCCTCTTTCTTTTAAAAGTTCCAAATAGGTCCCTTACGTTTTTTAAACATTTCACGTTTGTCCTTGCCGTTAGAAACATTAGAAATTCACTTAAAAAGTTAATGATGTGGAAGGAAAGTGCCTGGTTGTCCTGTACTGAATGGGGATGTGGCACGGTTTATGTTTATGAAAAAATTTCTAAGTATTTTTTCTCCAATGCATGTCGTTGGTGAACCCTAGCAGAGAAGATAAAGCTTACGACTGAGGTAGAAGATGAACCTGAAGCATACGAGAGGATTGATAAGAAGATGAAGCAGATAAATACGATTAAGGTTAGTATCAGATCAAATTCCTCTTTGTTCTTGTTATTTTTCTTCCAATGCATTTTTTGTAGTCTAGGGTTTTTGGCCCCCTTTTGAAAATCAGTGTTATTTATTTTCGGTTTGTGCATTTTGTGGTTGTAGGTGATATTAGGTTGAAATGGAAGAACTGATTAATCTCAACATTCGCCATAGTGGGCAGTTTTTAGATTTTGAAAAAACACAATAAGTGGGGGGTAAATGTAATGAGTTAGAGGTAGATGTTGATAGGTGGTCATATTTTGAGTTGATAGGTGTGTTGAAAGACTTAGGGTATATAGAGGTAGACAATATCTACTACAAAGATCCAACATTTGGGATTAATGTTATGAATGATGATAATGGTGCATTAGAGGTAACTTACCTATGCAGGGTACACCATAAAGTGGACATATAAATTAAACACTTTTTATCACAACCAGAATATGTAGATGTCCCATTAAATGAACAACCCATAAGGAGGAGCAATTGAATGAAGAACCTTTGGATGTGGTTCCTCTAAAAAGCTATGATATTGTTAAAGAATTGGTTGATCAAGTACTTAAGGATGTAAACAAAGAGGGAGTGAATGCTACTGAGGGTTTGAATCCTGCTGAAGTATTGAATGATGGTGAGGGAGTGAATCTAGGTGATGATGTGAATGCTAGTGAGGCTGTGAAAGCTGGTGATGCTGAGGGTGTTAAGAATATCACAGCATCTGAGGATATAAACAAAGAGGGACATATGAATTTGAATGTTGATGGTCAGGTGCATGAAGGTGGAGAAACAAGTTCAGGTGGCAGTGAGGATTCATCATTTATTTAAGATAGTTTTATGGAAGTAAAGTTTTGTGATTCTGATGTTAGTTTGGACTATGATGAAGAACATGTTGCCAACATTGTGGAGTACGATGAAGACAGTGAAATATGTAGTAAATTGAAGACAAAGAAAGAGGAAGGATACAATGTATAGGATAAGGAAGTTTTATATGAAAGTGAAACATGGATAGTGGATGTGATTGTCAGGATAGGTCACAACCAAGGAAGAAGAAGTATCCCATATTCAGAGTTAAGAAAGACATGTCTAACTATAAATGGGAGTTGGACACTTATTTTAATACAAAAAAAATGAGTTCAGGGAAGTTGTGTAGACATATGCAGTGCAGAATGGAAGGGGTCTAAGGTTTTTAAAGAATGACAAAAAAAGAGTGAAAGTTGTCTATAAAGATGGTTGTGAGTGGGAGGCATATTATGGGAAGTTTCCTGATGAGGAGACTTGGAAACTTAGGAAATTGGTTGACACACACAACTGTCCTAGAGAATATAATGTCAAAATGATGAGTGCTAAATGGCTTAGCAAAAGCTTACAAAACTCTTTGAAAAATAACCCTAAGCTCAATTTAAAGGATATAAAGGAAAAAGCTCTTAAGAAATGGAATGTAGGTGTTAACATAACCAGGGAAATTAGGGCTCGATTTGCAGCAAGGGATATGGTGGATGGATCTTTTTTAGGAGACTACACTAGGATCTATGGCTATTGTCATGAGATTTTAAGGACAAATCTTGGTTCTACTGTCAAATTGAATGTCACACCTGTTCATGAGGGGGTTGAGGATACAATGCCTAATTTCAAGAGACTATACATTTCTTATGCTGCTTGCAAGAAGAGTTTCAAACTTTGCAGACCAATAATTGGTCTTGATGGACAGATTCTAGCTGCAATTGGAACAGATCCTAATGATCTTTTTTAGGAGACTACACTAGGATCTATGACTACTGTCATGAGATTTTAAGGACAAATTCTAGCTAAAATTGGAACAGGTCCTAATTATCAAATGTTGCCAATTGCTTTTGTTGTGGTGGAAGGGGAGACTAAAGACAGTTGGACTTGGTTCTTGGAACTTTTGATTGATGATTTAGGTGGAAGGAAGAATGTGGGACATATACATTAATCTCTGATAAGCAAAAGGTAACATTTGTTATTTCTTATGAATAATCACTTTATTTCTTATGAATAATCACTTTATTTATTATGTATAATTTGTCATATTCATTTGCAGGGTCTTCTTCCTGTTGTGGATGAGTTACTTCTCAATGTTGAGCAAAGGTTCTGTTTGAGGCATCTATACAACAATTTTAGAAAGAAATTTCCAGAAAAAACATTGAAGGAGATCATCTGGAAAGCAGCTAGGGCTACTTATCCACGAGCATGGGAAAGGGAGATAAGGGGAATGAGGCAAATACATGAGGAAGCTTTCAAGCATATGATGCAAACACCACCAAGATTTTGGAGTAAGTCTTATTTCAGGACCACCACTAAGTCTAATATCGTTCTAAACAATATGTCAAAGGGTTTCAATAGTGTCATTATTGAAGCTAGGGTAAAACCATTGGTAACACTGTTAAAAGAAATAAGAGGGTACATTTTGGAGAAATGGGTAGGAAATAGATTGAAGTTCTCTAATTTAACTGATGGGGGTGTGTTACCTAACATTAGGAAGAAGGTGGAGAAAACAAGCAGTTTCACCAATTATTGGATAGTAAGGTAAAGTAACATTGTTTAGAAAGGTTGTTGAACATTATTTAGTTAGTTAATTCTCTTATGTGACTTATTATTGTTTTCTTTTAGGATGTCATCTGAGTATATTTTTGAGGTGAGACATATAGAGAATTAGGGTGACATATTTGCTGTCAACTTAAAGGATAAGGATTGTTTTTGCAGAAAGTGGAAGTTGACAGGTCTCCCTTGTCTCCATGCAATTTGTGCTATCAAGAGTAAAGGTCTTGGTGCTGATGACTTTGTACCAGACTATTACAAGAAGGATGGGTATATTAAGGTGTATGAGTGTATAATATATCCTCTAAATGGTACAAACTTATGGGTCAGAACAAATTACCCTGATGTGCAGCCACCCAAATTCAAGAAAAGCCTGGAAGGCCCAAGAAGAGGAGAAATCGTGATCAGGGTGTGATTGATGGGTCATATAGGAAAATTAGGAAGACATGTATGATAGTGAGGTGCACAAGGTGTAGACAAACTGAACACAGCAAATCAACTTGCAATAGGACTCAACCACCACAGGCTACTCAGCCTACTGCATCATAGTCAACTCAAACTACTGCATCACAGTCACAAGTATCTCAAGCTACGCAGGCTTCTCAGTCAAAACAGTCAACTCATACAAAATAGTCAACTCAGACAAAACATTCAACTCAATCAAGGCACAATTACCTTTTAGGAAACCAACACAGGTTTTAAAAGGACCCACAACCAAGTTGAGTGCATATCAGAATGCAGTGGGTTCTACTACTAGGAGTACCATTCCCACTAAAAAGAACATTCCTAAGAAATCCTCATAAAGTACTTGACATATGTTATTTGGTGTGATACTACTGATGTTTTGTGTAATATTATTGTTTTTATGTCTTATATAACCACTTTTAAGTACTTATGAACATGGGTTCTTATTTTGTGTAATGAGCATTTGTGTAATGCTACATATATTTTGTGTAATGCTACTTCTTTTGTGTCCTGCTTACGTTATCAATATAATATGTATGGTTAATTTTTGCTTTAAAGTGTACAAAAAAATTGATGATGTTAATTTCTGCTAAAGTTTGCACTAATATCAAACTAAAAACTGATATCAAACTAAAATTTGCACTGAGACATTCTTCATTAAACCACAAACTTTTGCAATAACATTGCACATTTTTCATTAAACCACGAAGTTTTGTAATCATAATACAGTTGGAATAACATTCAAAACTTTTGGAATGACATTCAAAACAACCTAACTACTAATAATAATATTGTCAAAAATAATAATATTGTTGTTGAACCCCAAAATTTGCCCTACCACAATCAAGACAATATCTCTCAAGACTTCTAGATGATCATAAGATCCTCAAGACTCCCAATTGGTCAAGAAGTGTGGAAGTTTCCTCATACAATGCCTCCTCCTAAGCAAAGTGTCCAAAACTAGGGTTTTGTGTTTCCTCAGGTTAAAATGATTTTCAAGGCCTCAAGTGAGCTTCATAACATCCCACATGTATTCAAGAATCCTCATGTCAAGTTTCAAGGCTTTCCCAATAAGTTTGACCAGTCAGATGATCAGATATGCAAAAATCAATCAAAGTAGTTAAAAAGTCAAAATGAGGTCAATTGTGGTCAAATTAAAGTCAAACTTAAAGATTTTTTGCCAACATCAATTTTATGAAGTAAAATTCATCATTTTATCAAGGGTTGATCATGATTCATCAAGAAAGTTTCAGATCATCAAGAATCAAGAGTTTCTAAATTAGGGTTTTCTTAAGAAAAGTCAACTGAACTTTGACCAGCCATAACTTTCACACGCTTCATCATAAATTTTCCATCCAAAGCTCTTTTTGAAGTAAATTGAATTCTCTAAAACTTTGTGTCTCACAAGCCAAGCCTAAAAATGCTTCATTTGGAAGGTATGAGCTAAAACATTACAGGTCATTTCAAAAGTCAACAAAAAGTCAACATCTTCCAAAGAGCATAATTTGAAAATGGTAAAAGATATGGACATGATACCAAAGAGGCTTGTTAGAGGACTCTTTAAGCTTTCCAAAATGTCCAAGAACACCTTCATATCCTTAAAATTGAAGGATTTGTGCCTTGTCAAAGTCCGGATATTTTTGAGGGGTGTATGAAGAAAATAAGACCTTAAAACCAAATTTTTCCAAATGGGCCTATGATTTTGCAATCTAATCTTCATGATAACATCAAGCACGACCCAATTCAAATAATTTCTGATTTTTATAAATTATTTATTATTTATTTGGATTTTATTCATTAAAATTCATTTTAAATCAAAATAAAATATAAAAATACAATTATTTGATTTGATCCTTCTTCTAGAAACTCTTAAAGGTCATTTAAAGGTGATTGAGAAGTTCTAATTTCGTGCTAAGGCATTATGGCATGAATATATTTGATTTTTTTGACAAAATTGGTAAGGGGATTTCTTCACATTCAAGTTATTCAAAAAGTCCACAAATCCACCAATTTTTCTGACCTAATTCATTCATTATAAATACATGAAGTCAACCAAAGCATGAGGGACGATTTTTGCAGGATCAAAAAGAAAAGGTTGAAGTTCAAAAATCAAAGAAAAAGGTGCAATCCGGTTTCCATATTGCAGGCCTGTTTCAAACGATCTAAAGGTGTAGAATCAATCATGGAGACTCTCTAAACGTATTCAAATCATCATTAGCATCAAAACATCATCATTAATAGGAATCCGAATTCTCCCTCTTTCACTTTTTTTTGTGTTTTCCATTATTCATGAATTTTAAATGATATTTGGCTAATGATTCATGTTTATGATGTTACAAGGATTGATTCTGGGCGTTTAATTTGAAGAATCGTGGCCAAATGAGGGAAGAACCATAATTAGGGTTCTTAGGTTTTTGAATTGGGGTTGCGTGATGGGGACAATTTTACAGAAAATTAATGACATAATTGGACTTATAAGATGATAATTGACTGAAATACATGTTCGGTTTGAATTTATTTGGTGGTTTGTTCATGTTTATGCCTGCAGACCTTTTAGCGACGAATGACATATGTCACTATAAGCTCTAGTGACGGAAAAAGTGTCACTAAAACTTAAGTGGACGGTTGGAGGTTGAAGAAGAGGCTGGGCGCGAAATCTAAATTTTAAATTTGGATTTATTTTATTAATATTTTGTTTCAGTTTAATGTCACCAAAGCGCGTTGGTCTGATGGTAAAGGACGTGTTTTGTTATAGTAAGGTCAAGGGTTTGAGTCCAATCTGCAGCGTATTCTTTTTATTTTTTATCCATATAACTAGTATTAGTATGTATGTAAATGTTGCAGGTTTTAATACAACCTGCATGCGCAGCTCAGTTGGCTTTGGTCTTCTATATCCAGGTTAGGGACCTGGGTTCAACTCCCAGGTCCTGTCTTTTTGAGCTATTTTCCATTTTGTTTATATTTTCTTATTTTTTATGTTTTTAATTGATTTCTTTTTTTAAAACAATTATTAGAATAATTCATTAAAATTAAAAAGAAAACAAACTTTTCTGAATTAAAATAACCATTAATATTTTTCTTATTTAAAATAAGCAAGATGTAAATATTAAATAATATTTTCTTAAATAATTTAGTTATTATTATTATTTATAAATTAATTAATTCATAGATTAATTGGTAATTAAATTTGTGTTTTTCTAAATTACTCTAACTTTTTCTTAAAAAAATCTTAATAATTATTTTAATTAATCTTATTTTTCTTATAATAATTTTGTATATATATATATATATATATATATATATATATATATATATATATATATATATATATATCTTTTGTAAATAAAACTAATTTATTAAGTTTAATTAATTATTTTAAAACCCTAATATTTTAATTAACCCTAAAAATTTAACCTAATTATTTCTAAACCCTAAACCCTGATTTTTTTTAATATAATTTTCTTAACCTAATTTTTTTTCTCTTAATCATTATTTCTTTAATTTATTTCTTTTATTAATTCTTATTATTGGCTTTATAATCCTATTTTATTTATTTCTCGCTTTAGTTATTTAATATATTTGTAATTTATTTTCCGCTTATATTTTGTAACTGCCCAAGCATTGTAATAGTTTAGATTTACTTTTCCGTTTTTTTAATTATTATTATTTAACTGTGTGGTTAGTAAATAGGGTGTGAAAACATATTTGTGATTAATCTGACTTAGATAATTAATTTAAAAAAGATAAATATTTAAAAATGTACACTCACACACGTAAGTCGATCTTTGATCGCCATCTTGCACTTCCTAGGGTATTCCTCTTGGTTGCCTTTAAATGATCAAGTCCCTCGAATATAGGGGTGTCTTAAGCAAAGTCCCTTCACTTATAAAATCATCAAGTCCCTACAGATTTAAAAGATCAAGTCCCTTCGAGGTTGCCTACAGAATAATGATCTTGTCCCTTCAAATAAATGATGATAGCCCCTACGAATTGCTAAAGACACCCTTACCTGTTACCTTCATTGACCATACGATGACCATATGCTTGTCCCCTAACAAATCCAAGGTAATGACTACATATTCCTTAATAATAGGGATAATCTTACCCTTGAAAGAACATACGAGAATATGAAAGACTTAATCTAGGGTAGGTACCTCTTAGTTGCTTGCTCACATTTCAAAATACTTTTTACACCTCACTTTCTTAAACATTTTTCAAAACAAGGCTTTGTATACATTCATGCGAGGATCATTACAAAGTACTAAGAAACATTTCTAATCACACACTACACTCTTCAAAAACAATTTAAGTGAGTTAAGTAACTAAGAGCCCATGGATAACCATGGATATAAAGGGTGCTAACACCTTCCCTTTATATAACTTACCCCCCAAACTCAAGTCTTTTAAAATAGGTCTTTCCTGTTCTTTTATGTCCTTTCCACTTGGATAAAATAAAAGTCGGTGGCGACTCTTGCTATCTGCAACATGACTAAAAAGTCAGTTCTCCCACCGTGTTACAACTGTCAACAACTTTTACAGTAGAGTAGAACCTAACATTCAAAACAACCTAACAACTAATACAAATAACACAGTATAGAATAATCCATTCCAAACCATGTTCCATTTCCTTGTGTTCTTCAATGCTTCATCTAACTACAAATTCTTGAGCCTCAAATGTTCCACGATTTTGTTTGCCTTTACCAACTCTTTTTTTGGATACCTCCATCTCTTTGAATTGCATGTCAATCTTCCACTGCAGATTCCTAATGCTTTTCTCCTTCTCATAATTGGAAAATCATAAAACCATTCAAAAAAACCACACCCAGAATTTGAGTTTCCTTGTACAAAAACGCAGTGAGATGAAGAGAATGAAAAAGAACACCAATGGACGAAATGTATTGTGATATATGATAGAAGATTACCTTAAAATGTTGACAACCCCAAAACAACTTACCGTAATTATTGACGGTTTGTGCCTTACGAAGAACAACATGGTCTCCACAAGCACACATAAGTTTCCCAAAGCTTGTATAAACTTGAGAATCATTGGGGGTTCTTGAAGAAGACGAGGAACCGCGCCCAGAACTCATGATTGGAAGTAGAAATTCGTTTCAATTTGACTGATTTTGGAGAAATTCGTTTCACTTTAAACTAGGGTTTGCAATTGGGGATGTTTATATAAGTGACGCAAAAACAATGAACAAGAAATTGATGACTGTGCAATTATCCCATCCACCTCACTTTCCACATCATCATTTTTAACATCGTTACCCTTTATTTAACGGAAAGGACCAACGTGGAACGTTTTAAAAACGTAAGGGTCCTATTTGGAACTTTTAAAAGAAAGAGGACCAAATTGGACCCAGGCCTATAGTTAGAGGGTCAAAAAGGGTATGAAACCATATTAAAACTTTATGTTTGTTACTTGACCAATCAATTATTTATGTGTAATAATCCATTATTTCATTAATCTAGCCCATGAATTGTTTCCTTTTTTAGACAAATTTTCTCATATAAATGAGGTCTCTCTTCATTTGAAAACACACGAGAAATTTGAGTTTTTATATTTCTTACTATTTTATTACTCTCCTCTCTCTCTCTAAATATTTTTGTTTCACCAAAGTTGTATTCGTGCATTATGAGTGAAAACTACTTGTGAGGAAAGTTTTATATTGGTGTCATGCTCTTGTCTGTTTATTTTAAAAGTGTGATTCTCTTGAAGGTTCTTGTTTGGTTCTTGAGATAAACCAGTGAAAATATATTTTTGGTTGTAGAACTCAGTCTGGCAAAAGTTATGTTTAGTTATTGAAATTAGTCGGTTAAATCTCTATTTGGTTCATGAGCTCAGCCAATGTAAAAACTCATGTTTAATTTGGGGATAAGACATTTGTAAAATCCCTTGATCCACTTGTATCAAAGGTTCATGGACATAACATGTGAAAGCTAAAGTTATTATTGAAACTCCCAAGAAAATCTATTGGAGACAAGAGTAGGCTAACATCTGGTCGAACTTGTATAAATCTCAGTGTCATCTTTTTAACCTTATTTATTTACTTTATATCATTTAATTTATTATTTTTATTTCTTTATGATGTTATTCTCTCTATCATTTCAATACTAACACAAATTTATTTTTAAAGTAAGAAATATTTTAAATACCACAATTCACCTCTTTTGTGTTAGAGTCACTTATTCAACAAGTGGCATTAAAGTCTAACTCGTGACAAAGATTAACCATTATAAGAGGTTAGAAATGACATTGAGTTATTCACTAAACAAGCCTTAATTCCTTGGTTGGTGAGTGTAAACACCCCAAATTTGCCCTCCCTAAGTTCACACCATGGCTTGTGATCTTTCATATTTGCATTAGTTTAATCATATCATATCGTATTGCATTTGTGTTTCATCTGCATAGTTCAAATTCATCTGCATCTAGGGTTTGTGATCTAAGCAATCCAAGGATCCATCTGAGCCACTCCAAAGGTCTCCAATCATTCTAAAGGGGTCCATGTATGTTCCATCATCATATTATATCCCTCAAAGATCAAGGAAGTCAAGAAATCACAAGAACTTGGAAAGCATGGAAGCTGAGCTAGGGTTTCACTACACAGATGACCTGAAATTAGGGTTTTGGTTTCAGAGGCCATAACTCCAAATTTTTTGGTCATTCTTGTTTCTAATAGTATCAATATGTTATAAGGATCATGTGTACCAAGTTTTATGAAGAAATTCATTGTGGAAGTCATCTGTTCACTGGGTAACTTCTTGAGCAAGTTAGTGCAAAATCAGGGCATCTGAGGCCCCCAACAATGGAACCAAAGTGGTATTTTCATCAAATTGAAGTTATATGATCTTTATTTGATCATTGAAGTGCTTGGAAGTTCACAAAATTGAAGAAATTTGAGCTAAACCAAAAGTTGCCAAAAATGGAAATGACTTGTAATGTAAACTTTCCATTTTGGGAAAGTTTTTCAACCTCCTCTTTCTCAACCAAAAATGCTTCAAATGAAAAATTATTGGTCATGAAAGTTGTAAATTGGATCATTCCCTTTTCAAAAAGTACAAGAACAAGTTCTAATTCATTATGGAACTCAAGATACGGCCTTTCAAAGTTGGCAAAAATCACATAATTTCAAGTTTCATGCCAAAGAGGGATTTTTGAAAAAACCACTTTCCAAGCTTCTAAGTGACCTCTAATTGATTTCTAAACCTCATAACAACATCACATGACTCATTGTGATCAAAATTGCACAAGAATTCACAAGATTTCATGCCTTGGTTCACAAGAAACTTCAAAGAGGGCAAAATGCAAAATCTATGCCATCTTGCTATCCAAGCTATCCAGTTGCATTATTTTGATCCTAGGGCTCCCCATAAACCATGCTGAAGCAAGACACCCCATTGAACCACTTCTGTTCCAGCCCATGCTTGTGGTACACATATTTGACTTTTTTGGCAAAAACTCTCATACTCTTGGAATAGTGTTTTGCAGCCATTCAAAACCTACTCCATATTATATTCAAACAATATGGGAGAGATAAGAGGAGGGATTAGGGCCTGAAACATACAACAACATCTGATTCACAAAAATATGCACAAGACTTGTTCTCTTTGAAACACCCTCAAAACTTAACAAAATCCAGAAATTCTTTCACCAACAAATCACTCTTCATCCATAGAACAAAACCCAACCCTTGGAATGGCCTGAATCACTACACACACAAACCTCCATTTCTGCTAAACCAGAACCACACAACACAAACCAGCCAAAGCTTTTCAAGCATTCCACTAGCCTATGGAGGATCAAAGGAAGCTTATTGCACAAAGAAGGAGGCCAGAAAGCTCAGGTTTGGAAAGCTCCAACTCAGGTAGCCATCAAAATACATTTTTCCAGAACTCCATTTTTATGTTGCAATGTGAAAAAGCATGTCTCACTGGTTGTTCTGCACTTTGAATGAATGAAAATGGTCAAGAATTGACAAAGTTATGTTGACCTGAATTTTTGTCCACAAATATGTTCTTGTTCGATTCTTGATTTTTATGCATGATAAATGTTTTTGGTGGCTAGATTCTTGTTCTATGTTGTTTGATGATCAATTCTGGAGGTTTTGGGGGCTTGGGGTGGTGTTTTGAGTGTTTCTGGTGAGGGGGTGCGCCGAAGAAGACGACCAGAGTTCTTCTCCGGCCACCTGAGTTGAATTAGGGTTAAGCCATAATTAAGCGCCCAGTTTGAATCGTGTCCGTTGGATCATGTTTTGATTAACTTTTGTGTGGTCTAGATTTCATGATTTAGCCATAATCCACGTGTTTAGCTTAAACCCTAATTAACTATATTTAAAACCTCAGATTGAATTATGACCACTAGATCACGCGCCAACCTCACTTTTAAATGCTGGCCATTAGATTTTCATACTCCTAGTCAGTCAACCCACGCGCCTTGACCCTTGGATCCATCCTCAGTCAATCTCAGCCATCCATTGCACATACTTTCCATTTCATTTAATTTTCTTTTCTTTTTTTCTTGCATTATTTTTCTTGCATTTACTTAAAATATCAAACAAATTTCTAAAATAATGAAACTTTGCATTTTCATTTCAAATATTTTTCTCAACCAGAAAGCATTTTTATTTTTATTTTTTGCATTAAAAAGCCATTTTAAAATATTTAAATGTTTATTTTAATTAATTAATGGAAATTAATTAATTAAAATATCCTTTAGGTTTCTAAAAATTCCAAAAAAAATCACATTGCATCTTAGGACATTTAGAAACATTGTCAAAGAATTCATACAAATTTCTTTTTGGTTTTGAACACTCTTTGACATTTTTCTTGAATTTAGGGTTCATAAAAATCCCATTTTTGAACCCTAACTTCAAGAATTCTTTTCTGCCTAACCATGAAGGGTTTGACATTGGTTCTTTTTGCATTGATCTTAATATAGCATGTAGCATCTAGCATATTTTTTTCACAAATTTATCTTGTATTTTTTATTTGATTTTCATTTTTCCCCTTAGGTACCTTAAAACCCTAGATAACTTAGAAAATTCACAACTTTCTTTAGGTTAAGAGTTAGACCTCCTCCTTTGGGGTGTGATATCATATGGGGTAAGGGTTCCTTTGAGTTAATTTTCAATTTTTATCTTATGATTTGCTTCTGTTTTTGACTTTTGCATCTCATGTTGACTTAAAACCCTAATTTTGCACCCTCATTTGCATTCATCTTACATATGCATCCATACATGAACTTGCCATGACATGTCATGCATTCACATGTCATCTAAGACATCTTAGGACACATTAGAACCATGCATGATCATTTCTTCATTCATTTGCCATGATGTGCATTCATTTCATTTCATGAACTTTCATGTGCTTTCATGCTTCCTACATGCTTCATTTGCATTCTCATCTCTTGTATGATCATTCATAACACTTGACATGTCTTTGTATCATCTCATAGCATCATTTGCATCATGTTTATGCTTATAGTTTTGGTTTGCATCTTTGCATACATTTCATTTTCATTTCATTCCTTTTCTTATGCTAACATTTCAGGTGGTAAGTAATTTGAGAAGTGAATTTGCCTTCACTTCTCATCTCTCTTCTCATTTCTTCTTATGCATCATTGCTGCATTTTTCTTTGTTTTAGAGTGAGATTGCTCATTCATGTTCATCATTCACTTTCTTTCTTCAAGTAACTTATCTTCTTCAATGAAGTAAGTTAACTTGTTTCTTCTGCTTCTCCTCCTTTCATCTGCTTCTTCCATTGGTGGCTTCTCTGAAGATCTCTTACAAGCCTTACAAACCATAGGAACATCCAAGCATGACAATAATTAGGGTCCCCCTTTAGCTTTTACCTTTGGGTCTTTTTTGTGTCTCTCTTCTCATCTCATCATTAGAGACTAAACCTTTAAGGTTTTAATACTTTGTGATTAGGGTTATGCCTGCATCCTTCTCTTAGGATGGAGTGTATAACTTTAATCCTAAGTGTTAAACCCTTAATTTGTTTAAACCTCTTAATCAATCCATATTAATAATCACTAAGACATTAACTTGTAACTTGGGCCTTGCATTAGGGTTCTAATTCTTCCTTAATTGGTTAAGAAGGACTAACCCTAGTGTTAATGGACAAGTCCCCCTCAAGTTGTCTTACAAATCATAAAATTCACTTCTTAATCTTACCCTTAATTAAAATCCACTTTAATAAAGGCTTGTTTTGTCATGAGGTTAATCCCTAATCATGGATTAAGTTGAGGTATCTTCCTCAGCTTAAGTATGCTCATCTATTATCCTTCTATTAGGATGGTGTAATGGGTCCATTAAATCCTTGATTATGGCTTAAACTCATTACTTAACACTAAACAAAAACTCAAAAAAACATCTAAATAATCACAAGTAGGTTAATGATCTTAATCCTACACCATCATGGTAATTAAGTGTGAGGTGTTTATCTCATACTTAAGGTATTCTCATTATCCCTAATCAGAGGGAGGATATGATGAGTTTACTAACCCTTGGTTTAGGCTTAAGCTCATTAACTTATGACAAACACAAAAAAGCAATAAAAGATTGAAAACACAAAAACAAACAATAATCGTCTCCTTCGGGATTCTTTTCTCATCATCTTCACTCACAAACGAGAACTTGCTTCTTCCGTCTAATGCAAGACAGTTAGCACCTGAGCCAGACAGGTCATACACTTGAGCATAGACAAGTAAGCAGTTCATCAGTCAATTCATCTTTCAGTTTCTTTGAGTCGAACTACGGTGTTCTGACTTCCTCATTGCACGAGAGGATACGTAGGCATAACTTAACAGTTATCGAACAAAAGTCTCTGTCTCTTCCCCCCTCTTCCAGCATTATTCTTTTAAGCCTCATTCCTGAGCATTTCACTTCATTTTCTTGCACTGACACCTGTACATTCTTTTCCATATTTTGCACACAGATAGGACTGACACTACCTCTTTAAACACAAACTTTTAAGCGTGGATCTCGTCGAGTACGACGGACAATCTGGGTGCTAATACCTTCCCAGGTTGTAACCAACCCCCTTTCTCAGTTTCTCTGGTTCGCGACCGTCTTATCCATTTCTTCCTAGGTTTATGCAGCATTACCTTTCCTTCGGGATAAAAATGCCTAGTTGGCGACTCTATTCATCTTCATCTTCATTTCCTCCTCTCGCCGACCGTTCACGTCTGTACCCTATCTGACCTTGTGTCTCTTAGTGGGAGCGACAACTTGGCGACTCTGCAGGGGAACCTTATACTGCAACCAAGGCTTCTGGTTCTTTTTGTGGGTTCCTCCTAGCGCTTGTTTGATTTGTGTTTACAGGGGTGTTATCTGTTACTTGTGCCTACTTATTTGCTTTATTTATTGCTTTATGTACAACTTTATTTATTGCTTTCTTTTACAGTTTTATGCATTTTCATATTGTCATTATCATGTACTGGCTCTTGTCTGTTTTGGTGGGTGGGGTTTCATTGAGTGATTAAGGTCCTATACCTGGGACCTGAGTGACACCTAGGCTAGAGTGGCTTCATATTCTTTCCCATTCCATTTCGGTCTGGTGCGGGAATATGAAACACGGTTCAGATATGGGTTTCTTCTTGAGAACTCTGTGCTACAGATTTCCTGTAGTACTAGGGCTATCTGGGAAGCCTGCTAAGTCTGGATGACCTTTTTATGACCTTCAGCATCTGAGGTGAATTAGAGGAGGATCTTTTATGGTTATTGTAAACATTGTACCTCCGGGTTAGAAGTGTTTACACTTCTCATAACTAATCCAAGTCTGAGGATCCTTGTTCTAGAACAATACATGTGAGGGGGTTGGGATGTTTACAGGTTTGCAGGAACCCTTGGCCACATCATACCCTGTTACTAGTTTTGTTTAAGAATGCATCACTTTGGATAGTTCTTGTGAAACCCTGGATTTGTGATTCTTTATTTGAGTCCCCCACCTGGTTACTGGATTTCTAAGCCTCCATCCGGACTTATGAACATACATGGACTTTTACCAAGGCAGATAATTAGATCCAACACTTGATCACAAAACCTTTGAATATCATTTGCATACATCATTTTTGCATCATTTAACATTTGCTTATTTGTTTTACAGGGTATCCATCTTTATCTTTGGTTTGGTTTTGACCCCTTCTGCTGCTCAGACTCCTTCAGTTTGTCTTCTCCAGCACCTTCATCAGTTGTCAGTGATTCTTCTTCAGTTTGTCAGAGATCCTTCTCCATCTATCTTCATCAGAGACCCACCTCCAACATCTCAGTTAGTGATCTTCATCAGTAGTTGTTCTCAGTCTCTTCACCAGCACCCATGGACACTTCAAGAAAGAGCAACATCACCTACCACTTCTTTGAGCCCACCCTGACTGGCATCAGGCAGGTCCAGTCCCTCATTACACCTGACCATATCCTATTCAGATAGCATTATGGGGGAATATTAGACATGGTCATAGATCTAGATGCATCTCAGAGGAGCATGATCCATACTTGCTTGCAGTTCTATGACCCTCCACTCAGATGTTTCACTTTCCCTGATTTCCAATTGGGACCTCTGTTAGAAGAGTTTTCCTTGTTGTTAGGAGTCGCTACCAGGAGAGGGATCCCTTTCAACCTATAGATGGTTGCTCCCAGAAATGAAGACATAGCCAGGGCATTGCATTTGGAGCCTGCCCTCATTGATCAGAACATGACAACAAAGGCTGGAGTTCCAGGCCTTCATCTAGACTTCTTGATTTCCCAGGCTACTCTGCATGCTGCTATAGAAGAATGGAAGGTTGTTTGTGCACTTTTAGCCCTCAGTATATATAGGGTTATCTTGTTTGCAGATGAGCCAAAGTTTGTGAGCAAGAATTCCATTCATCTGTTCTTATTGAGGAACCCAGTTCCTACCTTGCTTGGAGATTTCTACTACTCAGTACACCAGAGGAATGAAAAGCAAATAGGAAGACTGGTCAGATGCTGTGCTCCTCTCTATTACTCTTGGCTGCTAAGACACTTGCCAAAGTCAGATGCCTTCTTGAACCCCTATCTGCAGAAGAACTGGGCTAAGATATTTATTGCCTTGACATCAGATGACATCAGATGGTGCACTCAGAGCACCAAAGGCAAGGACATCATTACAAGCTGTGGGCAATATCCTAATGTGCCTTTGATAGAAGTGAAAGGTTGCATCAACTACAATGCTTTCATGTTTAAGAGACAATTGGAATATGCTTTGGTTCATCCTCCCCGAGGACAAGATTTGGCTGAAACTCTCTACTGTAAAATCCAACCTAACTCTGCTGTTGTCAGGCAAGCTGCTTGGGCTTGGGATAACATTCAGACCAAAGGGACAGCCATCCTTGGCAAGTGTAACAACATTGCTTCAGCACAGTATTCTGATTGGTCTCGTACCAGAGCTCAGATCACCCGGATGCCATTCACCTTGGAAGACATACCTGGACCTTCTACAGTACAGCCTGCAACTACTGTCGGTATGGAAGAGTTTGAAAAGATGAAAGAAAGGAATACTCAGCTAGCTGAAGCCTTGAAGAAGACTCTCTGGGAGAGAAATGACAGTCGTCTGGATAATGAGAGATTGGAAAGGCTCAGGGTTGAGCATCTGACAAAGATTGAGAAGACAGATGACTACATCAGGAAGGAAAGAGCAGGGGAGTTGGTACTGAAGAATGCTTGCAAGGAAGCAAAGACTCAGAAGGCTAGGGCAGAGCGTTATCTAAAGGAGAGCCAAGCTAGGTGGATCAGGATCACTAAAGCCCGTGCACAGGAAGACCAGAGGACTCAGGCTAAGATAGAACAATTGGAGGCTAGTGAAAAGAAGCATCATGAGGCTTTGTTGGCAGCTCAGAGAGAGATATCTGAATTGAAACTCCGGGCGGGGTTGAAGAGGTCAAAGGATCAGGATAAGCATAAGAAGTTAACCAATGCCATTGCTACCAGAAACCTCCTCATCAGGACTATTACAGAGCACCTAGTGGGTCCAGTGACTGAGGCCCTCCTGAAGGAAGTCAGAGAGGATGACTTTGGATTGGATGTCTGATCCTTTTGCTTGTATTTCTTTCTTTTGTTGTACTTTTGATTTTGTTGTTGTATTTTTGACCCACCATGGGCATGTATTGTAATCAAACTATGTATTTTCATCCTTTGTAATATATCAGTTTGTATTATTTGGTGGGCTTAATTTCTTAACATCATTAGCATTTCCTCGAGGTCTGGAAAGGTCAAAACCAAAGAACCAAACCGGATACCCTTGGAAGACAAATAGGCATCCTGCATTGCATACTAACATTTTCTTTGTTTTGTAAGTTTTTGTTTTTATTGCTGTTTCTCACTTTGTTGTGGTTTTAGGAAACATTGCTCGCAGAATAGTGTTCCCTGTCAACAGAATACACCGGTACCCGACGAGAAACAACCTTCCGGGAATTCAGATGGATCAAGTACAACAAGACTTGAATGAAGTGAGGACCCAAATGGCTAATGAGAGGGTTGAGATGAGGAATCAGATGACCTAATTCATGACTGTAATGACTGGCTTAGCTCCGAGTCAGGAAAGGCTAAGGGATTTGGTGGAAAGACAAACTCCTGAAGAACACCATCCAGGTACAGGGGGTACCAGTAACAACGATCACGGGCAGCCTCACACTGATCCACCAGAGTTTGAAAAGTATAATGGCACATCTTGCCCATGAACCCACCTCCAATAATTCTTGGGAAGGTTAAAAGCATACACCATGGACGAAAAGCTGTGGATGTTTTACTTCGAGGATAGTCTAACTGGGGCATCCCGAGAATGGTATTCCCACCCGACTAGAGCCACAGTAAGAAACTGGAAGGACTTGGCTGAAGCTTTTATCCGTCAGTATCAGTACAACTTGGACATGGCTCCAAACAGGACCCTCCTGATGGGAATGTCTCAATCTTCCCGTGAAAGCTTCAGGGAATATGCCCAAAGGTAGAGGCAATTTGCTGCTGCAGTTCAATCTCCCATGTCTGAAAGGGAAATGGCAGACATGTTCATGAATACCCTTCAAGGAACCTACATTGACAGATTGGCTGCATTTTCTTCTACCAGCTTCGTAGATGTGGTGATAGCTGGAGAAAGAATAGAGAGCCTATTGAAGATGGGAAAGATCTCTGATAACGGTGCCAGTTCAAGCAGTACAAGAAAACCATTTGTTGGGCCCCGTAGATCTGGTGAGACAAACTCCGTTACAGTCTTATGCATATTTCATACTGTCATTGCTGGATCTGGTTTTCTTTGGTGGGTGGGGTTCCATTGAGAGATTAAGGTCCTATACCTGGGACCTGAGTGACACCTAGGCTAGAGTGGTTCATGATTCTTTCCCATTCCATTTCGGTTTGGTGCGGGAATATGAAACACGGTTCAGATGTGGGTTTCTTCTTGAGAACTCTGTGCTACAGATTTCCTGTAGTGCTAGGGCTATCTGGGAAGCCTGCTAAGTCTGGATGACCTTTATTTTGACCTTCAGAATCTAGGGTGAATTAGAGGAGGATCTTTTATGGTTATTGTAAACACTGTACCTCCGGGTTAGAAGTGTTTACACTTCTCATAACTGATCCAAGTCTGAGGATCCTTGTTCTAGAACATTACATGTGAGGGGGTTAGGTTGTTTACAGGTTTGCAGGAACCCTTGGCCACATCATACCCTGTTACTGTTTTGCTTAAGAATGCTTCACTTTGGACAGTTCTTGTGATTAACCCTAGACATATGACTCTTTATTTGAGTCCCCCACCCTGGTTACTGGATTTCTGAACCTCCATCTGGACTTTTGAACATACATGGCCCTTATATCAAGACAGATAACCAGATCCAGCTCATGATCACAAACCCTTGCATATCATTTGCATATATCATCATTGCATCATTTAACATTTGTTTATTTGTTTTTCAGGGTATCCACCTCATTGTATCTTGGTTTTGGTTTTGACCCTTTCTACTGCTTAGACCTCTGCTTCAGTTATCTCCATCATCACCTGCATCAGTCTGTCAGAGACTTACTTCCAGCTTCTCAGTTTGTGATCTTCATCAGCATTTGACTTCAGCTTCTTCATCAGCACTCATGGATGTTCCAAGGAAGAGCAACATATCTTATCACTTTTTTGAGCATGTATTGACTGGTATCAGGCAGGTCCAGTCACTCATCACACCTGACCACATCCCACTGTTCAGAGAGCACTATAGGGATATCTTGGATATGGTTATGGATTTTGATTCTTCTCAGAGAAACATGATCCACACATGCTTGCAGTTCTATGACCCTCCACTGAGATGCTTCACCTTTCCAGACTTTCAGATGGGGCCTCTATTGGAGGAGTTTTCTTTGTTGATTGGAGTGCCTATCAGAGGAGGGATCCCCTTTAACCCAGAGATGACTGCTCCCAGAAGTGAGGAGATAGCAAGGGCATTGTACTTGGAGCCTGCCCTTATTGAGAAAAACATGACAACAAAAGCTGGGATTCCTGGTTTACATCTGGACTTCTTGATTTCTCAAGCCATCCTGAAGGCTGCAGTGGGAGAATGGAGGGCAGTCTGTGCACTTTTAGCCCTCAGCATATATGGGGCTATATTGTTTGCAGATGAGCCTAAATTTGTCAGTAAGAATGCCATTCACTTGTTCCTGCTGAGAAACCCAGTGCCTACATTGCTAGGGGATTTTTACTACTCCATCCATCAGAGAAATGAAAAACAAAGGGGGAAGTTGGTCAGATGTTGTGCTCCCTTGTTCTACTCTTGGCTACTCAGACACCTGCCTAAATCAGATGCTTTCTTGAACCCACATCAGCAGAAGAATTGGGCTAAGAGGTTCATTTCCTTAACCTTAAATGATATCAGATGGTGCATCCAGAGCACCAAAGGCAAGGATATTATTACCAGTTGTGGGCAATACCCTAATGTGCCTCTAATAGGAGTAAAAGATTGCATCAATTACAACCCTCTACTGTTTAATAGACAATTGGGATATGCCTTAGTTCACCCTCCTCGAGGACAGGATTTAGCTGAGACCCTATACTGTGAAGTGCAACCTAATTCAGCTGTTGTCAGACAAGCTGCCTGGGCTTGGGACAACATTCAGACAAATGGGACAGCCATCCTTGGAAGGTGTAACAATGTTGCTTCAGCTCAGTACTCTGACTGGTCCCGTACTAGAGCTCAGATCACCAGAATGCCTTTCACCTTGGAAGACACACCTGGACCATCTACAGTACAGCCTGCAGCAACTGTTAGCCTGGAGGAATTTGAAAAGCTGAAAGAGAGGAACGATCAGCTATCTGAAGCCCTGAAGAAGACTCTTTGGGAAAGAAATGATGGTCGCCTGGACATTGAGAGATTGGAAAGACTCAGGATAGAGCATCTTACCAAGATTGAAAGGAAAAATGACTACATAAGGAAAGCAAGGGCTGGGGAACAAATATTGAAGAATGCCTGCAAGGAGGCCAAGATTCAGAAAGCTAGGTGATCGTACCTGGAGATCAGGATCCGATGCAACTGGACTCGAGAGCGGGCGGAAATGGTTGTCGAGGAGAAAAAGGGGTGTACCTGCAACACACTCCGATGCCAAAGTAAGTATCCGAGCGACAGTAAGCAAGTACTAGTGTTAAGGTTGAGAATTGAATACCTGACCCTCTCAAATGAGAGAGTTTATATAGAGGACCAGCCGGAAGACTATTGGTTCGTTTTAAGAGGTGCGGATCGATGGGTCCGTGAAGATAGGGAACGGTTAATACTAGCCGTTAGAAGGTCTCTCCCTGGTCGGATCATTAGTGGTCGACTGAGAGGCCACTTTTCATGGCTGTGCTCGCACTGTCGAGCAAGATGAATGGGTCAGCCTTTTTGGCCCAATAAGAGGGATTGGGCCGGGTCGGAACAGGAGCCCCCCAAGTCATTGTTCGGGCTGTCGGGCAGTGACTTAAAGCAATACTGTGCTCGTCTGGGTATGATGTCATGGTCGAGGATCTCCGTTGTCGATGGTTCGGGCAAAGAATACGTTGCCCGGTAGAGGAATGTGAAACGAAAAGCTGGAATATCTGGATATTCGCGCCTATTAATGATTTGACGGCTAGTCTAGGGGCTAGCGCCTAGGGGTCACGCGCGCGCGCACGTGTCTGTTTTTTCTATAAATAGGATAACAGGGGCCCATTTTGACCTTTTCGCTTCGTCTTCTCTCTCAACGCTCTGCTCGTTCAAACGCCGTTGCTTCAGCCGTCGACCACCGTCATCTCTTGCCGACCACCCTTCGCAGAAGCTTATCTTCTACTACAATGTCTTCCCAGGCTCAAGGTACCGTTCTTTTCTTCTCTTTTAAGTGTATATAGCAAGATTTTCGTAGAATGCATGCGGTTTAGGGTGATTCCACCGGTAGATTTAGGATTTAGAATTAGAAACTCTTGAAGTTCCTGCCACCGTAAGTGGTCGGCTGCAAACCCTAACTTTAGGGTCGACGTAGACTTTGGTCGACTTAGACTTTAGATTCTCTTGGTAGATTTCTGTCATCTGTATACTGTTGGGCGTCAGCCGTTGCCACGAGCAACGGTTAGCCAGGGCTACAGCTCGGAACATAGTTTCTGAGCTGAGGCGCGCCCTTTCACTTGTTGAGCGGTGGAAGGGTGGATTTGATATTCTTAATCGAATTCACTGATGCCTTTCCTCTGCTTTTCAGGTGATAACTTGCTCGAGGACCCGCTGGTTGTGCTTTCTGAGGATACGTCCTCGGAGAGTACGGAATCGTCTGCGTCCATACCCTCAGGCTCGGGAGGCTCTTCTGACAGTTCGAGCACAAGTACTACGGGGCAGTCGACAGAATCGCCTCAGTGTCCTACCCGGTCGAGGGTCTCGCCCGAAGAATGGGTGGTTGAAGACTTGCTGGACAAGGTGTCTTCTTTCTCAAGGCCTCGGTCGGAGCCGCTGCCAATTGTTGGGGATCCCGCCGACTGGGTCGTAACCTGCCCGGGAAACGACGACCGCATCTTCTCAGACTTTCGTGGCCGAGCGTTTTCTATGTATGAGTACGCCACTTCGGTCTTGGGAGTTACGCTGCCCTTCAGCGATTTTGTGAGTGCTGTGCTCGGACATCTTTGCATAGCCCCTTCTCAGCTGCATCCGAACTCATATGCCTTCCTCAGGGCGTTTGAAATGACGTGCTCTTTCTTGGGTGTTGGGGCCACGCTCCCTCTCTTTTTTCGCCTCTTTTCCCTACAACGCCAAGTCGGGCGAGGGACCGATCGGAAGGGGTTCGTGTCCTTCAAACAACGGACCAAGATTTTCAAGGCCCACTCGGAGTCTATCCGAGCTTTCAAGACCGATTACTTCTTGATAAAACCTGCGAGCGATGCGGCCGTGAGAGCCATGAGTTTTCTTGGAATTGATACTGATGAAAACGACGAGCCCAGATTGGACGACCAAGGGGAAGTGATTCCGAGGAGGTTGTGGATGTTCCCTTTTTCTTGGAGTTACGTGCATTATGAGCGGCCAGTGGGGGAATTTGTTCAGGTGGGGGACACCCTGAACGATGATGACGCGGCCAGCTTTGAGGCTTTTAGGAAGTTGATAGCTTCTTTTACTCCGACTCCTCTATTGGACGGGGAAGGCAAAGTTATGGTCGACCAGGATGGGGGAGAAGCATTGGAGCGTCCCCTGATCAATGTTACTGATCTGCTGGCCTGTAATAACGGGCAGGAGATAGCTTATTTTTTTGGTATCTGTTTGTTTATGCTCGTTAAGTTTTTTATTTGATTTTGTTGCTCGTAGCTAATCTTGGTTTTGTTCCTCTTTTCAGGTTCTTTGACTAACCCTCTGGACAAAATCCATGAACGGCTAGTCCAGCAGCAGCGAAAACGGTCGAGGGTCGTGCAGACCAAGTTGACCGAGGCAAGTGGTTCAGGCTCGGGTCCACTGGTTCAGGGCTCTCCGGGGGTTTCCACCGGTTCTTTAATGAAGAAGCATAAGGCGGCGACCACTGTGGATCTGACGGCCGGCGCTCCTCCAAAGCCAAGGCATGGGATACCCCCGTGTTTCGTCGTTCGGAACTTCTTCGAGGGGAACACAATGGATGTGGACCGGGCGGATTCTCTATTCCTGGAGGGGATGGACCGCCCTGCTCGGCGGCTCTCATTGGCCCAGGATGCGAGCGCGGTGATGCGGGTCCTGACTATGGCCTGGATGACGGCTGAAGGGTCTCCCATGCTGGAGCGGGAGAACAGCAAGCTCAAAGAGCAACTGGCTGCTTCTGAGGTCAAGCTGACGGCGTCCACCGAGGAGGTGAAAAGGGTTACCACAGAGTCTGCCGAGCGAGCAACGATAATTGCTAAATTAGAGGTCGACAAAAGAAAGTTGCTCGAGCAGAATAAAAAGTTAAAAGATGCCTTTTGCCCCAAAGAGGATGAAGATGAGGACACTAAACATTTGATTACGAGGGCTCATTTCCTCGCTCGGATCGACCAGGATATGGAAGATCTGAACGCGTCTACTGAGTTCAGTTTTCAAAATGCAGTGGACCAAGTGAAAGCTCTCCACCCCGACCTCGCTTTGGATGTTGATCGGATGAACTATCTTTACAAGGTGGTGGACAGTCAGATCGTGGTGCCTGCGGACTTGGTGGTGGCCGATTCTCAGCCGGGGACGATGATCCAGCCCGATCAGCCAGAGGAGCAGCCGGGTCATGAGGAAGCTCGCGTGGAGGAAGATCGCCCAGCAGATGAAGATAATTAATTTGTGGCCTGTGCGCCTTGTATTTTATAATGTATCTTGTTTTTTGGGGGGCGTGGCCCCCTTTATCTGTAATTCCGAACAAGTCGGCCTTTTGGTGCCGCATTTCTTTTTTCTAAATGTTAAGTACTTGACCGTGGAGGTCGGTTATATATATTGTTTGCGCGCAACTATTCGTCCGTCGGAGGACATGATTTGTTATTATTTTTACTAAGTGTTTGACGCTCATATTTGTATCAATTAGAAGTGATTGGATAGATACGGGGGTGTGGGCGACCTGTTGGTTAGGGGAACCAATCAGTCTTGGAGGGTTGTATCCTCGATCGGTGCCCGGGTCAAGATAATGGCCCGGGCTCCACGGCGTGAACGTCCCATCGCGAGCTGGGGTTCTACCTGGTCGTGGTACTTAGGCGACGTCGGACTCGTTCGAGTATCCGTTCGTGCGACAAGTTTCTCTTTTGCTCGAAAAAAGATCTTGCTTTATTTGTGATATTTAGACTGACGTGCTCGTACCTAGGCACGCAGTTGGTCTCTCTTTCTCTTCCCCTGGGAGTTGAGCAAGGCGACTGGCTTAACTATAATATTGTTTAAGTTTCTCGGCGTTCCACGGCCGAGCGAGTTCTTCCCCGTGTAGATTTTCTAGGTAATAGGCGCCGTTCTCGGTTTTTGCTCGAACACGATATGGGCCTTCCCAGTTGGGCGTTAGTTTTCCCTCGCGGGGATCTCTGTGGTTTCTCCTGAGGACGAGGCTACCTACTTCGAACGTCCGTCTGATGACCTTGGAATCATACCGAGCGGCTATCTTTTGTTTGAGAATGGTTTCTCGAAGGGCAGCATTTGATCGAATCTCCTCGACCATGTCGAGCTCGTCTCTTAAAGCTTCATTATTGACATCTTGTTCCATGGGGAATTCCGTGCGTCTCGAACGTACATGCATCTCTATTGGAATTACTGCTTCGGTCCCATATGCTAACCGAAATGGGGACTCTCCGGTCGTTGAATGGGGAGTGGTTCTATACGCCCATAATACACTATGTAGTTCCTCGACCCAATGTTTCTTATGCTCGTCTAACCTTCGTTTCAGACCTCTTAGGATTACCCTGTTTGCGGCCTCGGCTTGCCCGTTAGTTTGGGGGTGCTCGACTGATGCGAAATGTTGTTTTGTCCCTATTGACGCGACGAATTCTTTGAAATGTTTATCCGTGAATTGAGTTCCGTTGTCGGTCACAATAGCGAGGGGGACTCCAAACCGGGCGAGGATGTTTCTTTTGAAGAATCAAAGTATATTGAGTGCAGTAATTTTGGCCAGAGCCTCAGCTTCTATCCATTTGGTGAAGTAGTCGACGCCTACAATCAAGTATTTGTTCTGACCAGACCCAACGACGAAGGGTCCTAGAATGTCCATTCCCCACCATGCGAACGGCCAGGGTGATGATAACGATTTTAGCTCGGAAGGAGGTGCTATGTGCACGTCCCCATGTCGTTGGCATTTATCGCATCTTTTTACGTGCTCCTTAGCATCGTGCTGCAGGGTGGGCCAGTAGTATCCTGCCCTCAGAATCTTACGAGCTAACGAACGTCCGCCCGGATGTTGCGCATTGATTCCCTCGTGGACTTCCCTTAGGACGTGTGGAATATTTTCCTCCTCTACGCACCTGAGGAGGGGCGTAGAGAATCCTCGACGATACATGCGTCCACCTACTAAAGAATATGAGCACGCCCTCCGTCGTACGGTACTAGCCTCTTTCGGGTCGGTTGGTAATTCTCCTTTAGTTAGGTAGTTGAATACTGGGGTCATCCAACAACTTGTGTCGCCCACTAGGTTAATGTGTGTGCAGGGTGACGAATGTCCAATACTTGGTTGGGGGAGCAGTTTTTGTATGACGGACTTGTTGTTTCCTTTCCTTTTAGTGCTCGCCAGCTTGGATAGGATATCTGCGCGGGCGTTGCTTTCCCGGGGAACGTGTTTGATTTCTACACTCTTAAACTGCTTTATTTCGTCTTTTACGAGGGCCAGATATTCGGCCATGCTGTCACTCCTGGCCTGGAAATCTCCACGGACTTGGCTCGCGACCAATTGAGAGTCTGTGCAAATTGTGATCTCTTCTGCTTCTAGGTCGTTCGCGAGCCGTATGCCTGCTAAGAAAGCTTCATATTCCGCCTGGTTGTTAGAAGTAGGGAAAGATAGAGTCAAGGATACTTCGATGACGTTTCCTTCCTCATTCTCCAGAATGATACCGGCCCCACTGCCCGTTGAGCCAGATGCACCGTCCACGAATATGATCCACTTAGACGAAGCTTGCGTGTCTTGCTCGGTGAAGGTAAGTTCAGCCACGAAGTCGGCCAGTGCTTGCGCTTTGAGGGCTTGTCTTCCTTCGAATTTGATATCGAATTCAGATAGTTCTGGAGACCATTTTAACATTCGACCGGCCATGTCTGGTCGACCGAGCAGCTGTCTTATGGGTTGGTCAGTCCTTACGATGATGGTGTGGGCCAGGAAGTAGTGGCGTAGTCTCCTAGCTGCGAGAAGGAGGGCCAATGCGACCTTTTCTACCTGAAGGTACCGAACTTCTGGACCGTGGAGAGCTTTGCTCGTGAAATAGACGGGTTTTTGTCCTTCGGGTTGTTCGCGCACGAGGGCTGCGCTCACTGCTTCGTTAGCGACCGCGAGGTAGAGATATAGAGTTTCCCCCTCCTCTGGTCTGGATAAGACTGGGGGTTCACTTAATGCCCTTTTTAGGTGGGATAGTGCTAATTCGCATTCTGCTGTCCACTTGAACGTTGCTTCCTTACGGAGCAGTTTGTAAAAGGGGAGGGCGTGTTGAGCAGATTTTGCCACGAATCGGGCAAGGGAAGTGATGACTCCGTTTAGTGATTGTATGGACTTCTTTGACGTGGGAGTTGGGAACTTCGCGAACGCTCGACACTGATCGGGATTAGCCTCAATGCCTCGTTCGGTCAAATAGAATCCGAGGAATTTTCCCGCTCGGACACCGAAGGTGCATTTCTCAGGGTTGAAACGCATTTTGCACTTTCGTGCTTGGTCGAAGACTTTTCGCAAATGGGACGCGTGGTCTGTCTCTTGTTGAGATTTAACGATCATGTCGTCCATGTATACTTCGAGCATGTCCCCGATTTCAGCTCGAAAAACTTTATTCATCATACGCTGGTACGTTGCTCCTGCGTTTTTTAGACCGAAAGGCATAACGTTGTAAAAATAATTGCCCGACTCGGTCATGAAGGCCGTGTATTTTTTGTCGGACACGGCCATGGGTATTTGATTGTAACCCGAGTATGCATCCATGAAGGATAATAATTTGTATCCGGACGAATTGTCGACCAATTTGTCGATGTTAGGTAAAGGGTATGCATCTTTCGGGCATGCCCGATTGAGATCGGTATAATCAACGCACATTCTCCATTTTCCATTAGATTTTTTGACGAGTACAACATTTGAGAGCCAGGTTGTGTACCTGGCCTCAGTTACAAATTTTGCCTCTAGGAGGTCTTTAACGGCAGATTCGGCAGCTTCAGTCTTCTCGCTCGACTGTTTTCTCCTGCGCTGAGCGACCGCCTTACACGTTGGGTCGATGGAGAGGTGATGACAAGCTATTTCGGGGTCGAGCCCTGGCATTTCTGCGGCACTCCATGCGAACAAATCTGCATTCCCTTTGAGGCAAGCTTCCAACTGCCGCTTCACTAACTCGGGCAGGTGTGCTCCAATCTTGACGCACCGAGCAGGATCTTCTCCCAAAGGAACTAGCTCGAAGTCTCCGTCCGGGATTGGCCGGGCTAAGGCCTCTGTTGGTCTCTGGATGCACTCGCTGTTGTTTGAAAACCTGCAGTCTAAGTCGATCGAATCGACTTGAGGGAAGGCCTTGGGCACATCTGGTGGATCCAGTGTCGGGGAGACTGGTTGGTATGATATTGAGCTGAGGCCTTTTGATGCTGCCTCGAAACATCTGCGGGCAGCGTCGACATCTCCGTGCAATGTGGCAACTCTGCCCGAAGTAGTATAGTACTTCATCTTTAAGTGAACGGTGGACGACACGGCTATCAACTCGGCCAGAGTTGGTCGTCCTAATATGCATTGGTATAACGATGGGCAATCCACGACGAGAAATTGGACCCTAACTGTCCTGGCTGTTTCGCCTGCCCCGAAAGTGACAAACAGGTCGACATAACCCCATGGTCGGGATACTGCTCCGTTGAAACCTTGCAGATCGGATCCGACGTATGGGGTCAGATGTGTTTCATTCAGTTGGAGCGTTGAAAATAGTTGGGAGTACATGATGTCACATGAACTTCCTTGGTCTACCAATATCCTCCTTACGTCGAAGTTCGCCATGCGTGCTCGGATGAGTAAAGGGATGCTGGCGTTTGGTGCTCCTCCCAGGAGCTCTTCTCGATAGAATGCGAGGGGTACGGAACCTTCCCTCGGAGGATCTAAGGTGGCGCTTTGCGCGGGCCCCTTGGCGATCAGCTGGTCGAATTTTCTCTTCACAGAACCGACCGTGATTTTATTGAATCCTCCTCCTGATATGACCATCACCGAGGGGAAAGCTTCCCATGGACTGTGGGAGGAAAGGTATCCTGTGCCTTTGGTGTGGTCTGGTAAGAAGAAATCTTCCGGGCGATAGATGCTCAGGGCGACCTGCATGTTAGCGTCCGCGGGGATGGGCACGGCCTCTTCGATTTTCTGGGTTTCTTGCGTGTCCTGCCGAGGATTTTCTCTGGATTTTGTGAACTGCTTCAGATGCCCGTCTTTGATGAGGATTTCAATCGCGTCCTTGAGGTGTATGCAATCCTCTGTGTTATGCCCGTGGCTTTTGTGGAACCTGCAGTATTTCGTTTTATCTGTACCGGGCTTGGTAGGTTGTTGCCTCGGAAAACGTACTCCTGCCTGTTTGAACTCCGAATTGGCGCACTCAGACAAGATTTTCTCCCTGGAGGCTAGGAGAGGTGTGTATTCGTGGAACCGACCAATGGGTCCCCGGTGCTCCCGCGGTTCACGGGAGCGATCATCCTTTCTTTTGTCTCCTCCCCGACGAGATGTCGAGGGTTCCTCAGCTCGATGTGGTTTGGCGTCTTCCCGACGTCGGGCGTCTCTTACTGAACTGGCCGCTTGCTTTTCTTCATATTGGATGTAAGCTTGGGCTTTTAGCAGGAATGCGTCGAGGGTCGCTGGGGTTTCAATACCGACCGCCCGATGAAAATCTGTCGAGGGACGCAGCCCTCGTTCAAGCAGATACTTTTTCATGTCGTCGGTCGTGGATACTTGAACCGCCTCTTTGTTGAATCTTTCGATGTAGGTTCGTAAAGGCTCGTCCCTCCCTTGGATTATTGCTTCGAGCGAAGCCTCTGTCTTAGGATGTCGTCTTGACGCAGTAAAGTGCTTAGAGAACGTTCGCCCAAGTTGTTTCCACGACGTGATGGATTCAGCCTCAAGGCTCTTGTACCATGTCATTGCCCCTTTCCTCAGTGTCGTGGGAAAAAGCCGACATTTAATTGCTCCTCGAACACCTCGATAGTCGAGCAAGGCATCGATGTTCTCGATGTGTTCGTCTGGGTCGGTAGTGCCGTCGTACGAACCCAAAGGAGGAGGTTTCTCCAGGCCTCTCGGGAGTTTGGCCGCCATAATTTCGGAAGATAAGGGGCCCCGAGCGTCTTCGTCGTCACTGGAAGCAAATGACGGTCTGTGATCACGTTTCTTTGTTCCTCGAGGGGAAGCGGATCTTGATCTGCTCCTTCTTGATTTTCTTTTAGGAGAGGGTCGTGGAGATGACCGACGAAAACGTTTGTTGCCTGTTTATTCGTCGGTATTTCCTCTCCTTTTCTTCGGAGGAGATGGAGTGTGCTCCCCCAGGGGTCTCTTTGACGAATGAGGTTGACGAGAGTTGTCTTCAAGCCGGGCGATCTTTTCACCATGAGCGAGGAGTAACAAGTTTGTTTGGTTTAGGATTTCGGCCAGTGCTGCGAAATCTGATCCCGAAGGAGTCGAAGGAATAAGAGTTTCCGGGCGACTTTCTAAGGGTTGATCACGATCGGGTGAAGGCGATGCTGCCTTCTTTTCTGGTTGGTCGTGCGTGATATCATCATGTAGGGGAGGTTGGACATTGCTCTCATGTTGTGTGAGAATCATGCCATCATTCGATCGATTCTCCTGGTTGTCCCGAGCAGCCATGGATTTTGTTAAAACTTTTGTTCTTTGAGGATCTTGAAAGAAGAACGGGGAAGTTGGATTCCCACAGACGGCGCCACCTGATCGTACCTGGAGATCAGGATCCGATGCAACTGGACTCGAGAGCGGGCGGAAATGGTTGTCGAGGAGAAAAAGGGGTGTACCTGCAACACACTCCGATGCCAAAGTAAGTATCTGAGCGACAGTAAGCAAGTACTAGTGTTAAGGTTGAGAATTGAATACCTGACCCTCTCAAATGAGAGAGTTTATATAGAGGACCAGCCGGAAGACTATTGGTTCGTTTTAAGAGGTGCGGATCGATGGGTCCGTGAAGATAGGGAACGGTTAATACTAGCCGTTAGAAGGTCTCTCCCTGGTTGGATCATTAGTGGTCGACTGAGAGGCCACTTTTCATGGCTGTGCTCGCACTGTCGAGCAAGATGAATGGGTCAGCCTTTTTGGCCCAATAAGAGGGATTGGGCCGGGTCGGAACACCAGGGTTGAGCACTATCTGGAAGAGAGTCAGGCTAGGTGGATCGGGATCACCGAAGCCCGTGCACAAGAAGACCAGAGGACTCAGGCCAAGATTGAGCAGCTGGAAGCCAATGAGAAGAAGCAGCAGGAAGCTTTGTTGGCAGCTCAGAAGGAGATTTAATAATTGAAGCTTCGAGCAAGGTTAAAGAGATCAAAGGATCAGGACAGGCATAAGGAGCTGACCAATGCCATTGCTACCAGGAACCTCCTCATTTGGACCATTAAAGAGCACCCAGCTGGTCCGGTGACTGAGGCACTCCTGAAGGAGGTCAGGGAAGATGACTATGGACTGGATGTCTGATTCCTTTTGCTTGCATTTCTTTTCTTTTGATGTAATTTTTCCTTTTTTGTGGTTGTATTTTTGACCCACCATGGCCATGTATTGTAAAACAGACTATGTATTTTTCATCATTTGTAATATATTTAGTTTGTTTTCATTGGGCTTCTTTTCTCAACATCATCAAGCATCTCCTCGAGGTCTGGAAAGGTCAAAACCAAGAACCAAACCGGATACCTTGGAAAACAAATAAGCATAATGCATTGCATACTAACTCCTTCTTTGTTTTGTAGGTTTTTGTCTTTTATTTTGTTTCTCACTTTGTTGTGATTTCAGGAAACATTGCTCGTCGTAGAGTGTTCCCTGTCAACCGCATACACCGGTACCCAACACATAACAACCTTCCAGGCATTCAGATGGAGCAGGTACAACAGGACCTGAATGAAGTCAGAAATCAGATGGTGAATGAGAGGGTCGAAATGAGAAACCAAATGACCTAGTTTATGGTTGTGATGACTGGCCTAGCCCAGAGTCAATAAAGGTTGAGAGAGCTGGTAGAGAGACAGACACCCAAAGAGCCTCACCTTGGGACAGGAGGAACCAACAATAATGAACGGGGGCAGCCTCGTATTGACCCACCAGAGTATGGGCCCCATTTGAATCCAAATGTCAATATCCCGAGGAATGTTCAAGGTAATACCGCTGGGGGCAGAATCCTACAAGAGGATCCCCAAGAAGAACAGTTCACTGTCATTGGAGCTGGAGATGAGGTGCATGACAGAAGATTAGATGAGATTGCTGAAAAGCTGAGGTATTTGGAATCCCAAAATTCCTTAGGCTTTGACGTAATGGATATGGGGCTGGTAGATGGGGTGAGGATTCCCCACAAATTCAAACCCCCTTGCTTTGAGAAATATAATGGTACCTCTTGCCCACGTACTCATCTGCAATCTTTCTTAGGAAAACTCAAGGCGTATACCATGGACGAGAAGTTATGGATGTTCTATTTTGAGGACAGCCTGACTGGAGCCTCGAGAGAATGGTATTCGCATCTGACAAGGGCCACTATAAGGTGTTGGAAAGACTTGGCTGAAGCCTTCATCCGGCAATACCAGTACAACCTAGACATGGCCCCCAATAGAACTCTTCTAATGGGCATGTCTCAATCTTCGAGAGAGAGCTTTCGGGATTATGCTCAGAGGTGGAGACAGCTTGCTACTGCTGTCCAGCCACCCATGTCAGAAAGAGAGATGGCTGACATGTTTATGAACACCTTGCAGGGAACTTATATTGATAGACTTGCTGCTTTCTCCACTACCAGTTTTGCCGATGTAGTTATAGTTGGTGAGAGAATTGAAAGTCTTTTGAAGATGGGCAAAATCTCTGACAATGGTGCAAGTTCCTCCAGCAACCCCAGAAAACCTTTTGCAGGACCCCGAAGGGTGAGTGAAACAAATGCTATCCATGCAAGCAGGGGTAGACCCCAATATTCTCACAGGTCAATAGCAGTTGTTACCATCCCAACTCCAGTTCTACAACAACCATTATACCCTCAACAACAACAACATCACTATCAACAGCAGTCTCATTTTCCGCAACAAAGAGCTTACAACAACAACAATAGCAACCAACAGCAACGCCCCTTTCAACAGAGGCCATCACAAGCAAACAGGGTGATTGACCCTATCCCTATGCCTTATGCTGCTTTATTGCCACAACTCCTGAAGTTTAACCTGGTTGAGTTAAGGACGTTGGCTCCACCAGATCCCCTCAATCTCCCGAAGAATTATGATGCTAATGCCAGGTGTTCCTTTCACTCCAACGCACCTGGACACAATACTGAGAAGTGTAGAGCCTTGCAAATGAAGGTTCAAGATCTGGTCGATTCCAAAGCTCTCAATTTCGCACCTCCTCCAAATGTTAACAGGAATCCTATGCCTAATCATGGTGGGCCCGGGATTAATTCCATAGAAGAGGACCAACCATCTACACTGATTGATAATGTTGCACAGATTCAAACACCACTGGCTGAAGTTAAAGTTCAACTTTTAAGATGCCAAGTGTTCCCGAGCTGTGGGGCCTGCTGTGAATTGTGCAAGACTGCTATTAATGGTTGTGAGAAGCTAAGGTTTGGCATAGATGGCCTCATCAGAGATGGAATCTTGCAAATCACTTCAACATCACCTTCAACAACTCTTGTTCCAGCAACAATGGATTCTCCTACAACATCAACAATCCTTCCTTCAGCAGCAACATATCCTCCTACAACAGCAACAACTATCATTCCCACTGACTCATCCACAACTCTAGCAATTCTTCCATCCATTATTTCAACAGATCAGAATTCAGCAACATGTACTTCTACAACTTCAGCACCCATTTTATCAACGGAAACATCTACAACACCAGCAAACATTAATGAAGATGTCTCGACGGTCACGATCTATTATGACCCAGCAAATGTTCATCCCAACAACAATTTCCAACAACAAGCTGCAACACCTCCTGTCAGATCTCCAGTCACAATCTACTACGATCCGCATACCATCACAGTTCCTTCCGCTGCAGCAATCAGTCCGATCACCATTACGGTACCCGAACATGTTCCTTATGAAAGTAGTAATGCCATACCTTGGCACTACGGCTCTGATCTCTACTGCAACGGGGAGAAAATCACTCTAGATTCATCAACCTCTTCACCACAAGTTGACAATGTTGGGGGAGGCGGAGGCTTCACCAGAAGTGGACGCCTTTTTGCCTCACAAACACAAAGGCCCAATGCTGAAGCAGAAGCTGTTGCTAAGGCAAAAGGAAAGAATGTGGTATCTGAAGAATCAACTGTTAAAGAGAATCCGAAGACGTCTTTTGAGCAAGAGGTAGACGAATTCATGAGAATAATAAAGAAGAGTGGTTATAAGGTGGTGGACCAGCTTCACCAAAACCCTCCAAAATCTCTATATTATCACTTTTAATGTGCTCCGAAGCTTACAGGAATGCATTGTTGAAGGTCCTGCACGTAGCATACGTGCCGTAAGAGATTACTGTTAATCAGTTAGAAACTGTGGTTGCAAATGTCAACACCAGTCATGGACTGGGCTTCACAAATGTTGATTTAACAACGGAGGGACGCAACCATAACAAGGCTTTGCACATCACCTTGGAATTCAAAGGTGCTGTTCTTTCTCATGTACTGGCGGACACTGGGTCTTCACTCAATGTCCTCCCAAAGAAGGCCTTGGTAAAGTTGGAGTATGATGGTTTGGCATTGCGTCCGAGTAATTTGGTGGTAAGAGCATTTGATGGCTCTAAAAGATCAGTCCTTGGGGAGATTGATCTACCTGTGTTGATTGGCCCACAAACCTTTAAAACTACCTTCTTCGTGATGGACATACAGCCGACCTACAGCTATCTGTTGGGTAGACCATGGATTCAAGCCGTTGACGCTGTTACGTCTACCCTTCACCAGAAGTTAAAATTCGAGTGGGAGGGCCAAATCATCACCATCTGTGGGGAGGAAGATATCTTTGTTAGCCAGCTGGCTACGTATAAGTATATAGAGATGGATGGGGAGATCCATGAGACCATGAGTCAGGGGTTTGAGGCCCTTAACATCAATGAAGCATCTGCTGTGTCTGGAACTTCCATCACTTCATATCAACAGGCCCGGAAGGTTGTTGAGGAGGGTACCGCTCAAGGCTGGGGCAAGCTGCTGCCAGTTGAAAAGAAAGAAGACAGATTCGGGTTGGTTTACAGACCAACTCGACAAGATCAACCAGAGGCTGCAATGGAGCCCAAGTTTGTCAGCGGGGGAATGCTGACCCCGGATGTTGTGAACAGTTTGGAAGACGAGGAAGAAGACGAACGCAACCTGTAAAGCTGGATACGTCCAAGGATCCCGGGGAACCAAGTCTCAAACTGGTCTTCCCAGGAAATTATAAGAGTTACTCCTGCAGAGTAATTATTATTTCTTGTCTTTAAGCATGCATCAAGTCCTGCATCTTGCCCAAGATGTCAGGGCTCATTTTGTAATCGGGCCATCTTATATTTTGTGCAAACGATCAATTAATGAATACCAGGACATCTTTTGCAAATGAGTCTCTTTTTTTCGCTCACTGTTTTTCATTTTTCATTTTTTGTACAAAAATAAAATGGCAATGTTTTTCCAAATAATAACTTCATTTTCACTTTTTCTAAGCAAGATAAAACTGATCACTAAAATGAACAAATCTAAACCCTTGCAGAGAGTGCCCTCCAGACTGCACCGATAACAACACTGCTATGACTTCATATGACTTTGACAATCTGATTAATCAAGCCGATGAAGGGGTTGAAGAAGATTATGAGCTACCTGAAGAACTAGCCAGGTTGTTGAGACAAGAGGAGAAGGTTATTACTCCTCATCAGGAGGAAGTTGAGACAGTTAATCTTGGTACCGAAGAAGACTTGAAAGAAGTAAAGATCGGGGCCCGTATGCAAGATTCAGTGAAGGAACAACTTATTGACATGCTTCGGGAATATGTGGATGTTTTTGCCTGGTCTTATCAGGATATGCCAGGTCTGGATACCGACATTGTTATGCACAAGCTGCCACTAAAAGAAGACTGTCCGCCAGTAAAACAGAAGTTGCGCCGTACTCGCCCGGATATGGCCCTGAAGATAAAAGAAGAGGTACAAAAACAGTGGGACGCCGGTTTCCTTGCTGTAACTAGTTACCCGCCGTGGGTTGCTAACATTGTACCTGTGCCTAAGAAGGATGGCAAAGTACGGATGTGTGTGGACTACCGGGATCTGAACAGAGCCAGTCCGAAGGATGATTTCCCTTTACCTCACATTGATGTATTGGTCGACAATACGGCTCAGTTCTCGGTGTTCTCCTTCATGAATGGTTTTTCAGGATATAATCAGATCAAGATATCACCTGAAGACATGGAGAAGACAACTTTCATCACACCCTGGGGCACATTCTGTTATAAGGTAATGCCATTCAGACTGAAGAATGCTGGTGCCACTTATCAACAGGCTATGGTAACATTATTCCACGACATGATCCATAAAGAAATTGAATGTTATGTGGATGACATGATTGCCAAGTCCCTCACAGAAGAAGACCACCTGGTGAATCTGTTGAAGCTATTCAAGCGTCTGAGGAAATACCAGTTGAAGCTAAACCCCAACAAATGCACATTCGGGGTGCGATCTGGTAAGTTGCTGGGATATATTGCAAGCAAAAAGGGGATTGAAGTTGACCTTGACAAAGTCAAAGCCATTCAAGAAATGCCTGCACCAAAGACTGAAAAAGAAGTTCGGGGGTTTCTAGGTAGATTGAACTACATTTCAAGGTTCATATCTCACCTTACAGCAACCTGTGAGCCCCTTTTCAAGTTATTAAGAAAAGAACAAACGGTCAGGTGGAATGAAGACTGCCAGAGGGCTTTTGACAAAATCAAGGAGTACTTACAAGAGCCTCTAATCCTTATGCCTCTAGTTGAAGGAAGACCTCTAATAATGTACTTGACAGTATTAGAAGAGTCAATGGGGTGTGTGTTGGGCCAGCATGACGAGTTTGGTCGAAAAGAGTATGCAATATACTACCTGAGCAAAACGTTTACCGACTGTGAACAACGTTATTCACTGCTTGAGAAAACTTGCTGTGCTTTAGCGTAGGCTGCTCGCCGACTAAGGCAGTATATGTTGACCCACACTACCTTGTTGATCTCAAAGATGGATTTAGTCAAGTACATATTTGAGAAGCCAGCACTTACCGGACGGGTTGCAAGATGGCAAATGATTCTCACAGAATATGACATTCAGTACACATCTCAGAAAGCCATCAAAGGCAGTGTGATGTCTGACTATCTGGCTGAGCAACCCATTGATGATTACCAGCCTATGAGGTTTGAATTCCCTGATGAAGACATCATGTTCATAAAAGCAAAAGATCATGAAGAGCCTATTCACACTGAAGGGCCTGACCCAGAAGAAGAATGGACAATGATGTTCGATGGGGCTGTTAATATGAATGGACGTGGGGTTGGTGCAGTACTTATTACACCTAAAGGAGTTCACATGCCTTTCTCGGCAAAACTCACTTTTAACTGCACTAACAACGAAGCTGAATACGAAGCTTGTATCATGGGTCTTGAGGAAGCCATTGACCTCAGGATCAAGACTTTAATTGTATTCGGAGATTCGGCTCTGGTAATCAATCAAACCAACGACAAATGATACACTCACCAGGAGCATTTGATTCCATACCGAGACTACACGAGGAGATTACTGACTTTCTTCACCACAGTCAAACTTGAGTATATCCCTCGAGATGAAAATCAGTTTGCAGAAGCTCTAGCTACCATTTTATCCATGATCAAAGTTCTAGCTGCCAACTTTGTGCCTCGGATTTCTGTATCCAGACTTGACATACCAACATATGTATTCTCAATAGACTTTGCTAAAGATGATAAGCCTTGGTTCTATGACATCAAATGCTTCTTGGAGGATCAAACATACCCACCTGGGGCGTCATCCAATGACAAGAAGACATTAAGAAGGCTGGCTGGTAGCTTCTTCCTGAATGCTGATGGTTCCTTGTACAAAAGAAACTTTGATATGGTACTTCTCAGATGTGTTGATAGGGCAGAAGCAAACTTGTTGATGCACGAGGTGCATGAAGGATCTTTTGGTACCCATGCTGGAGGACATGCAATGGCTAAGAAATTGTTAAGATCAGGCTACTACTGGATCACAATGGATGCAGACTGTTGTGCTTATTCCAGAAAGTGTCATAAATGCCAGATTTATGCGGACAAAGTGCATGTGCCTCCGAATCCTTTGAATGTGATGTCTTCACCTTGGCCCTTTGCCATGTGGGGCATTGACATGATTGGAAAGATTGAACCAACTGCTTCAAATGGCCACAGATTCATCCTGGTAGCCATTGATTATTTTACCAAGTGGGTTGAAGCAGCTTCATATGCAAATGTCACCAGGCAAGTGGTAGCCAGATTCCTGAAAAGAGACATCATCTGTCGGTATGGAGTGCCCGAGCGAATCATTACTGATAATGGTTCCAATCTGAACAACAAAATGATGGTAGAACTATGTCGGGACTTCAAGATCCAACACCACAATTCTTTTCCTTACAGGCCAAAGATGAATGGCGTTGTTGAGGCAGCTAACAAGAACATCAAGAAGATTGTGAAAAAGATGGTGGTCACTTACAAAGATTGGCATGAGATGCTACCATTTGCCTTGCATGGGTACCGTACTTCAATCAGAACATCCAATGGGGAAACACCGTATCAGCTTGTGTATGGTATGGAGGCAGTCCTACCAGTTGAAGTTGAATTACCCTCTTTACGGGTACTGATGGATGTCAAGCTGGATGAAGTAGAATGGGTCTGATCCCGTTACAATCAACTGAGTCTGATTGAAGAGAAAAGATTAGCTGCAATCTGTCATGGGCAGTTATATCAGAAAAGAATGAAGAAAGCCTTCGATCAGAAAGTCAGGCTTCGGGAATACCAAGTAGGAGATCTTGTGCTAAAAAGGCTCCTTCCTCCTCATACATACCACAGGGGCAAGTGGACGCCGAATTATGATGGACCATTCATAGTAAAGAAATTTTTCTCTGGTGGAGCACTGATGCTCACTACTATGGATGGTGGAGATTTCTTATCCCCTATGAATTCAGATGCAGTTAAAAAATACTTCGCATAAAATGACCCGCTAGACATAAAAACAAAATGTAAGTCCAGGAAAAAATAGGGCATCCCGGCGAGTCAAAAACAGAATAAAAGGCTCGGGAAAAAATAAGGGAAAATAATCAAAAAATGTACACCCGCTGAGTTGAAAAGCCGCATTGGACAGCTCAGGCAAAAATGGGTATCCCGGTGGATTGAAAACCCGAAAGGGTGATCCACGCAAAATAAGGGAATAAGCGAACAACTGCATTCTGAATTTGTGTGTCTCACTTACAACATGGCAAGCTTCGAAAGGTTAAAGCATCGGTTAGAATCAGCCTTCTTCAGATAGCAGGATGAGAAGAACATCAAGGTCATACGAGTCATAGCAAAGGGAAGCTCATTAAAGCGTCGTCAACATTGCCATCACCTTTTTGTTTTTCAATTTTGTAACAATCTCCTCATTTCAGGGGATCTATTTCTTTGACTGTATTTGCCAATTCAGGGCACCCAAATTAATAAAATCAGATCTTCAGTCACATCTCGTCTTGTACATTTTATTTCATTTGCAAAATGTCCGATATCCTTGATATAACGTTTGCATAAAAACAGATGTGCCTTTCTAATCACATGCTTGCAGGAAATATATTACTTACTCCCGGGAGTGTCTAAACTCCTATGATGGAATCCAGTAAGGGATACCTCGGGGTACTTATGCGTTTCTTTGTCATAACAGGATTGCAGGTATTCAGAGCACAGCATGGGGCATGAAAGGTTTCCCCCAGCAAAGCTGCCAAATCATTATTTCCTCAGTACATCTTCCAAACAGTACCAGAAATACTTTATCCTCAGCCGAGTTGTCAAGTACCATCCTCAACAGGATCCCCGTAAAAATCTCTAGGAAGATCGTTCGGTGATCTTTTCTTCCCCAAGCCGAGTGCTAGACAGGGAACCATCTCCCCACAGAGTTCCAGCCTCTCCTAGAAGAGCAATGTCTGAATTTCCCGCACAACAAAGTGACAAAAGCTTCCACAGCCCCAGCTGGGCTCCTCATTACTAAGATAGGTCTACCAGCGACCTATTTCCCCAAGCAGAGTCATACAGCTTATCAGATCTACCAATGATCTCATCCCCAGCTGGGATATTCTTTCAAGCAGATCAGTCAGAGATCTCCACAAAACAACGGGATCCGAATCCCGAATCGGTATCTTTTGCATAATCATAGCATTCGCATCATAAATCACTTCAGAGCGCAACATTCCGTCTAATACGGAGCATTACGGAAAAAAATCAAACACATTGCATAAATCACAAGTTAGGTTCGAACTAGTCACCTATAAATATCAACAACACTCCATCAGCAATGTATATATAGACTTACAGTCCCAACAGAAAGCCAAAGCGTCCCTTTGCACTCACAAATACAGATACATGCTCCTTTTGGCACTCGTCCGTGTCATCTTTCCCCAGAAATTCACCAGAACATTCTCTACAAACAGATATCTATACACTCTCTGGACACTCGTCCGTGTCACCACTCCCCAGCATGGTTACCTAAACACTTATTGTAAACCAAACCCTTGTTTACAATACACTTCTTTTGACACCCGTCCGTGTCATCTTATCCCCACAGATCGTCAGAATATCTTTACACTTATAAGTTCTTAACTTATACACTTTCTCTTTTGACACCCGTCCGTGTCATACTCTCCCCAACAAGTTGAGCACTCGTCTGTGTCTCACTCATGCTTATTTTCACTCATACAGATACTCGTCCGTATCTTGTATACACCACTTATTTCCCCTTAGATTCGACACTCGTCCATGTTCTTTGTTAACCAGTTAATACTCGTCCGTATCATCATCTTTGAACATGCGTCAACGTTTGTTTCTACCGATACTCGTCCGTATCATAGTCTTAAGGATGCTCTTCCGCATCTTTAATCTATACACAGTGTCAAACACTTATACATTTTACCTCTTGGATGTAAACACTCGTCCGTGTTTACTATTCCCCAGCAAATCACTAGTAAAATTACTTTTCTTCTATCTGACATTCGTCCTATGTCATGATACTTCCGGAAGCCGTACCTTGCCAGGTGATCGTCCCTCATCCTTCCCCCAGCGGAATCTCCATTATTGGACCCCTTTTCTATCCGACATTCGTCCTATGTCGTGATGTTTAGCAGCCGTCCCCTACTAGGTGATCGTCCTTCACTTTTTGATGATCGTGCTTCATCATTTTATCCGATGGCCGTCCCCATCGTTGATCTTGTTATCTGACATTCGTCTTATGTCATGATAAACCCCGAGAGCAGCCGTACCCTGCTAGGTGATCGTCCTTCACCTCTTGATGATTGTCCTTCATCATGCTAACCCGATGGTCGTCCCCATTATTGACCTTATTATCCGACATTTGTCCTATTTCGTGATACTTTCGGCAGCCGTACCCTGCCAGGTGATCGTCCTTCACCTTGGATGACCATCCCTCATCCTTATCCCCAATAGAGCAGCTGTCCCCTGCTAGGTGATCGTCCTTCACCTTTGATGACCGTCCCTCATCATTTATTTCATGAACCCGATGGCCGTCCCCATCATTGTTTACCTTTACTTTACAAACCTGATGATCGTCCCCATCATTGACTTTACCTTTAATACCCAGAGAATCTTGTTTCTTTACTTGATGGTCGTCCCCATCATAATCCCTCTATTTCCCCAGCATGTCGGCCGTCCCCGTTATTGCTTTATCCCCAGCAGTCGTCCTCTGCTCGATGGTCTTCCTCCATCTCCCGCACTTTATAATCATACTTTACTTACTTTTACAATCTATATCCCTTTTCTTCTTCACACCCAGTGAGTGCAAATTTTGGACTGTCTTTGGTATTCAACCACAAGTTATCTTGTTTGTATGATAAGCCCGTCGTTTACATCCTGCACAACTAACTCATGTTTGAATAGGGGCAGTTGTAAACACCCCAAATTTGCCCTCACTAAGTTCACACCATGGCTTGTGATCTTTCCATTTGCATTATTTCAATCATATCATCTCATATTGCATTTTTGCTTCACTACATTGTTTCAAAGTCATATGCATCTAGGGTTTGTGATCTGAGCAATCCATGAGCCATATGAGCCACTCCAAAGGTCTTAAATCATCTCAAGAGGGTCCATGTATGTTCAATCATCATATCATATCCTCCAAAGATCAAGAAAGCCAAAGAATCACAAGAACTGGCAAGGCATGGAAGCAGAGCTAGGGTTTGACTACACAGATGACCTAAAATTAGGGTTTTGGTTTCAGAGGCCATAACTCCAAATTTTTTGGTCATTCTTGTTTCCATTTGTCTTAATATGTTATAAGGATCATACATACCAAGTTTGATGGAGAAATTCATTGTGGAAGTCATCTGATCACTGGGTAACTTCTTAAGCAAGTCAGAGCCAAATCAGGGCATCTAAGGCCCCCATCAATGGACCCAAAGTGGATTTTTCATCAAATTGAAGTTATATGGTCTTTATTTGATCATTGAAGTGTTTATAAGTTCACAAATTTGAAGAAAAGTGGGATAAACCAAAAGTTTCCAAAAATGGAAATGACTTGTAATGTAAATTTTCCATTTTGGGAAAGTTTTTCAACCTCCTCTTTCTTAACCAAAAATGCTTCAAATGAAAAATTGTTGGTCATAAAAGTTGTAGATTGGATCATTCCCTTTTCAAAAAGTACAAGAACAAGGTCTAATTCATTTTGGAGCTCAAGTTATGGCTTTCCAAAGTTGGCAAAAATCACATAATTTTCAAGAATGCACCAAAGATGGATTTTTGCAAAACCTCATGCCAAGCTATTTTGTGACTTCAAATTGACTTCTAATCATCATACAAACATAACACATTGCCTAAAACTCATAATTGGCCCAAGAATTTCCAAATTTCATGATTTGCACATAAAGAAATCTCAAAAGGGCCAAAGGTTCACAAATTTGCAAAACCTCCCATAACCTTTCACAAACTTGCTGATTTGCCTCAAAGTGATTTCCATGGACATCCTCAATCCCAGCTGCACCAGACACCCCTTTGTCCTTGGCTTGAACCAGCCCATACCTCAAAGTACAACTTTGTTGACTTTTTTGCAAGAAGCCCATACCAATCAGCATAGCCCACACCAACTCCACAGACCTATCGCAGCTTGATATGTGGACAAAATGAAACTCATAACACACAAGAAGCAAGTCTGAAACCACAACATTACCATAGTTCACAAAAACTCCCCCTCTTGCATTTTCTATCGAATCACACAACTCAGCCACTCATTCTCAAAACTTCTTCCACCATTCATCTCCAAATTCATCACTTATCATTTCCCACCCATCAAAACAGCCTGAAACCACCTCAAACAAAAATACGATTTTCACCACCCCTGAACTGAAAGTTCCAAAACACTCCATACAAACTTGTTTCAAGCTTACCAGAAGCATCAAGGGGCTCATTGGAGTGGAAAAGCACAAGGAAGAAGGCCAGAAAGCCCAGAATTCGAAAGCTCAACCTCAGGTAACATGATGAACAATTTTTCCAGAACCTTGTTTTTTTGTTAAAATGTTGTTCTATGCGTTGCCCTGATCATAGGGATGTTTTTATTTTTGAAAATGAGCCAGAAACAAGCATTTTATGTTGCTCTAAGACTTTTGCCTTAAATTTGTTCTTCGATTCTCTTTGTGTGAGTGAAATAAATTGTTTATGATGCTGGATTCTTGTTATTTGATGTTAGGAGATGAGTTCTGGAGATTTTGGCATGATTTTGTAGCCTAGGGAGTGAGATAGAGATTTTCAGGGGAGAGTGTGACCGGAGGTCATTTCCGGCCACCTGAAAGTGATTAATTAGGTTAATTAGGGTTAGGGCAGTTTTTAAACGTAGGCCGTTAGATGAGAGTTCCCGTGCAAGTTTGTGTGGTGAGGATTGAGTCATTAGTTATTAATTAGGTTTAATTAATATTTTAATTGGAATTAGTTCAGTTTGAATGTGGGCCGTCCAGATGCGCGCCCAGTCAACCAACACAAGCCCAGATTTAATCTTGTCCATCCCTTTTGCATACTTTCAATTTATTTAGTTTTTATTTCATTTTTTCTTATTTAATTTGTACGAATTTTTAAAAATAGTAAAAAACATTAAAAAATTCTGAAATTTTTTATCAAATCTTTTATTAATTTTCAAAACCCAAAAATACTTTTATTTTTATTTTTTGCTTTAAAAAATTATTTTTAAATCATTTAAATGTTATTTTTATTTAGTTAATTGATTTTAATTAATTAAAAATACATTTAAGTATTTAAAAATCACAAAAAAAATCAGAGAACATCTTTGAACATTTAGAAGCATTTACAAACTAACCATACAAATTTATTTTTGGTTTTGATTATGCTTTGACATTTTTTCAATGAATTAGGGTTCTTAAACTTATACATTTTTAACCCTAACTTCAAAAATTCATAACTTTTAAACAAAGTTGAGTTTGTGAATGATTCTTTTTGCATTATTCTATGCATGACTTCTACTTTCTAAAAACATTTTTGTTTCATTTTTATCTTTCATTTTCAATTTTTTGGAATTTTACCTTGAGGATCACCTCTAAAACCCTAGAAACTTAGGAAATTCATAAGTCCCTCTAGGTTTAGCTTCTGACCTCCCCCTTTGGATGGTAAACTAGTATAGGTTTAGGGTTCCTTTGAGTCCATTTTCAATTTTTTTATCTTGTCATTTGATTCTGATTTTGGGTTTTGCATCTCACATGTTCATATAACCCTAATTTTGCATCTTCACTTGCATTCATCTTGCATATGCTTGCATCCATGAACTTTCCATGACATGTTGTGCATTCACATAACATATAAGACATCTTAAGACACATTAGATTCATGTTTGGTCATTGCATCATCCATTTTCCATGTTATGCTTTCATTTCATTTCATATGCATTCATGAACTTTCATGCTTCTTATATTCTTCATTTGCATTCCCATCTCTTGTATGATCATTCATATCTGATGTGAAAATAGCAAGTGTACTATTTTTCTCACTGTAGTAATAAAAGGGAAGTTCCCAGTTTGTCGATCTCAAGGATTGCTTGACGATACAGAGTTTATAGATTGTTTCAATTAGACAAAAGTCTTTGGTTTTTGTGTTGTGGTGTAATTATACTACCTATTGCAAATAAATAAAACAAGTAAAGGGTTGAACGAGATACAATTGAGAGAAGATTGCTAGGGTTCGGTGAATGAAACCTCTTGTAACAGCTATAATTTATGACGGCGTAGAGCTATTCCTGTCAGATTAATTCCGGTCCTCAAGGGTATCTATTATTAAGTCCTTAGTAATAGACCTTTGATTTTGTAACCTAATTACTATGTCCATAAACAATTAGGTTCATACTCAAGCATTCACATATCAAGAATTACCGGTCAGATAGAAAATCCCTAGTCCTAGGTTATTTTTACTATCCAAAGTTCTTATCCAGGTCAAAGAATAATTGTTGTCCAGCTTACACTATTCATAAGAATCATCATTCGTTGGTCCGACAAATAACGCATAAAGAACGGCGATAAGAACAAATTAATGTATAAGAAGAAATAGCAATACTGTCATAAACATTAATACTGTCACATTCAGAATCAGGGTCACCCCCTAGCAATAGGGGTTTAGTTACTCATAATAAAAGTAAAAACAAAGATAAACATTGTTGTCATTACAGAATTTCGTGAGGAATCAATCTTCAATAGTCGGAAAACTCTTGAACATATGAATCCTGTGATCTTCCTTGAGTCTCCAGCTCTCAAAACGCGTATATTTTCTTTCCAAAAATGTCCAATCCTAGGAAAATTGCGGTCTGGCCTTTTAATAGCTATTCAGTTGGAAATTCCCTGAATTTGTGCTCCATACGCGTACTGCGCTGTCCCATACGCGTACTGCCTAGTAGGAAACGCGTATTGGACGTAACACAGCAGATGGTACGCATATTGGCCAGCATGTTACGCGTATTGCCCAAGTTGATACGCGTATCACCAAGTTGTTACGCGTATCACCAGAAGCTTGTATTTTGGCTGAATTTTCCTTCCCTCTGGTCCTTTGCGTATGGTATGCGTACTATGAAGGTCCATACGCGTATCAAGTAAGGTCATACGCGTATGGACAGCAAGTTCTCCAAAAATTGACTTTTTCTTCCGTTGGTTTGCTCAGGCTCGATTTCTCATCTGACGTTTGATCCCCTGAGCTTCCAAACTAGCTTTTTACCTGCTAACATACCAAAAAGTGTAAAATATCCTCAAGAAACTCATTAGTAACAACACACTTACTATCATGGAATTGAGCTTATTTCTAACGAAAAGTGCTTCAGTTTATACAGTTTACCTGATTTATTTACGGTTAAATAGTGAAATGACTAGCATAAATGGTGACTGATCACAACCCCAAACTTAGCTTGTTGCTTGTCCTCAAGTAACATCTTATTACCTTCAAAAATCATGTCACCCCAAACTTACTGTAAAACAGTTCTTACCACAATACTGCTGAAATCTTTCGCACTGGACCTCTTGATGTTTTTCAGGTTTTCTGATTCTTCCACATAGCCAACGAGCTAGAAACTCTTTCCCTCAGAAATATGACTTCACCTGTCAGCTTATATCACACTCTCACCAAGTCTCTCTGGGTTAAAGTTTTATCACTCTCAAATCACAATATGCAATATCAAATCAACAGTTTGAATAAATTCTCTCATCCTATCAACATGTACAATCACACACACTTTTTGAGGTCTTTTAGGGTTGTAACGGGGCTTGGGTTTAGGTAGGCTATGAAGGTGGAACCTAAGGTTCAGAGTACATGAATTCATTCTCTTACTAGTTTCTTTGTTATTATTCCTGTAGGGTGGTGCAATCCTCTTTTTCTTTTATTTCTAGTGAATGTAGCATCTTTCAAAAGCTGTTCTTCGCTTTTCTCTTTCATTTTTTTTTTTTTTTTTTTTTTTTTTTTTTTTTTAGAACATTCACTTACTACCTCTTTTGACTGCAAAGCTACCCCAAACTTAAAGGTTGCTATACCAACAGCAACCCCAAACTTAAATAGAAAAATAGATATGAAATTACTTTCTCACATACTCTGAACAGGGTAAGATAAGTCCAAGGTCATGGGTTTAGAAAAAAAAAATGGGTATATCAACATTAAATGATTAAAGGCTCAACGGGGTAAAACAATGGATAATAATCATAATAATGGGATGGCTAGAAAGGCTCTAGGTGATAACAAAAATATGCCTCAGTGTGTGCATTCGTACAGTTAATAATAACAAAAGAACATACGCAAACCAAGATTGATAAAGACATACCTGATATCGCTCATATGATAATAAGTGTTTGGCTTTTTATGAACTCACCAGGACGGGTTAAGCTGACTTGTTCTATCATACCTCTGAGTTCAAAGCTCATGCTCGTGGTTCTGATGTTAATCTTAACCAGTGCGTCCAATCATAAACAACAGTATCTAACGTCAGAGGAATGAAAGGGAGGATGCCCAAGTAGTTGGTGTAAGTGATCGCGAAACCAATAGCCAGACATAATCACGTATCTAAGGAAATAAACAGAAAAATTGAGATAAACCAAATCATATTCATTAGAATTTGCCAACCCATAATAGGTGGTTACATCAGAGTAACAGAAATTAAACTACATAACTAAAAAAAAACAAAAATTAAACAAATAAAACCAAAAATACAAAAACAACAATCAAAGTCCACCGTCCTGCATGTCTGTATCAAAATTAATCATATCTGTCGGGTCCAAACTAGTCTGCCCTCGTGCGAATGCCGAGATAGGCGTCAATGTCTCTGTGTGGACCGACGGAGACTGCTGCTGGGGTGGTTGCTGATGCGGTGGCTGCTGCGGTGGCTGCTGCGGAATCTCTCCCCCTATCTGCACTGGCTGGTTCCACCAAGGATAGGTGAACTGGCCAAAATGAGGGGCTGGAGGCGGTCCCGAGAATCTATCTCTGAAACGCTGTGCCTCCTCCCACAGATCCGTCTGATGAGTCAGAACTCTCCCTGATAGCCCATACTGAAAACAAAAATCCTGCATCAAACAAAACTGGGACATCTGCATCCGATACTCTCTGGAGTTCTCATCAATCGGAGGAGGCTGAGTATCTGCTGCAGCTGGCTGAGCCTCCTGCTGCGGAGCACTGGTGCTTCCCTCCCTGACTCGCGGTTGCCTCAGAGGTCGGGGCTGATCATCTGTGACCGTCCTCTCTTTCATCCAGTGGGCGTTCAGCGGTGCAGCTGGTCGCAACAATGGTGAATCAGAGAAATCTGGGACACCCGCTTTTTTGCACAGCAGGTAAATCACAGTCGCATGGCCTAAGGATTTCTTAGGCGACTGAGCTATGTCATCCATATCAGCAGCTATTATTTGTCCAATGTTCACTTGTCTCTGACGCAGGATCTGATGGAGCAGTAAGGCACGTTCGGATATTAATTCAGATCCGCTTCTATTGGTACTCAGATTATGATGAATGAAATAGGCCAAAGCCTTCGGAATCGGTGCTAGATCAACCACCATAACTTTTGCAGGAGAGATTTTTGATGTGGGGGCCCAATCGTGGCCTGGCCTAATCAGTGAATCCTTCATATCAGCATAAGGCCAACGGTTTTTGTCCGACCGTTTCATCTCATTAAACGGACAAACAGAATCATAAAACTTGCATTTCAGCACCCTGTTGATCGTTCTGGCATCAAATTTGATGACTGTGCCCCTGACCCATGATACGAATGCTTCATTACCTGTTGGATCTTCTTCATCAGATGTTACCCTGAACGCATTCGCGTAAAACTCCCAGATCAGATCAAGTGAAACAGGTTGGATTTTGTCATTAAAGAAAATCAACTTCTGCTTCTTCAAGATATTCGTGACCTCTGGATATGTATCATTCTGATACATCCAATGTTTTTCTTCAACTATGTTTCGACCCTTGATTTGTTCATAACGTTCTTCATGGTGGGTGGTACGGAAGTTGTTGATCTCTGACGGTGATTGAGACATGATGTTGCTCTGTAAACTAAATGAACAAGAAGAAAACAAAGAAAATGCAGAGTAATACGCAGAAAATTCGTAATGAAAAAGTGAGAAAATGAAGTCCGTACGGACAAAAAATATTTATACAGCCCCAAAAATCTGATACGCGTAACATACGCTGCAGGTACGCGTATCAGACTGCCATACGCGTACCGTACGCGTATCATTTTTCCATACGCGTATCATACGCTGCGAAAACAAGTTTAAAAATTGATCTGCGTAACAGATCACGTATCATCAGGTGATACGCGTATGGACTGGTCCCTTACGCGTATCATACGCGTATGCTTCATACTCAGAAGCTCTATACGCGTATCATACGCGTTTCACCAGAAGGCTCCACTTTTGATGACCAATACGCGTATCACAAACCCATACGCGTATTGGCAGATTCATTTTTCAAAAAATTTTTCTTTTTGTTTTCTAGCAAAAATTTTCTTTTCTACATACTACTGACTCGGCAAAAATAAAACGAAAGAAAGATTCAAACCTCCCTTGGGTTGCCTCCCAAGCAGCGCTTCGTTTAACGTCGCATGGCTCGACGGGACATCTCATACTCAGAGGAGTCTAACGGATTCAATTGGCCCCCCTTCTCCGGGATTGTACGGCTTTAACCTCTGACCATTAACTTTGAAAGTGTCTCCATTCTTCTCATTTTTAAGCTCTATTGCTCCATAAGGAAGTACTTTGTTAATGACGAACGGTCCAGACCATCTTGACCTCAATTTCCCTTGGAACAACTTCAACCTGGAATTAAACAAAAGTACAAGTTGTCCCTCCCGAAATTCCTTTTTCTGTATCTTTTTATCATGCCACTTTTTTGTTTGTTCTTTGTAAATTTTGGCATTTTCATAAGCTTGATTCCTGAATTCCTCCAACTCGTGAAGTTGAAGAATTCGGGATTCACCGGCTTTAAAAAGATCACAGTTAAGGAATTTGGAGGCCCAGAAGGCTCTATGCTCGAGTTCGAGTGGTAAATGACAAGCCTTACCGTAAACTAATTGATAGGGAGACATACCTATTGGTGTTTTAAATGCAGTCCTGTATGCCCACAATGCATCATCCAGCTTTACTGACCAATCTTTCCGGGAAGCACTTACCGTCTTTTCCAAGATTTGCTTTATTTGACGGTTAGATACCTCCACTTGCCCACTCGTCTGAGGGTGATATGGTGTGGCGATCTTATGTTTTACATTATACTTCTTCAACAGATTCTCAAAGAGTTTATTTATAAAATGCGTACCTTGGTCACTAATTAAAGCCCTTGGTACCCCAAACCTAGAGAAGATGTTATGCCTCAAGAACTTCACCACCATTTTAGCATCATTAGTTGGTAATGCCACAGCTTCTACCCACTTTGACACATAATCGACCGCAACCAATATGTAATTCTTACCAAATGATGGCGGAAAGGGTCCCATAAAATCAATTCCCCAAACATCAAACAGCTCAACTTCTAGCATGGAGTTTTGTGGCATCTGATTCCGTTTTGTAATGTTACCTATTCGTTGGCACCTATCACATTCTCGGACTATATAATTTGCATCTTTGAATAGCGACGGCCAATACAAACCCGATTGGAGGACTTTTGCTGCAGTTCTATCTCCACTGAAATGTCCACCATACTCAGAATTATGACAAGCTTTCAGAATGTCGGCTTGCTCTCTTTCTGGAACACATCTTCTAATCAAACCATCCACTCCCTTTTTGTAAAGAAATGGATCATCCCATAAGTATAACCTGCAATCATAAAGAAACTTTTTCTTTTGGTGAGAATTAAAGTCATCAGGTATAACCCCACCTACCACATAATTTGCATAATCAGCAAACCATGGTATCTCTTGAACAGCAAGTATTTTCTCATCAACGAACGTGTCCTGAATAGGATGCTCCTCCTCAGTTTCTTTTATTGGGGACATGCGAGATAAGTGATCCGCGACCGTGTTCTCGCATCCCTTTTTGTCTTTGATTTCCAAATCAAACTCCTGAAGGAGGAGGATCCATCTCAAAAGTCTCGGCTTCGATTCCTGCTTAGCAAACAAATACTTTAAAGCAGCATGGTCAGTATACACAATGACTTTTGAACCAAGCAAATATGATCTAAATTTGTCAAAAGCATAAACCACGGCCAACAACTCCTTTTCGGTGGTTGCATAATTTATTTGGGCCGGGTTAAGGACATGACTAGCATAATAAATCACATGCAATAATTTGTCCTTTCTCTGTCCTAGGACAGCCCCCACAGCAAGGTCACTTGCATCACACAATATCTCATGACATACATTTGCATCATCTCTTTGCATCATTAGCATCATGATCATGCTTCTGGTTTTGGTTTGCCTCATTGCATTCATTTCATTCTCATTTCATTTCATTTCCTTTTGCTAACTTTTCAGGTGGTAAGTGTTTGAGAAGTGAATTTGCCTTCACTTCTCACAATCTCTTCTCATCTCTCTTATGCATTCATTGCTGCATTTTGTTTATGTATTAGAGTGAGCTTGCTCATTCATGTTCCCTCCTCTCTTTCTTCCTTCAATCAACTTATCTTCTTAAGTGAAGTAAGTTGGTTTGCTTCTTTCTGCTTCTCTTCCTTTCATCTGCTTCTTCCTTGGTGGCTTTCCTTGAAGATATCTTGCAAGCCTCATAAACCCTAGGAACACCCAAGAATGATCACAATTAGGGTTTGATTAGTCCCCCATTAGTTTTACCTTTGTGTCTTCTTTTGTGTCTCTCTTCTCATCTCATAATCAGGGAACAAACCCTTAAGGCTTTAAGGCTTTGTGATTAAGGTTATGCCTGCATCTTTCTCTTAGGATGGAGTGTATAACTTTAATCCTAAGTGTTAAACCTTTAATGTGTTTAAATCTCTTAATCAATTCATCTAATAATCACTAAGACATCAAGCTTGTAACTTGGGCCTTGCATTAGGGTTCTAATTCTTCCTTAATTGGTTAAGAAGGACTAACCCTAGTGTTAATGGACAAGTCCTCCTCAAGTTGTCTTACAAACCATAAAATTCACTTCTTAATCTTACCATTAACTAAAATCCACTTTAATAAAGGTTTTGTTTTGTCATGAGGTTAATCCCTAATCATGGATTAAGTTGAGGAGCCTTCCTCAGCTTAAATGTTCTCATCTATTATCCTTCTATTAGGATGGTGTAATGGGTCCATTAAATCCTTGATTATGGCTTAAACTCATTACTTAACACTAAACAAAAACTCCAAAAATATCTAAGTAAATGGAAATAGGTTAATGATCTTAATCCTACATCATGGTGATTAAGTGTGAGGTGTTTACTTCATACTTACGGTATTCTCATTACCCATAATCAGAGGGAAGATGTGATGAGTTTACTAACCCTTGGTTTAGGCTTAAGCTCATTTTCTTATGACAAACTCCAAAAAGGAATAAAAGATTGAAAACACAAAAACAAACAATGATCGTCTCCTCCGGGATTCTTTTCTCATCACATTCACTCACAAACGAGAACTTGCTTTTTCCGTCTAATGCAAGACAGTTAGCACCTGAGCCAGACAGGTCATACACTTGAGCATAGACAAGTAAGCAGTTCATCAGTCAATTCATCTTTCAGTTTCTTTGAGTCGAACTACGGTGTTCTGACTTCCTCATTGCACGAGAGGATACGTAGGCATAACTTAACAGTTATCGAACAAAAGTCTCTGTATATCCCCCCTCTTCCAGCATTATTCTTTAAGCCTCGTTGTCTTAAGCCTTGCACTCTTTCCTTACACTGACACTCCTTTATTTCACTTCACACTTCTCTTGCACTGACACTTGCATTCTTTTCCAGCTTTTGCACACAAAATAGCACTGACACTACCCCTTTAAACAAAAATCTTTCAAGCGTGGATCCTGTCGAGTACGGCGGACAATCTGGGTGCTAATACCTTCCCAGGTTGTAACCAACCCCCTTTCTCAGTTTCTCTGGTTCGCGACCGTCTTATCCATCCTTTCTTAGGTTTATGCAGCATTACCTTTCCTTCGGGATAAAAATGCCTAGCTGGAGACTCTTTTCATTTCAGCCTTGTGTTCTCTCTTTCGCCGACCGTTCGCGTCTGTACCCCTTCTGACCTAGGTGTCATTTGGTGGAAGCGACACTAGCTTATAAGGATGGAACTCTTATGCTCATTATTTGAAACATCATCAAGTTTAGTTATATATTTCTTCCCTTATCTCTTTATTTTTTTTAAGATAGTCCCTTCATCTCTTTCCCTTCTTTAATTTTCAAAATCTTCTCCCTTTTTCAAAGGATTCCTTCTTTTTAAATCATCACCTCTTTAATAAATAAAACCTTGACTTTTGTCAAGTGGCTTTTACTATTTTTCTTTTCTTTTAAAATCAATAAATCTAATCATGTTAACATTAATTCAAAAAATAAAAAGAACCAAACTCATTCAAGTTGTTTTAGTTCCTTTTTGCACTTTTGTTTATTTTCTTTAAAAGAGTGCCGATTATGAGTCATTATTCTTTAGTCGGGTGCAAGTCTTTCAATCTCCATGGTTGTAGTTTGATGTAATTGAGTCTCTTGCCATTTGTGGGGGTTTACTGGCATACTCGTTGATCTTATCCGAGTTGGCGCCCCCCTCCACCCCATAATGATGTATGAGCCATGCCTTCATTCTCATGGTAGTTTGTTTTGTCATCCACTTGAAGATGACAAATTCTCATCACTTAATAAAATCAATCATAACCAACCCTTTTCACTACTTGTACCACGAACTATGAGTACGTAGACATGAGGTGGTAAGCCTCTCCAAACACAAAAATATAAAAATATAATTCTTTTCTCATCCCTCCACTCTCATTTAACAAACCTCTTTCAAACCAAAAGCAGTAAAGTTTTCAAAGGGCTCCTGTGGAGTACCACTGACATTTTAGGTGCGTAAAACATTCACATTGTGTAACCTATCCCCTTACCTGTTTCTCTGTTGTGTTTCTTTTGCTTTTTTTCTTTTAGATTCATTAGGATTTATTTGCTCTTTTTTCCTTTTCCTCTTGGAATAAAATAAAAGCGCGGTGGCGACTCTGTTTACTTTCAGTTAATTTAACTAATAGCTTACACTCATGATTTTACCGCTACAGAAAAGTGGTGACTCTGCTAGGGAGTAATCTCTAAGTGGATTCGGCCTACTTTGATTTATTTACTGCTTTGGTTTGATTTGTTTGTTCTGTTTCAGTTTTGGTGATCCTCTGTGAGTGAGATAGATTCTAACCCGGATCTGAGTTAAACTTATGATAAGACGGCGATATTCGAAGCGATAAGCGATGGAGTAGTCCAAAGCTATATTAATTTGATAATCTACACTCGGTTAGGCTCTCTTGGATTATCAATGTCATGATGAGTAATCATACATGGAATTATTTTCCGACCTTGAGCTGATCATACTGAGGACCGTAGAACCTTTAACCTATCCAATCGAATTTAGGAACGTAGTGCGGAAACTATCTAGGTGTAAACCTAAGGTGGTTGTCACACGATACTACACTCGGACGAGGTCTATTTTAAGAATGATATTGGTTGGGGAGTAATCCAACATACCGATAATATTCTAAAGATGGTTGTTAACTCTGGGCACCTCTGTTAGCACCCTTTTGGTTTTCTGCAGGTACAATGAAGACAAAATCTTAGTGCTTACCTGTGTGGGAGGTGTTTTGTTACCTTGACTTCATGCTCGTGACTCGGAACCTAAAATTGTGTGCTTTATGTGATATTGTTTGTGGTTGTTGCCTCCACGAATTCATGTATCATAAACATCATTGCAACCGTTTTTAAGGAAAACAACTCAGATTGTTGCAAATATGGACAAGGAAATTGTTCCTTTTTGTGAAAAGTTTAAATAAACGTTGTAATTCTCGTGCTCTCGATATTTCACATGTTTGCAATAATTGAGTCAATTCCTTGAAAATGGAAAGTAAAAAAAAAGCATTGCATTCATCATTTGCATGTGCATTTCCCTGAACAAAAGCTCATTTATCCTTCCGTCTTTGTATCAGTTGGTTGATTTCTCGGCATTTGTACCGGATTCTAAGTGATTACTGAGGGATAATGGAGAGGACAGAGAATGTTGATCTCATGTCAAGTTTCAAGGTGATGACCAATCCGATGTATGATTCTCCTCCAGACAGCATGGTTCTATAGTTGGATGTTCCTATTCAGTCTCAATTTTTGAGAGGTAGCCTAGTTGCTCAAGTTGATGAAGGGGATTCCCGATTTCAGATGAATATGCCAAATCCTCAAAGTGTCCATCCTGTGATAAATCTGATTGATTCTAGATTTGTGGAACTCGAGAAAGGATGTTGTGATTTCGAGGAACAATTGAAGATGATTGCATGACTCAACACATCTATCTTTAATACATAGGACATATGTTTGGTACCAGACGTGGTTATTCCTCCGAAGTTCAGGATGCCTAGTTTTGAAATATACAAGGGTGTCAGTTGTCCAAAATACCATTTGACGATGTTCTGTCGGAAGATGGGCGCTCATGTCAAAGATGATAAGTTGATGATTCACTTCTTTCAAGAAAGTTTATATAGAAGATCCTTGATGTGGTATATGAAACTCAAAAGGAATCATATTCAGTCTTGGGAAAACCTATCTGCTGATTTTGTGAAATAATATAAGTACAATGTTGATATGGAGCCAGATCGTGATCAACTCCGGGCCATGTCCCAGAAAAATAAAGAAAACTTTAAGAGTTATGCACAGAGATGGTGCGAGTTTGCTACCCAAGTTATTCCTCCATTGGAAGAAAAAGAAATGACCAAGATCTTTTTGGAAACTCTTAGCCCTTTCTATTATGAGAAGATGGTTGCTAGTGCACCCACTGACTTTGCTGAAATGGTGAACATGGGAATGAGACTAGAAAAGGGTGTCCGTGAAGGACGGTTAACCAAAGAAGGGAGTTCTTCTAGATTTCATAAAAAGAAAGATGGAGAAACGAATGCTATGTTTCAAGAGAGGTATATGAGAAACAATCAACATCATCAGCAAGTGGCATCCATAACCCCTGTTGCTAAGCAAGACAATGTTCAAGAGAAAGCACAATTTGATCCAATCCCAATGACTTACAATCAACTGTGGTCTTATTTTTCCCGAAAATCGGTAATGACCCCTAGAAAGACCAGAGCAATGAGATCTCGTCCTCCTTGGCACAACCCAGATACTAGTTGTGAATTTCATGGTGGGGTGATAGGGCGTCCGACTGAAGAATGCAAGGTTTTCCAAGAACAGGTTCAAGAGATGATCGACAATGAATTGTTAACCTTTGAGGAAGGAGTACCATTTGTGAATGGAGTGCCTTTATCCTGAAGAATCAAGAAGGTTGAGAATGTGCCTATAGTCAAGAGCTCAGAATGGGACAGTCTCCTCAGATCTTTAGTTCATTTGCTACAATCTTATTTTGTAATATTTCATGAGTGTTAATGTTTTTTTGCATGTAAGAACTTGTTTGTTTTGAATATTAATCATAATGAAATGAGTATGTTTATCTTGAAGTGATCCATTCGCTTTTGCTTATTTATTTATTTTTCTACATTGCAATACCAACTTATTGTCTTAACTCTTGGAGGGAGGATGATAAAGTGAAAACGCAAAATTTATGGTTGTATGCTTTTGAATGAGACTCTGCTGATGATGTAAGGCATTGTTTCAAAATCCCAAACACCGGAGATATAAGGAAGATAACCTGTTGTTAACCCATTTGAGCCTTGAAGTAGGAGTTTCTTTTCTAAATGAAAAAACCCTCACATTTAACCTTGGGGTTGGGTAGTATTCAGTTAATTTGACCAAATGTGTCCAAATTTTAAAAGGAATGTGCGTTTAAAAGAAACCACAATGGTTATCCCTCATCCATGAAGTAAGGAGACAATCACAACCTTGTTTAACAAAGTCAGATAAGCCAATGTCACATGATTTGTTCGAAAAAAAGGAGATAGAAAGTAAAAGAAAAGAAAAGCCCGCTAAGTCGAAAAAATTGAATGACTTAGGCAAAAATATGGGCATCCCGATGGACGTCAAAATTTAAAAATAAATTGTCCAGACAAAATTTAGGGAAAATAAAAGAATAAGAATCGCGAAAAGTGAAAAGAAAGGATTGAAAAATAAAAATCCTCATCAAAATAACAAATATGTGTGACTACTAAGTCAAAAGCTGACAGGGTGACTGTTATTCCCTGAAAATCCTCATTGGATCTTAAACTGTCAACCCCATGGGTTCTTAAACCGTTACTTTAATCCTTTTGAGAGTTGAACCTTTGTGTTAAATTAGCTGAATATAGGACTGAAGGACATCACGGAGATTGGAAGGGCACCAACAAATTTTTGAGCCTAAAAATCTTTTTTCTTAAAACCGTGAACCAGGCCAAGTTATAACCCTCAAAAGACCCAATTGAAGCATGTTTTGTTTTGAAAGTTTACTTCAACGAGATAGAGTTCCTGACTCCCATGAGTTGTGCTAAAAGATCTTTGTTGGTATTGCATATGCATTCAAAAATAAATGTCGTATCCAAACTAGTGATTCACTCACAAGGTTTTGCGACATATTTTCAAATAAAAACTTCAAGATAAACATATGTGTTTCATTAGAATTATCATTCTCAGAATTAACATTTTCTGCTTGCATACATTTGTTTGACATCTGAAAGCTTACATATGAGCATCAATGATGAGTTTAATCTTTTGAGGCCTGAAAATCTTATGAGTGATTGGAAATTTATCTCAAGAGTGATCATATCCAGGGGCATGTTTCTTGAAGACTTTGTTAAGTATGAGCAAGTCTGTTTTCCCAGTTGATGATTTCACATGGGGCAAAGTTTGAAGACTTTGTTGGTCACAAAAGTTGCCAAATTTAGTTAATCTGGGGTAGTTACGTCGAGATTCGATGAATCCCTCTAAGAGTTGAAGACACTGAGGAAAATTATCTCAAGTTTTTATGCTACAAAGTTTCCTCTTGGTGTAAAATCCTTTGTAGACCATGCAGTCTGGGGCAAAAGTGATGAATTATGGACTCAATGTTATCCTAAGCAGATTTTTGTTCTGAGAAAATAATTTGTTTTCCCCCATATAATTGTTAATCAGATGTTAGTCCCTGCAATGTTATTGATCTTTCTAGACTTTAAAATCTAGATTGAGAGTGCATTTATTTTGCACATATACTTTGTCTCCCTAGGAAGAATCTATTGAATTTTCCCCATTGAAGACGAATTTTATACCTCAACAACAGGTGTGTTCTCAATTAACCTCGGAAGAAGGTAGTCTCTCTCCAAGAATATCGACAGTAGATATCTTGGATGATTTCAAAGAAATATTACACTAAACCTCGACAGAAGGTAGTTCTATTTTCTTTGATTAATCTCGGCAGAAGGTGTTTCCTCTTGTTTCCTGGTAAGTCTCAGCAGAAGATTTCTAGTTAACTTGATCAGAAGTTATTTTCTTTCCAAAAATCTCGGCAGTAGATTTCTCGGATGATTTCAAAAGAAGAATCTTATAGTTGATTTCGATAGAGGATGTTTTATTTGTAGATTCTCTGGTTAATCTCGGCAGTAGATCTCCAGCAGACTTCATCATAAGATGTTTTCTTTTCGGAATCTCGACAGTAGATTCCATGGCTACTCTCGGAAGTAGACTTTTCCGGTTGATATCTTTTGAAATTACCACAGTGTACCTCGGTATTAGGTTCTCCAGTTGGAATTTATTATAAGATTTTGTCTAAATTATTCTCTTGATTTACCTTAAGTGGTCTCTTAAAAGGGTATTTGGCTTGATTTATGAATGATGAAAGAATATCAATAGTTATTCCAGGGATGACAAAGTCTTGATGTGTATAACTTGCCTCTCCCAAAGCAAAGTTTGATCCGATTGTTTCTCTACGGAATTTCCGAATAGTTTGGCATGTTGATAATAATGATGTTTTGCTCCCCAAACGGCAGGTATGAGCGGGGATGGTTTATTTAATGAATGTTCCTAATCTGAGTTCCAATTTCTTCCTCAGACGAAATGTTGGAAGGGATTTTCTTGAGAATCCCCAACTGAGTTTTGATCTCTTCCTCAACAGTTTACCTTTGACTTGAGAAGCATTGGGAATCCTCAGCCGAGTTCTTGTTCCTCATCTTGAGTTGGTTGCATCCCTTAGCAGAAATATTGATATAACAATCAGTTTAGAGGTTTTCTTTCACCTGATGGTGTGTATTGATTTAAAATCCCTTGTAACCATGGTTTTATATGATGTTAACTTCTGGTCTCCCCGCATGGGTCAAAAAGTCCAAATTTTCAGTGATGAATGATCTCCATAAATCCCCAGTAGGTCTGTGTGTGATGGTTTTTAGCAGATTTCTATTTGATCTTCAACAAGTTTTACACTCTTTCCCCAAGTAGAGAAAGAGTGGCATAACATCTTCCCCAAGCAGAGCAAGAGTGGCGTGACTCTTTCCCCGAGTGGAGCAGGAATAATATGATGATTATTCCCTGCAGGAGTTCGATTAAGAACACTTCTGTCCCCAGCAAGGATCGTGGAAGCTTTCCCCATCCCTGGCAGATTATTACTTTTCCTCAGCAAGGTGGTATTCCTATGCAGAGTTGATGTTTAAAACTCCAGTAGGCTATGCTTTATTGGCATCAATGGTAGATCTTTATCGTGTTTCCAAAAACAAAGTTATGAAGATATTTGTCCCCACCAGAGTTTAACAGGGAATTTTCCCTCCTTCCCCAAAGGTGTGGAAGATCTTGTGTTGTTAAGGTATCTCCGACATGTTGTGGAATTTCTGATTTTTATCTTCACGGATTTTTGAAGATTGCTTTGAGGATTGGATCCTTAGAAGATGTTTCCTCAGTATTGAGTTAAGCCTTGTAGTAGAATTTTATTCCTTTGATGGCTTTTGACGTTCCCCTGCAGGACTTCGATTCGAATATCCAGCATGATCCTCGACCTTGTTGCCTTGATTAGCCGAGTATCCAGTTGTTGTGGTGTTTATGTCACCCGCTGCTTATTTTTATGTCCGTTTTTTCAGCATATTCATACGCATATTCATACGCATAAGCATAACATCGTTTGCTTGTATTATTGCATTTATCTTTGCTCCCCGCTCTTTGGTGTGATCTTTCCCCACAAAGTGTGTGTGTTGTCTTCCTTTCAAGTTAGAGTGTCGACCATTAAGCGGAAAGTGTTGATCCTTTCTATTTCCCCACTAAGTTTATTCCTCGTGGACGATTTTGATTCAGTTTCTTCCCCAGTTTATTATCTGGATGGAATTTCCCCAATTGAGATATTTCCTCTTCGGGATGAGTCTTGTTTGACCGTTTCTCTCCAACTTGCTCTTGGATTGATCTTTGGTCCACCTTGTGAGTATATTTGCTTTGGAATTAAGCTATCATTGTTTGATAGTGGGCAATATTCCCCCCATCTTGAGTATATCACTTTGGAATTAAGCTATCAATTATTCGATGGTGGGTAATGCTACCAAGCTAATCAAGCTCTTTTGCTTGTACTCCTACCCAGTAAATCCAGTAGTCGAGAGTTCTGCTTTCTACCTAGTAAAAAGGTAATAGAAGTTGTTTCCCTTTGCTTGAGCTCCTACCCAGTAAATCCGGTAGTTGAGAATTTTTTCTACCCAATAAAAAGGTAGTGGAGGTTATCCCTTTTTGTTTTGCTCATATCCAGTAAATCGATAGTTGAGTCCATTGTTTCCATATCTTCTACCCAGTAAACCGGTAGTTGATGATTCTTTCCCAACTCGGTATTCCTCCATCTTTGGACTCAAATACTTTGATTGGTTATTATTTCCTGGCAGAGTGTTTACTCTTCCTCGTTGAATCTTTTACCTTGATTATATCATTGAACTTTTCCCCCATGTAGAGTCAGTTATCCAGTGATTTATATTCCTGGAAAACTCTTTTGGTGTCTTTTGTTTTCCCCAGCTAGATTTTCTTCTGTGTCCCCAAGCTTTCGCTTTCCTCTGGTGGTCGTGTTTTCCCCACAGAGTTCTTGGGTTTGCATATCATCTCATATTTATATTCATATCATGTTCTCTTAGGACAAAAATTTGGGTTATTTATATTTAAGTCTCTCCCTTCTTGCAGAGATGAAGATGTTAATCTTCATATCTTTAGATTGAAGAAACTTAAATAGGGGCAGTTGTTGCACCCTAATTTTTGCCCTAAGTTTTCTTTGCATTTTCATCTGCATCTTGCATACAAACAAGATCACTTTGGTTGCTCGGTTCTTCTCGGGTTAGTTTTATGCCTCACAAGGGATCACTGTTGTCTTTAAATTACTTTATTTGTTTATGTTTACTAATCGTTAATCAAAATCCAAAAAAATAATATTTTGTTTCCTTTTACTAACCTTTTTCAGGAAGAGGAACCATTGAAAATGCCAAAAATAGCAGTCCTGCAACTCGAGTAAAATTTCACAGAACAAAAGTTGAAGTTGATTCGCAAATAATTCAAAATTATCTGATCAAGGATTTCCCAAGTTAATTGATTCATTCAAGGATTTCCAAGGTTCATGTTTTTATTTTCATGCCTTCTTCGGCGTACAAAAAGAATCGGGCCACAACAACCAACCAACCACATTTGAATAAAATATTCAAATTTTGGCTTGGTTAACCGGTTAACCAGTGCAAAATTTGAATATTTTATTCAAATTCAACACCATTAAACCATTGATTTAATTGGAATATTCTAGATCCATTGGTTTCTGATTGCTCTACATCACTTTGATCATTTCCTACCATAAACCCTTACTAATCACCATTATTTTCCATTTCCCACCAAATTTGCAATTACCAAGCCTAATTTTAATTACCAAAGCAAGCTCCATTCCACCAAATTCCCATACCTAAAGTCTTTAAATAGAACCATAATTTCATTAATTCGCCAAGCGTTTGAGAGCAAAAAAAAACCCTTGCAAAACATTCTCCCAAAACCAAAAATCTACTAAAGCTCTTTTTTTCTTTTGAAGTTATCAAGAATTCACATTGAATTCTTGACTAACTTGAGCTAAACCTTCATCCTTTTCTTCTCTTGTTCATCAATTTCAATAGATCTAGCTTGATTTGGTCCAATTTGAAGAAATGCTTTTGGTAATTCATCTTTCTCCATAAACCCATATTCACCATCAACATTCAAGATGTAGATCTTTGGTGCCTTTGTTTATAGATCCTTTGGATCTTTATTTGTTGTTTGATTACAGGGATTTCACTGTATTTTGGTTTTAAAATTTGTGCAAATTCAGATCATGATCATCAAATGTTTGAAAAAAGGTTTTAAAATGGATCATGCTGAATTTTATGTATTTTTTGCTACTGGTCAGTGTTAACCGGTTAACCATTTACAGTGTAAATTGATTAACCGACTAACCATCTTTAAAACTGCGCAAATTTTGCTTGCATTAACATGTTAGCCCATTTGGTTAACCGGTTAACACAAGTTAGAATAGTCTGTTTTGGCTTGTTTTAAGCCCCTTTTTGGTTCCTCTTTCTTCTTCTTCTTCCTCCTTTTATTTTTACCTTGGGAAGCACTTTTGGGAGTGATTTCTCCTTAATTTCAATGAACTTTGGGTGTATATTAGAGTAGTAAATGTTCATTAATTCAAAACTACCTTTAAGTGGATTATTCAATTCATTTAAGGTACTTTGTGTTAGTGATACATTTTCATGCTTGAATCCACTGAGATGAGTGATTGAACTTATGGATGGAAGAATACCATAAGTGCGGCTCAATTTGGTATTCACCTTTAGTTTTGTGCGGTATTGCATCCGGATGGCGATTTACATATCGTTTATCTCGCATGCATTAGCACTAATATTGTTCACCTTAATTGGTGGTGGCCGACCTCATTTGTAGGGTAATTACTTCGTAAATTACTCGACGATTGCTTAACATAGACCAAAATTTGTCCCTAATTCGGAATAAAAATCTAATTGGGTACTTGCACTTTCGTGGACCGGATCTCTTGTTGATCGCGTAATTCCAAAGTGGTTAATCATATTGCATTAAGAATCGAGACTTATGAATGTTTGATGCGTAGGTGCTTTGGGTCTCCCAATCTCCTTTCAATCTTCATTGAATTCGGTTCGGTTTGCCTTGATTAATCGCTATAGTGTAAGATGCTAAGCGGATCCGGTTGCCTTTCGATTTTGGTTACCATTTTGGTTGTGGTTGATTAAGTTCACCATACCATTATTATGTAAATATTATTATACTACTATTATTATCAATATTTTAGATTCTTGCACTTTAATTGTTTTTGCTACTAACATTTAAATTCTTGCAATTTTTTTGCTTTTATTTTATTTTACTTTATTATGCTTTATTCATCCATATTATGTTTTTGTTTATTCTTTTTTGTTGTTGATTTTCCATTTTTTCATCTGAACACAAAAACATTAATAAAGAATTAAACTTCTAAAAAACTTGTGATTTTAATTTGTGGACTTTTTATTTACTATCCTTGGCATTAGAATGGAGATTTTGGACTTAGATTTTAGGATCCCTCTCCCTGTCTTTGATCTTCATGAAATTGGAATTTACCTTTATTTGGCCATTTGCTAGCTTATAAGGATGAAACTCTTATGCTCATAATTTGAAACATCATAAGGTTTGGTTAGATCTTTCTTCCCTTATCTCTTTATTTTCTTTTCTTTTTAGGATAGTCCCTTCATCTCCTCCCCTTCTTTAATTTTCAAAATCTTCTCCCTTTTCCAAAGGATTCCTTCTTTTTAAATCATCACCTCTTTAATAAACAAAATCCTGAATTTTGTCAAGTGACTTTTACTCTTTTTCTTTTCTTTTAAAATCAATAAATCTAATCATGTTGACCTTAATTCAAAAAATAAAAAGAACCAAACTCATTCAAGTTTTTTTGTGCCTTTGTGCACTTTTGTTTATTTTCTTTAAAAGAGTGCCGATTTTGAGTCATTATTCTTTAGTTGAGTGCAAGTCTTTCAATCTCCATGGTTGTAGTTTAATGTAATTGATTCTCTTGTCATTTGTGGGGGTTTAGTGGCATACTCGTTGATTTTATCCGAGTTGGCGCCCTCCCCATAATGATGTATGATTCCATTCCTTCATTCTCATGGTAGTTTGTTTGGTCATCCACTTGAAGATGACAAATTCTCTTCACTTAATAAAATCAATCATAACCAACCTTTTTCACTATTTGTACCATGAACTACGGGGTTTTGATCTCGCATTGCACTTTGTGGGTACGTAGGCATGAGGTGGTAAACCTCTCCAAACACAAAAAAAATAAAAATATAATTTTTTTCTCATCCCTCCACTCTCATTTAACAAACCTCTTTCAAACCAAAAGCAGTAAATTTTTCAAAGGGCTCCCGTGGAGTACCACGAACATTTTGGGTGCGTAAAACCTTCTCATTGTATAACCTATCCCCTTACTTGTTTCTCTGTTGTGTTTCTTTATCTTTTTGCTTTTAGATTCATTAGGATTTATTCACTCTTTTTTCCTTTTCCTTTTGGAATAAAATAAAAGCGCGGTACGACTCTGTTTACTTTGAGTTAAGTTAACTAATAGCTTACACTCATGATTTTACCACTACAAGAGGCTCTAGTGCTAGTCGGCGTTGTTGGGTTGTAGACATGCGACTAGCTTGATGGTGTTGAGGATACTAGGAGCGTGAAACTCTTTGAGTAATAATAAGTGTGTTGAGTATTTGTCCTTTATCCTTTTGAGGGGTAAGGTATTTATAGGAGTTCCTAATACCAATGGTTTTCTTGGAAAAGGTAACTACCAACCTAGTCAAAAGGTGGACAATTAAATCCATATTCCCAAGAGAGACGTGGGTCATGAATTACTCTGACTTTCTCTTTATCCAAGACACATTTTATCCCACATTTTCCCTTTTAGATGAGAGGATAACATTAAGGGCGAAATGGTACCTCCCTTTGGGCGACCCTGTGTCGTCGCCTTTTTCTTGGGGGTCTCAAGTTGGCGCCTTAGGCAAGGTTATTTACAATGATGAGAATCTAAAACTTCTCGTAATCAAACACCCAAATGTGCTGAATAACTCCAAAATATGATAAATTTTCATATTTGGGTTTAAGCCTTTCATACTTGATACATGCATTGCTTCAGCTAGCACAATGACACCACTATTTTGCATAGTACTCTTATCATCTTGTTGTAAACACCCCAAATTTTCCCTCACCCATTCATACCATGGCTTGTGATCATTTCATATGCATAAACACAATCATAGCATCTCATATTACAATTTTGATTCACTGCATAGATTCTAAGTCATCTGCATCTAGGGTTTGTGATCTGAGCAATCCAAGAGCCTCTTGAGCCACTCCAAAGGCTACCAATCAACTCAAAGGGATCCATGTGTGTTCTTATATCATATTCCATCTCCTCAAAGTCAAAAATGCAAAGGAATCACAAGAACTAGGGTTTGAGTGGATGCAGAGCCAGGATAGACTGCACAGTTGACTGAAAATTAGGGTTTTGGTTTCAGAGGCCATAACACCAAATTTTTTGGTCATTCTTGTTTCCATTGATCTCTATATGGTATAGAAAGTATGCATATCAATTTTCATGAAGAAATTCCATGGGGAAGTCATCTGATCAAGGGTTGACTTTTCAGGCAAGTCAGTGTAAAATCAGGGCATCTGAGGCCCCCAATGACCCAACCAATGGGTGATCTTCATCATTTTTAGTGTATATGATCTTTATTTGATCATGGAAGAAGGTTGAAGTTCACAAAAATCAAGAATTTAGGGTTTTTGCAAATGTTGACTTTTTGAGTATGGTTGACTTTTCAAGAATGCATCATTTTAGGTCATTTTTCAAGCCTTGATTCTTGATCCAAAAATGCTTCAAATGGAAAAACCTTGGTCATGAAAGTTGTAGATCTCATCTTTCCCTTTTCAAAAAGTACAAGAACATGATCAAACTCTTCTTGGATCAAAAGTTATAGCAAGACAAAGTTGGCCAAAATCATTGATTTTCAAGGCATGCCTCAAATGGAAATTTTGCAAGATCATGAACCAAAGCCCAATGTGACTTCTAATTCACTCCAAACCAGTATGCAAACATTCTCTAAGTCATAAAATTCAGAATGAACCAAGAATGCCCATGGTTTTATGGTTGGTTGGACAAAGGAATCACATGTGAACCATAAAGCCACAAGTTGCAAAACTCATGATCATTCTTCCTACAACTTGCAGCCTTGGATGCTGAGCTTTGCTAGACCTCTCCCTCACCCTTGCTGCGCCAGCCCATGCCTTGTACTTGCCTAGATCATGAGCCATACCTCACTTACACAATTTTTGACTTTTTGCAAAAGGTGACTTACCAATCAATAAAGCACATGTCCAATCATCTGACCAATGAGAGAGAGTTATGTGGACAATTTGCAAGACATTTCATGTACAAGGGCAAGGCTAAAACATCTCATACACACACATACACCAAAACACACCAAGCTGCATTTTGCTTCGAATCCCTCTGCCCAGCCACAAAACATCCCAACCATTTCCACACTTCAAATCACCATGATCCATTGAGGAGAAACCAGCCAAGAGCCAGGCCTGAAACCAACCACAAAGCCACTTCACCATTTTCATCTCAGCCTGCACTTTCTTTCGAATCTCCCTCCACAAACCTCAAACACAAGAACAAACTCCACCAACAATCTCCACTCACCTCACTGACCAGAAACCAACCTTTGTTTTGGCCTGAAACACCCTATATCTCAGATACGATTTTCACACTCCCTTGGTCAGAGTTGCTGCAAACCCACTCAGGAGGTTGTTTAAACTCCAGCTAAGCATCCAAAGCTTCAAAGGTGGACCATTGGGACCTGATTGAGCCAAAGAATCATCCAAAAAGCTCCTGAATCAAGAGCTCCATCTCAGGTGACACCATGAACTTTTTTCCCAGAACTCATTTCTCTTGTTAAAATCTTGTTGTGTATGTTACACTGATCATTGGGATCTCTTTACTTTTGAAAATAAGCCAGAAATGATTATGCTATGTTGTTCTGAAAGTTTGACCTAGAAATTCCATAGCTTCGATTCTTGTTTGTGTGTGAGTTTAAACATGATTTGATGATGGATTCGTGCTTAGGGTAGTTGGTAGATGGTTTCTGGAGGTTTAGGGCTTCTGATTTGGCCTAGGGAGAGAGATTGATTTTGGGGATGGCCGGAGAAGACGACCGGAACACTGTTCCGGTCGCCTGATTGTGATTAACGGCAGGGTTAGGGTTTTAAGCATTAATTAGCAAGTTTGAATTTGAGCCGTGAGATGTGGCGGGCAGTCAATTCGCGCGCAGGCAACTTTGAATCTCCACCATAGGATCTGTTGACTTCCAATTAATTCAGATTTAATGCATTTATTTTCTTTTCTTTTTCTTTTGTTTTGCATAATTATTTTAAAATAGTAAAAAATTCTTAAAAATTATGAAACTTTTTCCTAAGAGTTTTATTAATTTTTATGACCCAAAAATATTTTTGTTTTATTTTTTATCATTAAAAAAGTATTTTTAAATATTTAAAAGATTATTTTTAATTGATTAATGGAAATTAATTAATTAAAAATACTTTTAGGTATTTAAAAATTACAAAAAAATTCATGAAATGTTCTAAGACATTTAGAAACATTGTCCAACCTTCAAACCAAATTTCTTTTTTGATCTTGATGCATTTTAAGAATTTTTCATTGAATAAAATCATATTTTGTGCATTATTTTGATCATAAGTTCAAAAAATCATTTCTGCCTATTTGAGAAGAGTTGGACATTGATTCTTCTTGCATTGTTTTCTATTTGGCATGTAGTTTCTAGGATAAAATGGCCATGGTTTGATCTTGCATTTTCCAATTGTTTGGCATTTCTTTTGTTAAGAACCCTAAAAAACCCTAATAACTTGCAAAATTCATAACTTGAGATTGGTTGTGAGTTGAGACTCCCCCTTTGGACCATGGTTTAGTATAGGTTTAGGGTTTCTTTGAGTGGCATTTTCCATTTTTTATATTAGGGTTTGCTTCTGTTTTTGGTTTTTGTTTGTTGTTTGATCCATGAACCCTAATTTGGGCTTTCATTTGCATCCCTCTTGCATTCTCTTGCATAACATGACTTGTCTTAGCATTTCAAGCATTCTTGTGATTCATTTGACATCTTAAGACACATAGGAAGCATGTTTGATCATTGCATCACATATTTGCCATGTCATTTGCCTTGTATGCTTCATAACTTTCCATGCTTGTTCATGCTCCTTAGCTTGCATCATTTGCATCCATGATCTTGTATGAACATCCCCATGTCTTGCCTCATGTTTGCAGCATCTTCATAACATCATAATCATCATCAACATGCTTCTGCTTTTGTTTAGCATCATGTCATTTCATTTCATTTAAGCATTGCATTGCATTTCTTTCTAACATTTCAGGTGGTAAGTAACTTGAGAAGTGAATTTGCCTTCACTTCTCATAACTTTTCTTTTCATCTCTCTTGCATCCATTGCTGCATTCTTGTATGTGTTTGAGATTGAGCTTGCTCATTCTTCTTCCTCCCACTTTCTTTCTTCAAGTGACTTGACTTCTTGAATGAAGCAAGTCACTTTGCTTCTCTTGATCCTGTTCATCTGCTTCCTGGTGGTTCCATTGAAGATTCTTCTTGCAAACCTCACAAACCTTAGGATCAACCAAGCATGACAATGAATTAGGGTTTTGTTTAGTCTCCCTTCATAGTTTTTACCTTTGTGTCTCTCTTTGAGTCCTCTCTTCTCACCTCATAATCAGGGGATTAAACCCTAAAGGCTTTGAGGCTTTGTGATTAAGCTTATGCCTGCATCCTTCTCTTAGGATGGAGTGTATAACTTTAATCCTAAGTGTTAAACCCTTAATGTGTTTAAATCTTTTAATCAATCCATCTAATAATCATCAAGACATCACACTTGTAACTTGGGCCTTGCATTAGGGTTCTAATTCTTCCTTAAGTGGTCAAGAAGGACTAACCCTAGTGTTAATGGACAAGTCCCCCTCAAGTTGTCTTACAAATCATAAAATTCACTTCATCATCATACCACTAATAAAATCCACTTAATCAAAGGCATGTTTTGTCATGAGTTTAATCCCTAATCATGGATTAAGTTGAGGAGCTTTCCTCAGCTTAAACATTCTCATCTATTATCCTTCTATTAGGATGGTGTAATGAGTCTGTTTAATCCTTGATTATGGCTTAACCTCATTACTCAACACTAAACAAAAACACCAAAAACATCTAAATAATCACAAGTAGGTTAATGATCTTAATCCTACACCAAAGGTGGTTAAGTGTGAGAACCTGACTTCACACTTAAGGTATTCTCATTACCCCTAAACAGAGGGAAGATGTGATGAGTTTACTAAATCCATTGGTTTAGGCTTAAGCTCATTAACTTATGACAAATTTCAAAAAGCAATAAAAGACTGAAAACTCAAAAACAAACAATAATCGTCTCCTCCGGGATTCTTTTCTCATCACCTTCACTCATAAACGAGAACTTGCTTCTTCCGTCTAATGCAAGACAGTTTACACCTGAGCCAGACAGGTCATACACTTGAGCATAGGCAAGCAAGCAGTTCACAAGCCAATTCATCTTTCAGTCTCTTTGGGTCGAACTACGGTGTTCTGACTTCCTCATTGCACGAGAGGATACGTAGGCATAACTTAACGGTTATTGAACAAAAGTCTCTGTACATTCCCCCTCTTTCCAGCTTTATTCTTAGCCTCATGATCTTGAGCATTTCACTCTGTTCTTACACTGACACTTTCATACTTCATATCACACTTCACACTTTTCTTACACTGACACCTGTACATCCTTTTCCAGCTCATTGTAAACACCCCAAATTTGCCCTCACCCATTCACACCATGGCTTATGGTCATCTCATATGCATAAACACAATCATATCATCTCACATCTCATTTTTGATTCACTGGATAGTTTCCAAGGCATCTGCACCTAGGGTTTGTGATCTGAGCAACCTCAAAGCTTCTTGAGCCATTCCAAAGGCCACCAATCAACTCAAAGGGGTCCATGTGTGTTCTTATATCATATTTCATCTCCTCAAAGTCAAAATTGCAGAGGAATCACAAGGACTAGGGTTTGAGTGGATGCAGAGCCAGTTTGAACTTCACAGTTGACTGAAAATTAGGGTTTTGGTTTCAGAGGCCATAACTCCAAATTTTTTGGTCATTCTTGTTTCCATTAATCTCTATATGGTATAGGGAGTATGCATATCAATTTTCATGAAGAAATTCCATGGGGAAGTCATCTGATCAAGAGTTGACTTTTCAGACAAGTTAGTGCAAAATCAGGGCATCTGAGGCCCCCAATGACCCAACCAATGGGTGATCTTCATCATTTTGAGTGTATATGATCTTCATTTGATCATGGAAGAAGGTTGAAGTTCATAGAAATCAAGAATTTAGGGTTTTTGCAAATGTTGACTTTTTGGGCATAGTTGACTTTTCAAGAATGCATCATTTTAGGTCAATTTTCAAGCTTTGATTCTTGGTCCAAAAAGGCTTCAAATGGAAAAACTTTGGTCATGAAAGTTGTAGATCTCATCTTTCCCTTTTCAAAAAGTACAAGAACATGATCAAACTCTTCTTGGATCAAAAGTTATGGCAATGCAAAGTTGGCTAAAATCATTAATTTTCAAGGCATGCCTCATTTGGAAATTTTGCAAAACCTTGAACCAATGCATCATGTGACCTCTAATTCATTTCAAACCATTACACAAACATTCTCTAAGTCCTAAAAATCAGATTTGAACTAAGAATGCCATGGTTCTATGTTTGGTTAGGCAAAAGAATCACATGTGAACCAAAATGTCACAACTTGCAAAAACTCATGATCATGCTTTACCAACTTGTTGCCTTGAATGCTGGACCAAGCCTAGCCTTTCCCTTCATTTTGCTGCGCCAGAACCAGCCCATGTCCTTGCCTAGCACTTCACCATACCTCTCTTACACATAAAGTGGATTTTGAGCAAAAGTAATCTTACCAATCACTATAGGCCAGATCACATCATCTGACCTATAGGATTATAATACAATATCCCTTGGCAAGCCAAAGATATGAAGAAGCAAGGCTGAAACCATCCCATTCACCACATTCACAAAATCACTTCACATTGCAAAAAACTTTCGAATCTGCCTCCACAGCCAAGAAACACTCAAACTTTCTTCATCATCCAACTCAACACACTCCATAGGCCTCAAACCACCAAAGCTCAAGCCTGAAACAAGCCTGACCTGAGCTCCACCATTTCTCACCTTCCAAACCAGTTCTCTTCGAATCTCACTATACAGCCATCAAACACTTCATCTCTCTTCACCAACAAGTCAAGCATACCACAAGGAGTCAAAACCACCCTTTACTTTGAACTGAAACAGCCTGTACACAAAGTGCATTTCCTGCTACACCAGAAGTGAATCTCTCAAAGCAACTTGCCTAAGCTCATTCCAGGCTTTCCATTAGCTTCAAGGGGTTCAGAGGAGTTGTTCTGCATCAAAGCAAGGCCAGAAGAGTTCATATTCACAGTTCTTCACCTCAGGTAGTCTCAAACTTCAAACTTTTTAAAGCTTGTTTCTTTTGTTACAAATTGAAAGTGCATGCTCTGAGGATCACTGTGATGTGTTTAGAATCTAAAATGGTGGGAAAATGAGCATTTGGTGAATGTCTGAAAGTTTGGCCCCATTTTTATTTTGTTTCGATTCGGCTTGTTCTTGCTAATAAAATGATGTTTGATCATGGATTTGGGTTGTAGGAAGTGTGGGAAATGTTTCTGGGCAGTTGATTTGACATGGGGTGGCCTGGATAAGAAACTAGGGTTTTGGTATGGCCGGAGAAGACGACCGGAGCTCATCTCCGGTCGCCTGAGTGTAATTAGGGTTAACCATCATTAATTAACGAACTTTAAATTTGGGCCTTTGATCTTTGTTTCCCGCGCGCTCGTGGACGGTGCAGATGGGTCATTAAACCCTAATTCTGTTTAATTAAGTTAATCACAATTAATTAAATCAGCTTTGAACCATAGCCATTGGATCACGCGCGTTTTGAAATTTTGAACCTGGGCCTTAGATTGAGCTGACCCCCAGTCTTGTTGACTTGCGTGCTGGACCCTTGGATCTCTCTGCCTTCAATCACAGCCACTCATGTTGCATACTTTTCATTTTTATTTAATTTTATTCATTTTTCTTTCAATTAACTTGCATAATTATTTTAAAATAGCAAAAAATTCATAAAAATTATGAAACTTTTTCCTTAAAGTTTTAATAATTTTTATGACCCAAAAATATTTTTATTTTATTTTTTATCATTTAAAAAGTATTTTTAAATATTTAAAAGATTATTTTTAATTGATTAATGAGAATTAATTAATTAAAAATACTTTTAGGTATTTAAAAATTACAAAAAAATTCATGGAATGTTCTAAGACATTTAGAAACATTGTCCAACCTTCAAACCAAATTTCTTTTTTTATCTTGATGCATTTTAAGAATTTTTCATTGAATTAAATCATTTTTATGCATTATTTTGATCATGGATTCAAAAATTCATTTCTGCCAATTGGTGAAGGTTGAGACATTGATTCTTCTTGCATTGTCTTTTGTTTTGCATGTAGTTCCTAGGATAAAAAGGCCATGATTTGTTCTTGCATTTTCAAATTGTTTGGCATTTCTTTTGTTAAGAACCCTAAAAAACCCTAATAACTTAGAAAATTCATATCTTGAGTTTGGTTGAGAGTTGAGAGCTCCCCTTTGGGCAGTGGTTCATCATAGGCCTAGGGTTTCTTTGGATGCCATTTTCCATTTTTTATCATGAGGTTTGCTTCTGTTTTTGGTTTGTGTTTGATGTTTGATTCATGAACCCTAATTTGGGCTTTCTCTTGCATCCTTCTTGCATTCTCTTGCATAACATGACTTGTCTTTGCATTTTGTGCATTCTTGTGATCCATTTGACATCTTAAGACATGTATAAAGCATCTTTGATCATTGCATCTTATGTTTGCCATGTCATTTGTCTTGTATGATTCATAACTTTTCATGTTCATTCATGCTCCTTAACTTGCATTCATAATCTTGTATGAACATCCCCATTGTCTTGCCTCATGTTTGCAGCACCTCATAACATCATAATCATCATCAACATGCTTCTGGTCTTGCTTTGCATCATATCATTTCATCTCATCTTGCATTGCATTGCATTTCTTTCTAACATTTCAGGTGGTAAGTAAACTTGAGAAGTGGATTTGCCTTCACTTCTCATAACTTTTCTTTTCATCTCTCTTGCATCCATTGCTGCATTCTTATATGTGTTTGAGTTTGAGCTTGCTCATTCTTCTTCCTCCCACTTTCTTTCTTCAAGTGACTTGACTTCTTGAATGAAGCAAGTCACTTTGCTTCTCTTGATCCTGTTCATCTGTTTCCTGGTGGTTCTTCTGAAGATTGTTCTTAAAAACCTCACAAACTTTAGGAACAACCAAGCATGATAATGAATTAGGGTTTTGATTAGTCTCCCCTCATAGTTTTTACCTTTGTGTCTCCTTGAGTCCTCTCTTCTCATCTCATAATCAGGGACTAAACCCTAAAGGCTTTAAGACTTTGTGATTAGGGTTATGCCTGCATCCTTCTCTTAGGATGGAGTGTATAACTCTAATCCTAAGTATTAAACCCTTAAGGTGTTTAAATCTCTTACTCAATTCACTTAATAAATATCAAGACATTACACTTGTAACTTGGGCCTTGCATTAGGGTTCTAATTCTTCCTTAAGTGGTTAAGAAGGACTAACCCTAGTGTTAATGGACAAGTCCCCCTCAAGTTGTCTTACAAATCATAAAAAACACTTCATCATCATATCATTAACTAAAATCCACTTAATAAAGGCTTTGTTTTGTCATGGGTTTAATCCCTAATCATGGATTAAGTTGAGGAGTTTTTCTCAACTTAAACATTCTCATCTATCATCCTTCTTTTAGGATGGTGTAATGAGTCTGTTTAATCCTTGATTATGGCTTAACCTCATTACTCAACACTAAACAAAAATCCCAAAAACATATAAATAATCACAAGTAGGTTAATGATCTTAATCCTACACTAAAGGTGATTAAGTGTGAGAATCTGACTTCACACTTAAGGTATTCTCATTACCCCTAATCAGAGGAATGATGTGATGAGTTTACTAATCCATTGGTTTAGGCTTAAGCTCATTAATCTATGACAAACTTTCAAAAGCAATAAAAGACTGAAAACAAAAAAAACAAACAATAATCGTCTCCTCCGGGATTCTTTTCTCATCACCTTCACTCACAATCGAGAACTTGCTTCTTCCGTCTAATGCAAGACAGTCAGCATCTGTGCCAGACAGATCATACACTTGAGCATAGGCAAGCAAGCAGTTCACAAGTCAATTCATCTTTCAGTCTCTTTGGGTCGAACTACGGTGTTCTGACTTCCTCATTGCACGAGAGGATACGTAGGCATAACTTAACGGTTATCGAACAAAAGTCTCTGTATATTCCCCCTCCTTTCAGTTTCATTCTCTTAAGCCTCATGATCTTGAGCATACTCTTTTCCTTACACTGACACTTCATTTATACACTTCACTCTCTTTTACACTGACACCTGTACATCTCTTCCAGCTATTTCATACACAGATTGCACTGACACTACCCCTTTATAACACAAATCTTTTAAGCGTGGATCCCGTCGAGTACGACGGACAATCTGGGTGCTAATACCTTCCCAGGTTGTAACCAACCCCCTTTCTCAGTCTCTCTGGTTCGCAACCGTCTTATCCATATCTTTCTAGGTCTATGCAGCATTGCCTTTCCTCCGGGATAAAAATGCCTAGCTGGCGACTCTATTCATCTCCAGTGAGTTCACGGCTGTGTGTTCTCATTGTCCCTCTCGCCGACCGTTCGCGCTTGTACCTGGATTCTAATCTTTGGGAGCGACAGCTTGGCGACTCTGCTGGGGATCCTTACTGCAACCAGGGCTTCTGGTTCTTTTTATGGGTTCCTCCTAGCGCTTGATTGATTTGTGTTTACTGGGGTGTTTTGTGCTTGTTTGTGCTTGTATTTATTTTTGTTTTTTGCTTTATGTACAGTTTGCTTTACTGCTTTCTTTACTGTATTTATATATCATACTGTCATTATTGCTGGCTGGATTTGGTTATTTGCTTTGGTGGGTGGGTGATTCATTGAGAGTTAAGGTCCTATACCTGGGACCTGAGTGACACCTAGGATAGAGTGAATCATATTCTTTCCCATTCCATTTCGGTCTGGTGCGGGAATATGAAACACGGTTCAGATATGGGTTTCTTCTTGAGAACTCTGTGTTGCAGATTTCCTGCAATGCTAGGGCTATCTGGGAAGCCTGCTAAGTCTGGATGACCTTTTAGTTTGACCTTCAGAAACTGAGGTGAATTAGAGGAGGAATTGTTATGGTTATTGTAAACACTGTACCTCCGGGTTAGAAGTGTTTACACTTCTCATAACTGATCCAAGTCTGGGGATCCTTGTTCTAGATCATCACCTGTGAGGGGGTTGGGCTGTTTACAGGTTTGCAGGTACCTTGACCTCAGAATACCCTGTTACTTTGACTTTGTTAAGAATGCTCCATGTTGGATAGTTCTTGTGATTCTAAAACCCTGGACATGTGGCTCTTTATTTGAGCCCCCCGCCCTGGTTACTGGATTTATAGACCTCCATCTGGATTTCTTGAACACACATGGATCTATACCAAGGCAGTTAATCAGATCCAGCTCAGTCGCAAACCCTTTGCATATCATTTGCATACATACCCATTGCATCATATTAACATTTGCTTATTTGTGTTTCAGGGTATCCATTTTCATCTGGTTTTGGTTTTGACCCCATCTGCAGTATTGACCCATCTTCACCAGCACCAGCCAATCAGTGGCTCATTCTTTCAGCATCTTCATCAGCACTCTACTCAGTCTCAAGCATCATGGCTCCAAAGAAAAGCAATATCACTTATCATTTCTTCCAACCAGACTTATCAGACATCAGGAGGATCCAAACCCTGATCACTCCAGATCACATACCCTTGTTCAGGGAGAGTTATGGAGATATACTGGACATGGTTATGGATCTGGACCCTTCACAGAGGAGCCTCATCCACACTTGCATTCAGTTCTATGATCCCCCATTGAGATGTTTCACCTTTCAAGACTTTCAGTTGGGGCCTCTTTTGGAAGAATACTCATCTTTGGTTGGTCTACCTATCAAAAGAGAAATCCCATTCAACCCTGAAATGGTCTTTCCTAGCAATGGAGAGGTAGCAAAAGCTTTGCACCTGGAACCTGCTTTGATTGAGCAGCATATGACCTCTAAAGCTGGGATCCCTGGATTTCACCTGGACTTCCTGATTTCTCAAGCTAGTTTGAAAGCCTCCCTGGGGGAGTGGAAAGCTGTTTGTGCTCTGTTGGCCTTAAGTGTGTATGGAATTGTGTTGTTTGCAGATGAGCCTCGATTCATTAGCAAGAATGCAATCCATTTGTTCATCCTGAAGAACCCAGTGCCAACTTTGCTAGGAGATCTCTATTACTCAGTCCATCAGAGAAATGAGAAGCAGAGGGGGAGGCTAGTGAGGATTTGTGCTCCATTATTCCATGCTTGGCTTCTCAGGCATCTACCCAGGACAAATGCATTTCTAAATCCTCATCAGCAAAGCAACTGGGCTAAGAGGCTCACTACTCTCACTTCAGCAGACATCAGATGGTGTACTCAGAGCACCAAGGGCAGAGATATGATCACCAGCTGTGGGCACTTTCCCAATGTGCCTCTGATAGGAGTTAAGGGAAGTATCAACTACAACCCTCTGCTGTTCAAGAGGCAATTGGGCTATGCACTGGTCCACACTCCTAGGGTACAAGACTTGGTGGAGACCCTCTACTGTGAGAACAAGATTAGTCTGGCAACTGTTAGGCAGGCTGCCTGGGCCTGGGATCATGTTCAGACTAAGGGAATCACCATTATGGGGAAGTGCAATAATGTGGCATCAGTCCAATATTATGAGTGGTCCCGTGCTAGGGCCCAATTCTCTGGAATGCCCTTTACCATAGAAGACGTGCCTGAGTCATCTTCAGCACCACCCCCTGCCACTATCAGTCTGGAGGAGTTTGAGAGCTTGAAGGAAAGAAACGAGAAGTTAACCCAAGCCTTGCAGAAGACCCTCAGGGAGAGGAGTGAAGGTGTGAGGGAGATTGAGAGATTAGAGAAATTGAGGGTAGAACACTTGACTAAGATTGAGAAGTCTGGAGATTATATCAACAAATCCAAAGCTGGTGAACAGATTCTGAAGAATGCTTGTAAAGAAGCCCAGTTCCAGAGAGCAAGAACAGACTTGTACCTGAAAGAGAGTCAGGCCAGGTGGGTCCGGATCACTGAGGCCCGTACTCTAGAAGACAAGAGAGTTCAGGACAAGATGGAGCAGATGGAAAAGGCCCTGGCAGCAGCCCAGGAGGAAATATCAGAGCTGAAAATCAAAGCTGGGGTGAAGAAGTCCAAAGATCAAAGTCAGAACAAGAAGTTGACTGCAGCAGTTGCAGCAAGAAACCTTCTCATCAGAAGTCTCACGGAGCGTCCGGCTGATCCTGTGACCGAAGCACTTCTCAAGGAAGTTCGTGAGGATGAGTTTGGCCTCGGAGTTTGATCATTTGTTTGTTGTTGCTTTCTTTCCATGTACTTTTATTTTTGTACTGTATTTTGACCCCTTAGCGGGCTGGTGTTGTAAAATGAACAAGATGTATTATTTCACCTTCTGTAATATATTTGTGTTAGTTTCCACCTGGGTTTATTTCGAAAGCAACTTCAACAGCAGCATCTTCAAGGGTCTGGAAGGGTCAAAACTGAAGGCCAAACCGGATACCTTGAGAACAAATAAGCATAACTGCATTGCATGCTAACCCTTTTGTTTGTTTTGTAGGTTTTTGTTTTGTTGTTGCTAACCTCTGTTGTGATACTCAGGAATTATTGCTCGCCGCCGGGTATTTCCTCTCAACAGGCCACACAGGTACCCAACTAGAAACAACCTTCCGGGAATCCAGATGGATCAGATGCAGCAGGACCTTACGGAGGTCAGAAACCAGATGGCCAACGAAAGGTTGGAGATGAGAACTCAGATAACACAATTCATGGAAGTGATGAACAACTTAGCTCAAAGCCAGGAGAGGCTCAGAACTTTGGTAGAAGGGAGGAATCAAGAGGAACCCCATGTGGGGACTGCTGGCACAAGTAACAATGAACGGGTGCAACCCCATGTTACCCCCCCTGTGTTTGGTCCACATCTACATCCTGAGATTAATATTCCTGCAAATGTTCAAGGAACAGCAACTGCAGCCAGAGTACTTCAAGAAGATCCTCAGGAGGACCAGTATACAGTAATGGGTGCCGGAGAGGAAACTTATGACAGGAGATTGGATGAAATAGCTGAGAAGTTGAGATCACTGGAGTCTCAAAATTCTTTGGGCTTCGACGTCATGGACATGGGTTTGGTAGAAGGGGTCAGGATCCCCCATAAGTTCAAGCCTCCTTGCTTCGAAAAGTATAATGGGACTTCATGCCCCCGGACTCATTTGCAATCGTTTCTGGGAAGGCTGAAAGCCTATACAATGGATGAGAAACTTTGGATGTTCTACTTCGAAGACAGCTTGACTGGAGCATCAAGGGAGTGGTATTCCCATTTGACAAGGGCAACTGTGAGATGCTGGAAGGACCTGGCAGAAGCCTTCATCAGACAGTATCAGTATAATCTAGATATGGCACCCAACAGGACCCTCCTAATGGGAATGTCACAGTCTTCAAGGGAGAGTTTCAGAGAATATGCTCAGAGATGGAGGCAATTGGCTGCTGCTGTTCAACCCCCTATGTCCGAAAGGGAAATGGCAGATATGTTCATGAATACTCTTCAGGGAACCTATATTGACAGGTTAGCTGCTTTCTCTTCCACTAGCTTTGCAGATGTTGTTATAGCTGGGGAGAGAATTGAAAGCCTGTTAAAGATGGGAAAGATCTCAGACAACGGTGCAAGCTCGTCCAGTAGTACAAGAAAGCCTTTTGCAGGCCCGAGAAGAACTGGCGAGGCCAATGCCATTCACACCAACAGGGGTAGGCCCCAATATGTTCCAAGGACAATAGCAGCAGTCACTATCCCTGCTCCAGCTCATCCTCAGCCAGTCTATCAACCTCCTCAACAAAACTTCCAACAACAACCTCAATATCAGCAGAATCAATATCCTCCAAGAAACTTCAACAACAGCAACTCCAACAACAACAATCAACAAAGGCCATTCCAACAGAGGCCATCCCAAGCTAACCGAGTGATCGACCCGATCCCAATGCCGTATGCTGCCTTGCTGCCACAACTTCTGAAACTCAACCTAGTTGAGCTAAGAACGTTGGCACCTCCGGATCCCAACAGTCTACCAAGAAACTATGACTCCAATGCTAGGTGTGCTTTTCATTCGAACGCACCTGGTCACAGTACAGAAAAATGCAGGGCTCTGCATATGAAGGTACAAGACTTGGTAGACTCCAAGGCTCTGAATTTTGCACCTCCGCCCAATGTCAACAAAAACCCAATGCCAAACCATGGTGGTCCCCGAATTAATGCTATTGAAGAAGACCAACCGTCTTATTTAATAACTAGTGTGGATCAGATCCGGACACCATTGGTGGAAATCAAAGCTCAACTCCGTGAAAACCAAATATTTCCGGGGTGTGAACTAGGATGTCCATACTGCAATATCTCATGGAATGGGTGTGAGGACTTGAGGAATGGCATTGACAGCCTTATTCAGAGTGGCTTGCTACAGATCACTACATCATTTCCGACAAATCCGACAACTTCATCAACAACGGTTTCAGACCCTCCTACAACTGCAGCAACTATTGTTCCCGACAATTCATCAGCAACATCAACAAGTACTTCATCAGTTCTCCCAAATGATCAGTTTTCAACAGTTTCTCCTGCTACAACTTCAGCTTCACTCCATTTCGAATCTCCATCAACAACAACATCAGTCACTCCAACAGTACCTCCTACAACACCAGCAATCAATCATGAAGATGTCTCTACTGTTACCATATTCTACGATCCTGAAAATAACTCCACCTACCATTCAGAAGGTGCTGCTCCCACCAGAGCACCAGTTACAATCTTTTATGATCCACAAACAATAACAGTCCCTTCAGCAGCAGCAATCAGTCCAGTCACTGTCACGGTGCCTGGACCAGTACCATATGAAAGCGATAGGGCCATCCCTTGGCACTATGGCTCTGACGTATACTGCGAAGGAAAAAGAGTCACTCTTGAAACATCAACACCTGCACCACAAGTAGATAATGTGGGGGGAGGCGGAGGCTTCACGCGAAGCGGACGTCTCTTTGCTTCACAAGTTCAAAGACCTACTGCCGAAGCAGAAGCTGCTGCCAAGGCAAAAGGAAAAGGCCCGGTGCAGGAAGACCAAGTTGCCAAAGAAGCCCTGAAAACTCCATTCGATCAGGAAGTTGATGAGTTTATGCGAATCATCAAAAAGAGTGATTATAAAGTTGTGGATCAGCTTCACCAGACGCCATCCAAAATCTCCATCCTCTCGCTGCTTATGTGCTCCGAAGCCCATCGGAATGCACTACTTAAAGTCCTGCACGCAGCTTACGTGCCTGAAGAGATTACTGTCAACCAGTTGGAAACCGTGGTTGGGAATGTTACTGCTAGCAATGGGCTAGGGTTTACCAATTCTGACTTGACAGCGGATGGCCGTAACCACAACAAAGCCTTGCACATAACCATGGAATGCAAAGGAGCTGTCCTTTCTCATGTGCTGGTGGACACAGGTTCTTCCCTGAATGTCTTACCGAAGAAGGCTCTGGTGAAGCTTGAATATGATGGACTGGCATTGAGACCCAGCAACCTGGTGGTGAGAGCCTTTGATGGTTCGAAGAGATCGGTTCTGGGAGAGATTGAGCTGCCTGTGACAATTGGCCCACAGACCTTTAAAACTATCTTTTATGTGATGGACATTCAGCCCGCCTACAGCTGTTTGTTGGGTAGACCCTGGATTCACGCCGCTGGCGCAATAACGTCTACCCTTCACCAAAAGTTAAAATTTGAGTGGGAAGGTCAAGTTGTCACAATCTGTGGAGAGGAGGACATTTTTGTCAGCCACCTGGCAACCTATAAGTACATTGAAATGGATGGAGAGATCCATGAAACAATGAGCCAGGGGTTTGAAGCTTTGAATGTGAGTGAAGCATCTGCTGTATCTGGTACTCCAATGTCGTCATACCAACAAGCCCGGAAGGTTGTTGAAGAAGGAACTGCCCTAGGCTGGGGCAAGGTATTAGCTGTGGAGGAGAAGAAGGACAAATTTGGGTTGGGTTACAGACCAACTCAACATCAAGCGAAGGCTGCTGCAGAGCCAGGTTTTGTCAGTGGGGGGATGCTTATCCCCGATGCTATCAACTGTCTGGAAGACGAGCTGGAAGAGGAGCGCAATCTGGAGAATTGGATTCGTCCAAAGATCCCGGGGAGCAGTGTCTCGAACTGGTCTTCCCAGGAAATTATAAGAGTTACTCATGCAGAGTAATTATTATTTCCTGTATTTTTTTTATAGCATGCATCCAAGTCTTGCATCTTGCCCAAGATGACAAGACTCATTTTGTAATCAGGGCCATCTGTACTTTTGTGCAAACAAGATTAAATTAATGAAATATCAGACATCTTTTTGCAAACAAGTCTTTTTCTTTTCTGCTCACTGTTTTTCCATTTTTCTTTTTGTACAAAAAAATAAATGGCGGTGTTTTCAAAATGATAACTTCATTTCACCTTTTTCTAAAGCAAGATTAAAATCAATCACTAAAATGAACAAACTTAACCCTTGCAGAGAGTGCCTTCCAGACTGCACCGACAACAGCACGGCTATGACATCGTATGACTTTGACAATCCAATCAATCAAGCTGATGAAGGGGTTGAAGAAGAATATGAGCTTCCTGAAGAGCTAGCCAGGTTGTTGAGACAAGAGGAAAAGGTTATTGCTCCTCATCAGGAGGAGATTGAAGTGATTAATCTTGGTACAGATGAAGACGTGAAAGAAGTTAAAATCGGGGCCTGCCTGCAAGACTCAGTGAAGAGGCATCTGGTTGATCTGCTTCAAGAGTATGTTGATGTGTTTGCTTGGTCGTATCAAGATATGCCAGGGTTGGATACCGATATAGTTGTGCACAAGCTGCCTTTGAGGGAAGAATGCCCACCAGTTAAACAGAAACTGCGCCGAACTCGCCCAGACATGGCTATGAAAATCAAGGAAGAGGTACAAAAGCAATGGGACGCCGGGTTCCTTGCTGTGACTAGCTATCCGCCGTGGGTTGCTAACATAGTACCTGTGCCTAAGAAAGACGGCAAAGTAAGAATGTGTGTTGACTACCGGGATCTGAACAGAGCCAGCCCGAAAGACGATTTCCCATTACCTCACATTGATGTATTGGTGGATAACACGGCTCAGTTCTCGGTATTCTCCTTCATGGATGGATTTTCAGGATATAATCAGATCAAGATGTCACCTGAAGACATGGAGAAGACAACATTCATCATGCCTTGGGGCACGTTCTGTTACAAAGTGATGCCATTCGGACTGAAGAATGCTGGTGCCACATATCAACGGGCTATGGTGACATTATTCCACGATATGATCCATAAAGAAATAGAATGTTATGTGGATGATATGATCGCCAAGTCCCTTACAGAGGAGGATCACCTGGTGAATCTGCTGAAGTTGTTCAAGCGTCTGAGGAAGTACCAACTAAAGCTGAACCCCAACAAATGCACATTCGGGGTGCGATCCGGTAAGCTGCTGGGCTTTATTGTAAGTGAGAAGGGGATTGAGGTTGACCCAGATAAAGTCAAAGCTATTCAGGAAATGCCTGCACCGAAAACTGAGAAAGAAGTTCGAGGGTTCTTAGGTCGATTGAACTACATTTCACGGTTCATATCTCACCTTACAGCGACCTGTGAACCCTTGTTCAAGCTGTTAAGAAAAGAACAAACGGTCAGGTGGAACGAAGATTGCCAGAAGGCTTTTGATAAGATCAAGGAATATCTGCAAGAACCTCCAATCCTCATGCCGCCAGTTGAAGGAAGACCTCTGATTATGTACTTGACAGTATTAGAAGAATCGATGGGGTGTGTGCTGGGCCAGCATGACGAGTCTGGTCGAAAAGAGTATGCAATATACTACCTAAGCAAAAAGTTTACCGACTGTGAACAGCGTTATTCACTGCTCGAGAAAACTTGCTGTGCTTTAGCGTGGGCTGCTCGCCGACTGAGACAGTATATGTTGACCCACACTACTTTGTTGATTTCAAAAATGGATCCAGTTAAGTACATTTTCGAGAAGCCAGCTCTTACCGGACGGGTTGCAAGATGGCAGATGATTCTCACAGAATACGACATACAGTACACATCTCAGAAAGCCATCAAAGGCAGTGTACTATCTGAATATCTTGCTGAGCAACCCATTGATGACTACCAGCCTATGAGGTTTGATTTCCCTGATGAAGACATCATGTTCATTAAAGCAAAAGATCATGAGGAGCCTATTCATACTGAAGGGCCTGACCCGGAGGAAGAATGGACTATGATGTTTGATGGGGCTGTTAACATGAATGGCCGTGGTGTTGGTGCAGTACTCATTACACCTAAAGGAGTTCACATGCCTTTCTCGGCAAAACTCACTTTCAACTGCACTAACAACGAAGCTGAATACGAAGCTTGCATTATGGGTCTGGAGGAAGCCATTGACCTCAGGATCAAGACTTTAACTGTATTCGGAGATTCAGCTTTGGTAGTCAATCAAACCAACGGAAAATGGTACACCCACCAGGATCATCTGATACCTTACAGGGATTATACAAGGGGGTTATTGACCTTCTTCACAACAGTCAAGCTTGAATATATCCCTCGGGACGAGAATCAGTTTGCAGATGCTCTTGCTACCATTTCATCCATGATCAAAGTTCAAACGGCTAACTTTGTACCCCAGATTTCAGTGTCTAGACTTGATAGACCAGCATATGTATTTGCAGCAGACGTTGTCAAAGATAATAAGCCTTGGTTCCAAGACATTAAGTGTTTCTTGGAGGATCAAACATACCCACCTGGGGCATCTTCCAATGATAAGAAGACTTTGAGAAGGCTTGCTGGTAGTTTCTTTCTGAACACTGATGGGTCTTTATACAAGAGGAACTTTGACATGGTACTCCTCAGATGTGTTGACGAAACAGAAGCAGACTTGTTGATGCACGAAGTGCATGAAGGCTCTTTTGGTACCCATGCTGGAGGGCATGCCATGGCTAAGAAGTTGTTAAGATCAGGCTATTACTGGATCACGATGGATGCAGACTGTTGTGCCTACGCCAGGAAATGTCATAAATGCCAGATTTACGCAGATAAGGTGCATGTACCTCCCAATCCTTTGAACATCATGTCTTCACCTTGGCCCTTTGCTATGTGGGGCATTGATATGATTGGAAAAATTGAGCCAACTGCTTCAAACGGCCACAGATTCATCCTGGTCGCCATTGACTATTTCACCAAGTGGGTTGAAGCAGCCTCATATGCAAACGTCACGAGACAAGTGGTAGCCAGATTTTTGAAAAGAGATATCATCTGTCGGTATGGAGTGCCCGAGCGAATCATTACTGATAATGGTTCCAACTTAAACAACAAGATGATGGCAGAACTGTGCCGGGACTTCAAGATCCAACACCACAATTCTTCTCCTTACAGGCCAAAGATGAACGGCGCTGTTGAGGCGGCAAATAAGAATATCAAGAAGATTGTGCAGAAGATGGTAGTCACCTACAAAGATTGGCATGAAATGCTACCGTTTGCCTTGCATGGGTACCGCACATCAATCAGAACATCCACTGGGGCAACACCGTATCAGCTTGTGTATGGTATGGAAGCAGTCCTACCTGTTGAAGTTGAATTACCCTCTCTACGGGTATTGATGGATGTTAAACTGAGTGAAGCAGAATGGGTTCGGTCCCGATTCGAACAACTGAGTCTGATCGAAGAGAAAAGGTTGGCCGCAATCTGTCATGGGCAGTTATATCAGAAGAGAATGAAGAAGGCCTTCGATCAGAAAGTCAGACATCGAGAGTACCAAGTAGGAGATCTTGTGCTGAAAAGAATCCTCCCTCCTCATACAGACCACAAGGGCAAGTGGACTCCGAATTACGAAGGACCATTCGTGGTAAAGAAAGTTTTCTCTGGTGGAGCACTGATGCTCAGCACCATGGATGGTGAAGATTTCCCATCCCCTGTGAATTCAGATGCAGTTAAAAAATACTTCGCATAAAGTGACCCGCTGGACATAAAAACAGAATGTAAGTCCAGGCAAAAATAGGGCATCCCGGCGAGTCAAAAACAGAATAAAAGACTCGGGCAAAAATAAGGGAAATAAATGAAAAATGTACACCCGCTGAGTTGAAAAGCCGCATTGGACAACTCAGGCAAAAATGGGTATCCCGATGGATTGAAAACCCGAAAGGGCGATCCATGCAAAATAAGGGAATAAGCGAACAACTGCACTCTGAATTCGTCTGTATCACCTACAATTTGGTAAGTTACGAAGGATCAGACTTCAACCAGAATCAACTCTCTCCAGAAAGCAAGACGAGAAGAACGTCATTGTCATACGAGTCATAGCAGGAGAGGAAGCTCCTCAAAGCGTCGTCAACATCGCCAGCATTTTGTTTCTCAATTTGTAACAATCTCTTCATTTCAGGAGATATGTTTCCTTGACTGTATCTTGCCAATTCAGGGCACATGAATTAATAAAATCAGATTTTCGGTCATGTCTCGTTTTACATTTATGTTTTGCAAAGAGTTGTCTGATATCTCTAAAATACAATTGCATAAGTACAGATGCCTTTCTCTAAAAAAACAAAAAAAAAACACATGCTTACAGGGAATCTGATTATTCTCGAAAGTACTTAACTCCTATGACGGAATCCGGTAAGGGATACCTCGGGACCTTTTGTGCGTTTCCTTATCTTTGCAGGATTGCAGGCATCCAGAACGCAACCTGGGGCATGCAGGTTACGTCTCAGCAAGTAGGCGAATCATTATCAACTCGGTCTATCTTCCACATGGCACTAGAAGGTGCCCATTTCCCCAGCGGAGCTGCCAAATCAGCATACACTCAATCTCAGCATCCGAAATGCTCTATCCCCAGCTGAGTTGCTCCCCATTGCTTCCCCCAGCAAAAGTTGCCAAATCAACTAACAGGTTTAACACTCAGGATGTTTTCTCGCCAGCCGAGTTGCCTCTCATTACTCTCCCCCGGCTGAGTTATCAACAACATTCCCCAGCTGTAGTGCCAACCATCCTTCCTCAACAGGATGCAGAAATCAGGGAATCATCTCCCCACAGAGCTTCAAGCCTTTATTCAGAAGAGCAACGCACGGAGAAGTCACAACAGAGTACGGAAAGCTTCTACAAACCCCAGCTGGGTCCCATATTATAAGGATATGTCAATCAGTGACATATATCCCCAAGCAAATGCATCATTAGATCTACCAGTGATCTCATCCCCAGCTGGGATGTTCACTTCAAGCAGATCAACCGGAGATCTTCGCGGTAACGGGATCCGAATCCCGGATCTGTCTCTTTGCATAATCATGGCATTCGCATCATATTATACCCTCAGAGCGTAGCATTCCGTCTAATACGGAGCATTACGGCAAAAAATCAAATGCATAGCATAATCATAAGTCATGTTGTGAATTGAACGCTTGTGGTTAGTAACCATTCATCAAAATACAGATTACTTTCCCCCAGAGACCCCACCAGAGTCCCAGCAAAAGCAGTTGCCTCACAAATCACGAACACCAGTATATACACCTTTTGGCACCCGTCCGTGTCATCATTCCCCAGTAAAGTCGCCTGGACATCTTTACAAACAAGATCACCCGTACTACAGATACTTCCTGACACCCGTCCGTGTCAAATCACCAGCAAAAAGCCGAAGACGTCCTCTTTGCACTCACATATACTTGTATATACACTTTCTTGACACCCGTCCGTGTCATATCCCCAGCGCAGTCGCTTACACCTTCATCACTCATATACTTGTTAATATTATACTTTTCTTTTTGACACTCGTCCGTGTCACTCTCCCCAGCAGTTAAAACACTCGGTACAATACTCACTACTCATTGGTACACTTATACAGATACTCGTCCGTATCTTGTATACATCATCACTCATATCCCCACAGATTCGACAGTAGTCCTTGTTCTTTGTTAAACAGTTGATACTCGTCCGTACCATCATCTCGGAACATTGCGTCTAGTGTTTGTTTCTACATGATACTCGTCCGTATCATAGTCTTAAGGATGCTCGTCCGCATCTTTAATCCATACACTGTGTCAAACACTTATGGCTTCTTGAATATAGATACTCGTCTGTATCTACTATTCCCCAGAAGAGTCCCTTCGGATGCAACACTCGTCCGTGTTCTTTGTTAACCAGTTGATACTCGTCCGTATCATCATCTCTGAACATGTGTCAGTTTGTTTCTACATGATACTCGTCCGTATCATAGTCTTAAGGATGCTCGTCCGCATCTTTAATCTATACACAATACCAAACACTTATACCTTTTGTTTCTTGGATGTAAACGCTCGTCCGTGTTTACTCTCTCCCCAGTAGATCACCAACAAAGTTTCTTTTATCTAGCACTCGTCCTGTGTTATGATACCTTTGAGAGCAGCCGTACCCTGCTGAGTGGTCGTCCTCCACTTCTTGATGGTCGTCCTCCATCATGCTCATCCGATGGCCGTCCCCGTCGTTGATTTTAGCAGCCGTCCCCTGCTAGGTGGTCGTCCTCCACCTTTTGATGATCGTCCTTCATCACTTTATCCAATGGCCGTCCCCATTGTTGACTTTGGTTATCTAACACTCGTCCTGTGTTATGACAAACCTCGAGAGCAGCCGTCCCCTGCTGAGTGGTCGTCCTCCACTTCTTGATGGTCGTCCTCCATCATGCTCGTCCGATGGCCGTCCCCATCGTTGACCTTTTCTATCCGATGGCCGTCCCCATCGTTGATATTTTCGGCAGCCGTACCCTGCCAGGTGGTCGTCCTCCACCTTTGATGGCCGTCCCCATCATTTTTCTTTTATCCCCAACAGAGCAGCCGTCCCCTGCTAGGTGATCGTCCTTCACCTTTGATGGCCGTACCCCATCATCTGTTTATTTCATTTATTCTTTAACCCGATGGCCGTCCCCGTCGTGGTCCCTTTTCCTTTTAACCCGATGGCCGTCCCCGTCGTTGGTTACTTTACCTTTATGAACTTGATGGCCGTCCCCGTCATGTTTCATTAATCCCCAGAGAACTTTGCAGCTTTATCTTGATGGCCGTCCCCATCATAATATCCTATTTTCCCCAGCTAGTCGGCCGTCCCCGTCTTAGCTTTACTTTTTATCCCCAACATGTCGGCCGTCCCCGTCATCGCTTTATTTCCTGCACTTTACCAGCATGTCGGCCGTCCCCGTCATCGCTTTGCTTCACATACCACTTTACCCAGCAGTCGTCCTCTGCTCGACGGTCGTCCTCCGTCGCCCACTTTACAATATACTTTATTTTGCTTTTACAATCTATATCCCTTTTCTTCTTCATTCTGTGAGTGCAAATTTTGGACTGTCTTTGGTATTCAACCACAAGTTATCTTGTTTGGCCTGTTAAGCCGTCGCTTACATCCTGCACAGCTAACTCATGCTTGAATAGGGGCAGCTGTAAACACCCCAAATTTGCCCTCACCCATTCACACCATGGCTTATGGTCATCTCATATGCATAAACACAATCATATCATCTCACATCTCATTTTTGATTCACTGGATAGTTTCCAAGGCATCTGCACCTAGGGTTTGTGATCTGAGCAACCTCAAAGCTTCTTGAGCCATTCCAAAGGCCACCAATCAACTCAAAGGGGTCCATGTGTGTTCTTATATCATATTTCATCTCCTCAAAGTCAAAATTGCAGAGGAATCACAAGGACTAGGGTTTGAGTGGATGCAGAGCCAGTTTGAACTTCACAGTTGACTGAAAATTAGGGTTTTGGTTTCAGAGGCCATAACTCCAAATTTTTTGGTCATTCTTGTTTCCATTAATCTCTATATGGTATAGGGAGTATGCATATCAATTTTCATGAAGAAATTCCATGGGGAAGTCATCTGATCAAGAGTTGACTTTTCAGACAAGTTAGTGCAAAATCAGGGCATCTGAGGCCCCCAATGACCCAACCAATGGGTGATCTTCATCATTTTGAGTGTATATGATCTTCATTTGATCATGGAAGAAGGTTGAAGTTCATAGAAATCAAGAATTTAGGGTTTTTGCAAATGTTGACTTTTTGGGCATAGTTGACTTTTCAAGAATGCATCATTTTAGGTCAATTTTCAAGCTTTGATTCTTGGTCCAAAAAGGCTTCAAATGGAAAAACTTTGGTCATGAAAGTTGTAGATCTCATCTTTCCCTTTTCAAAAAGTACAAGAACATGATCAAACTCTTCTTGGATCAAAAGTTATGGCAATGCAAAGTTGGCTAAAATCATTAATTTTCAAGGCATGCCTCATTTGGAAATTTTGCAAAACCTTGAACCAATGCATCATGTGACCTCTAATTCATTTCAAACCATTACACAAACATTCTCTAAGTCCTAAAAATCAGATTTGAACTAAGAATGCCATGGTTCTATGTTTGGTTAGGCAAAAGAATCACATGTGAACCAAAATGTCACAACTTGCAAAAACTCATGATCATGCTTTACCAACTTGCTGCCTTGAATGCTGGACCAAGCCTAGCCTTTCCCTTCATTTTGCTGCGCCAGAACCAGCCCATGTCCTTGCCTAGCACTTCACCATACCTCTCTTACACATAAAGTGGATTTTGAGCAAAAGTAAACTTACCAATCACTATAGGCCAGGTCACATCATCTGACCTATAGGATTATAATACAATATCCCTTGGCAAGCCAAAGATATGAAGAAGCAAGGCTGAAACCATCCCATTCACCACATTCACAAAATCACTTCACATTGCAAAAAACTTTCGAATCTGCCTCCACAGCCAAGAAACACTCAAACTTTCTTCATCATCCAACTCAACACACTCCATAGGCCTCAAACCACCAAAGCTCAAGCCTGAAACAAGCCTGACCTGAGCTCCACCATTTCTCACCTTCCAAACCAGTTCTCTTCGAATCTCACTATACAGCCATCAAACACTTCATCTCTCTTCACCAACAAGTCAAGCATACCACAAGGAGTCAAAACCACCCTTTACTTTGAACTGAAACAGCCTGTACACAAAGTGCATTTCCTGCTACACCAGAAGTGAATCTCTCAAAGCAACTTGCCTAAGCTCATTCCAGGCTTTCCATTAGCTTCAAGGGGTTCAGAGGAGTTGTTCTGCATCAAAGCAAGGCCAGAAGAGTTCATATTCACAGTTCTTCACCTCAGGTAGTCTCAAACTTCAAACTTTTTAAAGCTTGTTTCTTTTGTTACAAATTGAAAGTGCATGCTCTGAGGATCACTGTGATGTGTTTAGAATCTAAAATGGTGGGAAAATGAGCATTTGGTGAATGTCTGAAAGTTTGGCCCCATTTTTATTTTGTTTCGATTCGGCTTGTTCTTGCTAATAAAATGATGTTTGATCATGGATTTGGGTTGTAGGAAGTGTGGGAAATGTTTCTGGGCAGTTGATTTGACATGGGGTGGCCTGGATAAGAAACTAGGGTTTTGGTATGGCCGGAGAAGACGACCGGAGCTCATCTCCGGTCGCCTGAGTGTAATTAGGGTTAACCATCATTAATTAACGAACTTTAAATTTGGGCCTTTGATCTTTGTTTCCCGCGCGCTCGTGGACGGTGCAGATGGGTCATTAAACCCTAATTCTGTTTAATTAAGTTAATCACAATTAATTAAATCAGCTTTGAACCATAGCCATTGGATCACGCGCGTTTTGAAATTTTGAACCTGGGCCTTAGATTGAGCTGACCCCCAGTCTTGTTGACTTAAGTGCTGGACCCTTGGATCTCTCTGCCTTCAATCACAACCACTCATGTTGCATACTTTTCATTTTTATTTAATTTTATTCATTTTTCTTTCAATTAACTTGCATAATTATTTTAAAATAGCAAAAAATTCATAAAAATTATGAAACTTTTTCCTTAAAGTTTTAATAATTTTTATGACCCAAAAATATTTTTATTTTATTTTTTATCATTTAAAAAGTATTTTTAAATATTTAAAAGATTATTTTTAATTGATTAATGAGAATTAATTAATTAAAAATACTTTTAGGTATTTAAAAATTACAAAAAAATTCATGGAATGTTCTAAGACATTTAGAAACATTGTCCAACCTTCAAACCAAATTTCTTTTTTGATCTTGATGCATTTTAAGAATTTTTCATTGAATTAAATCATTTTTTATGCATTATTTTGATCATGGATTCAAAAATTCATTTCTGCCAATTGGTGAAGGTTGAGACATTGATTCTTCTTGCATTGTCTTTTGTTTTGCATGTAGTTCCTAGGATAAAAAGGCCATGATTTGTTCTTGCATTTTCAAATTGTTTGGCATTTCTTTTGTTAAGAACCCTAAAAAACCCTAATAACTTAGAAAATTCATATCTTGAGTTTGGTTGAGAGTTGAGAGCTCCCCTTTGGGCAGTGGTTCATCATAGGCCTAGGGTTTCTTTGGATGCCATTTTCCATTTTTTATCATGAGGTTTGCTTCTGTTTTTGGTTTGTGTTTGATGTTTGATTCATGAACCCTAATTTGGGCTTTCTCTTGCATCCTTCTTGCATTCTCTTGCATAACATGACTTGTCTTTGCATTTTGTGCATTCTTGTGATCCATTTGACATCTTAAGACATGTATAAAGCATCTTTGATCATTGCATCTTATGTTTTCCATGTCATTTGTCTTGTATGATTCATAACTTTTCATGTTCATTCATGCTCCTTAACTTGCATTCATAATCTTGTATGAACATCCCCATTGTCTTGCCTCATGTTTGCAGCACCTCATAACATCATAATCATCATCAACATGCTTCTGGTCTTGCTTTGCATCATATCATTTCATCTCATCTTGCATTGCATTGCATTTCTTTCTAACATTTCAGGTGGTAAGTAAACTTGAGAAGTGGATTTGCCTTCACTTCTCATAACTTTTCTTTTCATCTCTCTTGCATCCATTGCTGCATTCTTATATGTGTTTGAGTTTGAGCTTGCTCATTCTTCTTCCTCCCACTTTCTTTCTTCAAGTGACTTGACTTCTTGAATGAAGCAAGTCACTTTGCTTCTCTTGATCCTGTTCATCTGTTTCCTGGTGGTTCTTCTGAAGATTGTTCTTAAAAACCTCACAAACTTTAGGAACAACCAAGCATGATAATGAATTAGGGTTTTGATTAGTCTCCCCTCATAGTTTTTACCTTTGTGTCTCCTTGAGTCCTCTCTTCTCATCTCATAATCAGGGACTAAACCCTAAAGGCTTTAAGACTTTGTGATTAGGGTTATGCCTGCATCCTTCTCTTAGGATGGAGTGTATAACTCTAATCCTAAGTATTAAACCCTTAAGGTGTTTAAATCTCTTACTCAATTCACTTAATAAATATCAAGACATTACACTTGTAACTTGGGCCTTGCATTAGGGTTCTAATTCTTCCTTAAGTGGTTAAGAAGGACTAACCCTAGTGTTAATGGACAAGTCCCCCTCAAGTTGTCTTACAAATCATAAAAAACACTTCATCATCATATCATTAACTAAAATCCACTTAATAAAGGCTTTGTTTTGCCATGGGTTTAATCCCTAATCATGGATTAAGTTGAGGAGTTTTTCTCAACTTAAACATTCTCATCTATCATCCTTCTTTTAGGATGGTGTAATGAGTCTGTTTAATCCTTGATTATGGCTTAACCTCATTACTCAACACTAAACAAAAATCCCAAAAACATATAAATAATCACAAGTAGGTTAATGATCTTAATCCTACACCAAAGGTGATTAAGTGTGAGAATCTGACTTCACACTTAAGGTATTCTCATTACCCCTAATCAGAGGAATGATGTGATGAGTTTACTAATCCATTGGTTTAGGCTTAAGCTCATTAATCTATGACAAACTTTCAAAAGCAATAAAAGACTGAAAACAAAAAAAACAAACAATAATCGTCTCCTCCGGGATTCTTTTCTCATCACCTTCACTCACAATCGAGAACTTGCTTCTTCCGTCTAATGCAAGACAGTCAGCATCTGTGCCAGACAGATCATACACTTGAGCATAGGCAAGCAAGCAGTTCACAAGTCAATTCATCTTTCAGTCTCTTTGGGTCGAACTACGGTGTTCTGACTTCCTCATTGCACGAGAGGATACGTAGGCATAACTTAACGGTTATCGAACAAAAGTCTCTGTATATTCCCCCTCCTTTCAGTTTCATTCTCTTAAGCCTCATGATCTTGAGCATACTCTTTTCCTTACACTGACACTTCATTTATACACTTCACTCTCTTTTACACTGACACCTGTACATCTCTTCCAGCTATTTCATACACAGATTGCACTGACACTACCCCTTTATAACACAAATCTTTTAAGCGTGGATCCCGTCGAGTACGACGGACAATCTGGGTGCTAATACCTTCCCAGGTTGTAACCAACCCCCTTTCTCAGTCTCTCTGGTTCGCAACCGTCTTATCCATATCTTTCTAGGTCTATGCAGCATTGCCTTTCCTCCGGGATAAAAATGCCTAGCTGGCGACTCTATTCATCTCCAGTGAGTTCACGGCTGTGTGTTCTCATTGTCCCTCTCGCCGACCGTTCGCGCTTGTACCTGGATTCTAATCTTTGGGAGCGACACTCATTTACACACAAATTGCACTGACACTACCCCTTTAAAACACAAATCTTTTAAGCGTGGATCCCGTCGAGTACGACGGACAATCTGGGTGCTAATACCTTCCCAGGTTGTAACCAACCCCCTTTCTCAGTCTCTCTGGTTCGCGACCATCTTATCCGTATCTTTTTCTAGGCCTATGCAGCATTGCCTTTCCTCCGGGATAAAAATGCCTAGCTGGCGACTCTATTCATCTCCAGTGAGTTCACGGCTGTGTGTTCTCATTGTCCCTCTCGCCGACCGTTCGCGTCTGTACCCTTATTTGACCCGGTGTCACTTATCGGGAGCGACAGCTTGGCGACTCTGCTGGGGAACCTTATACTGCAACCAGGACTTCTGGTTCTTTTTGTGGGTTCCTCCTAGCGCTTGATTGATTTGTGTTTACTGGGGTGTTATGTGCTTGTTTGTGCTTGTATTTATTTTGTTTATTGCTTTATGTACAGTTACTTTACTGATTTCTTTATTGCATTTATATATATCATACTGTCATTGTTGTTGGCTGGATCTGTTGTTTGCCTTGGTGGGTGGGTGTTTCATTGAGAGTTAAGGTCCTATACCTGGGACCTGAGTGACACCTAGGCTAGAGTGAATCATATTCTTTCCCATTCCATTTCGGTCTGGTGCGGGAATATGAAACACGGTTCAGATGTGGGTTTCTTCTTGAGAACTCTGTGTTGCAGATTTCCTGCAGTGCTAGGGCTATCTGGGAAGCCTGCTAAGTCTGGATGACCTTTTAGTATTGACCTTCGGAAACTGAGGTGAATTAGAGGAGGAATTGTTATGGTTATTGTAAACACTGTACCTCCGGGTTAGAAGTGTTTACACTTCTCATAACTGATCCAAGTCTGAGGATCCTTGTTTTAGAACACCACCTGTGAGGGGGTTGGGCTGTTTACAGGTTTGCAGGTACCTTGACCTCAGAATACCCTGTTACTTTGATTTTGTTAAGAATACCCCATGTTGGACAATTCTTGTGATTCTAAACCCTGGACTTGTGGCTCTTTATTTGAGTCCCCCTACCTTGGTTACTGGATTTATAGACCTCCATCTGGAATTCTTGAACACACATGGATTTATATCAAGGCAGTTAATCAGATCCAGCTCAGTCACAAACCCTTGCATTTCATTTGCATACATACTCATTGCATCATATTAACATGTGCTTATTTGTGTTTCAGGGTATCCATTTTCATCTGGTTTTGGTTTTGACCCCATCTGCAGTATTGACCTATCTCCACCAGCACCTGCTTCAGTCATCAGCTTCAGCTATCAGCAGCACCAGCCAATCAGTGGCTCATTCCTTCAGCATTATCACCAGCACTCTACTCAGTCTTCAGCATTATGGCTCCAAAGAAAAGCAACATCACCTATCATTTCTTCCAACCAGACTTATCAGACATCAGGAGGATCCAAACCCTGATCACTCCAGATCACATACCTTTGTTCAGGGAGCATTATGGGGATATACTTGACTTGGTTATGGATCTGGACCCATCACAGAGAAGCTTGATCCATACCTGTATTCAGTTTTATGACCCCCCATTGAGATGCTTCACCTTTCAAGACTTCCAGTTGGGCCCTCTATTAGAAGAATACTCATCTTTGATTGGTTTGCCTATCAAGAGGGAAATCCCTTTCAACCCTGAAATGGTCTTTCCCAGCAATGGAGAGATAGCAAAGGCTTTGCATTTGGAGCCTGTTTTGGTTGAGCAGCACATGACCTCTAAAGCTGGAATCCCTGGTTTTCATTTGGACTTCCTAATTTCTCAGGCTAGTCTGAGGGCTTCCCTGGGAGAGTGGAAAGCTGTTTGTGCTCTGTTGGCCTTAAGTGTATATGGAATTGTGTTGTTTGCAGATGAGCCTCGATTCATTAGCAAGAATGCAATCCATTTGTTCATCCTGAAGAACCCAGTGCCAACTTTATTGGGTGATCTCTATTACTCAGTACATCAGAGGAATGAGAAGCAGAGGGGGAGGTTAGTGAGGTGTTGTGCTCCATTATTCCATGCTTGGCTTCTCAGGCATCTACCCAGGACAGATGCATTTCTAAATCCTCATCAGCAAAGCAACTGGGCTAAGAGACTCACTGTTCTAACTTCAGCAGATATCAGATGGTGCACTCAAAGCACCAAGGGCAGAGATATCATTACAAGCTGTGGGCACTTTCCCAATGTGCCCTTAATAGGAGTTAAGGGAAGTATCAATTACAACCCTCTGCTGTTCAAGAGGCAATTAGGCTATGCACTGGTCCATGCTCCTAAGGCACAGGACTTGGTGGAGACCCTCTACTGTGAGAACAAGATTAATTTGGCTGTTGTTAGGCAGGCTGCCTGGGCCTGGGATCATGTTCAGACCAAGGGAGTCACCATTCTGGGGAAGTGCAATAATGTGGCATCAGCACAATATTATGAGTGGTCCCATGCCAGGGCCCAATTCTCCGGAATGCCCTTCACCATAGAAGACATGCCTGAGTCATCTTCAGCACCACCCCCTGCCACTATCAGTTTGGAGGAGTTTGAAAGCTTGAAAGAAAGAAATGAGAAGTTAACCCAGGCTTTGCAGAAGACCCTCCGGGAGAGAAGTGAAGGTCTGAGGGAGATTGAAAGATTGGAGAAGTTGAGAGTGGAACACTTGACTAAGATTGAGAAGTCTGGAGATTATATCAACAAGTCTAAAGCTGGAGAACAAATTCTGAAGAATGCTTGCAAAGAAGCCCAGTTCCAAAGAGCAAGGAAGGACTTGTATTTGAAGGAAAGTCAGGCCAGGTGGGTCCGGATCACTGAGGCCCGTACTCTAGAAGACAAGAGAGTTCAAGATAAGATGGAGCAGATGGAAGAAGCCCTGGCAGCAGCCCAGAGGGAAATATCAGAGCTAAAAATCAGAACTGGAGTGAAGAGGTCTAAAGACCAAAGTCAGAACGAGAAGTTGACTGCAGCTGTTGCAACAAGAAACCTCCTCATCAGGAATCTTACGGAGCATCCGGATGATCCTGTGACCGAAGCACTTCTTAAGGAAGTTCGTGAGGATGAGTTTGGCCTTGGAGTTTGATCATTTGCTTGTTGTTGTTCCTTTTCCATGTACTTTTGCCTTTTTGTGATGTATTTGGACCCCTTAAAGGGCTTGTGTTGTAAAATGAACAAGTTGTATTATTTCACCTTTCGTAATATATTTGTGTTGGTTTGTTCCATCCAAGTTCACTGCAAGAGCAACTTCAACAAGCATCATCTTCGAGGGTCTGGAAGGGTCAAAACTGAAGGCCAAACCGGATACCTTGAGAACAAATAAGCATAACTGCATTGCATACTAACCCTTTTGTTTATTTTGTAGGTTCTTGTTTATTGTTACTAACCTCTGTTGTGGTATTCAGGAATTATTGCTCATCGCCGAGTATTTCCCCTCAACAGGCCACACAGGTACCCAACTAGAAGCAACCTTCCGGGCATCCAAATGGACCAGATGCAGCAAGACCTTACGGAGGTCAGAAACCAGATGGCCAACGAAAGGTTGGAGATGAGAACTCAGATAACACAGTTCATGGAAGTGATGAACAACTTAGCTCAAAGCCAGGAGAGGCTCAGAGCTTTGGTAGAAGGGAGGAACCAAGAGGAGCCCTATGTGGGGACTGCCGGCACAAGTAACAATGAAAGGGTGCAACCTCATGTTAACCCTCCTGTGTTTGGTCCCCATCTCCATCCTGAAATTAATAATCCTGCAAACATTCAAGGGACAGCCACTGCAGCCAGAGTACTTCAAGAAGATCCTCAGGAGGACCAATTTACAGTAATGGGTGCTGGAGAGGAAACTTACGATAGACGGTTGGAAGAAATAGCTGAGAAGTTGAGGTCCTTAGAATCTCAAAATTCTTTGGGTTTCGACGTCATGGACATGGGTTTGGTAGACGGGGTCAGGATCCCCCATAAGTTCAAGCCTCCTTGTTTCGAAAAGTATAATGGGACTTCATGCCCCCGGACTCATTTGCAATCATTTCTGGGAAGGCTGAAGGCCTATACAATGGATGAGAAGCTCTGGATGTTCTACTTCGAAGACAGCTTGACTGGAGCATTAAGGGAATGGTATTCCCATTTGACAAGGGCAACTGTAAGATGCTGGAAGGACCTGGCAGAGGCCTTCATCAGACAGTATCAATACAACTTAGATATGGCACCCAACAGGACCCTCCTGATGGGAATGTCACAGTATTCAAGGGAAAGTTTCCGAGAATATGCCCAGAGATGGAGGCAATTGGCTGCTGCCGTTCAACCACCAATGTCTGAGAGAGAAATGGCAGACATGTTTATGAACACTCTCCAGGGAACGTATATTGACAGGTTGGCTGCTTTCTCCTCCACTAGCTTCGCAGATGTTGTCATAGCTGGGGAGAGAATTGAAAGCCTGTTGAAAATGGGTAAGATCTCTGATAATGGTGCCAGCTCGTCCAGTAGTACGAGAAAGCCTTTCGCAGGCCCGAGAAGAACTGGCGAGACTAATGCCATTCACACCAACAGGGGTAGGCCCCAATATGTTCAGAGATCAATAGCAGCAGTCACTATCCCTGCTCCAGCTCATCCACAGCCAATCTATCAACCTCCTCAACAAAACTTCCAACAACAACCTCAGAATCAATACCCTCCGAGGAACAACAACAACACCAACAACAACAATCAACAAAGGCCATTCCAACAAAGGCCCTCTCAAGCTAACAGAGTAATCGACCCGATCCCAATGCCGTATGCTGCCTTGCTGCCACAACTTCTGAAACTCAACCTAGTTAAGCTAAGAACGTTGGCACCTCTGGATCCCAACAGTCTACCAAGGAACTATGACTCCAATGCTAGGTGTGCTTTTCATTCAAACGCACCTGGTCACAGTACAGAAAAATGCAGGGCTCTGCATATGAAGGTACAAGACTTGGTAGACTCCAAGGCTCTGAATTTTGCACCGCCGCCCAATGTCAGTAAAAACCCTATGCCAAACCATGGTGGTCCCCGAATTAACGCTATTGAAGAAGACGAACCATCTTATTTAATAACCAGTGTGGATCAGATCAGGACACCGTTGGTGGAAATCAAAGCTCAACTCCGTGAAAGCCAAATATTTCCGGGGTGTGAACTAGGGTGCCCCTACTGCAATATTTCATGGAATGGGTGTGAGGACCTGAGGAATGGCATTGACAGCCTTATTCAGAGTGGCCTGCTACAGATCACTACATCATTTCCGACAAATCCGACAACTTCATCAACAACAGTTTCAGAACCTCCTACAACTGCAGCAACTATTGTTCCCGACAATTCATCAGCAACATCAACAAGTACTTCACCTGTCCTCTCAAATGATCAGTTTTCAACAGTTTCTCCTGCTACAACTTCAGCTTCATTCCATTTCGAATCTCCAGCAACCACAACAATAGTCCTTCCAACAATACCTCCTACAACTCCAGAAATCAATCATGAAGATGTCTCCACTGTTACCATATTCTACGATCCTGAAAATAATTCCGCCTACCATTCAGAAGGTGCTGCTCCCGCCAGAGCACCAGTTACAATCTTTTATGATCCACAAACAATTACAGTCCCTTCAGCAGCAGCAATCAGTCCAGTCACTGTCACGGTGCCTGGACCAGTACCATATGAAAGCAATAGGGCCATCCCTTGGCACTATGGCTCTGACGTGTACTGTGAAGGGAAAAGAATCACTCTTGAAACGTCAGCACCTGCACCACAAGTAGATAATGTGGGGGGAGGCGGAGGCTTCACTCGAAGCGGACGTCTCTTTGCTTCACAAGTTCAAAGACCTACTGCCGAAGCAGAAGCTGCTGCCAAGGCAAAGGGAAAGGGCCCGGTGCAGGAAGATCAACCTGCCAAAGAAACCCTGAAGACTCCATTCGATCAGGAAGTTGATGAGTTTATGCGAATCATCAAAAAGAGTGATTATAAAGTTGTGGATCAGCTTCACCAGACGCCATCCAAAATCTCTATCCTCTCACTGCTTATGTGCTCCGAAGCCCATCGGAATGCACTACTTAAAGTCTTGCACGCGGCTTACGTGCCTGAGGAGATTACTGTCAACCAATTGGAAACCGTGGTTGGAAATGTTACTGCTAGCAATGGGCTAGGGTTTACCAATTCTGACTTGACAGCGGATGGCCGCAACCACAACAAAGCCTTGCACATAACCATGGAATGCAAAGGAGCTGTCCTTTCTCATGTGCTGGTGGACACAGGTTCTTCCCTGAATGTCTTACCAAAGAAGGCTCTGGTGAAGTTAGAATATGATGGATTGGCATTGAGACCCAGCAACCTGGTGGTAAGAGCCTTTGATGGTTCGAAGAGATCGGTTCTGGGAGAGATTGAGCTGCCTGTGACAATTGGCCCGCAGACCTTTAAAACTATCTTTTATGTGATGGACATTCAGCCCGCCTACAGCTGTTTGTTGGGTAGACCCTGGATTCACGCCGCCGGCGCAATAACGTCTACCCTTCACCAAAAGTTAAAATTTGAGTGGGAGGGCCAAGTTGTCACAATCTGCGGGGAGGAGGATATTTTCGTTAGCCATCTGGCTACTTACAAATACATTGAGATGGATGGAGAGATCCATGAGACAATGAGCCAAGGTTTTGAAGCCTTGAATGTCAATGAAGCATCTGCTGTATCGGGGATCTCCATGTCGTCTTATCAACAAGCCCGGAAGGTTGTTGAGGAAGGAACTGCCCTAGGCTGGGGCAAGGTCTTAGCTGTGGAGGAGAAGAAGGACAAATTTGGGTTGGGTTACAGACCAACTCAACATCAAGCAAAGGCTGCTGAGAAGCCTGGATTTGTCAGTGGGGGGATGCTCACCCCCGATGCTATCAACTGTCTGGAAGACGAGCTGGAAGAGGAGCGCAATCTGGAGAATTGGATTCGTCCAAAGATCCCGGGGAGCAGTGTCTCGAACTGGTCTTCCCAGGAAATTATAAGGGTTACTCATGCAGAGTAATTATTATTTCCTGTATTTTTATAGCATGCATCCAAGTCTTGCATCTTGCCCAAGATGACAAGACTCATTTTGTAATCAGGGCCATCTGTACTTTTGTGCAAACAAGATTAAATTAATGAAATATCGGACATCTTTTTGCAAACGAGTCTTTTTCTTTTCTGCTCACTGTTTTTCCATTTTTCTTTTTGTACAAAAATAAATGGCGGTGTTTTCAAAACGATAAATTCATTTCACTTTTTTCTAAAGCAAGATTAAAATCGATCACTAAAATGAACAAACTTAAACCTTGCAGAGAGTGCCTTCCAGACAGCACCGACAACAACACGGCTATGACATCGTATGACTTTGACAATCCAATCAATCAAGCTGATGAAGGGGTTGATGAAGAATATGAGCTTCCTGAAGAGCTAGCCGGGTTGTTGAGACAGGAGGAAAAGGTTATTACTCCTCACCAGGAGGAGATTGAAGTGATTAATCTTGGTACGGAGGAAGACGTGAAAGAAGTTAAAATCGGGGCCTGCCTGCAAGACTCAGTGAAGAGACAACTGATAGATTTGCTTCAAGAGTATGTTGATGTGTTTGCTTGGTCGTATCAAGACATGCCAGGGTTGGATACCGACATTGTTGTGCACAAGCTGCCTCTAAGGGAAGAATGCCCACCGGTCAAACAGAAGCTGCGCCGAACTCGCCCAGACATGGCTATGAAAATCAAGGAAGAGGTACAAAAGCAATGGGACGCCGGGTTCCTTGCTGTAACTAGCTATCCGCCGTGGGTTGCTAACATAGTACCTGTGCCTAAGAAAGATGGCAAAGTCAGAATGTGTGTTGACTACCGGGATCTGAATAGAGCCAGCCCGAAAGATGATTTCCCATTACCTCACATTGATGTATTGGTGGATAACACGGCTCAGTTCTCAGTATTCTCCTTCATGGATGGATTTTCAGGATATAATCAGATCAAGATGTCACCTGAAGACATGGAGAAGACAACATTCATCACACCTTGGGGCACGTTCTGTTACAAAGTGATGCCATTCGGACTGAAGAATGCTGGTGCCACATATCAACGGGCTATGGTGACACTATTCCACGATATGATCCACAAAGAAATAGAATGTTATGTGGATGATATGATTGCCAAGTCCCTTACAGAGGAAGATCACCTGGTGAATCTACTGAAGTTGTTCAAACGTCTGAGGAAATACCAACTAAAGCTGAACCCCAACAAATGCACATTCGGGGTGCGATCCGGTAAGCTGCTGGGCTTTATTGTAAGCGAAAAAGGGATTGAAGTTGACCCTGATAAAGTCAAGGCTATTCAAGAAATGCCTGCACCGAAAACTGAGAAAGAAGTTCGAGGGTTCTTAGGTCGATTGAACTACATTTCAAGGTTCATATCTCACCTTACAGCAACCTGTGAACCCTTGTTCAAGCTGTTAAGAAAGGAACAAACGGTCAGGTGGAACGAAGATTGCCAGAAGGCTTTTGACAAGATCAAGGAGTATTTGCAAGAACCTCCAATCCTTATGCCTCCAGTTGAAGGAAGACCTCTGATTATGTACTTGACAGTATTAGAAGAGTCAATGGGGTGTGTGCTGGGCCAGCATGACGAGTCTGGTCGAAAAGAGTATGCAATATACTACCTAAGCAAAAAGTTTACCGACTGTGAACAGCGTTATTCACTGCTCGAGAAAACTTGCTGTGCTTTAGCGTGGGCTGCTCGCCGACTGAGACAGTATATGTTTTCCCACACTACTTTATTGATCTCAAAGATGGACCCAGTCAAGTACATTTTCGAGAAGCCAGCTCTTACCGGACGGGTTGCAAGATGGCAGATGATTCTCACAGAATATGACATCCAGTACACGTCTCAGAAAGCCATCAAGGGCAGTGTACTATCTGAATATCTTGCTGAGCAACCCATTGATGACTACCAACCTATGAGGTTTGACTTCCCTGATGAAGACATCATGTTCATAAAATCGAAAGATCGTGAAGAGCCTGTTCACACTGAAGGGCCTGACCCGGAAGAAGAATGGACTATGATGTTTGACGGGGCTGTTAATATGAATGGTCGTGGTGTTGGTGCAGTACTCATTACACCCAAAGGAGTTCACATGCCTTTCTCGGCAAAACTCACTTTCAACTGCACTAACAACGAAGCTGAATACGAAGCTTGCATTATGGGTCTTGAGGAAGCCATTGACCTCAGGATCAAGACGTTGACCGTATTCGGAGATTCAGCTTTGGTAGTCAATCAAACCAACGGAAAATGGTACACCCACCAGGATCATCTGATACCTTACAGGGATTATACAAGAAGGTTATTGACTTTCTTCACAACAGTCAAGCTTGAGTATATCCCTCGGGACGAGAATCAGTTTGCAGATGCTCTGGCTACCATTTCGTCTATGATCAAAGTTCAGGCCGCTAACTTTGTACCCCAGATTTCAGTGTCTAGACTTGATAGACCAGCATATGTATTTGCAGCGGATGTTGTCAAGGATGACAAGCCTTGGTTCCATGACATTAAGTGCTTCTTGGAGGATCAAACATACCCACCTGGGGCATCTTCCAATGATAAGAAGACTTTGAGAAGGCTTGCTGGTAGTTTCTTTCTGAACACTGATGGGTCCTTATACAAGAGGAACTTTGACATGGTACTCCTCAGATGTGTTGACAAGACGGAAGCAGATTTGTTGATGCATGAAGTGCACGAAGGATCCTTTGGTACCCATGCTGGAGGGCATACCATGGCTAAGAAATTGTTAAGGTCGGGCTATTACTGGATCACAATGGATGCGGACTGTTGTGCTTATGCCAGGAGATGTCATAAATGCCAGATCTACGCAGATAAGGTGCATGTGCCTCCCAATCCTTTGAACATCATGTCTTCACCATGGCCCTTTGCCATGTGGGGCATTGATATGATTGGCAAGATTGAGCCAACTGCTTCAAATGGTCACAGATTCATCCTGGTCGCCATTGATTATTTCACCAAGTGGGTGGAAGCAGCCTCATATGCAAATGTCACTAGACAAGTGGTAGCCCGATTCCTGAAGAGAGATATCATCTGTCGGTATGGAGTGCCCGAGCGAATCATTACTGATAATGGTTCAAATCTAAACAACAAAATGATGGCTGAATTATGCCGGGACTTCAAGATCCAACATCACAATTCTTCTCCTTACAGGCCAAAGATGAACGGCGCTGTTGAGGCAGCAAATAAGAATATCAAGAAGATTGTGCAAAAGATGGTAATCACTTACAAAGACTGGCATGAAATGCTACCATTTGCCTTGCATGGGTACCGCACATCAATCAGAACGTCCACTGGGGCAACACCGTATCAGCTTGTGTATGGTATGGAAGCAGTCCTGCCTGTTGAAGTTGAATTACCCTCTTTACGGGTATTAATGGATGTTGAACTGAGTGAAGCAGAATGGGTTCGGTCCCGATACGAGCAACTGAGTCTGATCGAAGAGAAAAGATTGGCTGCAATCTGTCATGGGCAGTTATATCAGAAGAGAATGAAGAAGGCCTTCGATCAGAAAGTCAGGCATCGAGAGTACCAAGTAGGGGATCTTGTGCTGAAGAGAATCCTCCCTCCTCATACAGACCACAGGGGCAAATGGACTCCAAATTATGAAGGACCATTCGTTGTAAAGAAAGTTTTCTCTGGTGGAGCACTGATGCTCAGCACCATGGATGGTGAAGATTTTCCATCCCCTGTGAATTCAGATGCAGTTAAAAAATACTTCGCATAAAAATGACCCGCTGGACATAAAAACAGAATGTAAGTCCAGGCAAAAATAGGGCATCCCGGCGAGTCAAAAACAGAATAAGAGACTCGGGCAAAAATAAGGGAAATAAACAAAAAATGTACACCCGCTGAGTTGAAAAGCCACATTGGACAGCTCAGGCAAAAATGGGTATCCCGATGGATTGAAAACCCGAAAGGGCGATCCATGCAAAATAAGGGAATAAGCGAACAACTGCATTCTGAATTCGTCTGTATCACCTACAACTTGGTAAGCTCCAAAGGATCAAGCTTCAATCAGAATCAGCCTTCTCCAGAAGTCAAGACGAGAAGAACGTCATTGTCATACGAGTCATAGCAGAAGAGGAAGCTCCTTGAAAGCGTCGTCAACATCGCCAGCATTTTGTTTCTCAATTTGTAACAGTCTCTTCATTTCAGGAGATATGTTTCCTTGACTGTATCTTGCCAACTCAGGGCACATGAATTAATAAAATCAGATTTTCAGTCATGTTTCGTCTTGTACATTTTATTTGCAAAAAATGTCTGATGTCTCTAAAAAAACTAATTGCATAAGTACAGATGCCTTTCTCTAAAAATAAAAACACATGCTTGCAGGGAATATGATTACTCTCGAAAGTACTTAAACTCCTATGACGGAATCCAGTAAAAGATACCTCGGGACCTTTTGTGCGTTTCCTTATCTTTGAAGGATTGCAGGTATCCAGAACGCAACTTGGGGCATGCGAATTACATCTCAGCGAGCTGGCAAATCGACAAATAATCTCAGCATCCGAAATGCTCTATCCCCAGCTGAGTAGCCTCTCATTGCTCTCCCCAGCTGAGTTACCAACGGCATTCCCCGTCTGTAGTACCAATTATTCTTCCTCAACAGAATGCAAAAATTCAGGGAATCATCTCCCCACGGAATCCTCAGCCTCTATCCAGAAGAGCAACGCACGAAGAAGTCACAACAGAGTACAAAAGCTTCTACAAACCCCAGCTGGATCCCATATTATAGGGATATGTCAATCAGTGATCAATGTCCCCAAGCAAATACATCATTAGATCTACCCATGATCTCATCCCCAGCTGGGATATCCACTTCGGCAGATCGACCAGAGATCTTCACAGCGACGGGATCCGAATCCCGATTTGGTATCTTTGCATGATCATGGCATTTGCATCATACTATCCCCTCAGAGCGTAGCATTCCGTCTAATACGGAGCATTACGGCAAAAATCAAACGCATAGCATAATCATAAGTCATGTTCTGAAGTAACACTTGTGAATAATAAAACCAGTCATCATCGTTATACAGAAAAAAAACCCACCAGGGTCCCAGCAAAAGCAGTTGCCTCATAAATCACAAACACCAGATACTACCTGACACCCGTCCGTGTCAAAACACCAGCAGAAAGCCAAAGACATCCTCTTTGCACTCACATATACTTATATATACCCTTTCTTGACACCCGTCCGTGTCATATCCCCAGCGCAGTCGCTTACACTTTCACCATCCATATACTTGTTGATATTATACTTTTCTCCTTTTGACACTCGTCTGTGTCACTCTTCCCAGCAGATAAACACTTATCTATATATACTCACTACTCGTTGGTACACTTATACAGATACTCGTCCGTATCTTGTATACATCATCACTCATATCCCCACAGATTCGACAGTAGTCCTTGTTCTTTGTTAACTAGTTGGTACTCGTCCGTACCATCATCTCAGAACATTGCGTCTGGTGTTTGTTTCTACATGATACTCGTCCGTATCATAGTCTTAAGGATGCCCGTCCGCATCTTTAATCCATACACCGTGTCAAACACTTATGTCTCCTTGAATATAGATACTCGTCTGTGTCTACTATTCCCCAGAAGGATTCTTTCAGATTCAACACTCGTCCGTGTTCTCTGTTAACCAGTTGATACTCGTCCGTATCATCACTGAACATGTGTCAGTTTGTTTCTACATGATACTCGTCCGTATCATAGTCTTAAGGATGCTCGTCCGCATCTTTAATCTATACACAATACCAAACACTTATACCTTTCTTTTCTTGGTTGTAAACACTCGTCCGTGTTTACTATATCCCCAGTAGATCGCCAACAAAGCAAATTTTCTTTTTATCTAACACTCGTCCTGTGATAACCTTGAGAGCAGCCGTACCCTGCTAAGTGGTCGTCCTCCACTTCTTGATGGTCGTCCTCCATCATGCTCATCCGATGGCTGTCCCCATCGTTGATTTTAGCAGCCGTCCCCTGCTAGGTGGTCGTCCTCCACCCTTTGATGGTCATCCTTCATCATCTTTATCCAATGGCCGTCCCCATTGTTGATTTTGGTTTTCTGACATTCGTCCTATGTCATGACAAACCTTGAGAGCAGCCGTCCCCTGCTGAGTGGTCGTCCTCCACTTCTTGATGGTCGTCCTCCATCATGCTCGACCGATGGCCGTCCCCATCGTTGACCTTTTTTATCCGGCATTCGTCCTATGTTGCGATATTTTCGGCAGCCGTACCTTGCCAGGTGGTCGTCCTCCACCTTTGATGGCCGTCCCCATCATATTTCTTTTATTCCCAACAGAGCAGCCGTCCCCTGCTAGGTGATCGTCCTTCACCTTTGATGGCCGTACACTCATCATCTGTTTATTTCATTTATTCTTTCACCCGATGGCCGTCCCCGTCGTGGTCCCTTTTCTTTTTAGCCCGATGGCCGTCCCCATCGTTGGTAACTTTACTTTATGAACTTGATGGCCATCCCCGTCATGTTTCATCAATCCCCAGTGAATCTTACAACTTTACTTGATGGCCGTCCCCATCATAATCCTTTTTATCCCCAGCATGTCGGCCGTCCCCGTCATTGCTTTATTTCCCGCACTTTTCCCAGCATGTCGGCCGTCCCCGTCATTGCTCTTTACCCAGCAGTCGTCCTCTGCTCGACGGTCGTCCTCCGCCGCTCACACTTTACAATATACTTTACGTTCTTTTACAATCTATATCCCTTTTCTTCTTCATTTTGTGAGTGCAAATTTTGGACTGTCTTTGGTATTCAACCACAAGTTATCTTGTTTGCCTGTTAAGCCGTTGCTTACATCCTACACAGCTAACTCATGTTTGAATAGGGGCAGCTGTAAACACCCCAAATTTGCCCTCACCCATTCATACCATGGCTTGTGATCATTTCATATGCATAAACACAATCATAGCATCTCATATTACAATTTTGATTCACTGCATAGATTCTAAGTCATCTGCATCTAGGGTTTGTGATCTGAGCAATCCAAGAGCCTCTTGAGCCACTCCAAAGGCTACCAATCAACTCAAAGGGATCCATGTGTGTTCTTATATCATATTCCATCTCCTCAAAGTCAACAATGCAAAGGAATCACAAGAACTAGGGTTTGAGTGGATGCAGAGCCAGGATAGACTGCACAGTTGACTGAAAATTAGGGTTTTGGTTTCAGAGGCCATAACACCAAATTTTTTGGTCATTCTTGTTTCCATTGATCTCTATATGGTATAGAAAGTATGCATATCAATTTTCATGAAGAAATTCCATGGGGAAGTCATCTGATCAAGGGTTGACTTTTCAGGCAAGTCAGTGTAAAATCAGGGCATCTGAGGCCCCCAATGACCCAACCAATTGGTGATCTTCATCATTTTTAGTGGATATGATCTTTATTTGATCATGGAAGAAGGTTGAAGTTCACAAAAATCAATAATTTAGGGTTTTTGCAAATGTTGACTTTTTGAGTATGGTTGACTTTTCAAGAATGCATCATTTTAGGTCATTTTTCAAGCCTTGATTCTTGATCCAAAAATGCTTCAAATGGAAAAACCTTGGTCATGAAAGTTGTAGATCTCATCTTTCCCTTTTCAAAAAGTACAATAACATGATCAAACTCTTCTTGGATCAAAAGTTATAGCAAGACAAAGTTGGCCAAAATCATTGATTTTCAAGGCATGCCTCAAATGGAAATTTTGCAAGATCATGAACCAAAGCCCAATGTGACTTCTAATTCACTCCAAACCAGTATGCAAACATTCTCTAAGTCATAAAATTCAGAATGAACCAAGAATGCCCATGGTTTTATGGTTGGTTGGACAAAGGAATCACATGTGAACCATAAAGCCACAAGTTGCAAAACTCATGATCATTCTTCCTACAACTTGCAGCCTTGGATGCTGAGCTTTGCTAGACCTCTCCCTCACCCTTGCTGCGCCAGCCCATGCCTTGTACTTGCCTAGATCATGAGCCATACCTCACTTACACAATTTTTGACTTTTTGCAAAAGGTGACTTACCAATCAATAAAGCACATGTCCAATCATCTGACCAATGAGAGAGAGTTATGTGGACAATTTGCAAGACATTTCATGTACAAGGGCAAGGCTAAAACATCTCATACACACACATACACCAAAACACACCAAGCTGCATTTTGCTTCGAATCCCTCTGCCCAGCCACAAAACATCCCAACCATTTCCACACTTCAAATCACCATGATCCATTGAGGAGAAACCAGCCAAGAGCCAGGCCTGAAACCAACCACAAAGCCACTTCACCATTTTCATCTCAGCCTGCACTTTCTTTCGAATCTCCCTCCACAAACCTCAAACACAAGAACAAACTCCACCAACAATCTCCACTCACCTCACTGACCAGAAACCAACCTTTGTTTTGGCCTGAAACACCCTATATCTCAGATACGATTTTCACACTCCCTTGGTCAGAGTTGCTGCAAACCCACTCAGGAGGTTGTTTAAACTCCAGCTAAGCATCCAAAGCTTCAAAGGTGGACCATTGGGACCTGATTGAGCCAAAGAATCATCCAAAAAGCTCCTGAATCAAGAGCTCCATCTCAGGTGACACCATGAACTTTTTTCCCAGAACTCATTTCTCTTGTTAAAATCTTGTTGTGTATGTTACACTGATCATTGGGATCTCTTTACTTTTGAAAATAAGCCAGAAATGATTATGCTATGTTGTTCTGAAAGTTTGACCTAGAAATTCCATAGCTTCGATTCTTGTTTGTGTGTGAGTTTAAACATGATTTGATGATGGATTCGTGCTTAGGGTAGTTGGTAGATGGTTTCTGGAGGTTTAGGGCTTCTGATTTGGCCTAGGGAGAGAGATTGATTTTGGGGATGGCCGGAGAAGACGATCGGAACACTGTTCCGGTCGCCTGATTGTGATTAACGGCAGGGTTAGGGTTTTAAGCATTAATTAGCAAGTTTGAATTTGAGCCGTGAGATGTGGCGGGCAGTCAATTCGCGCGCAGGCAACTTTGAATCTCCACCATAGGATCTGTTGACTTCCAATTAATTCAGATTTAATGCATTTATTTTCTTTTCTTTTTCTTTTGTTTTGCATAATTATTTTAAAATAGTAAAAAATTCTTAAAAATTATGAAACTTTTTCCTAAGAGTTTTATTAATTTTTATGACCCAAAAATATTTTTGTTTTATTTTTTATCATTAAAAAAGTATTTTTAAATATTTAAAAGATTATTTTTAATTGATTAATGGAAATTAATTAATTAAAAATACTTTTAGGTATTTAAAAATTACAAAAAAATTCATGAAATGTTCTAAGACATTTAGAAACATTGTCCAACCTTCAAACCAAATTTCTTTTTTGATCTTGATGCATTTTAAGAATTTTTCATTGAATAAAATCATATTTTGTGCATTATTTTGATCATAAGTTCAAAAAATCATTTCTGCCTATTTGAGAAGAGTTGGACATTGATTCTTATTGCATTGTTTTCTATTTGGCATGTAGTTTCTAGGATAAAATGGCCATGGTTTGATATTGCATTTTCCAATTGTTTGGCATTTCTTTTGTTAAGAACCCTAAAAAACCCTAATAACTTGCAAAATTCATAACTTGAGATTGGTTGTGAGTTGAGACTCCCCCTTTGGACCATGGTTTAGTATAGGTTTAGGGTTTCTTTGAGTGGCATTTTCCATTTTTTATATTAGGGTTTGCTTCTGTTTTTGGTTTTTGTTTGTTGTTTGATCCATGAACCCTAATTTGGGCTTTCATTTGCATCCCTCTTGCATTCTCTTGCATAACATGACTTGTCTTAGCATTTCAAGCATTCTTGTGATTCATTTGACATCTTAAGACACATAGGAAGTATGTTTGATCATTGCATCACATATTTGCCATGTCATTTGCCTTGTATGCTTCATAACTTTCCATGCTTGTTCATGCTCCTTAGCTTGCATCATTTGCATCCATGATCTTGTATGAACATCCCCATGTCTTGCCTCATGTTTGCAGCATCTTCATAACATCATAATCATCATCAACATGCTTCTGGTTTTGTTTAGCATCATGTCATTTCATTTCATTTAAGCATTGCATTGCATTTCTTTCTAACATTTCAGGTGGTAAGTAACTTGAGAAGTGAATTTGCCTTCACTTCTCATAACTTTTCTTTTCATCTCTCTTGCATCCATTGCTGCATTCTTGTATGTGTTTGAGATTGAGCTTGCTCATTCTTCTTCCTCCCACTTTCTTTCTTCAAGTGACTTGACTTCTTGAATGAAGCAAGTCACTTTGCTTCTCTTGATCCTGTTCATCTGCTTCCTGGTGGTTCCATTGAAGATTCTTCTTGCAAACCTCACAAACCTTAGGATCAACCAAGCATGACAATGAATTAGGGTTTTGTTTAGTCTCCCTTCATAGTTTTTACCTTTGTGTCTCTCTTTGAGTCCTCTCTTCTCACCTCATAATCAGGGGATTAAACCCTAAAGGCTTTGAGGCTTTGTGATTAAGCTTATGCCTGCATCCTTCTCTTAGGATGGAGTGTATAACTTTAATCCTAAGTGTTAAACCCTTAATGTGTTTAAATCTTTTAATCAATCCATCTAATAATCATCAAGACATCACACTTGTAACTTGGGCCTTGCATTAGGGTTCTAATTCTTCCTTAAGTGGTCAAGAAGGACTAACCCTAGTGTTAATGGACAAGTCCCCCTCAAGTTGTCTTACAAATCATAAAATTCACTTCATCATCATACCACTAATAAAATCCACTTAATCAAAGGCATGTTTTGTCATGAGTTTAATCCCTAATCATGGATTAAGTTGAGGAGCTTTCCTCAGCTTAAACATTCTCATCTATTATCCTTCTATTAGGATGGTGTAATGAGTCTGTTTAATCCTTGATTATGGCTTAACCTCATTACTCAACACTAAACAAAAACACCAAAAACATCTAAATAATCACAAGTAGGTTAATGATCTTAATCCTACACCAAAGGTGGTTAAGTGTGAGAACCTGACTTCACACTTAAGGTATTCTCATTACCCCTAAACAGAGGGAAGATGTGATGAGTTTACTAAATCCATTGGTTTAGGCTTAAGCTCATTAACTTATGACAAATTTCAAAAAGCAATAAAAGACTGAAAACTAAAAAACAAACAATAATCGTCTCCTCCGGGATTCTTTTCTCATCACCTTCACTCATAAACGAGAACTTGCTTCTTCCGTCTAATGCAAGACAGTTTACACCTGAGCCAGACAGGTCATACACTTGAGCATAGGCAAGCAAGCAGTTCACAAGCCAATTCATCTTTCAGTCTCTTCGGGTCGAACTACGGTGTTCTGACTTCCTCATTGCACGAGAGGATACGTAGGCATAACTTAACGGTTATCGAACAAAAGTCTCTGTACATTCCCCCTCTTTCCAGCTTTATTCTTAGCCTCATGATCTTGAGCATTTCACTCTGTTCTTACACTGACACTTTCATACTTCATATCACACTTCACACTTTTCTTACACTGACACCTGTACATCCTTTTCCAGCTCATTTACACACAAATTGCACTGACACTACCCCTTTAAAACACAAATCTTTTAAGCGTGGATCCCGTCGAGTACGACGGACAATCTGGGTGCTAATACCTTCCCAGGTTGTAACCAACCCCCTTTCTCAGTCTCTCTGGTTCGCGACCATCTTATCCGTATCTTTTTCTAGGCCTATGCAGCATTGCCTTTCCTCCGGGATAAAAATGCCTAGCTGGCGACTCTATTCATCTCCAGTGAGTTCACGGCTGTGTGTTCTCATTGTCCCTCTCGCCGACCGTTCGCGTCTGTACCCTTATTTGACCCGGTGTCACTTATCGGGAGCGACACTTGTTATTTGGTATAAAATGTGTATCCATTAATTGCGTATGCGCTATGAGAGAACACATGCAAACTTGGACCATATGCCAAACATCTCAATCTTTTTGTTACCGAAGCAGGATCTGAAGAGCGCTTCGAATAAATATGATCCTTTAACCATTGTATGAAACTTTGATTGTGCTCTTGTACTATCCAATTTTCATTTATGTTCAGATTTAACCTTCGGAGTACATCCTTGTGCATTTCAACATATAGCTCAACCTCGATATCATTATGCAGAACATACAAATGCACTTGTGTCGCTCCCGGGATTTTCATCCTAGTACAAACGCGAAAGTGGCGCGGAAAGGTTAGAGTCGCCAGCCAGACATTTTTATCCCGAATGAATGGGAAAGGTAATGTTGCACAAACCTGAGGAAGAAGGAAAGGACGAGGCCTTGCGAACCAAAGATCTGAGTTCGGGAGTCGGTTACGACCTGGGAAGGTATTAGCACCCAGATCGTCCGCCGTACCCGACGGGATCTACGCTTGCTTGTTTTGTTTCAAAGGGTGAGGAAATAAAGCTGCTGAATAAAACCGCTAACTGGAATGGAATGAAATGAGAAAGGGAATCGGAAAAGGATCTGGAAAAGAAAATGAAAAGAAAGGGGGAAATGTACGGAAAATAAAGAATGTGCTCGAACGGGCCCTACCCCGCTGCCTACGTACCTCATCGGGATAATGAGGATCAGAGTCGACGTAGTTCGCCTAACCTAGGCGGGAACTATTTGTTTGTGTTTTTTATGCTGGAACTGCGTATGCCTATGCTCAGGTGTTGCAGGCTCGTCTGGTACGAGTGCGTTCACCTTCTTGCAAATGAGACAAGTCGCCGCGAGTTCGCGTTGTGAGTGAATGAGATGAGAAGAGAAGTTCCCGCAGGATAGTCGCTTATTGTTTGTTTTTGTCTTTTAAGAGAAGTGTTTTGAAGTTTGTGTTTATTGAATGTACAACACTAAAGACTATGACACAGGAGCGAATACTTTCCAAGATCGCCCCCAATGGAACGTTTGTAAAGCATCCTAGAAGAGCGAAGGAGACCTCCACTAATCATTTCCCGTATAGCTTAAGGCTCGTGGCACATTGTACACCTTTTCCTTCATTAAGTGTTTTTGATTTTATTTTCAGATGAGAAGTGAGACTCAAGTTAATAAAAGGAAAACATTCTAAGGGAAACTAGACTTACCCTAGGTTAGTTGAATTTGGAGATGACCTGTGGTTAATGAGGTTTGAAATTAAATCTACCTAGGAGATATTAGAACTAGAAATGAGAACATAAAAGGCAATAATGAACAATATGGTCCTCCTAAGTCATGGTGGGAAGAAGACGTGAATGAAACATAAATGGGATGAAACGATGAATCGGGTGGGTCGATTGCGTGGTGCTAAGACGCACGACTTATGGTGTGAAACATACAAGGCTTGCTTTTGGTTGAATGGAATGGAACGATGGTAATCGAGGCACCCTAATGTCACATGCAAATTTATTATTATTATTTTATTTGAAAACTTACTCGACGTTGGATCGAGTTTTATTTATTTCATTTTTTTTGATATTTGGTTTTCTATCGATTCATTTTATCTTTTCTAACCTAATTAAAGAAACTATACAAACGTACAAGTTCTAAGCTATTACATCACAAAGTACACAAAATATAAAACACAATCATGGCATAAAAGTATCCAAGTCCATAAGCCAATCCTTGAAAAAATACCTTGCACACAAAAAACAAATAGTTAGTGAATGATATGAACCATGAATATGCACAATATGATGGAAATGAATTTAAATGCCAAAAATATTAAAAGTCATGGAAAAAATGTGAAATTAAATTCCTAAGGTCTTAGACCTGATTATAACACTATGCTAAAGAGAATCCTAAATAATCCTATTTTTTTATATGCCTAAAAATTACTTATTTTCAACGATGAATTAACTACTAATTTCTAACAAACTAACCTCTAAAACCTAAGATAAAATGTTCTAAAAAAAATCTACAAAAATTATCCTAAGTACTTTTATGAATCCTCTAACTATAGTAGAAAGAATGGGCTAAAAAAAATTACTGGAAAGTTAAAAAATAAAATCAACAAAATTATGTACATTTAAAGGAAATTCAATAAAAGCTAATTAAAAGAAAAATCGGAATTAAATCGAAAAATAACAAAATTCAGAAAAACAAAAATGTCAAAAAATTCTAATTAGATTTATTAACCTACTGGAATTTTTGAGGAAATTTTTCTATTATTTTACTATTTTTTATTGATTTATTTGGAAACTATATAAAACTAAAATTAAATTCTAGAAAGAAAAACAGGGGTGAATTAAGCATTATTTTCTTAGTTGCTTTCTCTGCTGGGCTTAGAATGGGAGATATAGACAGCAAAAAGGAAAGCCCAAAACACAGAAATTGGGAGAGGGTGCAGGAATCAATCTTTTTGACTTGTTTTTCTAATGGGCCTTTCAAAAAGGGTGTAATTATCAAAACGAAAAACATCTACTTTTATCTTTATGGAATCCCTAAAGGTGGATTAGTGGCCTTTTAATGGGGATTATGCCAATTAAAAAAACCTTAATTGCTCTTAATCATAACAAAATCTTTTCAAATTTTCAAGACATTCTCTTAATTCCTCCACTAATTAACTTAACTATTTTCATTATAATTAACAAATATGAATAAAATACCAAGAGACCCAAAAGGGGCTGAAGAACAAAGTCCAAAAAACCCTAAGTCTCCTAACTTTCCCTTCGCCCTCTCAACATCCTCTTCCCTTCACCTTCTTCACGCCGCTACCCTTTCTCTCTTCTCCGCCTTCTTTCTTCTTCGCTTGCCTTCTTCTTCGACATCACCGATCGAAACAAAACGCGCTCACCTTCTTCGTTTTCACGCATTCCAAACGAAAACCTAACCCTAACTGACTTTCTCACACAACCTCCACAAACTACTCACGAATCAATGAACAATATGTAATACACGACTACAACCTCATGTTCATAGATGATTTGAGCTCGTACCTTGAATAAGAGTGATGAACTTCGCTGAAGATTCGTTAATAATCAAGGTTGGTGAATACGACAATCAAAGGTATGCATCCGTGCTTGGTTTGTTGCTTCCCTCTTTCACGCGATTCAACTCGTTTTGGTTACTAATCCCTGTGACTTTGCGAGCTGCTAGATGATGATGACGATCGGAGATGAGACTCTATAATGAATCTATGAAATGAAGGTTATTGACGGAACGATCGTTGGATTTTGTCTTTGCCGAACCGTTGCGAGAAGCTCATTCTGGTTAGCTTTCTTTTCTGTTAATCTTTCCCTGCGTTTTTCCAACTTCACTGTCCCGTTCCTCTCCTTCTTTGAACTCTGAATATGTGGTAATTGTTAAAGATAACGTGTATCCTGAATCTGTGATACTTGTAGGTTATCGGCGGAGGAGGTGAAGAATCATGGCTACCAAGATCATGGCTACCATGTGGTGAAGGACACGGGTCTTGCAATTAGGACGAAAAAGGGGTTGGAAGAAGAAGATTCGTATTGAGGTTCAGAAGAAGGATTCAGCAGAGATTGGTTCAGAAATTGAAGAAGAAGAACAATGGTGGAAGGAAAGGATTCTATCAAAAATTGTGGGAGAAGAAGGAAAAAAACTGAATGAGAAGCCCAAGATTTATATAGAGTACTTGAGGATGATTCTGGAAGATTATCAGATGCACCTTCTAGAAATAAATTCGGTTGTGATTTCAGTTGGAATTAGTGAATCTTCTAGAAGGAAATTCGGTTGTGACTAAGGTATGAGCTTCTGGATTCAATTAATTTGTTAGCACTTTCTTTATCAGTTGAAACAAATCTGTATCCTCATCTGTAATATGCTGCTTGAATCCCTTTGCAACAGGTTCTAGCCCTTTGAGCATTTCATGGTAAAGTCTGTGCATCCTAGAGATCATCTACTTTATCGTTTTTAAGCAAGGCACGGCAGCCTGAGTGTTCCTTCTTAAGTAACTGATTAGCACGTTTTACCGGCGATTCATGTTGCACTTTCTCTATCAGTTTCTGCTCAGTACAAGTATGCAACAAAAAATGAGACACTCAATCCATATTGCAGCCTTACTTTTGTAGTAATCGGCAATCCAACGAGCGTCGCACAACAAAGATCAAGATAATGGAAGAAACGTGACAGCCACCTAACCAACATCTTAAGGTTCAACCATCTCTGCCCAAGCTCCCTCAACATGGATTCATTGGGCTTATCCCTTACAGCCGACAACCGTAAAGTTAATGTAATCCTTAAAACAATTTTGTATCTGTCATACAATTCCTGTGAATATTCATTTTGTGGCTTCTGCGTATACATATTATAAATGGTTGTATACAACATTATGTACTTGTCGCTCCCGATAAGTGACACTAGGTCAGATAAGGGTACAGACGCGAACGGTCGGCGAAGGGAACAATGAGAACACACAGCCGTGAACTCACTGGAGATGAATAGAGTCGCCAGCTAGGCATTTTTATCCCGGAGGAAAGGTAATGTTGCATAGACCTAGAAAGAGATGGATAAGACGGTTTGCGGACCAGAGAGACTGAGAAAGGGGGTTGGTTACAACCTGGGAAGGTATTAGCACCCAGATTGTCCGTCGTACTCGACGGGATCCACGCTTAAAAGATTTGTGTTTTAAAGGGGGAGTGTCAGTGCAATCTGTGTATGAAATAGCTGGAAGAGATGTACAGGTGTCAGTGTAAAAGAGAGTGAAGTGTATAAATGAAGTGTCAGTGTAAGAAGTGAATGGAATGCTCAAGATCATGAGGCTAAAGAATGAAGCTGGAAAGAGGGGGAATATACAGAGACTTTTGTTCGATAACTGTTAAGTTATGCCTACGTATCCTCTCGTGCAATGAGGAAGTCAGAACACCGTAGTTCGACCCAAAGAGACTGATAGATGAATTGACTTGTGAACTGCTTACTTGCCTATGCTCAAGTGTATGATCTGTCTGGCACAGATGCTAACTGTCTTGCATTAGACGGAAGAAGCGAGTTCTCGATTATGAGTGAAGGTGATGAGAAAAGAATCCCGAAGGAGACGATTATTGTTTGTTTTTGTGTTTTCAGTCTTTTATTGCTTTTGAGAAATTTGTCATAAGTTAATGAGCTTAAGCCTAAACCAATGGGTTAGTAAACTCATCACATCTTCCCTCTGATTAGGGGTAATGAGAATTACCTTAAGTGTGAAGTCAGGTTCTCACACTTAATCACCTTTGATGTAGGATTAAGATCATTAACCTACTTGTGATTATTTAGATGTTTTTGGTGTTTTTGTTTAGTGTCGAGTAATGAGGTTAAGCCATAATCAAGGATTAAACAGACCCATTACACTATCCTAATAGAAGGATAACAGATGAGAATGTTTAAGCTGAGGAAGACCCCTCAACTTAATCCATGATTAGGGATTAAACCCATGACAAAACAAGCCTTTGATTAAGTGGATTTTATTTAATGGTATGATGATGAAGTGAGTTTTATGATTTGTAAGACAACTTGAGGGGGACTTGTCCATTAACACTAGGGTTAGTCCTTCTTAACCAATTAAGGAAGAATTAGAACCCTAATGCAAGGCCCAAGTTACAAGTGTGATGTCTTGATATTTATTAAGTGAATTGATTAAGAGATTTAAACACATTAAGGGTTCAAGACTTAGGATTAAAGTTATACACTCCATCCTAAGAGAAGGATGCAGGCATAAGCTTAATCACAAAGTCTTAAAGCCTTTAGGGTTTAGTCCCTGATTATGAGGTGAGAAGAGAGGACTCAAAGAGAGACACAAAGGTAAAACTATGAGGGGAGACTAATCAAAACCCTAATTCATTGTCATGCTCGGTTGATCCTAAGGTTTGTGAGGTTTCCAAGAACAATCTTCAGAGGAGCCACCAGGAAGCAGATGAGCAAGATCAAGAGAAGCAAAGTGACTTGCTTCATTCAAGAAGTCAAGTCACTTGAAGAAAGAAAGTGGGAGGAAGAAGGATGAGCAAGCTCAAACTCAAACACAAATAGAAATGCAGCAATGGATGCAAGAGAGATGAGAAGAAAATTTATGAGAAGTGAAGGCAAATTCACTTCTCAAGTTACTTACCACCTGAAATGTTAGAAAGAAATGCAATGCAATGCAAGATGAGGTGAAATGATATGATGCTAAGCAAAACCAGAAGCATGTTGATGATGATTATGATGTCACGAAGTGCTGCAAACATGAGGCAAGGCATGGAGATGCTCATACAAGATTATGAATGCAAATGATGCAAGTTAAGGAGCATGAATGAACATGAAAAGTTATGAAGCATACAAGACAAATGACATGGAAAATATGTAATGCAATGATCAAACATGCTTTCTACATGTCTTAAGATGTCAAATGGATCACAAGAATGCACAAAATGCAAAGACAAGTCATGTTATGCAAGAGAATGCAAGGGGGATGCAAATGGAAGCCCAAATTAGGGTTCATGAATCAAACAACAAACAAAAACCCAAAACAGAAACAAAACCTAAGATAAAAAATGGAAAATGCCACTCAAAGAAACCCTAAACCTATAATAAACCACTGCCCAAAGGAGAACTCTCAACTCTCAACCAATCTCAAGTTATGATTTTTACAAGTTATTAGGGCTTTTTAGGGTTCTTAACAAAAGAAATGCCAAACAATTGGAAAATGCAAGATCAAATCATGGCCATTTTATCCTAGAAACTATATTCCAAACACAAAACAATGCAAGAAGAATCAATGTCCCAACCTTCTCCAATAGGCAGAAATGAATTTTTGAACTTATGATCAAAATAATGCATGAAAAATGATTTAATTCAATGAAAAATTCTTAAAATGCATCAAGATCAAAAAAGAAATTTGGTTTGAAGGTTGGACAATGTTTCTAAATGTCTTAGAACATTTCATGAATTTTTTTGTAATTTTTAAATACCTAAAAGTATTTTTAATTAATTAATTCCCATTAATCAATTAAAAATAATCTTTTAAATATTTAAAAATACTTTTTTGATGATAAAAATAAAATAAAAAAATATTTTTATGTCATAAAAATTGATAAAACTCATAGGAAAAAGTTTCATAATTTTTATGTATTTTTTGCTATTTTAAAATAATTGTACAAGTTAATTGAAATAAAAATGAATTGAAAACAAATAAAATGAAAAGTAAACCAAATGGAAGGCTGAGATGAGCCCAGGGTTTAAATAGGTTGACTGGCGCGTGAATGGAGAATGGGGATGCAATCTGACCAAATTAATTTAATTATGAATTAATTAATATTAATTAAGTGGATTAGGGCATAATGACATGATCTGGACCATTCACCAGCGCGCGGGAAACAAAATCCAAGGGCCCAGGTTTGAAGTTGCTAATTAATGACAATTAGCCCTAATCACTCTCAGGCTGCCGGAGAAGACTTCCGGTCGTCTTCTCCGGCCAGCTCTCTCCCTGAAAAATCCCCAAACCCCTCAAATCGTATCAAAAATGAAAACTAAGAACATAGAAATGATCTCCATCCTCTCACGAATCAAACCCCTCTCTCAAAACACATTTCTTCTTCCTAAACAAGCTGAATCGAAAGAAATAAAAACTAGGGCACGCAAGCTTCAGAGACAAATTAAATACTCAAATCACAGCCATTTCAAAAACTAAGAACATCAGGATAATCAGTGAATCACATAGAACAAGTTTGTAACAAGAGAAATGATTTCTGGAAAAATAAATTTCAAACTACCTGAGATTTGGAGCTTTCAATTTGAGGACTTTCTGGCTACTTCCTTCAATGCAAACCACTCCAATTGATCCCCAGAAGATGTTTGAATGCTCAATGAGAGTTTAAGTTGGCTGGATAGTGAGTTTCGAAAGCTCCTGCTTCAAGCTCAGTCAGAAATGGCTATGGTGTTTCAGGCACTTTCAGGTCATTGTGAATGATTGTTTGAGGTCCAAATGATATGTGGAGAAGGTCTGCAAGGTTTGTTTGGCTGTTTGTGAGCTAGGATGAGAGTTTCGAATGAAACTGCAAAATGGAGTGAGAAATGGCAGTGGGATGTTCCGGCTGTTTCAGGCTTGTGTTCTTGGTGCTTTGTGGTCTATGGAGCAAGGTGAGTTGAATGGTGAAGTTGGCTTGAGTGTTTGGTGGCTGGGCAGAGAGATTCGAAGGCTTATGCAATGTGGGGTGATTTTGTGAATGTGAATGTGTGAAGTGTTTCAGGCATGCCTAGTACATGGAATGGCTTGCAAAATGATATGTTATTTTAATCCAAGTGGCCAGAGGATGTGACATGGCCTGTGGTGATTGGGATGTCTACTTTTGCATAAAGTCCACCTTTTGTGTAAGTGAGGCATGGCTCAAGGTCTAGGCAAGTACAAGGCATGGCTCTGGTGCAGCATGGTGTGGTGAGAAGCTAGCTTAGTGCAGTAACCAATGCAGCAAGTTGTAGAAAGTGTGATGAGTGTTTTTGCAAGTTGTCACCTTTTTGAAATTTCATGAAAAATGCCTTGTTACATGAACTAAACACATGTGATCTTTGGTTCAAATCTGATTTTTGTGACTTGGAGGAAGTTTGCATACTGGTTTGGAATGGATTAGAGGTCACATAATGCATTGGTTCATGACTTTGCAAAATTTCCATTTGAGGCATGCCTTAAAAATCAATGATTTTAGCCAACTTTGCATTGCCATAACTTTTGATCCAAGAAGAGTTTGATCATGTTCTTGTACTTTTTGAAAAGGGAAAGATGAGATCTACAACTTTCATGACCAAAGTTTTTCCATTTGAAGCCTTTTTGAATCATGAATTAAAGCTTGAAAAATGACTTAAAATGATGCATTCTTGAAAAGTCAACTATGCCCAAAAAGTCAACATTTGCAAAAACCCTAAATTCTTGATTTTTATGAACTTCAACCTTATTCCATGATCAAATAAAGATCATATACACTCAAAATGATGGAGATCAACCATTGGTTGGGTCATTGGGGGCCTCAGATGCCCTGATTTTGCACTGACTTGTCTGAAAAGTCAACCCTTGATCAGATGACTTCCCCATGGAATTTCTTCATGAAAATTGATATGAATACTCCCTATACCATATAAAGAGCAATGGAAACAAGAATGACCAAAAAATTTGGGGTTATGGCCTCTGAAACCAAAACCCTAATTTTCAGTCAACCGTGCAGTCAAACCTGGCTCTGCATCCACTCAAACCATAGTTCTTGTGATTCCTCTGCATTTTTGACTTTGAGGAGATGGAATAAGATATAAGAACACACATGGACCCCTTTGAGTTGATTGGTGGCCTTTGGAATGGCTCAAGATGCTTTGGGATTGCTCAGATCACAAACCCTAGGTGCAGATGACTTTGAATCTATGCAGTGAATCAAAAACGAGATGTGAGATGATATGATTGTGTTTATGCATATGAGGATGATCACAAGCCATGGTGAATGGGTGAGGGCAAATTTGGGGTGTTTACAGCTGCCCCTATTCAAACATGAGTTAGCTGTGCAGGTTATAAGCGACGGCTTAACAGGCCAACAAGATAACTCGTGGTTGAATACCAAAGACAATCCAAAATTTGCACTCACAGACATGAAGAAGAAAAGGGATATAGATTGTAAAAGCAAATAAAGTATATTGTAAAGTGGGCGACAGAGGACGACCGTCGAGCAGAGGACGACTGCTGGGTAAATAGCGATGACGGGGACGGCCGACATGCTGGGGAAAGTGCAGGAAATAAAGCAATGACGGGGACGGCCGACATGCTGGGGATAAAAGGTAGAGCCAAGACGGGGACGGCCGACTAGCTGGAAAAATAAAATATCATGATGGGGACGGCCATCAAGATAAAGTTGTAAGATTCTCTGGGGATTAATGAAACATGACGGGGACAGCCATCAAGTTCACGAAGGTAAAATAACCCACGATGGGGACGGCCATCGGGCTAGAAAGGAAAAGGGACCACGACGGGGACGGCCATCGGGTTAAAGAATAAATGAAATAAACAGATGATGGGGTACAGCCATCAAAGGTGAAGGACGATCACCTAGCAGGGGACGGCTGCTCTGTTGGGAATAAAAAGAAGCATGATGGGGACGGCCATCAAAGGTGGAGGACGACCACCTGGCAGGGTACGGCTGCCGAAAATATCGCGACATAGGACGAATGCCGGATAGAAAAGGTCAACGATGGGGACGGCCATCGGACGAGCATGATGGGGGACGACCATCAAGAAGTGGAGGACGACCACTCAGCAGGGGACGGCTGCTCTCAAGGTTTGTCATGACACAGGACGAGTGCCAGATAACCAAAAATCAACAATGGGGACGGCCATTGGATAAAGTGATGAAGGACGATCATCAAAAGGTGGAGGACGACCACCTGGCAGGGGACGGCTGCTAAAAATCAACGATGGGGACGACCATCGGATGAGCATGATGGAGGACGACCATCAAGAAGTGGAGGACGACCACTTAGCAGGGTACGGCTGCTCTCAGGGTTATCATAACACAGGACGAGTGTTAGATAAAAGAAAATCTGTTGGCGATCTACTGGGGATATAGTAAACACGGACGAGTGTTTACAACCAAGAAAAGAGAGGTAAAAGTGTTTGGTATTGTGTATAGATTAAAAATGCGGACGAGCATCCTTAAGACTATGATACGGACGAGTATCATGTAGAAACAAACTGACACATGTTCAGAGATGATGATACGGACGAGTATCAACTGGTTAACAAAGAACACGGACGAGTGTTGCATCTGAAAAAGTCCTTCTGGGGAATAGTAGACACAGACGTGTATCTATATTCAAGAAGACATAAGTGTTTGACACGGTGTATGGATTAAAGATGCGGACGAGCATCCTTAAGACTATGATACGGACGAGTATCATGTAGAAACAAACACTAGACGCAATGTTCTGAGATGATGGTACGGACGAGTACCAACTGGTTAACAAAGAACAAGGACTACTGTCGAATCTGTGGGGATATGAGTGACGATGTATACAAGATACGGACGAGTATCTGTATAAGTGTACCATGAGTAGTGAGTATTGTATTGTATAGATGAGTGTTTATCTCCTGGGGAGAGTGACACAGACGAGTGTCAAAAAGGAGAAAAGTATAATATAAACAAGTATATGGGTGATGAAAGTGTAAGTGACTGCGCTGGGGATATGACACGGACAAGTGTCAAGAAAGTGTATATATAAGTATATGTGAGTGCAAAGAGGATGTCTTTGGCTTTCTGCTGGTGATTCGACACGGACGGGTGTCCAAAGGTGTATATATTGGTGTTTGTGATTTGAAGGGCAGCTGCTTTTGCTGGGACCCTGGTGGGATTTTTGTATATATTCTGTATGCTGACAGATTGTCATTATTTACAAGTGTTCAATTCACAACATGACTTATGATTATGCTATGCGTTTGATTTTTGCCGTAATGCTCCGTATTAGACGGAATGCTACGCTCTGAGGGGATATGATGCGAATGCTATGATTATGCAAAGAGGCACAGATCCGGGATTCGGATCCCGTTGCTGCGAAGATCTCTGGTTGATCGGCTTGAAGTGAACATCCCAGCTGGGGATGAGATCATTGGTAGATCTAATGATGTATCTGTTTGGGGATATAGGTCACTGATTGACATATCCTTATAATACGGGACCCAGCTGGGGTTTGTAGAAGCTTTCTGTACTCTGTTGTGACTCCTTCATGAGTTGCTCTTCTGAATAGAGGCTGGGGGAGGTTGTTGGTCACTCAGCTGGGGAGAGTAATGAGAAGCAACTCAGCTGGGGATAGAGCATTTCGGATGCTGATATCTTTTGTTGTTTTGCCAGCTTGCTGGGATGCATCTTGCATGCCCCAAGTTGCGTTCTGGATACCTGCAATCCTGCAAAGATAAGGAAACGCACAAAAGGTCCCGAGGTATTCTCTACCGGATTCCATCATAGGAGTTTAAGTACTTTCGAGAGTAATCATATTCCCTGCAAGCATGTGCTTTTATTTTTAGAGAAAGGCATCTGTACTTATGCAATTGTATTTTTAGAGATATCAGACAATTCTTTGCAAAATAATGAACGTAAAAACGAAACATGACTGAAAAATCTGATTTTATTAATTCATGTGCCCTGAATTGGCAAGATACAGTCAAGGAAACACATCTCCTGAAATGAAGAGACTGTTACAAATTGAGAAACAAAGTGCTGGCGATGCTTCCAAGGAGCTTCCTCTTCTGCTATGACTCGTATGACAATGACTTTCTTCTCGTCTTGCTTTCTGAAGAGAGTTGATTCTGATTGAAACTTGATCCTTTGGAGCTTACCAAGTTGTAGATAATACAGACGAATTCGGAATGCAGTTGTTCGCTTATTCCCTTATTTTGCATGGATCGCCCTTTCGGGTTTTCAATCCATCGGGATACCCATTTTTGCCTGAGTTGTCCAATGCGGCTTTTCAACTCAGCGGGTGTACATCTTTCATTTATTTCCCTTATTTTTGCCCGAGTCTTTTATTCTGTTTTTGACTCGCCGGGATGCCCTATTTTTGCCTGGACTTACATTCTGTTTTTATGTCCAGCGGGTCATTTTATGCGAAGTATTTTTTAACTGCATCTGAATTCACAGGGGATGGGAAATCTTCGCCATCCATGGTGCTGAGCATCAGTGCTCCACCGGAAAAAACCTTTTTTACAACAAATGGTCCTTCATAATTCGGAGTCCATTTGCCCCTGTGGTCTGTATGAGGAGGGAGGATTCTTTTCAACACAAGATCCCCTACTTGGTACTCTCGGTACCTGACTTTCTGATCGAAAGCCTTCTTCATTCTCTTCTGATACAACTGCCCATGACAGATTGCAGCCAATCTTTTTTCTTCGATCAGACTCAGTTGTTCAAATCGGGACCGAACCCATTCTGCTTCACTCAGTTTAACATCCATCAATACCCGTAAAGAGGGTAATTCAACTTCAACAGGTAGGACTGCTTCCATACCATACACAAGCTGATACGGTGTTGCCCCAGTGGACGTTCTGATTGATGTGCGGTACCCATGCAAGGCAAACGGTAGCATTTCGTGCCAGTCTTTGTAAGTGATTACCATCTTCTGCACAATCTTCTTGATATTCTTATTAGCTGCCTCAACAGCGCCGTTCATCTTTGGCCTGTAAGGAGATGAATTGTGATGTTGGATCTTGAAGTCCCGGCACAGCTCTGCCATCATTTTGTTGTTTAGATTGGAACCATTATCAGTAATGATTCGCTCGGGCACTCCATACCGACAGATGATATCTCTCTTCAGAAATCTGGCTACCACTTGTCTTGTAACATTTGCATATGAGGCTGCTTCGACCCACTTGGTGAAATAGTCGATGGCGACCAGGATGAATCTGTGGCCATTCGAAGCAGTTGGCTCAATCTTGCCAATCATATCAATGCCCCACATGGCAAAGGGCCATGGTGAAGACATGATGTTCAAAGGGTTGGGAGGCACATGCACCTTGTCTGCGTAGATCTGGCATTTATGGCATTTTCTGGCGTAAGCACAACAGTCTGCATCCATTGTGATCCAATAATAGCCTGATCTTAACAACTTTTTAGCCATGGCATGCCCTCCGGCATGGGTACCAAAAGATCCTTCGTGCACTTCATGCATCAACAAATCTGCTTCCGTCTTGTCAACACATTTGAGGAGTACCATATCAAAGTTCCTTTTGTATAAAGACCCATCAGCGTTCAGAAAGAAACTACCAGCAAGCCTTCTCAAAGTCTTCTTATCATTGGAAGATGCCCCAGGTGGGTATGTTTGATCCTCCAAGAAGCACTTAATGTCATGGAACCAAGGCTTATCATCTTTTACAACATCCGCTGCAAATACATATGCTGGTCTATCAAGTCTAGACACTGAAATCTGGGGTACAAAGTTAGCAGCTTGAACTTTGATCATGGATGAAATGGTAGCAAGAGCATCCGCAAACTGATTCTCGTCCCGAGGGATATACTCAAGCTTGACTGTTGTGAAGAAAGTCAATAACCTTCTTGTATAATCCCTGTAAGGTATCAGATGATCCTGGTGGGTGTACCATTTTCCGTTGGATTGATTAACTACCAAAGCTGAATCCCCGAATACAGTCAATGTTTTGATCCTGAGGTCAATGGCTTCCTCAAGACCCATAATACAAGCTTCGTATTCAGCTTCGTTATTAGTGCAGTTGAAAGTGAGTTTTGCCGAGAAAGGCATGTGAACTCCTTTGGGTGTAATGAGTACTGCACCAACACCACGACCATTCATGTTAACAGCCCCATCAAACATCATAGTCCATTATTCTTCTGGGTCAGGCCCTTCAGTGTGAATAGGCTCTTCATGATCTTTTGCTTTAATGAACATGATGTCTTCATCAGGGAAATCAAACCTCATAGGCTGGTAGTCATCAATGGGTTGCTCAGCAAGATATTCAGATAGTACACTGCCTTTGATGGCTTTCTGAGAGGTGTACTGGATGTCATATTCTGTGAGAATCATCTGCCATCTTGCAACCCGTCCGGTAAGAGCTGGCTTCTCGAAAATGTACTTAACTGGATCCATTTTTGAGATTAACAAGGTAGTGTGGGTCAACATATACTGTCTTAGTCGGCGAGCAGCCCACGCTAAAGCACAGCAAGTTTTCTCGAGCAGTGAATAACGTTGTTCACAGTCGGTAAACTTTTTGCTTAGGTAGTATATTGCATACTCTTTTCGACCAGACTCGTCATGCTGGCCCAGCACACACCCCATTGACTCTTCTAGTACTGTCAAGTACATAATCAGAGGTCTTCCTTCCACTGGAGGCATGAGGATTGGAGGTTCTTGCAAGTACTCCTTGATCTTGTCAAAAGCCTTCTGGCAATCTTCGTTCCACCTGACCGTTTGTTCTTTTCTTAATAGCTTGAACAAGGGTTCACAGGTTGCTGTAAGGTGGGATATGAATCGTGAAATGTAGTTCAATCGACCTAAGAACCCTCGAACCTCTTTCTCAGTTCTCGGTGCAGGCATCTCTTGAATAGCTTTGACTTTATCAGGGTCGACTTCAATCCCTTTCTCGCTTACAATAAAGCCCAGCAGCTTACCAGATCGCACCCCGAACGTGCATTTGTTGGGGTTCAGCTTCAGTTGGTACTTCCTCAGACGCTTGAATAACTTGAGCAGATTCACCAGGTGATCTTCCTCTGTAAGGGACTTGGCGATCATATCATCCACATAACATTCGATTTCCTTATGGATCATATCATGAAACAATGTCACCATAGCCCGTTGATACGTTGCACCAGCATTCTTCAGTCCGAATGGCATCACTTTGTAGCAGAACGTGCCCCAAGGTGTGATGAATGTTGTCTTCTCCATGTCTTCAGGTGACATCTTGATCTGATTATATCCTGAAAATCCATCCATGAAGGAGAATACCGAGAACTGAGCCGTGTTATCCACCAATACATCAATGTGAGGTAATGGGAAGTCATCTTTCGGGCTGGCTCTGTTCAGATCCCGGTAATCAACACACATTCGTACCTTGCCGTCTTTCTTAGGCACAGGTACTATGTTAGCAACCCACGGCGGATAGCTAGTTACAGCAAGGAAACCGGCGTCCCATTGCTTTTGTACCTCTTCCTTGATTTTCATAGCCATGTCTGGGCGAGTACGGCGCAGCTTCTGTTTAACTGGTGGGCATTCTTCCCTCAAAGGCAGCTTGTGCACAACTATATCGGTGTCCAACCCTGGCATGTCTTGATACGACCAAGCAAACACATCAACATACTCTTGAAGCAGATCTATCAGTCGTCTCTTCACTGAGTCTTGCAGGCAGGCCCCGATTTTAACCTCTTTCACGTTTTCCTCTGTACCAAGATTAATCACTTCAATCTCCTCCTGGTGAGGAGTAATGACCTTTTCCTCCTGTCTCAACAACCTGGCTAGTTCTTCAGGAAGCTCATATTCTTCATCAACCCCTTCATCAGCTTGATTGATTGGATTGTCAAAGTCATACGATGTCATAGCCGTGCTGTTGTCGGTGCTGTCTGGAAGGCACTCTCTGCAAGGGTTAAGTTTGTTCATTTTAGTGATTGATTTTAATCTTGCTTTAGAAAAAGTGAAATGAAGTTATCATTTTGAAAACACCGCCATTTATTTTTGTACAAAAAGAAAAATGGAAAAACAGTGAGCAGAAAAGAGAAAAAGACTTGTTTGCAAAAAGATGTCTGATATTTCATTAATTTAATCTTGTTTGCACAAAAGTACAGATGGCCCTGATTACAATATGAGTCTTGTCATCTTGGGCAAGATGCAAGACTTTGATGCATGCTATAAAAAATACAGGAAATAATAATTACTCTGCATGAGTAACTCTTATAATTTCCTGGGAAGACCAGTTCGAGATACTGCTCCCCGGGATCTTTGGACGAATCCAATTCTCCAGATTGCGCTCCTCTTCCAGCTCGTCTTCCAGACAGTTGATAGCATCGGGGGTAAGCATCCCCCCACTGACAAAACCTGGCTCTGCAACAACCTTTTCTTGATGTTGAGTTGGTCTGTAACCCAACCCAAATTTGTCCTTCTTCTCCTCCACAGCTAAAACCTTGCCCCAGCCTAGGGCATTTCCTTCCTCAACAACCTTCCGGGCTTGTTGGTAAGACGACATGGAGATACCCGACATAGCAGATGCTTCATTGACATTCAAGGCTTCAAAACCTTGGCTCATTGTCTCATGGATCTCTCCATCCATCTCAATGTATTTGTAGGTAGCCAGATGGCTAACGAAAATATCCTCTTCCCCACAGATTGTGACAACTTGGCCTTCCCACTCAAATTTTAACTTTTGGTGAAGGGTAGACGTTATTGCGCCGGCGGCGTGAATCCAGGGTCTACCCAACAAACAGCTGTAGGCGGGCTGAATGTCCATCACATAAAAGATAGTTTTAAAGGTCTGCGGGCCAATTGTCACAGGCAGCTCAATCTCTCCCAGAACCGATCTCTTCGAACCATCAAAGGCTCTTACCACCAGGTTGCTGGGTCTCAATGCCAATCCATCATATTCTAACTTCACCAGAGCCTTCTTTGGTAAGACATTCAGGGAAGAACCTGTGTCCACCAGCACATGAGAAAGGACAGCTCCCTTGCATTCCATGGTTATGTGCAAGGCTTTGTTGTGGTTGCGGCCATCCGCTGTCAAGTCAGTGTTGGTGAACCCTAGCCCATTGCTAGCAGTAACATTCCCAACCACGGTCTCCAACTGGTTGACAGTAATCTCTTCAGGCACGTAAGCTGCGTGCAAGACTTTAAGTAGTGCATTCCGATGGGCTTCGGAGCACATAAGCAGTGAGAGGATGGAGATTTTGGATGGCGTCTGGTGAAGCTGATCCACAACTTTATAATCGCTCTTTTTGATGATCCGCATAAACTCATCAACTTCCTGATCAAATGGAGTCTTCAGGGTTTCTTTGGCAGCTGGATCTTCCTGCACCGGGCCTTTTCCTTTTGCCTTAGCAGCAGCTTCTGCTTCGGCAGTAGGTCTCTGGACTTGTGAAGCAAAGAGACGTCCGCTTCGAGTGAAGCCTCCGCCTCCCCCCACATTATCTACTTGTGGTGCAGGTGCTGATGTTTCAAGAGTGATTCTTTTCCCTTCACAGTACACGTCAGAGCCATAGTGCCAAGGGATGGCCCTATTGCTTTCATATGGTACTGGTCCAGGCACCGTGACAGTGACTGGACTGATTGCTGCTGCTGAATGGACTGTTATTGTTTGTGGATCATAAAAGATTGTGACTGGTGTTCTGACGGGAGCAGCACCTTCTGAATGGTAGGCGGAGTTATTTTCAGGATCGTAGAATATGGTAACAGTGGAGACATCTTCATGATTGATTGCTGGTGTTGTAGGAGGTATTGTCGGAAGGACTGTTGTTGTTGTTGATGGAGATTCGAAATGGAATGAAGCTGAAGTTGTAGCAGGAGAAACTGTTGAAAACTGATCATTTGGGAGGACAGATGCAGTACTTGTTGATGTTGCTGATGAATTGTCGGGAACAATAGTTGCTGCAGTTGTAGGAGGTTCTGAAACCGTTGTTGATGAAGTTGCCGGATTTATCGGGAATAATGTAGTGATCTGTAGCAGGCCACTCTGAATAAGGCTGTCAATGCCATTCCTCAGGTCCTCACACCCATTCCATGAAATATTGCAATAGGGACACCCTAGCTCACACCCCGGAAATATTTGGTTTTCACGGAGTTGAGCTTTGATTTCCACCAATGGTGTCCTGATCTGATCCACACTAGTTATTAAATAAGACGTTTGGTCTTCTTCAATAGCATTAATTCGAGGACCACCATGGTTTGGCATTGGGTTTTTATTGACATTAGGCGGCGGTGCAAAATTCAGAGCCTTGGAGTCTACCAAGTCTTGTACCTTCATATGCAGAGCCCTGCATTTTTCTGTACTGTGACCAGGTGCGTTTGAATGAAAAGCACACCTAGCATTGGAGTCATAGTTCCTTGGTAGACTGTTGGGATCCGGAGGTGCCAACGTTCTTAGCTCAACTAGGTTGAGTTTCAGAAGTTGTGGCAGCAAGGCAGCATACGGCATTGGGATCGGGTCGATCACTCTATTAGCTTGGGATGGCCTTTGCTGGAATGGTCTCTGTTGATTGTTGTTGGTGTTGTTGTTGTTGTAGTTCCTTGGAGGATACTGATTCTGATGATACTGAGGTTGTTGTTGGAAGTTTTGTGGCGGAGGTTGATAGACTGGCTGAGGATGAGCTGGAGCAGGGATAGTGACTGCTGCTATTGACCTTTGAACATATTGGGGCCTACCCCTGTTGGTGTGAATGGCATTGGTCTCGCCAGTTCTTCTCGGGCCTGCAAAAGGCTTTCTTGTATTGCTGGACGAGCTGGCACCATTGTCGGAGATCTTACCCATTTTTAACAGGCTTTCAATTCTCTCCCCAGCTATGACAACATCTGCGAAGCTGGTGGAAGAGAAAGCAGCCAACCTGTCAATATACGTTCCTTGAAGAGTATTCATAAACATGTCTGCCATTTCTCTCTCAGACATTGGTGGTTGAACGGCAGCAGCCAATTGCCTCCATCTCTGGGCATATTCTCGGAAACTTTCCCTTGACGACGGTGACATTCCCATTAGGAGAGTCCTGTTGGGCGCCATGTCTAAGTTGTATTGATACTGTCGGATGAAGGCCTCTGCCAGGTCCTTCCAGCATCTTACAGTTGCCCTTGTCAAATGGGAATACCATTCCCTTGATGCTCCAGTCAGGCTGTCTTCAAAGTAGAACATCCAGAGCTTCTCATCCATTGTATAGGCCTTCAGCCTTCCCAGAAATGATTGCAAATGAGTCCGGGGGCATGAAGTCCCATTATACTTTTCGAAACAAGGAGGCTTGAACTTATGGGGGATCCTGACCCCGTCTACCAAACCCATGTCCATGACGTCGAAACCCAAAGAATTTTGAGATTCTAAGGACCTCAACTTCTCAGCTATTTCTTCCAACCGTCTATCATAAGTTTCCTCTCCAGCACCCATTACTGTAAATTGATCCTCCTGAGGATCTTCTTGAAGCACCCTGGCTGCAGTGGCTGTCCCTTGAATGTTTGCAGGAATATTAACTTCAGGATGGAGATGGGGACCAAACACAGGAGGGTTAACATGGGGTTGTACCCTTTCATTGTTACTTGTGCCTGCAGTCCCCACATGGGGCTCCTCTTGATTCCTCCCTTCTACCAAAGCTCTGAGCCTCTCCTGGCTTTGAGCTAAGTTGTTCATCACTTCCATGAATTGTGTTATCTGGGTTCTCATCTCCAATCTTTCATTTGCCATCTGGTTTCTGACCTCCGTAAGGTCTTGTTGCATCTGGTCCATTTGGATGCCCGGAAGGTTGTTTCTAGTTGGGTACCTGTGTGGCCTGTTGAGAGGAAATACCCGGCGGCGAGCAATAATTCCTGAGTATCACAACAGAGGTTAGTAACAATAAAACAAAACCTACAAAACAAACAAAAGGGTTAGTATGCAATGCAGTTGTGCTTATTTGCTCTCAAGGTATCCGGTTTGGCCTTCAGTTTTGACCCTTCCAGACCCTTGAAGATGCTGCTGTTGAAGTTGCTTTTGAAGTGAACCCAGATGGAAACTAACACAAATATATTACATAAGATGAAATAATACAACTTGTTCATTTTACAACACAAACCCTTAAAGGGGTCAAAATACATCACAAAAAGCAAAAGTACATGGAATAGGAACAACAACAAGCAAATGATCAAACTCCAAGGCCAAACTCATCCTCACGAACTTCCTGGAGAAGTGCTTCGGTCACAGGATCAGCCGGACGCTCCGTGAGATTTCTGATGAGAAGATTTCTTGTTGCAACAGATGCAGTCAACTTCTTGTTCTGACTTTGGTCCTTAGACCTCTTCACTCCAGCTCTGATTTCTAGCTCTGATATTTCCTTCTGGGCTGCTGCCAGGGCTTTTTCCATCTGCTCCATCTTGTCCTGAACTCTCTTGCCTTCTAGAGTACGGGCCTCAGTGATCCGGACCCACCTGGCCTGACTCTCTTTCAAATACAAGTATGTCCTTGCTCTCTGGAACTGGGCTTCTTTACAAGCATTCTTCAGAATCTGTTCACCAGCTTTAGACTTGTTGATATAATCTCCAGACTTCTCAATTTTAGTCAAGTGTTCCACTCTCAACTTCTCCAACCTCTCAATCTCCCTCACACCTTCACTCCTCTCCCGGAGGGTCTTCTGCAAGGCTTGGGTTAACTTCTCATTTCTTTCTTTCAAGCTCTCAAACTCCTCCAAACTGATAGTGGCAGGGGGTGGTGCTGAAGATGACTCAGGCATGTCTTCTATGGTGAAGGGCATTCCAGAGAATTGGGCCCTATCATGGGACCACTCATGATATTGGGCTGATGCCACATTATTGCACTTCCCCAGAATGGTGATTCCCTTGGTTTGAACATGATCCCAGGCCCAGGCAGCCTGCCTAACAACAGCCAAACTAATCTTGTTCTCACAGTAGAGGGTCTCCACCAAATCCTGTGCCTTAGGAGTATGGACCAGTGCATAGCCCAATTGCCTCCTGAACAGCAGAGGGTTGTAATTGATACTTCCCTTAACCCCTATTAAAGGCACATTGGGAAAGTGCCCACAGCTTGTGAGGATATCTCTGCCCTTGGTGCTTTGAGTACACCATCTGATATCTGCTGAAGTTAGGACAGTGAGTCTCTTAGCCCAGTTGCTTTGCTGATGAGGATTTAGAAATGCATCTGTCCTGGGTAGATGCCTGAGAAGCCAAGCATGGAATAATGGATCACAACACCTCACTAGTCTTCCCCTCTGCTTCTCATTCCTCTGATGTACTGAGTAATAGAGATCACCCAATAAGGTTGGCACTGGGTTCTTCAGGATGAACAGGTGGATTGCATTCTTGCTAATGAATCGAGGCTCATCTGCAAACAACACAATTCCATATACACTTAAGGCCAACAGAGCACAAACAGCTCTCCACTCCCCCAGGGAAGCCTTCAGACTAGCTTGAGAAATCAGGAAGTCCAGATGGAAGCCAGGGATCCCAGCTTTAGAGGTCATATGTTGCTCAATCAGGGCAGGCTCCAGATGCAAAGCCTTGGCTACCTCTCCATTGCTAGGAAAGACCATTTCAGGGTTGAAAGGGATTTCCCTCTTGATAGGTAAACCACTCAAAGATGAGTATTCTTCTAATAGAGGCCCCAACTGAAAGTCTTGAAAGGTGAAACATCTCAATGGGGGGTCATAAAACTGAATGCAGGTGTGGATCAAACTCCTCTGAGATGGGTCCAGATCCATGACCAAGTCAAGTATATCCCCATAATGCTCCCTGAACAAAGGTATGTGATCTGGAGTGATCAGGGTTTGGATTCTCCTGATGTCTGATAAGTCTGGTTGGAAGAAATGATAGGTGATGTTGCTTTTCTTTGGAGCCATGATGCTGAAGACTGGGTAGAGTGCTGATGAAGATGCTGAGGAGTGGGCCACTGGCTGGCTAGTGCAAGTAACTGAAATATATGGCTGACAAGCTGAAACAAATGCTGGTGGAGATAGGTCAATACTGCAGATGGGGTCAAAACCAAAACCAGATGAAAATGGATACCCTGAAACACAAATAAGCACATGTTAATATGATGCAATGACTATGTATGCAAATGATATGCAAAGGGTTTGTGACTGAGCTGGATCTGATTAACTGCCTTGGTATAGATCCATGTGTGTTCAAGAAATCCAGGTGGAGGTCTATAAATCCAGTAACCAAGGTGGGGGACTCAAATAAAGAGTCACATGTCCAGGGTTTTAGAATCACAAGAACTGTCCAACATGGAGTATTCTTAACAAAGTCAAAGTAACAGGGTATTCTGAGGTCAAGGTACCTGCAAACCTGTAAACAGCCCAACCCCCTCACAGGTGGTGATCTAGAACAAGGATCCTCAGACTTGGATCAGTTATGAGAAGTGTAAACACTTCTAACCCGGAGGTACAGTGTTTACAATAACCATAAAAGTTCCTCCTCTAAATCACCTCAGTTTCTGAATGTCAAAACTAAAAGGTCATCCAGACTTAGCAGGCTTCCCAGATAGCCCTAGCATTGCAGGAAATCTGCAACACAGAGTTCTCAAGAAGAAACCCACATCTGAACCGTGTTTCATATTCCCGCACCAGACCGAAATGGAATGGGAAAGAATATGATTCACTCTAGCCTAGGTGTCACTCAGGTCCCGGGTATAGGACCTTAACTCTCAATGAATCACCCACCCACCAAAGCAAACAACAGATCCAGCCAGCAACAATGACAGTATGATATATATAAATGCAATAAAGAAAGCAGTAAAGTAACTGTACATAAAGCAATAAACAAAAATAAATACAAGCACAAACAAGCACATAACACCCCAGTAAACACAAATCAATCAAGCGCTAGGAGGAACCCACAAAAAGAACCAGAAGCCCTGGTTGCAGTATAGGGTCCCCAGCAGAGTCGCCAAGCTGTCGCTCCCGATAAGTGACACTAGGTCAGATAAGGGTACAGACGCGAACGGTCGGCGAAGGGAACAATGAGAACACACAGCCGTGAACTCACTGGAGATGAATAGAGTCGCCAGCTAGGCATTTTTATCCCGGAGGAAAGGTAATGCTGCATAGACCTAGAAAGAGATGGATAAGACGGTTTGCGGACCAGAGAGACTGAGAAAGGGGGTTGGTTACAACCTGGGAAGGTATTAGCACCCAGATTGTCCGTCGTACTCGACGGGATCCACGCTTAAAAGATTTGTGTTTTAAAGGGGGAGTGTCAGTGCAATCTGTGTATGAAATAGCTGGAAGAGATGTACAGGTGTCAGTGTAAAAGAGAGTGAAGTGTATAAATGAAGTGTCAGTGTAAGAAGTGAATGGAATGCTCAAGATCATGAGGCTAAAGAATGAAGCTGGAAAGAGGGGGAATATACAGAGACTTTTGTTCGATAACTGTTAAGTTATGCCTACGTATCCTCTCGTGCAATGAGGAAGTCAGAACACCGTAGTTCGACCCAAAGAGACTGATAGATGAATTGACTTGTGAACTGCTTACTTGCCTATGCTCAAGTGTATGATCTGTCTGGCACAGATGCTAACTGTCTTGCATTAGACGGAAGAAGCGAGTTCTCGATTATGAGTGAAGGTGATGAGAAAAGAATCCCGAAGGAGACGATTATTGTTTGTTTTTGTGTTTTCAGTCTTTTATTGCTTTTGAGAAATTTGTCATAAGTTAATGAGCTTAAGCCTAAACCAATGGGTTAGTAAACTCATCACATCTTCCCTCTGATTAGGGGTAATGAGAATTACCTTAAGTGTGAAGTCAGGTTCTCACACTTAATCACCTTTGATGTAGGATTAAGATCATTAACCTACTTGTGATTATTTAGATGTTTTTGGTGTTTTTGTTTAGTGTCGAGTAATGAGGTTAAGCCATAATCAAGGATTAAACAGACCCATTACACTATCCTAATAGAAGGATAACAGATGAGAATGTTTAAGCTGAGGAAGACCCCTCAACTTAATCCATGATTAGGGATTAAACCCATGACAAAACAAGCCTTTGATTAAGTGGATTTTATTTAATGGTATGATGATGAAGTGAGTTTTATGATTTGTAAGACAACTTGAGGGGGACTTGTCCATTAACACTAGGGTTAGTCCTTCTTAACCAATTAAGGAAGAATTAGAACCCTAATGCAAGGCCCAAGTTACAAGTGTGATGTCTTGATATTTATTAAGTGAATTGATTAAGAGATTTAAACACATTAAGGGTTCAAGACTTAGGATTAAAGTTATACACTCCATCCTAAGAGAAGGATGCAGGCATAAGCTTAATCACAAAGTCTTAAAGCCTTTAGGGTTTAGTCCCTGATTATGAGGTGAGAAGAGAGGACTCAAAGAGAGACACAAAGGTAAAACTATGAGGGGAGACTAATCAAAACCCTAATTCATTGTCATGCTCGGTTGATCCTAAGGTTTGTGAGGTTTCCAAGAACAATCTTCAGAGGAGCCACCAGGAAGCAGATGAGCAAGATCAAGAGAAGCAAAGTGACTTGCTTCATTCAAGAAGTCAAGTCACTTGAAGAAAGAAAGTGGGAGGAAGAAGGATGAGCAAGCTCAAACTCAAACACAAATAGAAATGCAGCAATGGATGCAAGAGAGATGAGAAGAAAATTTATGAGAAGTGAAGGCAAATTCACTTCTCAAGTTACTTACCACCTGAAATGTTAGAAAGAAATGCAATGCAATGCAAGATGAGGTGAAATGATATGATGCTAAGCAAAACCAGAAGCATGTTGATGATGATTATGATGTCACGAAGTGCTGCAAACATGAGGCAAGGCATGGAGATGCTCATACAAGATTATGAATGCAAATGATGCAAGTTAAGGAGCATGAATGAACATGAAAAGTTATGAAGCATACAAGACAAATGACATGGCAAATATGTAATGCAATGATCAAACATGCTTTCTACATGTCTTAAGATGTCAAATGGATCACAAGAATGCATAAAATGCAAAGACAAGTCATGTTATGCAAGAGAATGCAAGGGGGATGCAAATGGAAGCCCAAATTAGGGTTCATGAATCAAACAACAAACAAAAACCCAAAACAGAAACAAAACCTAAGATAAAAAATGGAAAATGCCACTCAAAGAAACCCTAAACCTATAATAAACCACTGCCCAAAGGAGAACTCTCAACTCTCAACCAATCTCAAGTTATGATTTTTACAAGTTATTAGGGCTTTTTAGGGTTCTTAACAAAAGAAATGCCAAACAATTGGAAAATGCAAGATCAAATCATGGCCATTTTATCCTAGAAACTATATGCCAAACACAAAACAATGCAAGAAGAATCAATGTCCCAACCTTCTCCAATAGGCAGAAATGAATTTTTGAACTTATGATCAAAATAATGCATGAAAAATGATTTAATTCAATGAAAAATTCTTAAAATGCATCAAGATCAAAAAAGAAATTTGGTTTGAAGGTTGGACAATGTTTCTAAATGTCTTAGAACATTTCATGAATTTTTTTGTAATTTTTAAATACCTAAAAGTATTTTTAATTAATTAATTCCCATTAATCAATTAAAAATAATCTTTTAAATATTTAAAAATACTTTTTTGATGATAAAAATAAAATAAAAAAATATTTTTATGTCATAAAAATTGATAAAACTCATAGGAAAAAGTTTCATAATTTTTATGTATTTTTTGCTATTTTAAAATAATTGTACAAGTTAATTGAAATAAAAATGAATTGAAAACAAATAAAATGAAAAGTAAACCAAATGGAAGGCTGAGATGAGCCCAGGGTTTAAATAGGTTGACTGGCGCGTGAATGGAGGGTGGGGATGCAATCTGACCAAATTAATTTAATTATGAATTAATTAATATTAATTAAGTGGATTAGGGCATAATGACATGATCTGGACCATTCACCAGCGCGCGGGAAACAAAATCCAAGGGCCCAGGTTTGAAGTTGCTAATTAATGACAATTAGCCCTAATCACTCTCAGGCTGCCGGAGAAGACTTCCGGTCGTCTTCTCCGGCCAGCTCTCTCCCTGAAAAATCCCCAAACCCCTCAAATCGTATCAAAAATGAAAACTAAGAACATAGAAATGATCTCCATCCTCTCACGAATCAAACCCCTCTCTCAAAACACATTTCTTCTTCCTAAACAAGCTGAATCGAAAGAAATAAAAACTAGGGCACGCAAGCTTCAGAGACAAATTAAATACTCAAATCACAGCCATTTCAAAAACTAAGAACATCAGGATAATCAGTGAATCACATAGAACAAGTTTGTAACAAGAGAAATGATTTCTGGAAAAATAAATTTCAAACTACCTGAGATTTGGAGCTTTCAATTTGAGGACTTTCTGGCTAATTCCTTCAATGCAAACCACTCCAATTGATCCCCAGAAGATGTTTGAATGCTCAATGAGAGTTTAAGTTGGCTGGATGGTGAGTTTCGAAAGCTCCTGCTTCAAGCTCAGTCAGAAATGGCTATGGTGTTTCAGGCACTTTCAGGTCATTGTGAATGATTGTTTGAGGTCCAAATGATATGTGGAGAAGGTCTGCAAGGTTTGTTTGGCTGTTTGTGAGCTAGGATGAGAGTTTCGAATGAAACTGCAAAATGGAGTGAGAAATGGCAGTGGGATGTTCCGGCTGTTTCAGGCTTGTGTTCTTGGTGCTTTGTGGTCTATGGAGCAAGGTGAGTGGAATGGTGAAGTTGGCTTGAGTGTTTGGTGGCTGGGCAGAGAGATTCGAAGGCTTATGCAATGTGGGGTGATTTTGTGAATGTGAATGTGTGAAGTGTTTCAGGCTTGCCTAGTACATGGAATGGCTTGCAAAATGATATGTTATTTTAATCCAAGTGGCCAGAGGATGTGACATGGCCTGTGGTGATTGGGATGTCTACTTTTGCATAAAGTCCACCTTTTGTGTAAGTGAGGCATGGCTCAAGGTCTAGGCAAGTACAAGGCATGGCTCTGGTGCAGCATGGTGTGGTGAGAAGCTAGCTTAGTGCAGTAACCAATGCAGCAAGTTGTAGAAAGTGTGATGAGTGTTTTTGCAAGTTGTCACCTTTTTGAAATTTCATGAAAAATGCCTTGTTACATGAACTAAACACATGTGATCTTTGGTTCAAATCTGATTTTTGTGACTTGGAGGAAGTTTGCATACTGGTTTGGAATGGATTAGAGGTCACATAATGCATTGGTTCATGACTTTGCAAAATTTCCATTTGAGGCATGCCTTAAAAATCAATGATTTTAGCCAACTTTGCATTGCCATAACTTTTGATCCAAGAAGAGTTTGATCATGTTCTTGTACTTTTTGAAAAGGGAAAGATGAGATCTACAACTTTCATGACCAAAGTTTTTCCATTTGAAGCCTTTTTGAATCATGAATTAAAGCTTGAAAAATGACTTAAAATGATGCATTCTTGAAAAGTCAACTATGCCCAAAAAGTCAACATTTGCAAAAACCCTAAATTCTTGATTTTTATGAACTTCAACCTTCTTCCATGATCAAATAAAGATCATATACACTCAAAATGATGGAGATCAACCATTGGTTGGGTCATTGGGGGCCTCAGATGCCCTGATTTTGCACTGACTTGTCTGAAAAGTCAACCCTTGATCAGATGACTTCCCCATGGAATTTCTTCATGAAAATTGATATGCATACTCCCTATACCATATAAAGAGCAATGGAAACAAGATTGACCAAAAAATTTGGGGTTATGGCCTCTGAAACCAAAACCCTAATTTTCAGTCAACCGTGCAGTCAAACCTGGCTCTGCATCCACTCAAACCATAGTTCTTGTGATTCCTCTGCATTTTTGACTTTGAGGAGATGGAATAAGATATAAGAACACACATGGACCCCTTTGAGTTGATTGGTGGCCTTTGGAATGGCTCAAGATGCTTTGGGATTGCTCAGATCACAAACCCTAGGTGCAGATGACTTTGAATCTATGCAGTGAATCAAAAACGAGATGTGAGATGATATGATTGTGTTTATGCATATGAGGATGATCACAAGCCATGGTGAATGGGTGAGGGCAAATTTGGGGTGTTTACAGTACTCTGCTAAACTGAACTGAGTTTCAGATGATTCTTCAAGAATGCTCTTCAACTTTGTAATCCCCTTCAGCATAGGATTCAAAAAGCCATAGGGTTTTGGCGGTGAAAAGTGGTTTATATTAGTTAATTTGATTCTAAAAAAAAGTTTAAATAGTGAAGAGTTAAAGCTTATTGGGCTGTGGGTTTAATTTGGATAAACTAAAATTAACAAACAAAAAAATATATAAGTAAATGAAAAGGAGATTTGGACCTTGGATTTAAGAATTTTAAATGGGCTTTAAATAAATACCTAGGCAAGGTTTAAGAATATAAATGGGTACATGGACAAAATGGACAATTGGATAATCGGTCCACTAATGAATTCAAACACGATTCTTAGGTAATGACTTGCGATCCGAAACAAGCGTTAAACGAACCAAATGGTTATCAGGAAATGAATACTCGAATTGGATGGTTAGAAATGAATTACTTGGATTGTGGACAATATTGCAACAAATGGAATGAATCTCAACATAGATTAAAAATGACATGAACTTTATTAACGAAACTGGACATAGACAACAAAAGGAAAGGTAAATGAAAAGGGATCGAAAGTGAATTAACAAAACATAGAGAACAACGGAAACTGAAAAAGAAAGCGGAATAGAATAAACGGGAATGGTTTATGCAAATGAAATACAAAAGCAAATAAAGGGATATGAAAACTTGGCTTCAACCCAAAGCTTATCTTGCATTCTCTCCACACGTCTATAAACACAACCACTTTTGAGCCGCTGAATATTTCCGGTTTAGTCACAACTCTCTGAATCGTCTGAAACGTGCCGTGACCATTCAATTCCAGATGAATCGATGATAAACTGCAAATTCGAGCCGAACTTCCCGCAAAACACTGCTCAATAAACTGATAAACTTCCACATGACAGCATAATCTTTGAATAAGCACTATCTAAGAAAAAGTCCAGTGGTCCAAACTAATCTTGCAATTGCAGCGATCTTTTGACAGTTTAACCAAAATTAGGTCAAGCTCTTATCCGGATCGAAACATAACTGAACAACCGTATTTGAAGTGAAATCATTGTCCAGTAAATATCTTCATCAGTTCAATCCCTGATAGATGTGAATAAAGCACGAAACCCTAATCCAGTACAACCTAAATCACATGCCCAATGAAACAATGAAATGCACTAGTATGCTGTTAATGAACTGATGACAAATGCAGATGAAAACGACACGATGAACCAATAGAAGGAATAAATAGGAGGGCAAATTTTGAGGTATTACAGCTGCCCCTATTCAATCATCTGCAGGCCTGAACGAATAATTGCGACAGCTTTTAGACGTTCAAGGTATGAAGTGATTGAATACTTGAATAAAACCTGAAAATTTGCACATTGGGAGTAATGGAAATGCCATCTACCCATTTATTTATTTATGTATTTTCTGATTTTGACCTCTGAATAGGTAGCGGAAAATAAGACAGGTGGAAATATGCTGGGAAGAATGCCATCCTCGAATGACAACTCAAAAGATCCTCGGATCTAATACGAAACCATCCTTGAATGGAGACGCAAAGGTATATCAGCCTTAACCGATAACCAAACACAAAAAGAAAATAGGACAAGATGGAACGGGATCGTTGTACATAAACGAGAGCCCAAGCAAACAGGATCATTGTACTTAAATGATAACCCGAGACGTGACCGTTGTACTGAAACGGAGACGCGAACAAATGAGACTGTTGTACTGAAACAAAACTCAAAGACGAGACCATTGTACTTAAATGGAGACTCGAAAGGAACGGGATCGTTATACTTAAACGAGAGCCCAAGACGCGATCGTTTTACTGAAACGGGACGCGCAAAAATGAGACTGTTGTACTGAAACAAAACTAAAAAACGAGGCCATTGTACTTGAATGGAGACTCGAAAGGAATGGGATCGTTGTACTTAAACGAGAGCCCAAGACGCGACCGTTGTACTGAAACGGAGACGCGAAAAAATGAGACTGTTGTACTGAAACAAGACTCAAAGACGAGACCATTGTACTTAAATGGAGACTCGAAAGGAACGAGATCATTGTACTTAAATGATAACCCGAGACGTGACCGTTGTACTGAAACGGAGACGCGAAAAAATGAGACTGTTGTACTGAAACAAGACTCAAATACGAGACCATTGTACTTAAATGGAGACTCGAAAGGAATGGGATCATTGTACTTAAATGATAACCCAAGACGCGACCGTTGTACTGAAACGGAGACGCGAAAAAATGAGACTGTTGTACTGAAACAAGACTCAAAGACGAGACCATTGTACTTAAATGGATACTCGAAAGGAACGGGATCGTTGTACTTAAACGAGAGACCAAGACGCGACCGTTGTACTGAAACGGAGACGCGAGAAAATGAGACTGTTGTACTGAAACAAGACTCAAAGACGAGACCATTGTACTTAAATGGATACTCGAAAGGAACGGGATCGTTGTACTTAAACGAGAGCCCAAGACGCGACCGTTGTACTGAAACGGAGACGCGAGAAAAATGAGACTGTTGTACTGAAACAAGACTCAACTGGGGATAACAACAAGACTTGGTAGAAGTAACCATCCTGGGAAATGAAGTTGTATTCTGTGGGGAATATTTCAATCCGATTGGAGATGTAACGGGTCTTATGTAATATACCTCAAAACTGGCCCATGCTGGCATGCATATGTTTGAATTTATGGCGTAATGCTCCATGACAATGGAAATGCTACGCTTTAGAGGATGCAGACGCGATGATGATTATGTGAATGACAATGCAAAGGAGATCTCCTGATAAGGAGACTGCAGGTATCCCAGATAACTTGACTGGGGAGGAACTGATGATCACTGCATTGATCTAGTTAATCCTTGTGAGGAGTAGACAACTCTGTGGGGAATGCTGTTAATAATTTACTGGCTCTGAACAGCCGCCACTGCCAAAAATAAATTGGACTTTGAGACCGGAATGCCAAGACCCGGCTGGAGATGGACCCTTCTTGAACTCTGGTGGGGAAGTGAGGACCTCTTGGCTTGGATGGGAACCAAAGGCATGACACTGCTGAGGAAACACCTTGCTGGGAGAAAAGAACTCCTTGTACTGCTGAGAATTGCCCCTGTCTGAAGGGAAGCTTCTGCTTGGGGACGACACCCATTCTCTGCTACCTTGCTGGGTGAAATTTCAACTTCCACATGGCTGGGGATGATTGGAAACACCTTGGGAGATACTTGTTTCTGTTCAAACAAAAGGGAATGCCCATCCTGGATAATAGTCTTTAGCTCTGTTAGCAACACCAGTACCTGTACCTGCACGAACACAATCGATAGTACCTGCAACATAGAGAATTAGTTTGGGACCTGTTTGCCCCAGGCTCATAGCATGAATCATTATGTAGGTATCTCAACACCCTTTCAGAGTTGTATTAAATGTTTCTATTCTCCTGCATGAGTTAGAAAGCATTCAAATGTTCATAACACAATTCAAGTTACCATTTGCTAGACGTTTTCACAATCAATCAATGCTAGATGAAAAAAAGCAAAAACAAAGAAGCAAAATAGTCCATTGACTGAAGTTGAATTCTTATTGATTTGGAAAGGTGGCCCTGAATAGGCAATACAAGGGAAGCAGTTCCCTGGAATGAGGGAACAACTAAAAAAGAAAAATAAACTATCATATTGGCAATGTGAGAAGCGAATCTCATCAAGTCTCAACCCAGTTATGACTGGTATGTCTTCAAGACGCTCCGCTCGCTCTGCCTCTTGAGAAAAAGTAAGTGAACTAATCTTCAACCCTTAGGATAACGTCGACTGTAGGTAGGTCATGGATTTCGCAGATCGCAGTCGTTCGTGTTAATCCCTCTTTTGTGTGGATCGCCCTTTCAGGTTTTCAATCCACCGGGATACCCTTTTTTGCCTGAGTTGTCCGATGTGGCTTTTCAACTCAGCGGGTGTACATTTTTTTTAAGATTTCCCTAACTTTTGCCCGAGCCTTTTATTCTGTTTTTGGCTCGCCGGGATGCCCATTTTTTCCTGGATCTTTATTATGTTTTTATCCAGCGGGTCCTTTTTACACGAAGTATTTTCTTAATGCGTCTGCATTGACAAGGGATTGGAAGTCTTCCCCGTCCATGGTTGTTAGCATTAAGGCTCCGCCTGAGAAAACCTTTTTAACCACGAACGGTCCTTCATAATTGGGTGTCCACTTGCCCCTGTGATCGTTGAGAGGAGGAAGAATCCTTTTCAGCACTAAGTCTCCTGGCGTGTACCTCCGTGGTCGCACCTTCTTGTCAAAAGCTTGCTTCATTCGTCGCTGATACAACTGTCCATGGCATACAGCTGCTAGACGCTTCTCTTCAATGAGGCTCAATTGATTATACCTGGATCGGAGCCACTCAGCTTCATCTAGCTTGATATCCATCATTAACCTTAACGAGGGGATTTCCACTTCGATTGGTAGGACTGCCTCCATACCATATACTAATGAGAATGGAGTTGCCCTAGTTGAAGTGCGTACTGATGTTCTGTACCCATGCAAGGCGAATGGTAACATCTCGTGCCAGTCTTTGTACGTCACAACCATCTTCTGCACAATCTTCTTGATGTTTTTATTAGCTGCCTCGACGGCGCCATTCATCTTCGGACGATATGGAGAATGTAGACACCCAAATTTGCCCTCTGGCTTTTCTGTCTTTGTCAGCTTTTCGTTTTGCATTCATACGCATTTTGCATACCATTTGCATAAGTTCCTAAGACATGGGATCGAGATCATCAGAGAATTAGGGTTTCGCGTCCTATTTGTGGTTCTCAGACGAATTCAGAAGTTTTGGTTTTGCAGCCATCAGTGGCATCATTCTCTTTTTGCTCCCGTCACATAATTAGGGTTTACTTCCCTGGTTCAATGTTCTTCAAAGATTTCATGTATGCAAGGACTATTCGCCGAGGCATCTGGCCCATCATCGGTCTATTCTCTTATTCATCAAGTCGCGAGGATATTTTCGTCTTCTCAGCATCTTAGGCAATTTATTTCTCAAAAAGGTTATAGTTGTGGTTCAAGTGTGGTTGTTTTGTCACGATCTGATATAGACGGATGTTTGACCTACTCTTGGTCAAACTATCAGGAGTGTGTTTCATTTCAAGTTATCGGTACAAGTGGTTTATTTCCACAATGGTGTGTATCCAAAGTCGTGGTGTGAAGGTCATCGTTTTGTCTAGTTTTGATTCATGAGGGATGTAATTGGATCACCAAGTCATCAGGTTCATCAGCCTATGATTGGATTATCCGTTGGCCATTGTTCAATCGCAAGTGGCATGTTCCGATTCAAGGAGGTTTTACAATGAAGGTTTTGCTTCCTCATTTTTCAAATGGAAAGATCAAGATTGATTTTTGATTAATTCATGATCAATTTAATTCTCAAGAATTAGTTCATGGTTCTAAATAAAAAGGGTCCAAGATTAATTCATGTTCTCAAAAACCAATTCAAGGTGTTATTTATTTCGAGGGAAAACACGAGATGGTGAAATGTGGATATGGCATTAATGTGGGAAATTAAAATTTCGGTTATCATTTATTTTGATATTAAGAACCAAAGAGTTTGTGGAAGTACAAATAATATATTAGGCCCATGTACAAATAATATATTTTGATATTCTAAACCCAAATGGTATCAAAAATAAATAGAACAATTTTTTTTTCCATTAGCAATAAAAGTTACAGAAAGTGAATAAGTACAATTTGTTACATGATTACATGGTCCCACTTCAACCAATGCCTCACATCACTCACACACCCTTTACACCAAATTTCAGACAATGCTGTCCAAAACCACTCAACACTCCAACGGACATATTTTTTCTGACTCATTCATCAGCAGCGGCAGCAAACCAAAACCGACAACCTTCTTTTCAAATTTTTCTGGCATCCCTTAATCTTCAACACACACCACTTATATTCATCCATTTTCCCTCACAACTTCAACGGTAACCCTCTTCAACCATTCACAAACACAGCCAGTACTCATCACCACCAGAACTCATTCTCTTCACTCATTTTTCACCAGAACCGTAAAACCAAAACCACCTTCACATACCTCCATCAACACAAACCCTCTACTCAACCTCAAACAATATTCCAACCCATTGAAAGCTAACAGAGAATCGAAAACATAGGTAGAGAAAACGAGATGAAAAGAGTTTGAGATTGAGAAACCGCATAAACAGATCCTACAACAACACGAACCAACACTACACAAAACTTTTTTTTCTTCAACTAATAAATCACAAGCTTCATTCAACACCACTCCACTGAACCCTCAAACTCTCCCTGCAAAACGAAATTAACATAACAGCAACAAACCTGTTTCAACCAATCTCAACCACATCTTCAACACCATTCTTCCATTACCAAGCAAACTCTCAACCTCCAACCTTGTTTCAGCTTCAACCCTGTTATAACCACACAACAACATCAACAGCAACAACCAAACATTAACAATGCGGGAATCAAAACAGAGTGTGAGAAAAAGAAGAAGAAGGCTGAGGTGAGGTTAACGAACTTTTCTCGTTGCACCGCGAGGTAGAAGACGCCGAAAACAGTTGTTTGAGAGACGACCGATTTTGAGCATGACGGCCGGAGTTTTTATTGACGGTGATGACGTCTCGAAAACAAAGCGGTCGGTGGGTTAAGGAGCGTCGTGTTACTGGTTTTGAAGGACAATCGGAGGGTTCAGGGACGAAGTCACCGGCGAGATTTGTGTTCTTCCGTTAATGTTTGTCGGTACCGTCGGAAGCAGCAGAGAGCCAACAGCGAATTGGCACCGTGAAATTGAGGCAGAAGCGATTCGAGAGAGAGACTCGCCGTGGGAAGTGTTGATGCTGATGTTCATTGTTTTGGAGAGGAGAATCCGGCGACGTTTCTTTTTCTTTTGACGATGGCGAGTCATGCGGCCATAGGGTTTTTTCTTTTTGAGAAGAAGGGAACCACGCTGCTGTTGATACCGTCCCTTTTCCTCTTTGTTTTTTTTTATATATATTATTTGCTATTTTGTTATTTTATATTTCTATTCTTTTTAAAAAAAAAAACAAATCTGAGTATTATTAGTGATGTTGGGCTCAATTCAGTGAGTTCGCTATTCACCATCCAATTCCTTGGCTTCACCCCCTTCTCCTTGTGCTATTTTCTTTTTCTTTGTTTAGTTCTTTTTGTTTGTTTTTTTGTTTAGATAATTATAATATTTGATCAATAGTTGTTAGAGTTCAGTTTAGATTTTGTTAAGCTCTTGTTAGAATTTGGTTTAGATATATTAGCTTTCTATAGTTAATTTTAATATAGCGTTGATTTTAATTTCCATTTATTTTAGTTATTTAAATATGGTTATATGTGATTTTGGTTCTAGTTAGGATTGATTTTTTTTGAAGGTTCATTGCTCGATATCGACGATGGAGGTTGTAGCTTGATGTTGGCTTGGTGATTAATTATTCTCATAATCCAGACGCAATTCGCACGCGGCCTTTGATTTTGCGCTGTCTGATTCTTGGTTTTAATTCTGGATGATGGAAGCTCATATCTAACCTTTGTTTGATATTCTAATAATTGGTATTTGAGTTTGACTTGTAAATCCGCTTTGGGCTGGATATGCTTTCTTGATTTCTTGTGCGAATTGAAGAGGCAACGGACCTTCTCCGTTAGGTACAACTGGGTCCCGATTTTACCGTTGCATGTTGTTGCATCTGGAAGTCCTACTGGTGTAGGCTCTGTTTGTGCATTATTCATCATCCTCATATTGCATTCTTTTCTTCTTATCTTATTTTTTATTCATCTTAATTCATTTTTCTCATCTTCTTCTCTTATTCACTCTCGATTTGAGGTGTGCTTAGGCCACCATGGAGCTTCTCCTTTCATCCTTCTCTTTTTCTTTAGGATAGTGAACCTCACAAACCTTAGGAACAACCAAGCATGACAATGAATTAGGGTTTTGATTAGTCTCCCCTCATAGTTTTACCTTTGTGTCTCTCTTTGAGTCTTCTCTTCTCATCTCATAATCAGGGACTAAACCTTAAAGGCTTTAACACTTTGTGGTTAAGCTTATGCCTGCATCCTTCTCTTAGGATGGAGTGTATAACTTTAATCCTAAGTGTTAAACCCTTAATGTGTTTAAATCTCTTAATCAATTCACTTAATAACTATCAAGACATCACACTTGTAACTTGGGCCTTGCATTAGGGTTCTAATTCTTCCTTAATTGGTTAAGAAGGACTAACCCTAGTGTTAATGGACAAGTCCCCCTCAAGTTGTCTTACAAACCCTAAAAATCACTTCATCATCACACCACTAATTAAAATCCATTTAATCAAAGGCTTGTTTTGTCATGGGTTTAATCCCTAATCATGGATTAAGTTGAGGAGCTTTCCTCAGCTTAAACATTCTCATCTATTATCCTTCTATTAGGATGGTGTAATGAGTCTGTTTAATCCTTGATTGTGGCTTAACCTCATTACTTAACACTAAACAAAAACACCAAAAACATCTAAATAATCACAAGTAGGTTAATGATCTTAACCCTACATCAAAGGTGATTAAGTGTGAGAATCTGACTTCACACTTAAGGTAATTCTCATTACCCCTAATCAGAGGGAAGATGTGATGAGTTTACTAAATCCATTGGTTTAGGCTTAAGCTCATTAACTTATGACAAACTTTCAAAAGCAATAAAAGACTGAAAACACAAAAACAAACAATAATCGTCTCCTTCGGGATTCTTTTCTCATCTCACTCACTCATAAACGAGAACTCGCTTCTTCCGTCTAATGCAAGACAGTTTGCATCTGTGCCAGACAGATCATACACTTGAGCATAGGCAAGCAAGCAGTTCACAAGTCAATTCACTTTTCAGTCTCTTTGGGTCGAACTACGGTGTTCTGACTTCCTCATTGCACGAGAGGATACGTAGGCATAACTTAACAGTTATCGAACAAAAGTCTCTGTATATTCCCCCTCTTTCTAGCTTTATTCTTTAGCCTCATGATCTTGAGCATTTCACTCTGTTCTTACACGGACACTTTCATACTTCACATCACTTATACACTTTACACTGACACCTGTACATCTTTTCCAGCTATTTTATACACAAATTGCACTGACACTACCCCTTTAAAACACAGATCTTCTAAGCGTGGATCCCGTCGAGTACGACGGACAATCTGGGTGCTAATACCTTCCCAGGTTGTAACCAACCCCCTTTCTCAGTCTCTCTGGTTCGCAAACCGTCTTATCCGTATCTTTCTAGGCCTATGCAGCATTGCCTTTCCTCTGGGATAAAAATGCCTAGCTGGCGACTCTTTTCATCTCCAGTGAGTTCACGGCTGTGTGTTCTCATTGTCCCTCTCGCCGACCATTCGCGTCTGTACCCTTATTTGGACCCAGTCCCACTTATCGGGAGCGACAGCTTGGCGACTCTGCTGGGGAGACTTATACTGCAACCAGGGCTTCTGGTTCTTTTTGTGGGTTCCTCCTAGCGCTTGATTGATTTGTGTTTACTGGGGTGTTATGTGCTTATTTGTGCTTGTATGTTTATTTTGTTTATTGCTTTATGTACAGTTTTGTTTATTGCTTTCTTTATAGCTTTGTACATATATCATACTATCATACTGTGCTGGCTGGATCTGTTTGATTGCTTTGGTGGGTGGGATTCTATTGAGAGTTAAGGTCCTATACCTGGGACCTGAGTGACACCTAGGCTAGAGTGGTTCATATTCTTTCCCATTCCATCTCGGTCTGGTGCGGGAATATGAAACACGGTTCAGATATGGGTTTCTTCTTGAGAACTCTGTGTTGCAGATTTCCTGCAGTGCTAGGGCTATCTGGGAAGCCTGCTAAGTCTGGATGACCTTTAGTATTGACCTTCAGAAACTGAGGTGAATTAGAGGAGGAACTTTTATGGTTATTGTAAACACTGTACCTCCGGGTTGGAAGTGCTTACACTTCCCATAACTGATCCAAGTCTGAGGATCCTTGTTTTAGAGCACCACCTGTGAGGGGGTCGGGCTGTTTACAGGTTTGCAGGAACCCTTGACCTCAACATACCCTCATTACCAGTACAATTGTTTGATCCGGTCACTATGATGCTGAAGTTATTGACCTCTGGTTTTCAGTTACTATTTCGGGTTACTATACAGAGATCTTGTGGTTACAGACACTTGATTCTTGACAGTATTCCAGATTCCAGGCAGTTTCCAGCTGTGATCCCATGTCTTTGCATCTTTTGCATCATCATATTGCATTTTGCATTTGCATCTGCACTGCATTTTCATCCTCCAGAGAGTTCATCCCTCCTCTTTTGTCCATGACCAGCCAGCTGATTTCCCGGTACTCAGTTTGAACAAGTGGTAGCAGTTAGAAGACGACAGAGTGTGTGAAGCTAGACTGAGCAGTGCCAAGAGTTAAAAGGGTCAGATTGGAAGCCGTCAGTAGCTATGTTAGAGAGCAACAGTCAGAATGTTGAGTTTCCACCTGGTTTCACTTTGATGACCAATCCTCTGTATGGTCTTTCTCCTGATGAGGATCTTCCACAAGTGAACAATCTTGCTCAAGCTCAGCCTGTACAGACCCCGATCGTGAATCAGAATGTTCCTGAACCATCTGTTGTCCGTGGTGGACCTTCATCTTCTTCTGATACTACAAATTATCAGAGTTTTGCCTTCCCTATGCCAGACTTCCAAGGGGCAATCCCTCTTGTGAAAACCAAGGATCCACAAGTTATTGATCCTGCTGAAAGATTTCGTGTGTTGGACGACCGACTCAAAGCCTTAGCGGATCCTGATGCCTTCGGTTTTGATGCTCTAACCCTGTGTTTGGTGCCTGATCTTGTCGTTCCTCCGGATTTCAAAACTCCGAAGTTTGAGAAATACACTGGTGTCAGTTGCCCGAAGCGTCATTTGGTGATGTTCTGTAGAAAAATGACTTCTCATGCCCGCAATGATAAGCTGATGATTCACTGTTTTCAGGACAGTTTAAGTGGGGCATCTTTAAGTTGGTACTTGGATTTGGAAAGCAGTCATATTCGATCTTGGAATGATTTATCCAGAGCTTTCGTAAAGCAATACCAGTACAATATGGACGTGGCGCCTAATCGCACGCACTTGCAGAGCCTATCCCAGAGGAGTGGTGAATCTTTCAGAGAATACGCACAGCGGTGGAGAGAATTGGCAGCCCAAGTGCAACCACCACTTTCAGACAGAGAGTTAATTGACCTGTTCGTGAGCACCTTGCAGGGTCCATACTTGGAAAGAATGAGTAGCATCGGGATGACAAGCTTCTCTGATTTGATGATAGTTGGAGTACGCATTGAGAGCCTGCTCAAAAGTGGAAAGATCCAGGACTTTTCGAATATCCCAGCTAGTGAAGGTGAGTCTGTTGTTAGCTCCCAAGAGGAAGAATGGTATGACATCAGTGCAGTCATGGCAAATATCGAATATTCTAGACCAACATCTTCTCAGAGATCATCTATTCCCGTGTCTGGTTACTCTTACGGGCATTCGGCAATGCTTAGAGCACCATATCAGAAGTCCTGGACTCCTCCTGGTCCAAATCTGCAAGCTCATGGTCGAAGACCTCAGAATCAACTTCAGAGCCAGCCTAGGCCTCGTAACAATCTGGAAAGAAGGATTGCTCCTCTTCATCCAGTCCCCATGGCATACAATGAACTTTTGCCGCATCTAATTCAGAGCTCTTTGGTGGTTCCTAAACCTCTCAAGCCGTTGTCAGAGCCGTACCCTCCAGGGTACAATCCTCATGAGCAGTGCGGGTATCATGGTGGATCAATCGGGCATTCAACTGAAGTTTGCAAAGCTTTCCAGGCCAAAGTACAACAATTGATAGACAAGGGCTACATTTCCTTTCCAGAAGGAAGCTTGGTTGTGCATGTCAACCTCTCACCTGTTTGAGTTCGAAGACTTCGGAGGAGCGTCTCCTGATTTCAGTGGTCCAGACAACAGAACCTCATCAGAGTTGGCGATCATTGTATCCTTTTTATCATTTGCATTGTAGTTTCTTTCCTGTTAGCAGCTACTTGTCTTTTAAGCATTGTTATTTTGAATGGTAATGTTAATGTAGTGATCTTGCACTTTTGAATCAATTATGTCGCATTCGCTCATTTTTCTTTACTTGCATTGAAAAAAGAAAAAAAAAAGAACAAAAAAATTGCATCCATTTACCTCCCATCTATGTCACTGTTGTTTAGCAGGTTTGGGGGAGGATGATGACAACTGAATACCCATAATTGTTGAAGGTATGCTTTCAGGGTAGAACCTGTTGACGATGTACAGGCATTGCTTCAATTCCCAAACACCGGAGATATAAGGGAGATAAACCCTCGTCAACCCCTTTGAGCCTTGAAGTAGGAGTTTCTTTTCTGAACGAAAAAACCTCACATTCAACCTGGGGCAAGGTAGTTATCAGTTAATTTGACCGAGCGTTCAAATTTCCAAAGGAGTGAGCATCCGAGGATCCATTACCTTTTCTTCAGTACACCTCAAGGGGTCAAGAAATGGGAAACCACAATGGTTGTCCCTCCAACAGCAAAGGAATGAGTCAGTCAACCCTTTCAGCAAGTCATGACAAGCCAGTGTCACACGATTTGTTCAACAAAAATCAAAGAAAAAAAAAAGAAATAAAGCCCGCTAAGTCAAAAAATGTGTGAAAACATATGACTTAGGCAAAAGTTAGGGCATCCCGCTGGACTTCAAAATCAAAAAAAAAGGGAACCATTCCAGGCAAAAGTTAGGGAATAAAAAAATCTAAAAAAATATTCCATAAGAACAAAATCGTGTGACCACAGGCACAAAGTCAGAATGGGTGACTGTTACTCCAAGAAACCTCATTGGTGCTTAAACCATCAACGTCATTGGTTCCTCAATCATTACAAAACCCTTGCGAGAAGCGAGCGCTTAAGTCGAATTAGCTGAACATAGGACCGGAGAACATCAAGGAGAATGGGTGGGCACAGATAAACTTTGAGCTATAAATCTTTCTTCCTAAAACCGTGAACCAGACCACGTCATAACCCTTGAAAGACCTAATTGAATCAGGTTCAGTCCTGAAAGCATACTGTGACAAGGTTGCGTAAACTGACTCCTAACGATTTGCTAACTCAACACTACGTTTGGACTAATCGTCCATTCTTCACACACTGTCACATCATCAAAATAAATAAATTTTCAAAAAACTTGCATGTATACTGCATTAAAATTACCATTTGTGAATGTACAGTTTTAATTGCAAGTTAGTCTGTGTCATCAGGAAAGTTCCTACGAGGGAAATCAGAGGAAAACTTGATTATTCAACAATGATGACCAGAATCAAGAGCATTTTGTCAGCCTATGAATCAGGGGCATGTTATCTGATGGCTTTGTCGACCAAGTTATCTGTTAGGGTAAAGAGAGTTCCCAAGCATCAGTTGATCGAGGAACGTCATTCAAAGTCAGTTGATCAGAGCTGAATCTGCCAAACAGGGGCAGGCCACCCGAAATTTCTGTTGTCCAAGCATGATTTCTTCCAATGCTCAGTCAGAATGAGTCAAGTCGCTTCCACGCTCATACCGGGGCAAGACACTGCCAGAGTTCACTAGATGCAATCCTCCTCGAGCATCCAAGTCTGCTATTCCAGAAATTGGATAATCAGCAACAGTCTTTTCAGAGACTCGCCCAACAGGGGCAAATTTTAGCTACACAGAGCAATTTGCATCAGTGATCTTCGAGTTCAAGACGAGTATCGGGAAATCGTGCTACCCACCGTCGCCTTTGTCACCCTTCTCATTAGAAGCCTTGTCACATAAGACCTTTCTTCCCATCCTTGGGAGTTTTTCTAGCTTTTCATAATCATTGCATAAATTATTTGCATACGTTATTCATGTCGCATCTCTATAGCATACGCATCATAAATGCATTGGGCATCCAACCCCACAAACATCAGATCTCATCCAGGGCCCCGTGACACTAGCTTATCAACCTTTCAAAGTCCAGTTCTCGTCTGGCAAGCCTTTTCAAAGTCCAGTTCTCGTCTGGCAAACCCTTTTAAAGTCTAGTCCTCGTCTGGCAGACAAACCCAAAGTCCAGTTCTCGTCTGGCAAACCAACTTCAAATACCAGTTCTCGTCTGGTAGGCGAATCTTGTAACCAGTTCTCGTCTGGTCACCTTTTCATTCAACCCATTGAACACCAGTTCCCGTCTGGTAGTCATTCTTTTTCAGAGTCAATTCTCGTTTGACAATGAACCCCAGTAGTCAGTTCTCGTCTGACGACTTATTCTTTGCCCATCAGTTCTCGTCTGTTGGCCTACCTTTAACAAACCAGTTCTCGTCTGGTATTCCACCTTCAAAGTCCAATTGCTTGGCAACCAAATATATATATGTCTATCATCCTGGCCCTAGCGCCCAACCATCCTTGTTTCATATCATTGGCATTGAGCATACGCCTTCATTGTACATCATTTGCATTGCATCTTCATACCACATGGTTTCTGTTTTAGCTCTGATATGGGGCAAGAATCGTTTCAAGACGTAATCTGGGGCAGTTATCTCAAGACTTGTTGAATTTCTGCGAGAGTTTGAAGACCCTGGGGCAATTCTGGATGCCAAGTCTTCTGTAAAATCCTCTGAAGACGATCTTTTTATGGATGATGCAGTATGGTATAATTGAGGAGTTAAGGGAATGATAGTTCACTCAGGATGATCGGTAATGCTTTTGTTGAGCTCAGAAGTTTGAAGCACTGTGTTAATTCTCAGGGAATGTCTGGTATTTATTTTACCAGCAGGGCATTGGAAGTTTATTTCTTCCCCGAGCGTAAAGATCTTCTCTCAGCCGACAAGATTCCCTCATGAGGAGTTGGTTATTCGCATTCAGTCAAAGCCAATTTTCATTGGCATATCTTCCCAACACAGCTGTTATGCTATACTTGGGGCATATTTTGATTCTCCAGCAAAGTCTCTCCTCAGCAGAGCATTGCCAAAACTTTTTCTCAACCATGCCAGAGAGTTGACACATCCCCAGCTGAGCTAGAGCAGACGATATCCCCAACAGAACTTCAAGGCTAATTGAATCGTTCTCGTCCCCAAGCGGACATATCTTTCCACAATGAAGTTTTCCCAACAGGAAGCTGAAGGCCTTGCTTCCCCACCAAGTTAGAATTATCAGAATTCCCTCCTCAGCAGGATTGTGTGATCAAGCATCTTCTTTAGCCAAGTTTAAAGATGATCTTTCCCCATAAGGTCATCAGGATTCTCATTTCCAAGGGATTTCCTCAGCAGAGCAAGAAGAAATTCTCCCCAGTGGAGTCAGAGCAGGATGATCAGATCCTCAGCAGATGTTCAAAGCAGTTAAACGAAGTATACCTCACGCAGAGTCGTCTTTCCTCCAGTGAAAACCTCTCCAACAAGCATCAGGTTGCCAACACTTCGTTCCCATCAGAGTTAAAAGCTTTCAACCCGTCAGCGGTATACAGAATGCTTCCCAAATTCCCCAACAGAGAGCTAAAGCTAAAGCAGTTGCCTTACACTCCCAAACATCAGCATATACTCCTTGTGGCACCCGTCCGTGTCATATCCCCAGCAGAAAGCCAAGGCATCCTCTTTGCACTCACAGATACATATATATACAACTTTCTTGACATCCGTCCATGTCACTTTCCCCAGCACAGTATTATAAACACTTTGTATATCAGATACTTGTTCATACTATACTTTTCTCCTTTCGACACTCGTCCATGTCGCTCTCCCCAGCAGATAAACACTCATCTTTACAATATCCACACTCATACTTATACAGATACTCGTCCGTATTTTATATACATCATTTATATCCCCACAGATTCAACACTAGTCCTTGTTCTTTGTTAACCAGTTGGTACTCGTCCGTACCATCATCTCAGAACATGCGTCAGGCGTTTGTTTCTACATGATACTCGTCCGTATCATAGTCTTAAGGATGCTCGTCCGCATCTTTAATCCATACACTGTGTCAAACACTTTTGTCTTCATGAATATAGACACTCGTCTGTGTCTAATATTCCCCAGAAGAGTCCCCTCAGAGTCAACACTCGTCCGTGTTCCTTGTTAACCAGTTGATACTCGTCCGTATCATCATCTCTGAACATGTGTCAGTATTTGTTTCTACCCGATACTCGTCCGTATCGTAGTCTTAAGGATGCTCGTCCGCATCTTTAATCTATACACAAACGTCTAAACACTTATACCTTTTTGTTTCTTGGATATAAACACTCGTCCGTGTTTACTATTCCCCAGTAGATCGACAACAAAGCAATTTTCCTTTATCTGACATTCGTCCTATGTCATGATAAACCTTTCAGAGCAGCCGTCCCCTGCTAGGTGATCGTCCTTCACCTTTGATGACCGTACCTCATCATCGTTATTTCATTCATTCTTTAACCCGATGGCCGTCCCCGTCGTGGTCCCTTTTCTTTTTTAGCCCGATGGCCGTCCCCATCGTTGGTTGCTTTACCTTATGAACTTGATGGCCGTCCCCGTCATGTTTCATTAATTTCCAGAGAACCTTACAGCTTTATCTTGATGGCCGTCCCCATCATAATATCTTTTTTCCAGCTAGTCGGCCGTCCCCGTCTCAGCTTTACCTTTTTATCCCCAGCATGTCGGTCGTCCCCGTCATTGCTATTTGCCCAGCAGTCGTCCTCTGCTCGACGGTCGTCCTCCGTCGCCCACACTTTACAATATACTTTATTTTCTTTTACAATCCATATCCCTTTTCTTCTTCATTCTGTAAGGGCAAATTTTGGACTGTCTTTGATATTCAACCACAAGTTATCTTGTTTGCCTGTTAAGCCGCTGCTTACACCCTGCACAGCTAACTCATGTTTGAATAGGGGCAGCTGTAGACACCCAAATTTGCCCTCTGGCTTTTCTGTCTTTGTCAGCTTTTCGTTTTGCATTCATACGCATTTTGCATACCATTTGCATAAGTTCCTAAGACATGGGATCGAGATCATCAGAGAATTAGGGTTTCGCGTCCTATTTGTGGTTCTCAGACGAATTCAGAAGTTTTGGTTTTGCAGCCATCAGTGGCATCATTCTCTTTTTGCTCCCGTCACATAATTAGGGTTTACTTCCCTGGTTCAATGTTCTTCAAAGATTTCATGTATGCAAGGACTATTCGCCGAGGCATCTGGCCCATCATCGGTCTATTCTCTTATTCATCAAGTCGCGAGGATATTTTCGTCTTCTCAGCATCTTAGGCAATTTATTTCTCAAAAAGGTTATAGTTGTGGTTCAAGTGTGGTTGTTTTGTCACGATCTGATATAGACGGATGTTTGACCTACTCTTGGTCAAACTATCAGGAGTGTGTTTCATTTCAAGTTATCGGTACAAGTGGTTTATTTCCACAATGGTGTGTATCCAAAGTCGTGGTGTGAAGGTCATCGTTTTGTCTAGTTTTGATTCATGAGGGATGTAATTGGATCACCAAGTCATCAGGTTCATCAGCCTATGATTGGATTATCCGTTGGCCATTGTTCAATCGCAAGTGGCATGTTCCGATTCAAGGAGGTTTTACAATGAAGGTTTTGCTTCCTCATTTTTCAAATGGAAAGATCAAGATTGATTTTTGATTAATTCATGATCAATTTAATTCTCAAGAATTAGTTCATGGTTCTAAATAAAAAGGGTCCAAGATTAATTCATGTTCTCAAAAACCAATTCAAGGTGTTATTTATTTCGAGGGAAAACACGAGATGGTGAAATGTGGATATGGCATTAATGTGGGAAATTAAAATTTCGGTTATCATTTATTTTGATATTAAGAACCAAAGAGTTTGTGGAAGTACAAATAATATATTAGGCCCATGTACAAATAATATATTTTGATATTCTAAACCCAAATGGTATCAAAAATAAATAGAACAATTTTTTTTTCCATTAGCAATAAAAGTTACAGAAAGTGAATAAGTACAATTTGTTACATGATTACATGGTCCCACTTCAACCAATGCCTCACATCACTCACACACCCTTTACACCAAATTTCAGACAATGCTGTCCAAAACCACTCAACACTCCAACGGACATATTTTTTCTGACTCATTCATCAGCAGCGGCAGCAAACCAAAACCGACAACCTTCTTTTCAAATTTTTCTGGCATCCCTTAATCTTCAACACACACCACTTATATTCATCCATTTTCCCTCACAACTTCAACGGTAACCCTCTTCAACCATTCACAAACACAGCCAGTACTCATCACCACCAGAACTCATTCTCTTCACTCATTTTTCACCAGAACCGTAAAACCAAAACCACCTTCACATACCTCCATCAACACAAACCCTCTACTCAACCTCAAACAATATTCCAACCCATTGAAAGCTAACAGAGAATCGAAAACATAGGTAGAGAAAACGAGATGAAAAGAGTTTGAGATTGAGAAACCGCATAAACAGATCCTACAACAACACGAACCAACACTACACAAAACTTTTTTTTCTTCAACTAATAAATCACAAGCTTCATTCAACACCACTCCACTGAACCCTCAAACTCTCCCTGCAAAACGAAATTAACATAACAGCAACAAACCTGTTTCAACCAATCTCAACCACATCTTCAACACCATTCTTCCATTACCAAGCAAACTCTCAACCTCCAACCTTGTTTCAGCTTCAACCCTGTTATAACCACACAACAACATCAACAGCAACAACCAAACATTAACAATGCGGGAATCAAAACAGAGTGTGAGAAAAAGAAGAAGAAGGCTGAGGTGAGGTTAACGAACTTTTCTCGTTGCACCGCGAGGTAGAAGACGCCGAAAACAGTTGTTTGAGAGACGACCGATTTTGAGCATGACGGCCGGAGTTTTTATTGACGGTGATGACGTCTCGAAAACAAAGCGGTCGGTGGGTTAAGGAGCGTCGTGTTACTGGTTTTGAAGGACAATCGGAGGGTTCAGGGACGAAGTCACCGGCGAGATTTGTGTTCTTCCGTTAATGTTTGTCGGTACCGTCGGAAGCAGCAGAGAGCCAACAACGAATTGGCACCGTGAAATTGAGGCAGAAGCGATTAGAGAGAGAGACTCGCCGTGGGAAGTGTTGATGCTGATGTTCATTGTTTTGGAGAGGAGAATCCGGCGACGTTTCTTTTTCTTTTGACGATGGCGAGTCATGCGGCCATAGGGTTTTTTCTTTTTGAGAAGAAGGGAACCACGCTGCTGTTGATACCGTCCCTTTTCCTCTTTGTTTTTTTTTATATATATTATTTGCTATTTTGTTATTTTATATTTCTATTCTTTTTTTAAAAAAAAACAAATCTGAGTATTATTAGTGATGTTGGGCTCAATTCAGTGAGTTCGCTATTCACCATCCAATTCCTTGGCTTCACCCCCTTCTCCTTGTGCTATTTTCTTTTTCTTTGTTTAGTTCTTTTTGTTTGTTTTTTTGTTTAGATAATTATAATATTTGATCAATAGTTGTTAGAGTTCAGTTTAGATTTTGTTAAGCTCTTGTTAGAATTTGGTTTAGATATATTAGCTTTCTATAGTTAATTTTAATATAGCGTTGATTTTAATTTCCATTTATTTTAGTTATTTAAATATGGTTATATGTGATTTTGGTTCTAGTTAGGATTGATTTTTTTTGAAGGTTCATTGCTCGATATCGACGATGGAGGTTGTAGCTTGATGTTGGCTTGGTGATTAATTATTCTCATAATCCAGACGCAATTCGCACGCGGCCTTTGATTTTGCGCTGTCTGATTCTTGGTTTTAATTCTGGATGATGGAAGCTCATATCTAACCTTTGTTTGATATTCTAATAATTGGTATTTGAGTTTGACTTGTAAATCCGCTTTGGGCTGGATATGCTTTCTTGATTTCTTGTGCGAATTGAAGAGGCAACGGACCTTCTCCGTTAGGTACAACTGGGTCCCGATTTTACCGTTGCATGTTGTTGCATCTGGAAGTCCTACTGGTGTAGGCTCTGTTTGTGCATTATTCATCATCCTCATATTGCATTCTTTTCTTCTTATCTTATTTTTTATTCATCTTAATTCATTTTTCTCATCTTCTTCTCTTATTCACTCTCGATTTGAGGTGTGCTTAGGCCACCATGGAGCTTCTCCTTTCATCCTTCTCTTTTTCTTTAGGATAGTGAACCTCACAAACCTTAGGAACAACCAAGCATGACAATGAATTAGGGTTTTGATTAGTCTCCCCTCATAGTTTTACCTTTGTGTCTCTCTTTGAGTCTTCTCTTCTCATCTCATAATCAGGGACTAAACCCTAAAGGCTTTAACACTTTGTGATTAAGCTTATGCCTGCATCCTTCTCTTAGGATGGAGTGTATAACTTTAATCCTAAGTGTTAAACCCTTAATGTGTTTAAATCTCTTAATCAATTCACTTAATAACTATCAAGACATCACACTTGTAACTTGGGCCTTGCATTAGGGTTCCAATTCTTCCTTAATTGGTTAAGAAGGACTAACCCTAGTGTTAATGGACAAGTCCCCCTCAAGTTGTCTTACAAACCCTAAAAATCACTTCATCATCACACCACTAATTAAAATCCATTTAATCAAAGGCTTGTTTTGTCATGGGTTTAATCCCTAATCATGGATTAAGTTGAGGAGCTTTCCTCAGCTTAAACATTCTCATCTATTATCCTTCTATTAGGATGGTGTAATGAGTCTGTTTAATCCTTGATTGTGGCTTAACCTCATTACTTAACACTAAACAAAAACACCAAAAACATCTAAATAATCACAAGTAGGTTAATGATCTTAACCCTACATCAAAGGTGATTAAGTGTGAGAATCTGACTTCACACTTAAGGTAATTCTCATTACCCCTAATCAGAGGGAAGATGTGATGAGTTTACTAAATCCATTGGTTTAGGCTTAAGCTCATTAACTTATGACAAACTTTCAAAAGCAATAAAAGACTGAAAACACAAAAACAAACAATAATCGTCTCCTTCGGGATTCTTTTCTCATCTCACTCACTCATAAACGAGAACTCGCTTCTTCCGTCTAATGCAAGACAGTTTGCATCTGTGCCAGACAGATCATACACTTGAGCATAGGCAAGCAAGCAGTTCACAAGTCAATTCACTTTTCAGTCTCTTTGGGTCGAACTACGGTGTTCTGACTTCCTCATTGCACGAGAGGATACGTAGGCATAACTTAACAGTTATCGAACAAAAGTCTCTGTATATTCCCCCTCTTTCTAGCTTTATTCTTTAGCCTCATGATCTTGAGCATTTCACTCTGTTCTTACACGGACACTTTCATACTTCACATCACTTATACACTTTACACTGACACCTGTACATCTTTTCCAGCTATTTTATACACAAATTGCACTGACACTACCCCTTTAAAACACAGATCTTCTAAGCGTGGATCCCGTCGAGTACGACGGACAATCTGGGTGCTAATACCTTCCCAGGTTGTAACCAACCCCCTTTCTCAGTCTCTCTGGTTCGCAAACCGTCTTATCCGTATCTTTCTAGGCCTATGCAGCATTGCCTTTCCTCTGGGATAAAAATGCCTAGCTGGCGACTCTTTTCATCTCCAGTGAGTTCACGGCTGTGTGTTCTCATTGTCCCTCTCGCCGACCATTCGCGTCTGTACCCTTATTTGGACCCAGTCCCACTTATCGGGAGCGACAGAGAAGAGTTGTGGTGTTCTATTTTGAAGTCTTGACACAAGTCAGCCATCATCTTGTTGTTGAGGTTAGAACCATTATCAGTAATGATCCTTTCAGGGACTCCGTACCGGCAGATGATGTCCCGCTTAATAAATCGAGCGACCACTTGTTTAGTGACATTGGTGTAGGAAGCCGCTTCAACCCACTTCGTGAAATAATCAATAGCAACTAGGATGAAGCGATGACCATTAGAAGCTATTGGCTCAATCTTTCCAATCATATCGATGCCCCACATAGCGAACGGCCATGGTGAAGACATGACACTCAACGGATTCGGAGGCACATGGACCTTGTCGGCATAAATTTGACACTTATGGCATTTGCGGGAGTACTTACAGCAATCAGATTCCATGGTAATCCAATAGTATCCCGATCTCAATAATTTCTTGGCCATGGCATGTCCTCCAGCATGGGTACCAAAAGAGCCTTCGTGAACCTCCTGCATTAATAGGTCTGCTTCGTGTCTATCCACGCATCTGAGCAGCACCATGTCGAAGTTCCGTTTGTACAACACACCATCTTGATTCAAGAAGAAACCTCTTGCCAGTCTTCTAAGAGTTTTCTTATCCTTACTAGATGCCCCATCCGGGTATTCTTGAGCCTTCAGGAATTGTTTGATGTCATAGTACCAAGGCTTGTTATCTTCACCATCACCAACTGCAAAGACATAAGCAGATCTTTCAAGCCGGGAAATCGAAATTCGAGGCATGAAATTTTCTCGACAAACTTTAATCATGGACGACAAAGTTGCGAGAGCATCGGCGAACTGGTTTTCGTCTCTAGGAACGTAGCTCAGCTTGACTTTGGTAAAGAAAGTTAACAACCTCCTGACATAATCTCTGTAAGGAATCAAACGAGCTTGATGAACTAGCCATTTGCCATTGACTTGATTTACCACCAAAGCAGAATCTCCGAAGATCTCAAGGTTCTTGACTCGCAAGTCTATCGCCTCTTCGATCCCCATGATACAAGCTTCATACTCTGCCTCATTGTTAGTGCACTCGAAGGTCTACCGAGCGGCTAAGGGTGTGTGAACTCCTTCTGGCGAGATAATAACAACACCTACTCCACTCCCATTCATGTTTACAGCCCCGTCAAACATCAACTTCCATTTGGATTCAGGGTCGGGCCCCTCCTCCGAAAGTGGTTCTTCGTAGTCTTTAGACTTGAGGAACATGATGTCTTCATCCGGAAACTCAAACCTCATGGGTTGATAATCATCGATCGGCTGCTGGGCCAAGTATTCTGACAACACACTCCCCTTGATAGCTTTTTGCGAAGTGTATTGTATATCGTACTCCGTCAGTATCATCTGCCAACGGGCCACTCTTCCTGTCAAAGCCGGCTTCTCAAATATATATTTCACAGGATCCATCTTGGAAATTAAGAGAGTAGTGTGAGTCAGCATGTACTGTCTTAGTCGGCGAGCAACCCATGCCAAACCGCAGCAAGTTTTCTCGAGTAGTGAGTATCGCGTCTCACAATCGGTAAACTTTTTGCTAAGGTAATAAATGGCGTGCTCTTTTCGACCAGACTCATCCTGCTGACCCAGCACACATCCCATCGATCCTTCAAGCACAGTAAGATACATAATCAGAGGTCTCCCTGGCACTGGAGGCATAAGAATTGGTGGTTCTAACAGGTATACTTTGATTCGGTCAAAGGCTTGCTGGCAGTCTTCGTTCCATTTAATGGCCTGATTCTTCCTCAGAAGCTTAAAGATGGGCTCGCACGTGGCCGTCAGGTGAGAAATAAACCGTGCAATGTAGTTTAGTCTCCCTAAGAAACCACGCACTTGCTTTTCAGTCTTCGGCTCAGGCATTTCTTGGATAGCTTTCACCTTGACTGGATCAACCTCAATTCCTTGTTCACTAACAATGAAGCCGAGTAACTTGCCAGAACGAACCCCGAAGGTACACTTATTCGGATTCAACCTCAGTCTGAACTTCCGAAGCCTGTCAAACAATTTCGCTAGGTTAACCAAGTGCTCTTCCTCTGTCTGGGATTTTGCTATCATGTCATCAACATAAACCTCAATTTCATGATGGATCATGTCGTGAAATAACGTCACCATTGCCCGTTGATAGGTAGCTCCTGCATTCTTTAAACCAAATGGCATGACCTTGTAACAAAAGGTGCCCCAAGGAGTGATAAGAGTTGTCTTTTCCATATCCTCGGGAGCCATCTTGATTTGATTATAGCCTGAGAATCCGTCCATGAAAGAGAACACGGAAAACTGAGCAGTATTATCGACAAGTACATCTATGTGAGGTAGAGGGAAGTCATCTTTGGGGCTAGCCCTATTCAAATCCCTGTAGTCCACACACATCCTGACTTTGCCATCTTTCTTGGGAACCGGCACGATGTTAGCAACCCACGGAGGATAACTGGTCACGGCCAAGAAGCCAGCATCAAACTGTTTTTGCACTTCTTCTTTTATTTTAATTGCCATGTCTGGACGCGTGCGCCTCAACTTCTGCTTTATCGGAGGACAATCTGCTCTGAGAGGTAGCTTGTGTACCACAATGTCAGTGTCTAAACCAGGCATATCTTGGTAGGACCATGCGAAGACGTCAACGTATTCTCGAAGCATAGCCATCAAACGAGTCTTGACAGATTCTTCTAATGCAGCTCCAATCTTGACTTCTTTCTTGTCTTCTTCAGTACCCAGGTTTATTACTTCGACATCTTCTTCGTGCGGCTGAATCATCTTCTCCTCCTGTTTAAGCAGTCTGGCCAATTCTTCGGGTAAATCGCAATCCTCTTCTCCTTCCTCATCGGCTTGATAAATTGGATAGTCGAAGTCATACTCAGCCATAACAGGGTCGTCATTGATAAGATCCGGTGACGAGCACCTGCATGAATGATGATTCATGCAAGGCTTTAGCAATAACTTGAGAAAATGAGAAACACTGCCATTTTAAAACTTTTCTTTCTTTTTGAAAAACAAAAGTAAAAAACGAAAGACAGAGAACAACATGAATGAATGTGAAACGTCAATTTTATTTATGATTGTGTTAATGAACAAATGAACCCTTACAAAGAGCCACTATGCCTCGGGCAAGACATAGTGCTTTAATACAGGAAAAATAGAAACAAAACATTATTACTCTTCGAAAGAGGTGACCGAAATAAGCCTTTCCGATGTCCAGTTGCTAAGCTGAGTTCCTGGAGCGGCAGGCCTGATCCATTCATCTAGGTCACAATCACTATCGACAGCGTCATCCTGCACAACACTGATGTTTTCGTAGTCTACCACTCCTGCGCTTGTGAAAGTAACCGGGCTCTGACAACCTTTAGCACTTGGTTCAGACGAAGATCTTCCAGGGTGATAGCCAATCCCGAACATGTCTTTCTTCTATGGCACTTCTACCGGACTGCCCCAGCCTTCTCGTATTCCAGATTCTACCAATTCAAGCGCTTGTTTATAAGAGGCTATGGAAACCCCTTTCTTCGGTACTTCAGGAGAAGTTGCTACTGCGGATGCTTGCTCTGACTTCAAGGGCTCAAAAGCCTGACATGGGGTCTCAACTATCTCGCCATCCATCTCCACATATTTGAATGAAGCTAGATGACTAACAAAGATATCTTTTTATCCACTGACAGTCACAATTTGACCCTCCCATACAAACTTTAGCTTCTGATGGAGTGTAGACGATACCGCTCCTGCCGAATGTATCCAAGGTCTTCCGAGTAAACAGCTATATGCAGGTTGTATATCCATCACGTAGAACGTGGTATTGAAGACCTGTGGACCTACTTTGATAGGTAAATCCACCTCTCCAAACACCGATCTTCTCAATCCGTCAAATGCTCGGACTACTAGATCACTGGGCTTTAGAACCACTCCATCATAGTCCAACTTCATCAGTGCTTTCTTGGGCAAGACGTTCAAAGAGGATCCAGTATCTACCAACACGTGGGATAGTACTGCACCCTTACATTCCAGAGAGATATGCAATGCCTGATTATGAGCACGCCCATCAGAAGTCAAATCCAAGTCTATGAAACCCAATCCATGACTGGCATTGACGCTGGACACCACCGTTTCTAATTGATTTACAGAAATATCCTGAGGCACGTATGCCTTGTTCAGAATATTTAGGAGAGCTTTTCTGTGAGATTCAGAACACATGAGCAAGGACAAGATGGAGATCTTCGACGGCGTCTGCTACAAATGGTCCACAATCTTGTAATCACTCTTCTTGATGATCCTCAGAAATTCTTCAGCTTCCTTATCAAAGGTGAGGTCTGGATCAGTTGACGGAGTTGGATCATTGACAACTACTGGTTGCTTCCCTCTGGCTCTAGCTTGGGCTTCGGCAGTATCTCTGGGTGGTATCACATTGTTTCTCAGTGTTTCAGGCGCAAACAACCTTCCGCTTCGAGTAAAACCCCCTACTCCAACATTTTCTACTTGAGCTGGGGTTATACTAGTCGTGGCCAACTCTTGCCTCTGGCCGTTGTAGTACACTTCACCACCATAATTCCAAGGAACAGCTCTGTCACTTTGGTACATTATGGGTCCAGCAGTGGTAATGGTTATTGGCGCCGCTCTGGCCCGTGAAGGAATTTGGGATGGATCATAAAAGATAGTTACTGTGGAGACTTCACTTTCTTTCACAATCTTGTCAAACTGCAACACTCCTTCGTCAATCATGCCTTGGATTCCGGCCTTCAACCGTTTACAACCGTTGGTAGCTTCAGCATATTCTGAACAATCTCCCTCGCACCCAGGGAAGATACCTTTCTTCAACAAGCAAACCTTGATAGCAACCAATGAAGTCTGCAAGTCATCAACATCATCCACCAAATTCAAATTCTCCCCTTCATCAATTGCACCAACCGTGCCCCTGTGAGGAGGCATGGGATTCTGAAGCACATTAGGAGAGGGAGCAAAATTGATCGCTTTAGAATCCAACAAATCCTGGACCACATGTTTCAATGCTTTACAATTCTCAGTACTATGGCCGGGAGCTCCAGAATGAAACTCGCATCTAGCATTTAAGTCATAACCCTCAGGAATTTGGCCTGGCTTCGGAGGTTGCAAGGTCCGGAGCTGAATCATTTGAAGTTGTAGGAGATTCTTCAAAAGTTGGGAGTAAGACATTGGTGGGGGCTTCGATATGTCTATCCTTCGGCCTCTGAGAGTAGTATGGACGAGGGGCTCTTGGCTGATACCCTTGTGAGCGCTGCGGCTGCGGAGGCTGAACCTGCTGTTGAACGGATTGTGTTGAAATAGTGACAGGGGCCACTTGATGATAATATCCTCGATTAATCATTCCCCTCTGTGTATACACTGCACCTGTTTCTCCTTCCCTCCTTTTCACAAAGGGTTTCTTGATACCAGACACCGAAGCGCCTCCACTCTGAATTTTCCCCTGTTTGAGCCAGCTTTCAATTCTCTCTCCAGTCAAGATAATGTCCGAGAAACCACTTGAGGAACAACCAGCCAATATTTCCATGAAATACCCTGGGAGGGTATTCAGGAAAAGGTCGACCATCTCTCTCTCCAATAAAGGTGGTTGCACTCGGGCGGCTACCTCACGCCACCTCTGTGCATAATCTTTGAAGCTCTCCGAGCTCCTCTGTGTCAAGCTCTGAAGCTGAGTGAGGCTGGGTGCCATGTCAATGTTGTATTGATATTGTCTGAGGAAGGTTTCTCCCAAATCCTTCCAGCTTCTAATAGAGCTCCTCTCCAGCTTTATGTACCACTCCAAGGATCCTCCAGAGAGGCTATCCTGGAAATAGTACATCCAGAGTTTTTTCGTCTCGCGTGTGGGCCGCAATCTTCCTGTAGAAGGCCTGTAGGTGAGTTTTCAGGCAAGAGCTGCCGTTGTATTTATCAAATGCTGGTGACCTGAACTTGTGTGGAATGACCACCCCAGGTACTAAACCCATATCTGACACGTCAATCCCCAAAGTGTCTTTGCACTCGAGGGCCTTGACCTTCTCCGCAAGCACCAAGAAGTCATTAAGATTTCCATCACCGCCGAAACCCATATCATTATTGAAATACTGGAACTGGTCTTCCTGCCTGTCGTGCACAGGAACGAACGTTGCCATAGCTGGATCTGGAACATGAGGTCCACTTGGGCCGTTGTTAGTGTTGGGAGGAGCCCCTAGCCCGCCGGAAGTGGTTGCCTGAGCATTAGTATTAGGAGGAGTTAACCCTTGAATTGCATTTCTCAGCTCCTGCTGCCCCTGGGCCATCCCTTGCATCAGGGTCATAAATTCTGCCATCTTGGTACGAACTTCATTGTCTGCATGGCGTCCATTGTTGTTCTTTGATTGCTGTGGGTCGCGTACCGATGAGGGATATCTTGTCGAAGGTACCGGGTCTTGGCGGCCCTCGCAATCTTTGCCTGTTGAACACAGATAAATTAAACATCCCGTAGAAAAACCTGCAAAGACAAAAACAAAATGCAAATGATGCGTATGCAATGCAATGTGTTCCTTTTATTCCCGAGACTTTTCCTATTTCTGGTCCTGGCATTAAGAAGATAAGAATTGGGAAGAAGACCCAAGTAATATTCAAACATAACGACGACTGTGGAGAATCGGTGCTCATTACCCCGTGTTGGTGCAACAAACAAGAAATTCAGAACAAAATCGATCATATGAACTGGAGTTTGAAAATACAAAGTCCCCAAAGGGTGCCAATCACAAAAACAACAACAGTACATCAAATATAAGGGATCCCACAACAAGCCTGTGGGTAAAAATCTCTGTTGCATCCCCAAGCAATGTCAGCTGAGGTTAAGCCCATTAATCTTTTGGACCATTTCCAAGATTGTTTCAAATCCTGAAAGGGTCCTGATTTAGGGAATTGCCTTACAAACCAATCAACAAATATGGGAGCACAACAGTTCACATGTCCCTTCCTCTTTTCATTTCTGTGATGAACTCCATAAAAGTCAGCTAGCAATGTAGGAACAGGATTTCTCTTGACGAAGATGGTGATGGCCTCCATGCTAATTAGCCCTTTCTCTCCTGGAAACAAACTGGTCCCATATACTATCGTGGCTAACAGTGCTTTGAAGTCTGCCCACTTCTCTCCCGATGCCATGACATGTGCCTCTGCAATAAGAAAGTCCAAAGGGATCAATCAAACCCTGAACACTCTCTGTCTCCGGCTGCGGGAAAGTATAATGAACATTTCTCTTCCTCGGAATTTCCATGCTGAAGTAGCAAATATGACCAGGACCTAGGAGGTAATGAACCCTGAGAATAAAAAGAACACAAAATGATTAATGATGCTATGATGCTTATGCAAGACAAGGCATGTGATCAGTGAAGTGTCTGTGATGTGCCAAATCAAGTAATCAGGTGTCGGTGCCAGGTCTCAAAATCCATATATCACAATAATCATCCCTCTGATCCGGGATCCATATCTTAAGAAAAAAAATCCAGTTCACAAAACTGAACCAAAGGCAAAGTGGGTATGCTGAAGGTATCAGGGTTCCTGCAAACCTGTAAACCCCTCCCAATCTCACGGGTGTGCTACTCGGGTCAACATCACGGACTCTCAAAGCCGAATAGCAATAATACGTTCACCATTTCCGAGAAATGGCTCATGACCAAATTCAGGGAATCGGTTTGGCATTATGTACTACTCAGGGAGGCCTCAGCTGAATTCCGGAAAAATAAGCATCACTCATAAGTTCCTGGCTTCAAGCACTGAAGTCGAGAAACAATAGTACATTCATCCCGAAGGGTACAATACTACCGTCATACGACCAGTTGCTTTAACCAGGTTCCTACGAGAGAACAAGGTCATCCTATGCGATTTCCTAGTGGGCCCTCGGGTGCGAATGGGTTTGCCACGAAATGTGGTCTGCCACTGTCACCACTAGAGAGGGTTGTTTCCACTAAGGTCCTCGATGATCGGTTCCCAGTGTTAGCAACTCAGGTGGGAACATTCTATGGTCTGCCTAGGCAGTATAGAACATATCCCAAGAGAGCCTGATCTGGGTGTGGGACTCGTGAAAACTACACGTGCTCAAGACCACGCAAGCCACACGACTGCCCACTCTAAATCCTATGTGTATACTCAAGCCGGGTATTTGGCTTATCTCACAGTAACTCCCATCCCGCAGAAAAAATGAAAACCAGCACAGCCAGACAGTCCAGTATAATATGATGCATGGAAAATAAAATACTGAAAGCGGTAAATAAATGCGATAAAGAAAAGCTGTAAAGTAAAACTGTAAATAAAAACAGTAAAGCTAAACTAAAGCACACAGCAACAAACAAATATACACCCAAAGAAACAGAACCAAACAGGCGCTAGGATTGACTCTACAAGGGAAACCAGAGATTCTGGGTTCGGTCCCCAGCAGAGTCGCCAGCTGTCGCTCCCGGGATTTTCATCCTAGTACAAACGCGAAAGTGGCACAGAAAGGTTAGAGTCGCCAGCCAGACATTTTTATCCCGAATGAATGGGAAAGGTAATGTTGCACAAACCTGAGGAAGAAGGAAAGGACGAGGCCTTGCGAACCAAAGATCTGAGTTCGGGAGTCGGTTACGACTTGAGAAGGTATTAGCACCCAGATCGTCCGCCGTACCCGACGGGATCCACGCTTGCTTGTTTTGTTTCAAAGAGTGAGGAAATAAAGCTGCTGAATAAAACCGCTAACTGGAATGGAATGAAATGAGAAAGGGAATCGGAAAAGGATCTGGAAAAGAAAATGAAAAGAAAGGGGGAAATGTAGGGAAAATAAAGAATGTGCTCGAACGGGCCCTACCCCGCTGCCTACGTACCTCATCGGGATAATGAGGATCAGAGTCGACGTAGTTCGCCTAACCTAGGCGGGAACTATTTGTTTGTGTTTTTTATGCTGGAACTGCGTATGCCTATGCTCAGGTGTTGCAGGCTCGTCTGGTACGAGTGCATTCACCGTCTTGCAAATGAGACAAGTCGCCGCGAGTTCGCGTTGTGAGTGAATGAGATGAGAAGAGAAGTTCCCGCAGGATAGTCGCTTATTGATTGTTTTTGTCTTTTAAGAGAAGTGTTTTGAAGTTTGTGTTTATTGAATGTACAACACTAAAGACTATGACACAGGAGCGAATACTTTCCAAGATCGCCCCCAATGGAACGTTTGTAAAGCATCCTAGAAGAGCGAAGGAGACCTCCACTAATCATTTCCCGTATAGCTTAAGGCTCGTGGCGCATTGTACACCTTTTCCTTCATTAAGTGTTTTTGATTTTATTTTCAGATGAGAAGTGAGACTCAAGTTAATAAAAGGAAAACATTCTAAGGGAAACTAGACTTACCCTAGGTTAGTTGAATTTGGAGATGACCTGTGGTTAATGAGGTTTGAAATTAAATCTACCTAGGAGATATTAGAACTAGAAATGAGAACATAAAAGGCAATAATGAACAATATGGTCCTCCTAAGTCATGGTGGGAAGAAGACGTGAATGAAACATAAATGGGATGAAACGATGAATCGGGTGGGTCGATTGCGTGGTGCTAAGACGCACGACTTATGGTGTGAAACATACAAGGCTTGCTTTTGGTTGAATGGAATGGAACGATGGTAATCGAGGCACCCTAATGTCACATGCAACTTTATTATTATTTTTTATTTGAAAACTTACTCGACGTTGGATCGAGTTTTATTTATTTCATTTTTTTTTGATATTTAGTTTTCTATCGATTCATTTTATCTTTTCTAACCTAATTAAAGAAACTATACAAACGTACAAGTTCTAAGCTATTACATCACAAAGTACACAAAATATAAAACACAATCATGGCATAAAAGTGTCCAAGTCCATAAGCCAATCCTTGAAAAAATACCTTGCACACAAAAAACAAATAGTTAGTGAATGATATGAACCATGAATATGCACAATATGATGGAAATGAATTTAAATGCCAAAAATATTAAAAGTCATGGAAAAAATGTGAAATTAAATTCCTAAGGTCTTAGACCTAATTATAACACTATGCTAAAGAGAATCCTAAATAATCCTATTTTTTTATATGCCTAAAAATTACTTATTTTCAACGATGAATTAACTACTAATTTCTAACAAACTAACCTCTAAAACCTAAGATAAAATGTTCTAAAAAAAATCTACAAAAATTATCCTAAGTACTTTTATGAATCCTCTAACTATAGTAGAAAGAATGGGCTAAAAAAAATTACTGGAAAGTTAAAAAATAAAATCAACAAAATTATGTACATTTAAAGGAAATTCAATAAAAGCTAATTAAAAGAAAAATCGGAATTAAATCGAAAAATAACAAAATTCAGAAAAACAAAAATGTCAAAAAATTCTAATTAGATTTATTAACCTACTGGAATTTTTGAGGAAATTTTTCTATTATTTTACTATTTTTTATTGATTTATTTGGAAACTATATAAAACTAAAATTAAATTCTAGAAAGAAAAACAGGGGTGAATTAAGCATTATTTTCTTAGTTGCTTTCTCTGCTGGGCTTAGAATGGGAGGTATAGACAGCAAAAAGGAAAGCCCAAAACGCAGAAATTGGGAGAGGGTGCAGGAATCAATCTTTTTGACTTGTTTTTCTAATGGGCCTTTCAAAAAGGGTGTAATTATCAAAACGAAAAACATCTACTTTTATCTTTATGGAATCCCTAAAGGTGGATTAGTGGCCTTTTAATGGGGATTATGCCAATTAAAAAAACCTTAATTGCTCTTAATCATAACAAAATCTTTTCAAATTTTCAAGACATTCTCTTAATTCCTCCACTAATTAACTTAACTATTTTCATTATAATTAACAAATATGAATAAAATACCAAGAGACCCAAAAGGGGCTGAAGAACAAAGTCCAAAAAACCCTAAGTCTCCTAACTTTCCCTTCGCCCTCTCAACATCCTCTTCCCTTCACATTCTTCACGCCGCTACCCTTTCTCTCTTCTCCGCCTTCTTTCTTCTTCGCTTGCCTTCTTCTTCGACATCACCGATCGAAACAAAACGCGCTCACCTTCTTCGTTTTCACGCATTCCAAACGAAAACCTAACCCTAACTGACTTTCTCACACAACCTCCACAAACTACTCACGAATCAATGAACAATATGTAATACACGACTACAACCTCATGTTCATAGATGATTTGAGCTCGTACCTTGAATAAGAGTGATGAACTTCGCCGAAGATTCGTTAATAATCAAGGTTGGTGAATACGACAATCAAAGGTATGCATCCGTGCTTGGTTTGTTGCTTCCCTCTTTCACGCGATTCAACTCGTTTTGGTTACTAATCCCTGTGACTTTGCGAGCTGCTAGATGATGATGACGATCGGAGATGAGACTCTACAATGAATCTATGAAATGAAGGTTATTGACGGAACGATCGTTGGATTTTGTCTTTGCCGAACCGTTGCGAGAAGCTCATTCTGGTTAGCTTTCTTTTCTGTTAATCTTTCCCTGCGTTTTTCCAACTTCACTGTCCCGTTCCTCTCCTTCTTTGAACTCTGAATATGTGGTAATTGTTAAAGATAACGTGTATCCTGAATCTGTGATACTTGTAGGTTATCGGCGGAGGAGGTGAAGAATCATGGCTACCAAGATCATGGCTACCATGTGGTGAAGGACACGGGTCTTGCAATTAGGACGAAAAAGGGGTTGGAAGAAGAAGATTCGTATTGAGGTTCAGAAGAAGGATTCAGCAGAGATTGGTTCAGAAATTGAAGAAGAAGAACAATGGTGGAAGGAAAGGATTCTATCAAAAATTGTGGGAGAAGAAGGAAAAAAACTGAATGAGAAGCCCAAGATTTATATAGAGTACTTGAGGATGATTCTGGAAGATTATCAGATGCACCTTCTAGAAATAAATTCGGTTGTGATTTCAGTTGGAATTAGTGAATCTTCTAGAAGGAAATTCGGTTGTGACTAAGGTATGAGCTTCTGGATTCAATTAATTTGTTAGCACTTTCTTTATCAGTTGAAACAAATCTGTATCCTCATCTGTAATATGCTGCTTGAATCCCTTTGCAACAGGTTCTAGCCCTTTGAGCATTTCATGGTAAAGTCTGTGCATCCTAGAGATCATCTACTTTATCGTTTTTAAGCAAGGCACGGCAGCCTGAGTGTTCCTTCTCAAGTAACTAATTAGCACGTTTTACCGGCGATTCATGTTGCACTTTCTCTATCAGTTTCTGCTCAGTACAAGTATGCAACAAAAAATGAGACACTCAATCCATATTGCAGCCTTACTTTTGTAGTAATCGGCAATCCAACGAGCGTCGCGCAACAAAGATCAAGATATTGGAAGAAACGTGACAACCACCTAACCAACATCTTAAGGTTCAACCATCTCTGCCCAAGCTCCCTCAACATGGATTCATTGGGCTTATCCCTTACAGCCGACAACCGTAAAGTTAATGTAATCCTTAAAACAATTTTGTATCTGTCATACAATTCCTGTGAATATTCATTTTGTGGCTTCTGCGTATACATATTATAAATGGTTGTATACAACATTATGTACTCTGCTAAACTGAACTGAGTTTCAGATGATTCTTCAAGAATGCTCTTCAACTTTGTAATCCCCTTCAACATAGGATTCAAAAAGCCATAGGGTTTTGGCGGTGAAAAGTGGTTTATATTAGTTAATTTGATTCTAAAAAAAAAGTTTAAATAGTGAAGAGTTAAAGCTTATTGGGTTGTGGGTTTAATTTGGATAAACTAAAATTAACAAACAAAAAAATATATAAGTAAATGAAAAGGAGATTTGGACCTTGGATTTAAGAATTTTAAATGGGCTTTAAATAAATACCTAGGCAAGGTTTAAGAATATAAATGGGTACATGGACAAAATGGACAATTGGATAATCGGTCCACTAATGAATTCAAACACGATTCTTAGGTAATGACTTGCGATCCGAAACAAGCGTTAAACGAACCAAATGGTTATCAGGAAATGAATACTCGAATTGGATGGTTAGAAATGAATTACTTGGATTGTGGACAATATTGCAACAAATGGAATGAATCTCAACATAGATTAAAAATGATATGAACTTTATTAACGAAACTGGACATAGACAACAAAAGGAAAGGTAAATGAAAAGGGATCGAAAGTGAATTAACAAAACATAGAGAACAACGGAAACTGAAAAAGAAAGCGGAATAGAATAAACGGGAATGGTTTATGCAAATGAAATACAAAAGCAAATAAAGGGATATGAAAACTTGGCTTCAACCCAAAGCTTATCTTGAATTCTCTCCACACGTCTATAAACACAACCACTTCTGAGCCGCTGAATATTTCCGGTTTAGTCACAACTCTCTGAATCGTCTGAAACGTGCCGTGACCATTCAATTCCAGATGAATCGATGATAAACTGCAAATTCGAGCCGAACTTCCCGCAAAACACTGCTCAATAAACTGATAAACTTCCACATGACATCATAATCTTTGAATAAGCACTGTCTAAGAAAAAGTCCAGTGGTCCAAACTAATCTTGCAATTGCAGCGATCTTTTGACAGTTTAACCAAAACTAGGTCAAGCTCTTATCCGGATCGAAACATAACTGAACAACCGTATTTGAAGTGAAATCATTGTCCAGTAAATATCTTCATCAGTTCAATCCCTGATAGATGCGAATAAAGCACGAAACCCTAATCTAGTACAACCTAAATCACATGCCCAATGAAACAATGAAATGCACTAGTATGCTGTTAATGAACTGATGAGAAATGCAGATGAAAGCGACACGATGAACCAATAGAAGGAATAAATAGGAGGGCAGATTTTGAGGTATTACAACTTGATCCCGTTCATCTCTTGATATTGTCACAATTTTATTTCCAATTAATTTTTTACCTTCCCTTTTTAAAAAAATATGAGCTTTGGGGAGTCCAATCGATTGAACATTGGATAAATATTCAGTACAAAACTCAATAGCTTCTTCAACAATGTATTGTTCAACAATACAACCCTCTGGTCGACTTCGGTTTTTCACGTACCCTTTTAATATTTTCATATACCGTTCAGCAGGGTACATCCATCTCATATAAGCTGGTCCACACAATTGTGTCTCTTTCACAAGATGAACAACTAGATAAACCATTATGTCAAGAAAAAAGGGAGGAAAATACATTTCAACATCACACAAGGTAATTACTATCTCTTTTTGTAGTGTTGGTAAGATCTCGGGATCGATCACATTACAACAAATTGACCTAAAGAAAAAACACAATTTAGTTATGGCACTTCTTACTTTTTCTAGCAAAATAGAACGTATACCTATTGGTAGAAAGTGTTCCATTATAACATGGAAATCATGTGTCTTCAAACTCTTCAACTTGAGGTCTTTCATAGACACAAGTCTTATAATATATGAAGAGTATCCTTCTGGAACCTTAACTTCACTCAGAAACTTACACAAATTTTTTTCTCCTTTCTAGATAGAGTAATAGCAGCAGGTGGTAGATATGTTCGTCTTCCTTTCTTCACGGGTGCTAATTCAGTTCTCATTCCCATTTTTAACATGTTCTCCCTTGCTTTAAGGCCATCCTTAGCCTTTCCTTTTATATTGAGTAACATACTGATAACACTTTCAAATACTTTTTTTTCCAATATGCATAACATCGAGAAAATGTATCACGTACAAAGACTTCCAATATGGAAATTCAAAAAATATCGACCTCTTCTTCCACAGACCTTTGACAACCTTATGTGCAAAAGGCTTGCACAACTCAGTATGCACATCTTTCACCTTTTCAAAAACTTGGTCACCTGACAATGAGGGTGGAGCTTTACGTTGTTCGGTGTCTCCATTGAATGCTTTTCTCCACCTACGATAGTGATGTTTAGAATGTAAGAATCTACGATGACCAAGAAACACATTCTTCTGACAAAGTTCCAATCAAATCGTATCAGTTCCATCTTCAAAAACAGGACACACACGTTGACCTTTAATGTTATACCTAGGTAGATTCTCGTATGCTAGAAAATCATTAATTGTGCCAAACAACATCACCCTCAAATTGAAGCTTTCTTTCATATATCCATCATAAACCTCCACACCGTTCTCCCACAAAATATTTAAATATTCGATCAAAGGTGTCAAGTATACGTCTATGTCATTCCCTGGTTGTTTAGGCCTAGAGATTAACATAGATAACATCATGCTTCATACATAGCCATAGAGGTAGGTTATAAATCATAAGAATCACAGGCCATGTGGTATGTGAGATACTTTGAAGACCATGCGGGTTCATTCCATCAGTAGATAATGTCAAGCGAAGGTTTCTTGCTTCTTCTCCAAAGTCAGGATAATCATTATCAATTTTCGACCACTGGTGAATAAGCCGGATGTCGATACTTTCCATCAATAATTATTTCATTTGTATGCCAAGTTAGGTGTCTTGCATCAGTTTCACAACGAAACATGCGTCTAAATCTCAGAATTATAGGAAAATACCATAAGACTTTTGTTGGAGACAATCTTTTCTTATATCGAGACAAACTGCATTTATGGCACTCAGTTAACGATGCATATTCGTTACGAAACAAAATGTAATCGTTTGGACAAGCATGTATCTTATCATAGTTCATGCCAATAAAGCACAACGGTTTTTTGCCTCATAGGTTCGATTAGGAAGAACATTATCCTCCGGTAGCATTTCTCTCGTAATGGCCAACAAATTTGTGAAACTTTTACCCAACCATCCATTGCCCGCCTTTAAGTTGTACAACTTTAATACCGCAGATAGTCTTGAGAATTTAGTGCAACCTTTATACAACAGTTTCTCTGCATCACTTACCAACCTCTCAAACATTTCGGGACAATCATGAATATCTTCTTCAAGTGCTTCTGCAATCTCTTCGACTCGATCACAATCGTATGTTTCCGTGTCTTTGTCGTCTGAAGCATAAGTCGTATTACTTTTCCCCCTCGATTCAACATTCTTGTTAATTTTATCACCATGAAATATCCAACACTTATAACTTCGATCAATTCCATGCTTCAATAAATGCGATTTCAATCCATCTGCATCAACCTTACCAATATAACAATAACCCAAGCAAGTACATTTCATTCGACTAGGGTCTTTAACATGTTGAACAACAAACTTAACGAATTCTGCAATCCCATTCTCGTACTCTTTGCTCAATCGATCGACAAACAACCATTTTTTATCCATGGTTTTCCTACTTATTAAGGTAAACAAACTAAAATACCTTAGAATGTCGTTAATGAACCGTACCACCAATATGTTATTCTACTATAGCACGCTATTCACAAATAAGCCACACAATATTTCTAAACACGAACTATCCAAGCTATAACTATTAATCAGCACTTCTTTAATCTCAAACTAAACGTGTACTAACAAATCAAACTAAACGAGATTAAAATAATAATCACTTTCTCAATCTCAAAAGGAGATTAAAATAATAAGCTATTCCCATTAAAATAATAAGCACTTTCTCAATCTCAAAAAGAGATTAAAATAATAAGCATTTCTTCAAACAATGTCAACCATATACAAAAAGATATTAAACTAATAAGCACTTCTACAACAATGTCAATTACATACAAAAAGAGCTTAAAATAATAAGCACTTCTTCAACCAATGTCAACTATATTCAAAAAGAGATCAGCTATTTTCGTCTTTATAATCGACTTATGTCATCAATGTCATCTTTATAAGCTATTTCTATCATCAATGTCAACTATTTTCGTGTTTGCCCTAAACATATATGAGATGATTTCGTGCCCTAACGGAGAAAAAAAAGACACTTACCAAAAATGAGACGGTGTACGATGGAGTATGGAGCACGAAGGCAACAGTAGACGTCACGGAGGAGCACGGTGGTGGAAGACGGTGGTGATTGAAGCTTTGTTCTGTCGAAAATGGCAGTTCGCAGACGAGGGAAAGAAAGATATGAAAATAGAAACTGAGTATTCTAATTATTTCATATAATTATACCTTAGACAACGCTTTTGTGGAAAGCGTTGTCTAAGGTCAACCTTAGACAGTCCTTTTGATTATTTATTTATTTTAATTAAAAGACCTTAGACAACGCTTTCCTCAAAAGCGTTGTCTAAGATATACCTTTAAAAGCGCTGTCTAAGGTCTATCTTAGACAACATTTTTCAAAAAGCATTGTCTAAGGTATGACTTTTAGCAGCACTTTTATTATTTTTCTTGAACAATTTCTGTGTTTTATTTTATTATTTTACTTATAGCAGCGCTTTCTTAATAAAGCGTTGTCTAAGGTGCGCTGTTAAATGTCCTTTTTGGCGTAGTGAAGATACTACAACTTATATGTTGTTTGGTGGTGTTGTGAAGGAAGAGGGAGAAAAATGTTTCTTTTTATAATTTAGGGATGATGATTAATGATTGGTTAATTAAGTGCAATATTATGTTCGGATAGTTGTATTTCTTGCTTGTCATAAAAGTGGTGTGTCATGGTGTGTCATGACAGTGTATGACAAGTAATGAGTGATGTAAGATTTGTGAATGATATTATGAAGTGTTGCAAATCAAGGTGTGGTATAAGATGTTGTGAATGATATTATGAAGTGTTGCAAATCAAGGTGTGGTATAAGATGTCGTGTACGGATGCATTGCAACTATCTGATTTCACATCGTTGTTACAAGTTACAATCCGTTGAATACACTTTATTTAAAGATAAAGGTATGATTAAGGTGGTGATTTGGCAAGCACATGTGATTCTGATGTGTTTGGAATGAATCATGGATACTATGAATTTCCGTTCTCAAACTTGAACTAAGTCTGCAAAGATTTAAATATACATTTCCACTAATTAAATTTTATATAGTTTTGTAAATTAGCATTTAATTAATTTCTTGTTGTAACAAAATATGATTCTAAGCAACCCCCAATGACACCACCAACAAAGAGGTCTTATTCTCAAGTGCGTGTTGATGAAGATCATGAAGATGACGCACCTTTTCAAATATTTCTCAATAAATCTTTCTAGATAATCTTTTTCTTAGCACAAGGTCTTATTCCCCATTGTTACATGTATGTGTCTTTTGTGAACCTTTTTCTTAGTAAATATTGAAATATTTATTTTTGACAATAGAAAAATCAAATGTAATGATAATCTTTGACAATAACGTTGATATGTTGCAGACTCATTTACTGTATTGATGTAGTGTGAATAGCTTTGACTTATCTCATAGGAGTATCACTGTTTTAAAGCTCTTAATGTTTGTCATTGATTAACTATTTCATTTAAATTTTATTTGACTTATTATGTTTAGTGTATTTGGCTCTGATCTGATAAAATCTGTTCTATAGTGTATTTTTAACATCTGGCTACTATCATGTCAAGAGTATTTCCTAAATTATAAGGAAGTGACAATGTTTCTCTTGTTTTCTCTTAGCTTTAGCAACATATTTATGCCTATTAAATGTATACTATTGTAAATTGTAAATTCCAGTAGTGGTAGGAGTTTGTATGGTTGGTTACTTTTAAAAACTAAATCATAACAATTTTCAAAATATTTAAATGGTTTGGATTTATAACCAAAACCACAATTTAATCAAAACTGGTTATAAAACCAGTTATAAATTTGGTTATGATTATATAACCGGTTTTTTTAAAAAATCCAATTAAAAAAAAACCAGAAAAAATATTTCATTTTTATTTTGAAAATTTAAAATTTTGGATTTTGAATAATAACCGGATTATAACTGATCTAAAATTTTTTTAATCCTGAAGATTTGAATTTAAAACAGATTTGGGTCTTACAACCAAATATTTTGGTTACAGATTTGGGTCTTATAACCAGATATTTTGGTTATATAAATAACTGAATCATTCAATTATATTCGAATATTTAAAACAGATATAAATTTAGTTATAGATTTGGATCTTACAACCAGATATTTTGCACACTCGTGCATTTTTTACTACAAGTTAATAATTTATCATTAATTGTTGACTATAAGTGCATTAATTAGAGAGACAAGTAGTGCCTCATTTCTTTTTAGGGAAATCACATGATCTTACTCCTTAACAGTACATGAATGCAGGAACTATATTGTAGCACTGTATATGGAGGAGTTGAGGAATAGGACTAATGCCTATGTTTTCCATGGATTACATGTTAGTGATTAATCATGAAGATTTGTCTCCAATAGTTTGACTCCTTCACATGGGGAATTACAAATTATTGTGCCCAGATGCCAAGTCATGAGCTCGGATGTGAGAAATTTAAGAGAGACAAATGTGTATATGACAAATTTAATGTTAGTGATACAAAATCGATTATTTTAGGAAGATTTGAATGTTATTTTATAAACTGCAAGATAGGTATATTATATTTGACTCTTAGTTCATATTTTGAATATTATGAAAATGTTTATTCAATTGAGTTTTTAAGTTATTTTATTTTATATTCGATATGCTAAAGATGTTTCAAGTGTTCCAAACCAGACAAATTCTCAAAATTCATGCACCGATGAAGATAGAAGAGAGGAAGATTATAAATTGCTCTAGATATGTTTTTGTGTTTTTTGTTGTTGTCATAATTTTTGATGGTTGTTATTATAAAATAGACATTACTTTGTTATTATGACATTTTTGTAAGACTTGCTATTTTGATATTATAATTGATTTTTTTTTTAATTGTGTGGTGGATATAGAAAATATCGTTAAAATTTGATTATTAAAAAGTATTAATTATAGGAAATAAATATTTAAAATAAACATATACCAACGGGTAATTTCGTTTGTTACAAACGGAAATAGATGGTTAATAAAGTTTTTAAATATTGTAATTAGTCGTTGCAATATGTCTAGAATTTTGTCCAATCCCTAAAAATTTCCGTTAGTATAAGATATTAGGACGGAACATTGTTGTTAATAGGGAATTATAGTTGACAATAAATATATATATATATATATATATATATATATATATATATATATATATATATATATATATATATATATATATATATATATATAAAGAGAGAGAGAGTGAGAGAGTCGGCACATGTCCCAAATACTGGAAGGTCCAAAATTTAAAAATGTAAATTTTTTTTTAATTAATATCCATAAATTTAAGAAAATGTTATAATAAAATTCAATACATACTTACAAATGGGAGGGATTAAAAGTTAAAATAATAATTAAATTTAGTTTAAATTAATATATAATTATATATTTATATATTACTTTTAATTATTTTAATTGTATTTTCTTAAAAATATTTTGCCTATTTTTAAAATTAGAACAGAGCATCTGGAATTATTGGGTTGGTTATATATATATATATATATATATATATATATATATATATATATATATATATATATATATATATATATATATATGTTTAGACCCCAGCGGGTCTAGGGGCGGACCTTAATTTGTGTTACAAGCAGTGGTCAGGGGCGGCTCTTGCCCCACAAGATATAAATATTGTTCCCCATTTATATTATTTATGGGTTAGTCTAATTAAAGTTTATTAAACTTTATCTGTCTTAACATTTCCTTCATTAATTTTAATGATATTTTTTATTTTTTATATTAAATTAACCTTAAACTTTAAGTGTGTGTTTTATAATATAATATTGAGTAGAGATGGCAAAATATGTCGGGACCGCCAGTCCGTCGCACCATCCGCCAAAAATTGGCGGATTGGTTTGAGATTTTGGATCCACCTATCCATTTCGTCCATCGTGCCAAAACAAAAAACCCCGCGGACAAAATATATAAAGGGGTGGGGTTGACCCGCCAGCCCGTTAAAATTTTTAGAACAAAAACTATTTAAAAATTTATTTTAATTTATTTTAAATTTTTTTAAATTTATTTTTATATATGCATATAAATTTATATGTATGTTATAATTCAAATTTAAATGAAATTATAGTAAACCAGTTCAAATTTAAAATGAGTTATTGTTATATACATATATAGAAAGTTTAGAAAAAGTATATAAATTTATATACATTGCTAATATAGATATTTATTTATATTACGTATAAAAACTCTAACCAAATAAAATATTGCAATGACACATTCTCTATAATGCAATGTATACATAATAAATAATATATAGTGCCGAGAAAAAAAACACATGACATTTTTATACCGTAACACATATGAATACTCTAATTTAATATTTCAATTATAATATGTAAATATTTTTAATTGTGAAATTTATATTCCATTTATATATTTTGAAACACTATATACCAAACTATATGCAAAGTAGTTTTCACTATTTCTTAACATATACATCTATTTTTAAATTATATTATGTACTGAACATATTCGACTAGTAAGAATTTCTCTATTATTATATATTTGACACAATAGTTTTTCTAACATTGAAGTTACTTCTCTTTACAGTTGACTTTGTTTCTTGTTAATCACATTAGTTTGATTCCTTATCTCTTTTACAATTTAAAAATAGCTATTAAAGATAAAAATGAAATTTAAAAATGGTTTATAAAAAATGAAAAAAATGAAAAATACAAAAGAAGACGGGCAAATCCGCCGCTCGCCAATCCGCTGTTCGCCAACCGTCGGCGGGGCGGGACGAACTTGAATTTCATGTCTAATTCATCTTGGCGGCATGCCGGCCTTCGCTCTTTTTTTGGCGGACTTTTGGCGGGCGGGGTGGGGCTGGCGGGCGGCCCGTTTTGACACCCATAATATTGAGATCTATTAAAATAAAATTATCTTTTTTCTTTTAACTTATATATTCTGTTATTTATTAAATTAATTTTAAATTTTAAATTGATAATAAATAAGTATTTTTGTGTTATACTGTGTTATAATATAACATTAAGATCAGAAAACAAAATTATTATATATTTTTATTAAAGTTATATTCAAGGATTGTATGATCTTTCTTAACATGGATGAAGAAAAAATACATGATAAAATTTATATTTGTTTTGTTATAAAATTATGTATTATTCACAAGCTTATGATATTGTTTGTTTTGAGAAATAATATAAATAATTATTTTTCTACCCCCCATTTAAAGAAAATTCTGGGTCCGCCACCAACCTATAAATATACGTAATGGCATTGCCATATTCATCATAAAGTTTTGAAACTTGTTATACATTAAGAATCAAAACAAAATGGTAACCATTACAGCTTCTTACACTGTCATTCCAAATGAACCAACTCCAGATGGTCGTTTATGGCTCACTGATATGGATCAAATTGTACGTGTCCGATCCGTACCCACCATTTACATTTACAAAACAAAACAATGCCATGAAAAAGCCATAGAAACACTGAAAAATTCTCTCTCCAAAGTTCTAGTTCACTACTATCCTATGGCTGGTAGATTGTGTTACACGGAAGGTGCTAGGTTAGAATTGAATCTCAATGCAAAAGGTGCTATTTTGCTTGAAGCTCAAACTGATAAAACTATTCATGATTATGGAGATTTCTCACCTTCTGACTCCATCATAGAGCTTGTTCCATTAATCGATTATAATAAACCCATTGAAGATATTCCATTATTTGCTGTGCAACTCACAAGGTTCCAAAACAATGATGAAGGTTTTGCGATTGGAGTTGCTTTTTTCCATCCTTTAGCAGATGGACTTGGAGCTATTAGATTCATCAACTCATGGGCCAAAATAGCTAGAGGAGAAACACTTGAGGCTAATGAGCTACCCTTTTTGGATAGAACATTACTCAAATTTACACACACCCCATTGGCACCACGTTTTGAACACATGGAATTGAAGCCTCTTCCACTCATTCTAGGACGAACAGACGCAAATGAAGAAAAAAAGAAGAAAACTTCAGGAACATTATTGAAACTTTCACCGGAACAAGTTGAAAAGTTAAAGAAAAAAGCTAATGAATATAATATGAAGAAAGGGTCTAGGGCTTTTAGTAGATATGAAGCAATTGGCGCACATTTATGGAGATGTGCATCTAAGGCACGTGAGCTTGGAGACAAGCAAGAAAGTGTTGTTAGATTCGTGGCTGATGTTAGAACAAAAATGACCCCACCTCTTCCTAAAAACTATTTTGGGAATGCTTTGATTCAAACAGCTGCAAAAGGGTATGTTGGAGAAATCTCATCAAAGCCATTAGGTTATGTTTCACAAATGATAAGGGAAGCTACTGAGTATGTAACAGATGAATTAATACGGTCACAGATTGATATTATTAGGGGATTTGAACATTTGGATGATGCAAGGGCTTTGTTTTTAAATGTTGAACTGGAAGATGATTTTCTATATTTTGGAAACCCTAATTTTCATTTAACTAGTTGGTTGAGTATGCCAATTTATGAAGCTGATTTTCGATGGGGAAAGCCTGCTTACTTTGGAATAGGTTGTGTGTCTCCCAATGATAGGGCATTGATTCTTTATAGTCCTGATGGAGATGGATCTATTCTTGTGTGTTTGCTATTTCAGAATGCACATTTGGAGCTTTTCAAGAACTTCTTCTATGCTGATATTTGAAATTTGTTATCATATCATTTATCTGTGTGTTGTTTGCATTTTAATTCTGTTTTTCACTATTATGTTGGTTTGTTTTTGTTTTCATATTCATGATTTGTAATTTGTATTGTATTGCTTGATTTACTTTTGTTTGTGGATTGTATGAATTTTTCGATTCATGATTTGTAATTCTTATTCTACTGCTTGATATATATTGTTAATATATTATTACTTTGGTATTATTATATTCACCCCCAATTAACACCTATTCTCTAATATGTAAATTAAAAATAAAAATAAGAAAAATGTTTGATATACACTTTTGTTGTAGACGCCCTAATTTATCGTATATAAAAATATAGTTAATTCACTTGAGTAATTGATTATTTTAACTCACATTCAAAATTGTACCAAAATTTAATTGTGAATTGAAATAACTAATTGTGTAATTTAATTAATAACATTTGCAATTTTCACTTGTAAATTGAAATAATTGATTGTTTAATTGGAATTAAGGTATGCTCCTTTTATTATAAATTTCATTCAGTCATTTTAGGTTTATGGATGTAATACATGTGACAAATAATAAATAATAAATTAAAGATTGAGATTTAAAATTAATAATTGTTTATTTTTTTAATAAAAAAAAAGAGAGAAAAAAATCACGTTCCAACTTCCAGCATTTCATCATCTTCATTATCACCATTTTTCTTCCCAATATCTTCTTTTTCTTGCTAAGTGGTTAGAGACTTCTATGATTCTTTTTTTCTTTACATATCAAACTTTCACCTCCGTCAATTAGATATTATAGTTTCGCCACCTTCTCTCTTCCCTCTTCCCTCACGTTCCAACTTTCAGCATTTCATCATCTTCATTATCACCATTTTTCTTCCCAATATCTTCTTTTTCTTGCTAAGTGGTTAGAGACTTCTATGATTCTTTTTTTCTTTACATATCAAACTTTCACCTCCGTCAATTAGATAATATAGTTTCGCCACCTTCTCTCTTCCCTCTTCCCTCACGTTCCAACTTCCAGCATTTCATCATCTTCATTATCACCATTTTTCTTCCCAATATCTTCTTTTTCTTGCTAAGTGGTTAGAGACTTCTATGATTCTTTTTTTCTTTACATATCAAACTTTCACCTCCGTCAATTAGATAATATAGTTTCGCCGTCACCGTAGGATATTGTTATTTCACATTCCTATCGCTGTTACTATTTTGCCGAAAGTATTATTGTTTTTCACTCCAATTTTAATTTTGTAAGCTATTTTACCTTCTTTAATATGAAGTAAAATTCAATTTTATATTGTTATAGTGAAACCTTGTTTTAAGTTATTACGGTGAAACTTTGTAATATTATTTTAGTTTTAAGTTATCAATGTACCTTGTTTTAATATGAATTTTTTTTCATATTATTTTAGTTTTAAGTTATTACTATAAAACCTTGTTTTTACTTAATATAAATTTCATTCCGTTTTACATTATTATAAGTTTTGTTATTAGTTTAGATATGTTGTTGTTATTACTTCTGAAAATTGTCTTCCTTTATTATATTTATTCTAATTTTATTGTTTTATAAACATAATGACTATATTTTTCAGAAAATATGAATCCTTCACCAATTCCAAGTTGTGTTTATAAATGGGTGAACAACATTTATGAATAAAGTATGAAACAAAACCAAGAAAGTATTGGTAAAACTGAACCTCACTCCGGAATGGAGTTTCTATCTGAAACAGATGCTTATAAATTTTATAATAAGTATAATAAAAGCGTTAGATTTGGTACTCGTCGAGAATATTATAATAAAAATAGAATAGATGGAGTTTTGACTTCAAGAATATTCACATGCTTCAAAGAGGGTGCACGAGTTATTGACAAAAGACGCAATCCAACGAGAGAACCTAGAGCAGAAACCCGAACAGGATGTCTAGCACGTATGGTTATTTCACTTGATCGGAAGATTGAGAAATATAAAGTTGTTGACTTTGTAGCTCAACATAACCACCCTCTTATGCCGCTAGAGTATATTCATATGATTCGTTCTCATCAACACATATCTTAGGCACAAGAATCACAAATTGTCTTAGGAGAAGAATCTTGATTAAGACCAAATGATTTGCATGAATATATATATATATATATATATATATATATATATATATATATATATATATATATATATATATATATATATATATATATATATATAAGCAATGGGATAGGAAATATCTGTTTTACCAAACAAGACCTGAAGAACTTGCTTAAAACCAAAAGGAAACAATCACTAAAATATAGTGAAGTGGGTGCATTGATGTCATATTTCAAAAAAAAGAGTGAAAATCCCTCATTATTTTATGATTTTCAAATGGATGTTGAAGAACAAATAACAAATATATTTTGGGCGGATGCACAGATGATAAATGATTATGGATATTTTGGTGATATCGTCACTTTTGACACCATATACAAGACAAATAAGGATTGTCGACCGTTAGGAGTGTTTGTTGGACTTAATAATCATAGGCAAACAATCATTTTTGGGGCAACATTGTTATATGATGAAAAAATACCTTCTTTTCGGTGGTTATTTGAAACATTTCTCAAAACAATGGCCAATGAAAAACCTAAAATCATTCTAACTGATCAAGATGCTGTAATGGCTAAAGCTATTTCCTTGGTTATGTCAGAAACTTTTCATGGATTATGCACTTGACATATAAGACAAAACGCTTTAAAGCACGTGAAACATCTATATCAAAAAAATTCACATTTCGGTTTGGATTTTGAAGTACGCATAGATCTACATGAAGAGAAAAGTGAATTTTTGAATGCATGGAATTCTTTACTTGTTGACACGATTATTATAGATCTTGAAGCAACATAAATATACATGAAGAGGAAGGTGAATTTTTGAATGCATGAAATTCTTTAATTTATTACACAGTTATCATTAATATGTTAAAAATCTACATTGGAGTGAACATGACACGGTTATCATTTTTTTCAACTTCCCCGTTATCATAAAGTGCATGGAGCTATTAACATTAGTTAAGCTGTACAGCTAGAAATTGGTCCAATTATCGTTATGTTTAATTGCATCGACCTCTAACATATAAATGACCAATTGCCAGTATTTTGTTTGCATAACAACAACACCAGATATTCTCAATTATTCAAAAAAAAAAGAAAAAAAAAAAGAAAGACAAATGAATAATAAATGTGAACTATTCCACACGGTTATCATTTTCTTTCAAGCTTCCCTGTTATCATTAAGTGCATTGATCTATCAACATTAAAATATCTTGGCTTTTCCAAAAAAAGAAAACATTAATTAAGCTGTACAGGTAGAAATTGGTTCATCTACTTGTTTGGATAACAGCCACTAGATTTCCAATTATCGTTATGATTAATTGCATCGACCTCTAACATATAAATGACCAATTGCTAGTATTTTGTTTGGATAACAACAACCAGATATTCTCAATTATTTTTAAAATAAAAAAAAAAGGAAAATGAATAATATAAATAGAAGGCATAAGCAATGCCAATAAATACAACAAACAGATATTCCCTCCAATAACAACCACCAAAAAAAACAGCAAAATAAATGAACACTTGCCAATATTAATTATTAAGTTGTACTACTACCACTAGAATGACATACAATTTTACACGTTTATAGTTTCATTGTAAATGAATATTTGAGTTGAAAGAAACAAAATTTTTCTCAAACTATCAAATTTTTTCAACTTTAATCTTTAATTACCCTATCTTTCAAATTAATTCATAATCTATCCCACTTTTAAAAAAAAAATAAAAATAAATTAAAGGGAAGTCGTCAATTAAATTAACATTTTTATATTTTTTTAAAATTTTCAATTAATTATAAATTTTCCTGTAAATTTAAGATTACCTGCCGATTTTCCTCTCAATATAAATTAACAAAATCAAAATATAATTTTGTTATTCCAAATTGTAAGAATAAAAAAAAGGGATAAATATACAAAACCCCCTGTCATTAGGGCGTGATTTGGTTTTCCCCCTTTAAGTTTTTTTTTAATAGAGACTCCCTCATAAAATCAAAAATCAGATTTTACCGCCCCTGTTACCCTCAATGATGACTGGGTTGCTGACTGTACTTCATTGAGGGTAATAGGGGCAGTAAAATCTGATTTTTGATTTTATGAGGGGGTTTTTATTAAAAAAAATTAAAATTGATAAATTAACTTAAATATGTTTTTAGAATAATAAATACTATTTTCACATTTATTATAAAAATAATATTTTTTGATCAAAATTATATTTATTAGTAATAAATTAACTTAAATATGTTTTTAGAATAATAATTTTTTCTCTCATAAAATAAATTGTTTTTATTAAGAAAATTATAAGTCTAATTTATTTTATGAGAGAAAAAATAATTATTCTAAAAACATATTTAACAAATGCATTTGATCATTTCATGAGATTTATTAAAAAGTGTTTAAACTAACTAAATAGTAGCATTGTAATGTTTTTTAATATATACTCTCTTTAGTCATTATTATAAATACAAAAATATTTGTAAATCCATTGAATAATTTATATATTTAATTTTTATATAAATTAGATATATTAATTGTAATAAATATTATAAGATTTTTTTTAATAATTGTGACTGAGTGGAGTAAACATATTATTCTCTAAAAAAAAATGAAATCCCAAGATTTAGTATTTCCATTTAAATTAAAATTAATATCTTTTTCATTGAATTTTTAAACAAAAAATTTAAATTAAATCTTTTTATTTTAAGAAAGTCAAATCAAATATTTATAATACGTTTAATATATATATATATATATATATATATATATATATATATATATATATATATATATATATATATATATATATATATATATATATATATATATATATATATATATATATATATATATATATATATATATATATATATATATATATATATATATATATATATATATATATATATATAATCAGGATAAAATGCATAGATTAAATTTAAAAATAAGTTAAATACGCCAAAAATACAAGTTTTTATTGTTTTTAAAAAATTAATATGTATTTGGAAATTTAATATCTTAATTACACTTGTTTTCAACCAAATCATGATATTTAGTCACTATTTTTAAATTATTTTATTTAGTATTAAATCACTATTTTAAAACTAACTATAGTTTAAAACTAAATTATAATTATTTATGCTACAGTATATAACTTAATTATTTTTTAACATTTTAACTAAATTAATACTTCTTTTTAATGTTTTAAACTAAATATATTATTAATAATTACAGTATATTAATTTAGTATAAACTATTTAATATTTATAGTATTCAAATTATACTACAGTATATATTACTTATTTACTACAATAACTAGTCAAATTATTTACTACAATATTCAAATTATTCATTATAGTATTCAAATTATATAAACTATATAATTATACAAATTAGTTACTATAATAGTCAACTTATTTACTACAGTATTCAAATTATTCATTATAATAGTCGAATTATTAACTACATTGTATATTAATTATTTACTATAATAACTATATAAATTATATATACAAATACTATAAACTATTCAAATTATATAAACTATTCAAATTATATATAAATTATACAAATTACTACAGTATATACAAATTATATAAAATATTCAAAATATATAAACTATTCTAATTATTAAAACTATAGTTAAATATATTAATTTAATTAAACTAAATAAATATCATTTTTTTAGATTAGTATAGTATTAACGTTAAAATAAACTACTAAACTAAATACTAAATTCTAATATTAAAATAATTAATTAATTTAAGTTAATTTATCAGCTTTAATTTTTTTTAATAAAAATCCCCCTCATAAAATCAAAAATCAGATTTTACTGCCCCCTATTACCCTCAATGAAGTACAGTCAGCAACCCAGTCATCATTGAGGGTAACAGGGGGCGGTAAAATCTGATTTTTGATTTTATGAGGGGGTCTCTATTAAAAAAAAATTTAAAGGGGGAAAACCAAGTCACGCCCTAATTACAGGGGGTTTTGTATATTTATCCCTAAAAAAATTAACTTTTACTTTTCTTAAGGTGGTTTCTTTAACTGCATTAACTTTACACTTTTTCTTCTTTTCTCTATAATCAATAGTAATTAAGTAAAATTACATTAACATATCTTTATGAAATTTTTCTTATGAAAAAAATCCTAATTCAAATAATTATGTTTTAATTTTTTAATAAATTAGATTTTCTTTTTCTCTTATGTATTAGAATTGAGGGAGTGCCTATTTCATTAAATAAAATTAATCAATATATTATTTTTGGGTTAAATATGTTGAAATATTTTACGAATTTAATATTATATTAGTATTCTAATAATTATGTGGTCAAATATATATTTAATTATATTAGCTATTTATCAAATAAATAAAGTGACTTGAATAAATTATGTAATCAAATAAGATTAAAGATTATTTAGATTTTATTTAGGAAATATTTAATTTATTAATTAATTAAATAATTGAGTATTGTTGGGGCGATTTATTGGGATCAACGAGGGAACATTTCTACTTGGGACACACCTTTGTGAGAGACACACAACATATCCACCTACAATTTTAAGGTGATAGGTTTGTGGATTCTCTTACTTATATATTGTTCAATCTTTTCATTTCTAATCAATGTAAGACTTCTTCCTCACACTTGATTCTCAACATGTATGAGCTCAAATATGAGTGGATGTCAAACATGGTCCATTTGGGAATAATGGAAACCCTAATTGACCATCACACTATATATATAATATGATCTCCAATATACCGTACAAAACAAATTATCTCTTCTCCCCAAGAGAACTTGAGGCATAAGGAGTACCGGTGAGGAAGAACCACAAAAGTCATCAACTTCTCTGGGTTTAGGATTACCGTAAAATCATTTTTTCTCAATGGATCCAGATATTTCTATAATTTATTTATCGATCTTATAATTTTATACATGTTTGATTTTCACGCTTAAATTATATATTATAATTTCTTGAACATGTATGTTTCGATTAATCTTGATTAATCTAATTCCAACAAATAGTATCAGAACCGAATCTAAATTGAATTAGGATAGCCGAAATTTAAATTGATGAAACTATGGTTGCCATAAAGTTTTTTTTTCTTTTTCAATTTCTTATCCAATGACTTATTCGACAATCATCGTAAAAGTACCTTAAACTTTTCAAATATTTACTATTAACTACTTTTGAACTAGAAACATTAAAGGAGTAAATTAACATGAATCTCATCCCGCGGTACAGTAGAATTATGTTTCAATTTTAATTGATGTGATAGCAAAATTATTACTTTGTTTAATTTAAGATCCATACCTGAAATGATTATGAAGTTCCTCAAAACTTTAGAGTGTAACACCCTATTTCTACCCGATAATTAATAATAAAATCAGAATATAAAAAATTCAACAAGCAAATGGAATTATACATTTTCAGCTTAAATAACAACATACAAACACCTAATTTAGTTTTTAAAATGGAATACTTTCATTACTACGCAACATATTCATAACATTCAACTTAACAAAATACAACTTTTTTTCAACATCAAAACAACTCGAAACCAACAATTCTTGAATTAAAATACTTAAAATTCAGCAATATAATAAAATCCAACATCAACAGAAAACACATGTTATCCCCCCGAGTGCTACATATCAGAGCGATAACACCGACTCAAATATACTAAGGTAAGCAACTCTACTCTGGATTACCTGCACGTTACCAACAGAGGGTAACATTCAAACATAAGGGATGAGATATCGAACAATATAATCAAATATATGAAAATTAATATACTAGATAAGATTATATAAACCACCACTTCACAACTCACAAACAACCTAAATCAACATAAGATACAACACAACAACATATTATGCAACTTTGAAATGCATCTTAGACAATGCAAATGCATGTGGTACCTTCGGAGCAGAACTCCCAACTTAATAATTTTGCTAATTAATAGAGGCGTCAACAACAAGGCATAAGCCTTCAACTTTGAATTTGCCAATCCAAGCCAACTTACTGAGTAGCAGCTCCAACTTAAATAATGTTATGTATGCGACTCAATATGAATGTCAAACAACAACAATGATAATTACATAGCAACACAACAACATTCAACTTTGGTCATATGCCTGCAACTTGTATTCTTGCCATAAATAAGGCACTGAAACATAATCCACAACCAACAACTTCACAACTTACAACAAAGAAACACAACACAAGAGCAACCAATTATACCGCATTACTAATTATCTACTAAAACTCTACTAAGTCTACCTCTTACTAACTCTTATTATGCCTATTTTAATTTCTTGTAACATTATCAACAAAATAAGTCATCAAAACCTACTACCGATACTACCTTAATGTTACTTAATTATCGATATACTAATTCATCACAATATTGATTTAATTACTTATAGTAGTTCTAATTCAATTAATTAAGTCTATAATAATTAGTTACTTAATTTAACTATGTTTCTGAACTAACACTAAGGTATCAGTAAGCATGTCAGGCTACACAACAGAAATCACGAAGCAAAAACCAAAATTCAATATAACACGTGTGACCATCATCACACTCCCATGATCATCGTCACACTTGTGATCGATGATGGTCGTCCCAGGGAAGTGATATGAGTCACACTCCCCAGACAGACGTCATGCAATTGGGACGGTCATCCCACAGCCAAAACCCGTGTTCTTTTATGTTTTTCTCATTCTTCTCCCGTCTTTGTAATTCCTTTAGAGTTTCATCTCAGACTAATTATCCAATCAATCCAGTACACAAATTCAACAGCAACACAACATACTAATACACAAACAACACTGAATAATCAATTTACGATTAATTCAACAATATAATTCAATTCTCTTATTAAACCAAAACAACATAACATACTGACAGAAACAATACATACACCCAATCCCACATGTTTTATCCCGATTATAGAGTTAGAATCTCACCCTTACCTTGGATTGAAGGCGACTCTAGCACTATGATCGGAAGCCTAACTTTTCCTCTTCTAAGCAACTTCACGTAACCTCTTCCTCAACTTCTTGTTTTCCTTACTGATAACCTATTTTTTCTTAATCTAATTAACTTATGATTTTCTTAATATTAATAATTTCCATTGGGCCTAAACCATACACCCCCAACATTTACTACTTATACTCACCTATAAGCCCACTTATCAAGAATAGTATAATTCTACTATTAACCCCGCAACTTAATCAACTTAATTAACTCCAACTAAAAACGACATAACTTAAATCCACTTAATCCAATTAATTCAAACCAACATAATACGACGATTTTTAATTAAATAAATTAGGCGTTACAACACTCCCCCACTTAGGATATTTTCTTCCTCGAAAATCTTACCTTTCTCAAACAACTCGGGATAAGATTCTCGCATCTTGTTTTCCAACTCCCACGTCATACTTTCTCCGACTGCTCCCAACCATACTACTTTCACCAACGCAATCTCTTTGCCTCTTAGAGTCTTTATTTCACAATCTGTGATTCGTACATGCATCGTCTCAATAGTAAGATTATCCCGTACTTGCACATCATCCGTATTAATCACATGAGATGGATTTGAAATATACTTTCGAAGTTGCGACATGTGGAACACATTATGCAAATTTGAAAGATTAGGTGGTAAAGCCACTCTATAAGCAACATTTCCAACTCTGTCTGAAATCTGATACAAACCAATAAAACGAGGAGTAGGCTTCTTAGACTTCAACGCATGTCAAACACCGGTTACAGGTGTTACTCTCAAAAACTATATTATATTATATGGGCAGGTTTCATGTTTATCAAAAATAAATATTTACTTTATTTCTTTATGTATTGTTTTATATATTGATGACGAATATTTATTCCATATTTTCTTAATATTTATTAGTGATAGTCTTTTTTCACTTTTTTCACATGATTTGTACTTTAATAATTCTTATGTATTTTTATGTATCAATAAAAAATTTGAACCCCGGGTTTTTTTATATTTACATATGAAAATATACTTTAAATTTTTTTTATGTACATTGATAAATAATTTCTCTATATATCATCTATATTAATTCTTAATAAACATCTTTTCTGTAATTGTTTTTTTGTATAAATGATAAGAGTTTGTTCTGTTTTTTATACTTTTCAAACAGTGATAAATATTTGTTCCTTAATTTTTTAGTGTGTCAATCTTTTATTATTATAATTATTATTATTATTATTATCGATAATAAATACTTATACCATTTAAAAAGTATTGGTGTGTATGCCCCCTGTAACACGGTGGGAGAACTAAATTGGGCGATTTTGTTTCCAAAAACTATGTTGCGGATAGCAAGAGTCGCCATCGACTTTTATGTTATCCAATAAGGAAAAGGAATAAAAGAACAGGAAAGACCTTTAAAAAGATTTGAGTTCGGGGGGTAATTTATACAAAGGGAAAGTATTAGCACCCTTTGTATCCATGGTTATCCATGGGCTCTTAACTACGTAGCTCATTTTACTTTGTTTGAAAAAATTGTGTAGTGTGTGATTAAAAAATATTTTCATAAGTCTTTAACTTTGCAATGATCCTCGTATGGATGTATACAAAGGGTTTAGTTTTGAAAATTGTTTTAAAAAGTGGGGTGTAAAGAGTGTTTTTGAAAAGAAGTGAGCAGGTACTTAAGAACTACTTACCCTAAGTTTATAAGGTTTTTCTTGTTATTTATTTCCTTTAGGGTATGATTGTCCTTACTATTAGTGAGTAAGTAGTCTTTACCTTGGATGTTTGAAGGGACGGGCGTAGGGTCATCGTATGGTCATAGAAGGCAACCTGTAGGGGTATCTTAGTAATTCGAAAGGACTATCATCATTTTCGTAGGGTCATCGAGGGACGAGATCATTTATTCGTAGGCAACTCGAAAGGACTATGATCTTTTATCTTGAAAGGACTTGATGATATCGTTCGTAGGCAACTTTACTAAGATACCCCCACGTTCGAGAGATTTGACCATGTTTATTGTAAGGCAACCGAGAGAGGAGACTCTAGGAGGTACAGATAGCAATCATAAAATGATCGACTTACATGTGTGAATATTGATTTCAAATATTTTATCTTAGGAATTAGGGTTAGCTAACGGTTGATTTTAGTCTTGCCATACAATCCTATTAATCATACATCTAACAGTTTATAGTGCAGAAAAATAAAACCCTAGTTTAAACTATTACATGACTTTGGGAGAGATACATAAATATAAAAAATCCTGACAAAAAAATGTAAAGTGGAGAAAATAAACCTAAATTATTACAAGGCTTTAGCAGTTACATTATCTTTAGAAATTGTAAAATAATCTTAACAAAAAGATCAGAAGAATATTGAGTCTTTGAGATGAGATGAGGATATGTTTTTTTTTATCATGCTATTAGAGGAATAAAAAAAATAAACAGAGTCAGATAAAATCACTGCAGATTTTAAAATAATGAAAAATAAGAAAAGCGATTAAAATAAAATCTAAAAAATATTAAAATGATGCTAAAAATCTAATAAAATAAAATAAAGAGTGCACAATTGTTTTCAGATTTTTTTTGAAAATATGGAAATAGAAAATAAATCAAATAAAATAGGAAAAAGAGGAATTTGCGATTTTGAGGGTCAAAATCTTTTAGAATTCTATTCTAAAATAGTATTGTTCTTCGATTTGTTTCTGAACTTCTGGAAAAAATTCGGAGTAAATCGAAACAATAGCACTTACCTAACTTACTTGTCAGACTGGAATTCTTATCACTACTACAACCTTCAAAGTATCAGTGGAAACAAATTATAGCAGATTAACCAACAATTTAGTTCTCCATGGTGCCCTAAACTTCAATTCAATCGCCCAGAAAACTTGCTCACATCATACAAAACACAAATATACAAAGAGATTAGATGTATCATGCGTATAAATATGAAATCGAAAAATTGAAAAAAAAATAAAATAAAAAAGCAAATTCAGTTATGGCGTTTTATGAGGTTTTGGAGCAATGTGATGATTGATACGCCTTCAAAAGAGTCTAAGGAATGTTCTTGGATCTTCAAACCTCCTTGAGAATGGCTGCAACCCTAAAACCGAATCCAACTTACTCTTGAGTTTTTTGAAGTTTTGTATGCTCTCTTTGATAAAAAAAATCGTCCTTTTGACTTGTAAAAATGATAAGTATTTATAGAGGGTGTAATTTAGGTTGAGAAATTTGGGTCTTGTTGATGGATTTGAAGTTACATGGAGGTGAAGAAAGGATGTTTCTAATTTGGTCAAAATATTAGATTAAATCACACCCTTTTGGTCTTGCATGAATTGGACACTTAAAATCATCATAAACATCAAATATTTGATCCCAAAATAGACCTAAGATCAAATATTTGATTTTTCAATATTTATCTTAATTAAAATTGAATTTAAATGAAATAAATCCAATATAATATAAAATAAATATAAAAAATCAGATATTATGATTTATGAGTCGTGCATGATCTTATAATTGAGTTTGGGTTGGAAAAATATGGGCCCATTTGGAAGAAACTTGAGTTTTGGCCATTTGTGCTTCATACACCTCCTCAAATTTGCCCAATTTCAACAATGCATAACTCTCTCAATTTTTATCCCATGTATGTGTTCTAGGACTTTTTAGAAATCTTAGAGTGTCCTCTAAGTACTCCTTTTGGTCCCATGTCCATTTGATCCTCCATTTTCAATTTATGAGCTTTTGAAAAAGTTGACTTTTAAAAGGACCTGTAATGTCTTGGCTCATATCACTCAAATGAAGCATTTTTGGCCTTGGTTTGTGAGACCCAAAGTTGTAGGGAATTGAATTTCCTTCAAAATGAGCTTTGTATGGGAAATTTTTGATGAAGTGTGTGAACGTTATGGCTGGTCAAAATACGGTTGACGTTTCTTGTAAAAGCCTTAATTTAGTAACTCCTGATTCTTGATGATTCTGAGGCTTCCTTGATGAATCATGATCAACCCTTGATAAAATGATGCATTTCATATCATAATCTTGATGTTGACCAAAAATCTTAAAGTTTGACTTTATGTTGACCACAATTGACTTTTTGACCAAGTTAACTGATTTTTGATTATCCGAGCATCTGACTGACCAAACTTGTAGGGAAAGCCTTGAAACTTGACATGAGGATCATTGAAATATATGGGATACCATAAAGTCCACTTGAGGCTTTGGAAGTCCAATTTACCTTGATAAATTCAAATCCCTAGTTTTAGATCCTTTGCTTAGGAGGAGACTTTGTCTGATGAAACCTGAAATCCTTTTGAGTAGTTGTGAATCTTGTGACCATTAGGGAACCTCTTGAGACACATTGTATTGAATATGGGAGGGATAATTTTGGGGTACAATAGCTTCCCCTGTTCAATTTTCTGAAACCTGGAGAGTTAGATTGGCATGTACGCCATTCGTGGCTTGAAGATGGAAGAGGATTGAACACTTAAACCCAAAAATTTGCACTCGCCAGGGCGCAGAATAATATTGTTGGTTGATTGTATTGCTTGAATGGGCTTAAAGATTCCATTCGGAGTATTTGGAGATGGGCCTATAGATGCCATCTAAAGTATATGTGGGTAGGAGTGTCAGAATGTGTCTACGTTTGACTTTATCTGAATGTTGTTACTGAACTAAGTATCAGAACTATATCTTCGTCTCGACCATCTCAGAATTGTTTCTGTAACATATCCTGAACTAAGCATCAACATTAGATCTTCGTTTAGATCGCCTCTAAACTGTCTCTGGAAAATATCATGCACTAAGTATCAGCACTAGATATTCGTTTAGATCGTCTCTGAACTGTCTCAAGGACAATATCTTAAACTAAGCATCGGAACTAAATCTTCATTTTGATTATCTCTGAATTGCCTCTGGAAAATATCTTGAACTAAGTATCAATACTAGATCTTCGTTTAGATCGTCTCTGAACAGTATCTAGGGGGGAAAGATACCATGAAATAAGTATCAGCACTAGATCTTCGTCTCGATTGTCTCTGAACTGTTTCTAGGAAAATATCTTGAATTAAGCATCAGAACTAAATCTTTGTTTCAATCATCTCTGAATTGCTTCTGGAAAGTATTCTGCACTAAGTATCGACACTAGATCTTCATGTAGATCGTCTATGAACTGTCTCAAGGACAATTTCTTGAATTAAGCATCAGAATTAAATCTTTGTTTCACTTATCTCTGAATTTCTTCTGGAAAATATCATGCACTAAGTATCAGCACTAGATCTTCGTTTAGATCGTCTTTGAACTTTCTCAAGGAAAGAAAAACATCCTACACTAAGTATCTGTAAACACCCCAAATTTGCCCTCACCCATTCACACATGACTTGTGATCATCTCATATGCATAAACACAATCACATCATCTCATGTCTCATTTGGTTTCACTGGATAGCTTCTAGGTCATCTGCACCTAGGGTTTGTGATCTGAGCAACCTCAGAGCATCTTGAGCCATCCCAAAGGCAACCAATCAACTCAAAGGGGTCCATGTGTGTTCTTATATCATGTTACATCCTCACAAAGTCAGAAATGCAGAGGAATCACAAGAACTAGGGTTTGAGTGGATGCAGAGCCAGGATGAACTGCACAGTTGACTGAAAATTAGGGTTTTGGTTTCAGAGGCCATAACTCCAAATTTTTTGGTCATTCTTGTTTCCATTGGTCTCTATATGGTATAGGGAGTATGCATATCAATTTTCATGAAGAAATTCCATGGGGAAGTCATCTGATCAAGAGTTGACTTTCTGGACAAGTCAGTGCAAAATCAGGGTATCTGAGGCCCCCAATGACCCAACCAATGGGTGATCTTCATCATTTTGAGTGTATGTGATCTTTATTTGATCATGGAAGAAGGTTGAAGTTCATGGAAATCAAGAATTTAGGGTTTTTGCAAAAGTTGACTTTTTGGGTTTTGTTGACTTTTCAAGAATGTACCATTTTAGGTCAATTTTCAAGCCTTGATTCATGATCCAAAAAGGCTTCAAATGGAAAAACTTTGGTCATGAAAGTTGTAGATCTCATCTTTCCCTTTTCAAAAAGTACAAGAACATGATCAAACTCTTCTTGGATCAAAAGTTATGGCCATGCAAAGTTGCCAAAAATCATTGTTTTTCAAGTCATGCACCAAGTGGGAATTTTGCTAAGTCTTGAATCAATGCATGATTGCTGCCTCAAATTCATGTCAAACCAGCATGTGAATGTTCTCTAAGTCACAAAAATCAGAAATGGACCAAGTTTGCTCATGGTTTGGTTCATGTAACAAGGCATTTCCATGGAAAACCATAAAGCTAGCCAACTTGCATTTTCACTCATGACTACTTCACCAACTTATGACATTGGCTGCTGACTTTGGGCTAGCCTCTCCCTCACCTTTTGCTGCACCAGAACCCAAGTTGTCCTTGCCTAGTATCACACCATGCCCTATCTTACACAAAAGTGGATTTTGAGCAAAAGTAGCCACACCTATCATAGCAGGCCATGTCACATCAAGAGGCCAATCAGAATTGTTTATTCATTCATTTTGCTGGCCATATCACATGGCAACCAAGGCTGAAGCATTGACATTCACTACTTACACAAAAACCTCCCAACTTGCAAGTTCTATCGAATCTCTTTACACAGCCACAAAGCACAAAGACTTTGATCACCATTCAACTCACCACACCTCAAAGGCCTCAAACCACCAAAACTCAGGCCTGAAACAAGCTTGGCCTGAGCTTCACCATTCACCATCATCAGAACCAGTTCTCTTCGAATCACACTATCCATCCATCAAACACTTCATTTTCCTTCACCAACAAGTCAAGCATGCCATAAGGAGCCAAAACCACCCCTTACTTTGAGCTGAAACAGCTTGTATGCAAAGTGCATTTTCTGCTACACCAGAAGTGAACCACTCAAAATAGCTTGCTAAAGATCATTCCCAGCTTGCCATTGGTACCAGGGGAGACATTGGAGCTAGCACGCATCAAGAAACTGCTCTGGAAGCTCAAAAACAGGAGTTGTCACCTCAGGTATGATCTTGAAACTTTTCTCCCAAAGCTCTGATTTTATGTTATAAAATGAAAATGCATGCTCTGGGGATCACTGTGGTATGATTAGAATCAAAAATGGTGAACAAATGGGCATTTTATGCATCTCTGAAATTTGGCCCGTGAATGCATTTCGTTTCGATTCTCCTTGTTCATGTTAGATAAATGTATTTTGATCTTGGATTGAGGTTTAGTTAGGATAGGGGAGTGTTTCTGGGCATTTAATTTGTTGAATGGTGGCCTGAATCGTTTTCTAGGGTTTGTGATACGCCGGAGAAGACGACCGGAACCACTGTTCCGGCCGTCTGAGTTTACCCTGCCCTAATTAGGGTTTAGTCCAGTCATTAGTGATTTTTAAACCTGGGCCATTGGATTGCCCTTCCCGCGCGTAGACCAAGGGATCAGATCATTTCATTAACATTAATTTCCACTTAATTAATTTAATTAGGTTTAATAGTTCAATTAGTCAGGTTTGAATTGGGACCACACGATTGCGCGCCAAGTCAACCTTTATATCCCCAGAATCAATCTCATGCGTCCATTCTGTTTACTTTTCTTTTTATTTGATTTTTACTCATATTTATTGCATTTAATTTGTACAATTTATTTAAAATAGTTAAAAATTCATAAAAATTATGAAACTTTTTCTTTAAGGTTTTATTAAATTTTATGACACAAAAACATTTTTATTTTATTTTTTATCATTTGAAAAGTATTTTTTAAATATTTAAAAGATTATTTTTAATTGATTAATGAGAATTAATTAATTAAAAATACTTTTAGGTATTTAAAAATTACAAAAAAATTCATGAAGTGTTCTAAGACATTTAGAAACATTGTCCAACCTTCAAACCAAATTTCTTTTTTGATCTTGATGCATTTTAAGAATTTTTCATTGAATTAAATCATATTTTATGCATTATTTTGATCATGTGTTTAAAAGTTCATTTCTGCCTTTTGGTGAAGGTTGAGACATTGATTCTTTTTGCATTGTTTTCCATTTGACATGTAGTTTCAAGGATAAAAAGGCCATGATTTGATCTTGCATTTTCTAATTGATTGGCATTTCTTTTGTTACAAACCCTAAAAAACCCTAATAACTTGTAAAATTCATAACTTGAGTTTGGTTGAGAGTTGAGAGCTCCCCTTTGGGCAGTGGTTCATTATAGGTCTAGGGTTTCTTTAGGTACCATTTTCCATTTTTTTATATTAAGGTTGGCTTCTGTTTTTGGTTTATGTGTGATGTTTGATCCATGAACCCTAATTTGGGCTTTCATTTGCATCCCTCTTGCATTTCCTTACATAACTTGACTTGTCATTGCATTTTGTGCATTCCTATGTTTCATTTGACATCTTAAGACATGTATGAAGCATCATTGATCATTGCATTACATATTTGCCATGCCATTTGTCTTGTATGTTTCATAACATTTCATGCTTGTTCATGCTTCTAAACTTGCATCATTTGCATCCATGGCTTTGTATGAACATCTCATTGTCTTGTCTCATGTTCATAGCACTCCATAGCATCATCATCATCATCAACATGCTTCTGTTTTTTGCTTATCATGTCATCTCATCTCATTTAGCATGGTATTGCATTTGTTTCTAACATTTCAGGTGGTAAGTAAAACTTGAGAAGTGGATTTGCCTTCACTTCTCATAACTTTTCTTTTCATCTCTCTTGCATCCATTGCTGTATTCTTACTTGTGTTTGAGTTTGAGCTTGCTCATTCTTCCTCCTCCCACTTTCTTTCTTCAAGTGACTTGACTTCTTGAATGAAGCAAGTCACTTTGCTTCTCTTGATCCTGTTCATCTGCTTCCTGGTGGTTCTTCTGAAGATTGTTTCTTGAAACCTCACAAACCTTAGGATCAACCAAGCATGATAATGAATTAGGGTTTTGATTAGTCTCCCCCATATTTTTTTTACCTTTGTGTCTCTCCTTGAGTCATCTCTTCTCACCTCATAATCAGGGACTAAACCCTCAAGGCTTTAAGACTTTGTGATTAAGATCATGCCTGCATCCTTCTTTTAGGATGGAGTGTATAACTTTAATCCTAAGTCTTGGACCCTTAAGGTGTTGAACTCTCTTAATTAATCCATCTAATAATCATCAAGACATTACACTTGTAACTTGGGCCTTGCATTAGGGTTCTAATTCTTCCTTAATTGGTTAAGAAGGACTAACCCTAAAGTTAATGGACAAGTCCCCCTCAAGTTGTCTTACAAATCATAAAAAACACTTCATCATCATATCATTAATAAAATCCACTTAATCCAAGGTTTGTTCTGTCATGGGTTTAATCCCTAATCATGGATTAAGCTGAGGATCCTTCCTCAGCTTAAACACCCTCATCTATTATCCTTCTTTTAGGATAGTGTAATGAGCCTGTTAAATCCCTGATTATGGCTTAACCTCATTACTTAACACTAAACAAAAATCACAAAAACATTTAATTAATCACAAGTAGGTTAATGATCTTAACCCTACATCAAAGGTGATTAAGTGTGAGAATCTGACTTCACACTTAAGGTAATTCTCATTACCCCTAATCAGAGGGATGATGTGATGAGTTTACCAAATCCATTGATTTAGGTTTAAGCTCATTATCTTATGACAAACTCCAAAAAGAAATAAAAGACTGAAAACTCAAAAACAAACAATAATCGTCTCCTTTCGGGATTCTTTTTCTCATCACCTTCACTCACAACCGAGAACTTGCTTCTTCCGTCTAATGCAAGACAGTTTGCATCTGTGCCAGACAGATCATACACTTGAGCATAGACTGCAAGCAGTTCACCAGTCAATCCTTTCAGTCTCTTTGGGTCGAACTACGGTGTTCTGACTTCCTCATTGCACGAGAGGATACGTAGGCATAACTTAACAGTTATCGAACAAAAGTCTCTGTACATTCCCCCCTCCTTCTAGCTTCATTCTTTAGCCTCATGATCTTGAGCATTTCACTCCTTTCTTACACTGACACTTTCATACTTCACATCACTTATACACTTCACTTCTTTTGCACTGACACCTGTACATATTGCTTTCCAGCCATCTTGCACAAATTGCACTAACACTACCCCTTTAAAACGCAAATCTTTTAAGCGTGGATCCCGTCGAGTACGACGGACAATCTGGGTGCTAATACCTTCCCAGGTTGTAACCAATCCCCTTCCTCAGTCTCTCTGGTTCGCAAACCGTCTTATCCATCTTTTTCTAGGTTTATGCAGCATTACCTTTCCTCCGGGATAAAAATGCCTAGCTGGCGACTCTATTCATCCTCCAGTGAGTTCACGGCTGTGTGTTCTCACTGTTCCCCTCGCCGACCGTTCGCGTCTGTACCTTCATCTGATCCATTTTCATTTGTCGGGAGCGACAGCTTGGCGACTCTGCTGGGGAAGTGGGCACCCTCGATGCTGTATGTTGTCGCTCCCGACAAATGAAAATGGATCAGATGAAGGTACAGACGCGAACGGTCGGCGAGGGGAACAGTGAGAACACACAGCCGTGAACTCACTGGAGGATGAATAGAGTCGCCAGCTAGGCATTTTTATCCCGGAGGAAAGGTAATGCTGCATAAACCTAGAAAAAGATGGATAAGACGGTTTGCGAACCAGAGAGACTGAGGAAGGGGATTGGTTACAACCTGGGAAGGTATTAGCACCCAGATTGTCCGTCGTACTCGACGGGATCCACGCTTAAAAGATTTGCGTTTTAAAGGGGTGTTATGTGCTTGTTTGTGCTTGTATTTATTTTTGTTTATTGCTTTATGTACAGTTACTTTACTGCTTTCTTTACTGCTTTTATATATCATACTGTCATACTGTGCTGGCTGGATCTGGTTTTTCTTTGGTGGGTGGGTGTTCCATTGAGAGTTAAGGTCCTATACCTGGGACCTGAGTGACACCTAGGCTAGAGTGAATCATATTCTTTCCCATTCCATTTCGGTCTGGTGCGGGAATATGAAACACGGTTCAGATATGGGTTTCTTCTTGAGAACTCTGTGCTACGGATTTCCTGTAGTGCTAGGGGGATCTGGGAAGCCTGCTAAGTCTGGATGACCTTTTAGTATTGACCTTCAGAAATTGAGGTGAATTAGAGGAGGAATTGTTATGGTTATTGTAAACACTGTACCTCCGGGTTAGAGGTGTTTACACTTCTCATAACTGATCCAAGTCTGAGGATCCTTGTTCTAGATCACTACCTGTGAGGGGGTTGGGCTGTTTACAGGTTTGCAGGTACCTTGACCTCAGAATACCCTGTTACTTTGACTTTGTTAAGAATGCCCCATGTTGGATAGTTCTTGTGATTCTAAAACCCTGGACATGTGGCTCTTTATTTGAGTCCCCCACCTTGGTTACTGGATTTATAGACCTCCATCCGGAATTCTTGAACACACATGGATCTATACCAAGGCAGTTTACCCAGATCCAGCTCAGTCACAAACCCTTTGCATATCATTTGCATACATCCTCATTGCATCATATTAACATGTGCTTATTTGTTTTTCAGGGTATCCATTTTCATCAGGTTTTGGTTTTGACCCCATCTGCAGCTTTAACCCATCTTCACCAGCATCTGCTTCAGTTTAGCCGTTTGCTTCAGCACCAGCCAGTCAGTGGTTTTCTCTACTTCAGCATTGTCATCAGCACTCTACCCAGTCTTCAGCATCATGGCTCCAAAGAAAAGCAATATCACCTATCATTTCTTCCAACCAGACTTGTCAGACATCAGGAGGGTCCAAACCCTGATGACCCCAGATCACATACCTCTGTTCAGGGAGCATTATGGGGATATACTTGACTTGGTTATAGACATGGACCCATCTCAGAGAAGCCTGATCCATACCTGCATCCAGTTCTATGACCCCCCATTGAGGTGTTTCACCTTTCAAGATTTTCAGTTGGGGCCTCTCTTAGAAGAATATGCATCTTTGGTTGGTTTGCCTATCAAGAGAGAAATTCCTTTTAACCCTGAAATGGTCTTTCCCAGCAATGGAGAGATAGCAAGAGCTTTGCACCTGGAACCTGCTTTGATTGAGCAGCATATGACCTCTAAAGCTGGGATCCCTGGTTTTCATCTGGACTTCCTGATTTCTCAAGCTAGTCGGAAGGCCTCCCTGGGGGATTGGAAAGCTGTTTGTGCATTGTTGGCCTTGAGTGTATATGGAATTGTGTTGTTTGCAGATGAGCCCAGATTCATCAGCAAGAATGCCATCCACCTGTTCATCCTGAAGAACCCAGTGCCAACCTTGTTGGGTGACCTCTATTACTCAGTACATCAGAGGAATGAGAAACAGAGGGGTAAGCTAGTGAGGTGTTGTGCTCCACTATTCCATGCTTGGCTTCTCAAGCATCTACCCAGGACAGATGCATTCCTGAATCCTCATCAGCAAAGCAACTGGGCTAAGAGGCTCACTACTCTCACTGCAGCAGACATCAGATGGTGCACCCAAGGCACCAAGGGCAGAGATATGATCACAAGCTGTGGGCACTTTCCCAATGTACCTTTGGTAGGAGTTAAGGGAAGTATCAACTTCAACCCCCTGCTGTTCAAGAGGCAATTAGGCTATGCACTGGTTCATGCTCCTAGGGAACAAGACCTGGTTGAGACCCTCTACTGTGAGAACAAGATCAGTTTGACTGTTGTTAGGCAGGCTGCCTGGGCCTGGGATCATGTTCAAACCAAGGGAATCACCATTCTGGGGAAGTGCAATAATGTGGCATCAGCCCAATATCATGAGTGGTCCTATGCTAGGGCCCAAATCTCAGGATTGCCCTTCACCATCAAAGACATGCCTGAGTCATCATCAGCACCACCCCCTGCTACTGTCAGTTTGGAAGAGTTTGAAGGCTTGAAAGAAAGAAATGAGAAGCTATCCCAAGCCCTGCAGAAGACCCTCAGGGAGAGGAGTGAAGGTGTAAGGGAGATTGAAAGATTGGAGAAGCTGAGAGTGGAACACTTGACTAAGATTGAGAAGTCTGGAGACTATATCAACAAGTCTAAAGCTGGTGAGCAGATTCTGAAAAATGCTTGTAAAGAAGCCCAGTTCCAAAGAGCAAGGACAGACTTGTACTTGAAAGAGAGTCAGGCCAGGTGGGTCCGGATCACTGAAGCCCGTACTCTAGAAGACAAGAGAGTTCAAGATAAGATGGAGCAGATGGAAAAAGCCCTGGCAGCAGCCCAGGAGGAAATTTCAGAGTTAAAAATCAAAGCTGGAGTGAAGAAATCCAAAGACCAAAGCCAGAACAAGAAGTTGACTACAGCTGTTGCAACAAGAAACCTTCTCATCAGGAATCTTACGGAGCATCCGGCTGATCCTGTGACCGAAGCACTTCTTAAGGAAGTTCGCGAGGATGAGTTTGGCCTTGGAGTCTGATTATTTGCTTGTTGTTGTTCCTTTTCCATGTACTTTTGCTTTTTGGTGATGTATTTTTGACCCCTTAGAGGGCTAGTGTTGTAAAAATGAACAATTTGTATTATTTTACCTTTGTAATATATTTGTGTTTGTTTCCATCTGGGTTCACTTCAAAAGCAACTTCAACAGCATCATCTTCAAGGGTCTGGACGGGTCAAAACTGAAGACCAAGCCGGATACCTTGATAGCAAATAAGCATACTGCATTGCATACTAACCCTTTTGTTTGTTTTGTAGGTTTTGTTTTATTGTTTCTAACCTCTGTTGTGACATTCAGGAATTATTGCTCGCCGCAGACTATTCCCTCTCAACAGGCCACACAGGTATCCAACTAGAAACAACCTTCCGGGAATTCAGATGGATCAAGTTCAACAAGATCTTGCTGATGTCAGAAATCAGCTAGCCAATGAAAGATTGGAGATGAGAACACAGATGACGCAGTTCATGGAGGTTATGAACAACATGGCTCAGAGCCAGGAGAGACTGAGAGCTATGGTGGAAAGGCAGAACCAAGATGAGCCTCATGTAGGGACTGCAGGCACCAGTAATAATGAAAGGGTGCAACCACATGTCAACCCCCCTGTGTTTGGTCCACACCTACATCCTGAGATTCATATTCCTGCAAACGTTCAAGGAACAGCTACTGCAGCCAGAGTACTTCAAGAGGATCCTCAGGAGGATCAGTTTACAGTCATGGGTGCTGGAGAGGAAACCTATGATAGGAGATTGGATGAGTTGGCTGAGAAGTTGAGGTCTTTGGAATCCCAAAATTCTTTGGGGTTCGATGTCATGGACATGGGTTTAGTAGAGGGGGTCAGGATCCCTCATAAGTTCAAGCCTCCTTGTTTCGAAAGATATAATGGGACTTCATGCCCCCGGACTCATCTGCAATCGTTTCTGGGAAGGCTGAAGGCCTATACAATGGATGAGAAGCTCTGGATGTTTTACTTCGAAGACAGTTTGACTGGAGCATCAAGGGAATGGTATTCCCATCTGACAAGAGCAACTGTAAGATGCTGGAAGGACCTGGCAGAGGCCTTCATCAGACAGTATCAGTATAATCTGGACATGGCACCCAATAGGACCCTCCTAATGGGGATGTCACAATCATCAAGAGAGAGCTTCAGAGAATATGCTCAAAGATGGAGACAGCTTGCCGCTGCTGTCCAGCCACCTATGTCTGAAAGAGAGATGGCTGATATGTTCATGAATACTCTCCAGGGAACGTATATTGACAGGTTGGCTGCTTTCTCTTCCACCAGCTTCGCCGATGTTGTCATAGCTGGGGAGAGAATTGAGAGCCTGTTAAAAATGGGTAAAATTTCCGATAATGGTGCCAGTTCGTCCAGCGGTACAAGAAAGCCTTTTACAGGCCCGAGAAGATCTGGCGAGACCAATGCCATTCACACCAACAGGGGTAGACCCCATTATGTTCCCAGAACAATAGCAGCAGTCACAATTCCTGCTCCAGCTCATCCTCTACCAGTCTATCAACCTCCTCAACAAAACTTCCAACAACAACCCCAGTATCAGCAGAATCAATATCCTCCAAGAAACAACTACAGCAACAACTCCAACAATCAACAGAGGCCATTTCAACAAAGGCCATCTCAAGCTAACCGAGTGATCGACCCGATCCCCATGCCGTATGCTGCCTTGCTGCCACAACTTCTGAAGCTCAACTTGGTTGAGCTAAGAACGTTGGCACCTCCGGACCCCAACAGTCTACCAAGAAACTATGACTCCAACGCTAGGTGTGCTTTTCATTCGAACGCACCTGGTCACAGTACAGAAAAATGCAGGGCTCTGCATATGAAGGTACAAGACTTGGTAGACTCCAAGGCTCTGAATTTTGCACCTCCGCCCAATGTCAACAAAAACCCAATGCCAAACCATGGTGGTCCTCGAATTAACGCAATCGAAGAAGACACACCGTCTTATTTCATAACCAGTGTGGATCAGATCAGGACACCATTGGTGGAAATCAAAGCTCAACTCCGTGAAAACAATATATTTCCGGGGTGTGAACTAGGGTGCCCCTACTGCAATATTTCTTGGAATGGGTGTGAGGACTTGAGGAATGGCATTGACAGCCTTATTCAGAGCGGCTTACTGCAGATCACTACATCATTCCCGGCAAACCCGACGACTTCATCAGCAATGGTTTCAGATCCTCCTACAAATACAGCAACGATTGTTCCCAACAATTCATCAGCAACATCAGCAAGTACTTCATCTGTTCTACCCAATGATCAGTTCTCAACAGTTTCTCCTGCTACAACTTCAGCTTCAGTCCACTTCGACTCCCCATCAACAACAACAACAGTTCTTCCAACAGAACCTTCTACAACACCAGCAAACAATCACGAAGATGTCTCCACTGTTACCATATTCTACGATCCAGAAAACAATTCCGCTTATCATTCAGAAGGTGCTGCTCCCACTAGAGCACCAGTTACAATCTTTTATGATCCACAAACAATAACAGTCCCTCCAGCAGCAGCAATCAGTCCAGTCACCGTCACGGTACCTGGACCTGTACCATATGAAAGCAATAGGGCCATCCCTTGGCACTATGGCTCTGACTTGTACTGTGAAGGGAAAAGAATCACTCTGGAAACATCAACACCTGCACCACAAATTGATAATGTGGGCGGAGGCGGAGGCTTCACCCGAAGCGGACGTCTCTTTGCTTCACAAGTCCAAAGACCTACTGCCGAAGCAGAAGCTGCTGCCAAGGCAAAAGGAAAGAGCCCGGTGCAGGAAGATCCAGCTGCCAAAGAAGCCCTGAAGACTCCATTCGATCAGGAAGTTGATGAGTTTATGAGGATCATCAAAAAGAGTGATTACAAAATTGTGGATCAACTTCACCAGACGCCATCCAAAATCTCCATCCTCTCACTGCTCATGTGCTCCGAAGCCCATCGGAATGCACTACTGAAAGTCCTGCACGCAGCTTACGTGCCAGAGGAGATTACTGTCAACCAGTTGGAAACGGTGGTTGGGAATGTTACTGCTAGCAACGGGCTAGGGTTTACCAATTCTGATTTGACAGTGGATGGTCGTAACCACAACAAAGCCTTGCACATAACCATGGAATGCAAAGGAGCTGTCCTTTCTCATGTGCTGGTGGACACAGGTTCTTCCCTGAATGTCTTACCAAAGAAGGCTCTGGTGAAGTTAGAATATGATGGATTGGCATTGAGACCCAGCAACCTGGTGGTTAGAGCTTTTGATGGCTCAAAGAGATCGGTTCTGGGAGAGATTGAGCTGCCCGTGACAATTGGCCCGCAGACCTTTAAAACTATCTTTTATGTGATGGACATTCAGCCCGCCTACAGCTGTTTGTTGGGTAGACCCTGGATTCACGCCGCTGGCGCTATAACGTCTACCCTTCACCAAAAGTTAAAATTTGAGTGGGAAGGTCAAGTTGTCACAATCTGTGGAGAGGAGGACATTTTTGTCAGCCACCTGGCAACCTACAAGTACATTGAAATGGATGGAGAGATCCATGAAACAATGAGCCAGGGGTTTGAAGCGTTGAATGTGAATGAAGCATCTGCTGTATCTGGTACCCCGATGTCGTCTTATCAACAAGCCCGGAAGGTTGTTGAAGAAGGAACTGCCCTGGGCTGGGGCAAGGTCTTAGCTGTGGAGGAAAAGAAGGACAAATTTGGGTTGGGTTACAAACCAACTCAACATCAAGCAAAGGCTGCTGCAGAGCCAGGTTTTGTCAGTGGGGGAATGCTTACCCCCGGTGCTATCAACTGTCTGGAAGACGAGCTGGAAGAGGAGCGCAACCTGGAGAATTGGATTCGTCCGAAGGTCCCAGGGAGCAGTGTCTCGAACTGGTCTTCCCGGGGAATTATAAGTGTTACTCGAGCAGAGTAATTATTATTTCCTGTATTCTTTTATAGCATGCATCAAAGTCTTGCATCTTGCCCAAGATGACAAGACTCATTTTGTAATCAGGGCCATCTGTACTTTTGTGCAAACAAGATTAAATTAATGAAATATCAGACAATCTTTTTGCAAACGAGTCCTTTTTCTTTTATGCTCACTGTTTTTTCCATTTTTCTTTTTGTACAAAAAATAAATGGCGGTGTTTTCAAAATGATAACTTCATTTCACCTTTTTCTAAAGCAAGATTAAAATCAATCACTAAAATGAACCGACTTAACCCTTGCAGAGAGTGCCATCCTGACCGCACCGACAACAGCACGGCTATGACGTCGTATGGCTTTGACAATCCGATCAATCAAGCTGACGAAGGGGTTGAAGAAGAATATGAGCTTCCTGAAGAGCTAGCCAGGTTGTTAAGGCAAGAGGAAAAGGTTATTACTCCTCATCAGGAGGAGGTTGAAGTGATTAATCTTGGTACAGAGGAAAATGTGAAAGGAGTCAAGATCGGGGCCTGCCTGCAAAACTCAGTGAAGAAGCAACTGATAGATTTGCTGCAAGAGTATGTTGATGTGTTTGCTTGGTCGTATCAGGACATGCCAGGGTTGGATACCGATATTGTTGTGCACAAGCTGCCTTTGAGGGAAGAATGCCCACCAGTCAAACAGAAGCTGCGCCGTACTCGTCCCGACATGGCTATGAAGATCAAGGAAGAGGTACAAAAGCAATGGGACGCCGGGTTCCTTGCTGTGACTAGCTATCCGCCGTGGGTTGCTAACATAGTACCTGTGCCTAAGAAAGACGGTAAGGTAAGGATGTGTGTTGATTACCGGGATCTGAACAGAGCCAGCCCGAAAGATGATTTCCCATTACCTCACATCGATGTATTGGTAGATAATACGGCTCAGTTCTCGGTATTCTCCTTCATGGACGGATTCTCAGGATATAACCAGATCAAGATGTCACCTGAAGACATGGAGAAGACAACATTCATTACACCTTGGGGCACGTTCTGTTATAAAGTGATGCCATTCGGACTGAAGAATGCTGGTGCAACGTATCAACGGGCTATGGTAACATTGTTTCATGACATGATCCATAAGGAAATCGAATGTTATGTGGATGACATGATCGCCAAGTCCCTTACAGAGGAAGATCACCTGGTGAATCTGCTCAAGTTATTCAAGCGTCTGAGGAAATACCAACTAAAGCTGAACCCCAACAAATGCACATTCGGGGTGCGATCCGGTAAGCTGCTGGGCTTTATTGTAAGTGAGAAAGGGATTGAAGTTGACCCTGATAAAGTCAAAGCTATTCAAGAAATGCCTGCACCGAAAACTGAGAAAGAAGTTCGAGGTTTCTTAGGTCGATTGAACTACATTTCACGGTTCATATCTCACCTTACAGCAACTTGTGAACCCTTATTCAAGCTGTTAAGAAAGGAGCAAACGGTCAGGTGGAACGAAGACTGCCAGAAAGCTTTTGACAAGATCAAGGAGTATTTGCAAGAACCTCCAATCCTTATGCCTCCAGTTGAAGGAAGACCTCTGATTATGTACTTGACAGTATTAGAAGAATCGATGGGGTGTGTACTAGGTCAGCATGACGAGTCTGGTCGAAAAGAGTATGCGATATACTACCTAAGCAAAAAGTTTACCGACTGTGAACAGCGTTATTCACTGCTCGAGAAAACTTGCTGTGCTTTAGCGTGGGCTGCTCGCCGACTGAGACAGTATATGCTGACCCACACTACCTTGTTAATCTCAAAAATGGATCCAGTTAAGTACATTTTCGAGAAGCCAGCTCTTACCGGACGGGTTGCGAGATGGCAGATGATTCTCACAGAATACGACATACAGTACACATCTCAGAAAGCCATCAAGGGCAGTGTGCTATCTGAATATCTTGCTGAGCAACCCATTGATGATTACCAGCCAATGAGGTTTGACTTCCCTGATGAAGACATCATGTTCATTAAAGCAAAAGATCATGAAGAGCCTATTCACACTGAAGGGCCTGACCCAGAAGAAGAATGGACTATGATGTTTGATGGGGCTGTCAACATGAATGGCCGTGGTGTTGGTGCAGTACTCATTACACCTAAAGGGGTTCACATGCCTTTCTCGGCAAAGCTCACTTTCAACTGCACTAACAACGAAGCTGAATACGAAGCTTGCATTATGGGTCTTGAGGAGGCCATTGACCTCAGGATCAAGACATTGACCGTATTCGGAGATTCAGCTTTGGTAGTCAATCAGACCAACGGAAAATGGTACACCCACCAAGATCATCTGATACCTTACAGGGATTATACAAGAAGGTTATTGACTTTCTTCACAACAGTCAAGCTTGAGTATATCCCTCGGGACGAGAATCAGTTTGCGGATGCTCTTGCTACCATTTCATCCATGATCAAAGTTCAAGCTGCTAACTTTGTACCTCAGATTTCAGTATCGAGACTTGATAGACCAGCATATGTATTTGCAGCAGATATTGCTAAAGATGATAAGCCTTGGTTCCATGACATCAAGTGCTTCTTGGAGGATCAAACGTACCCACCTGGGGCATCTTCCAATGATAAGAAGACTTTAAGAAGGCTTGCTGGAAGTTTCTTTCTGAACACTGATGGATCTTTATACAAAAGGAACTTTGACATGGTACTCCTCAGATGTGTTGACAAGACGGAAGCAGATTTACTGATGCATGAAGTGCATGAAGGCTCTTTTGGTACCCATGCTGGAGGGCATGCAATGGCCAAGAAGTTGTTAAGATCAGGCTATTACTGGATCACAATGGATGCAGACTGTTGTGCTTACGCCAGAAAATGCCATAAATGCCAGATTTATGCAGACAAGGTGCATGTGCCTCCCAATCCCCTGAACATAATGTCTTCACCATGGCCCTTTGCTATGTGGGGCATTGACATGATTGGCAAAATTGAGCCAACTGCTTCGAACGGCCACAGATTCATCCTGGTCGCCATCGATTATTTTACAAAGTGGGTTGAAGCAGCCTCATATGCAAATGTCACAAGGCAAGTGGTAGCCAGATTTCTGAAAAGAGATATCATCTGTCGGTATGGAGTGCCCGAGCGAATCATTACTGATAATGGTTCCAACTTGAACAACAAAATGATGGCAGAGCTGTGCCGGGACTTCAAGATCCAACGTCACAATTCTTCTCCTTACAGGCCAAAGATGAACGGCGCTGTTGAGGCGGCAAATAAGAATATCAAGAAGATTGTGCAGAAGATGGTAGTCACTTACAAAGATTGGCATGAAATGCTACCGTTTGCCTTGCATGGGTACCGCACATCAATCAGAACATCCACTGGGGCAACACCGTATCAGCTTGTATATGGTATGGAAGCAGTCCTACCTGTTGAAGTTGAATTACCCTCTCTACGGGTATTGATGGATGTTAAACTGAGTGAAGCAGAATGGGTTCGGGCCCGATACGAACAACTGAGTCTGATCGAAGAGAAGAGATTGGCTGCAATCTGTCATGGGCAGTTATATCAGAAAAGAATGAAGAGAGCCTTCGATCAGAAAGTCAGGCACCGAGAGTACCAAGTAGGGGATCTTGTGTTGAAAAGAATCCTCCCTCCTCATACAGACCACAGGGGCAAATGGACTCCGAATTATGAAGGACCATTCGTTGTAAGGAAAGTTTTCTCTGGTGGAGCGCTGATGCTCAGCACCATGGATGGTGAAGATTTCCCGTCCCCTGTGAATTCAGATGCAGTTAAAAAATACTTCGCATAAAATGACCCGCTGGACATAAAAACAGAATGTAAGTCCAGGCAAAAATAGGGCATCCCGGCGAGTCAAAAACAGAATAAAAGACTCGGGCAAAAATAAGGGAAATAAATGAAAAGATGTACACCCGCTGAGTTGAAAAGCCGCATTGGACAGCTCAGGCAAAAATGGGTATCCCGATGGATTGAAAACCCGAAAGGGCGATCCATGCAAAATAAGGGAATAAGCGAACAACTGCATTCTGAATTCGTCCGTATCACCTACAACTTGGTAAGCTCCAAGGGATCAAGCTGCAATCAGAATCAACTCTCTCCAGAAAGCAAGACGAGAAGAACGTCATTGTCATACGAGTCATAGCAGAAGAGGAAGCTCCTTGAAAGCATCGCCAGCACCGCCAGCACTTTATTTCTCAATTTGTAACAATCTCCTCATTTCAGGAGATATGTTCCTCTGACTGTATCTTGCCAATTCAGGGCACACGAATTAATATAATCAGATTTTCAGTCATGTCTCGTTTTTTACATTTATGTTTTGCAAAGAGTTGTCTGATATCTCTAAAATACAATTGCATAAGTACAGATGCCTTTCTCTAAAAACAAAAACGCATGCTTACAGGGAATGTGATTACTCTCGAGTGTACTTAACTCCTATGACGGAATCCAGAAAGGGATACCTCGGGACCTTTTGTACGTTCCATTATCTTTGCAGGATTGCAGGTATCCAGAATGCAACCTGGGGCATGCCAGTTACGCCTTAGCAAGATGGCAAATCGTTATCAACTCGGTCTATCTTCCACGTGGCAATGGGATGTGCCCATCTCCCCAGCGGAGCTGTCAAATCAACATACAGCATCTGAAATGTTCTATCCCCATCTGAGTTGCTCTCCCCGGCTGAGTTGCCTCTCACAATTCCCCAGCCGAGTAGCCTTTATTCCTCAGCAGGATGCGAGAATCGAGGAATCATCTCCCCACAGAGCTTCAGGCCTCTATTCAGAAGAGCAGCGCACGAAGAAGTCACGACAGAGAGAGAGAAAGCTTCTACAAACCCCAGCTGGGTCCCGCATTATAAGGATATGTCAACCAGTGATCTATATCCCCAAGCAGATACAACTACAGATCTATCAATGATCTCATCCCCAGCTGGGATGTTCACTTCAAGCAGATCGACCAGAGATCTCCGCGGCAACGGGATCCGAATCCCGGATCGGTGCCTCTTTGCATAATCATAGCATTCGCATCATATTCACCCCCAGAGCGTAGCATTCCGTCTAATACGGAGCATTACGGCAAAAAAAATCAAATGCATAGCATAATCATAAGTCATGTTGTGATTTGAACACTTGACAATCTGTCGGCATACAGAATACATCCCCATCAGAGTCCCAGCAAAAGCAGTTGCCCCATATCACAAACACCAGTGCATATCTCCTTTTTGATACCCGTCCGTATCATCATTTCCCAGCAGGTTGCCTGAATACACTTTACAAACCAAGATCACCAGTATTGCAGATACATCCTGACACTCGTCCGTGTCGTGTCACCAGCAGAAAGCCAAAGACACCCTCTTTGCACTTACATATACCTATACACTTTCTTGACACCCGTCCGTGTCATATCCCTAGCGTGGTCGCCTATACTTGTATATACACTTTCCTGACACCCGTCCGTGTCATATCCCCAGCAGATAAACACCCACCTATACATTATATACTCACTACTCATTGGTACACCTACTCAGATACTCGTCCGTATCTTATATACACCATGTATATCCCCGCAGATTCGACAGTAGTCCTTGTTCTTTGTTAACCAGTTGGTACTCGTCCGTACCATCATCTCAGAACATTGCGTCTAATGTTTGTTTCTACATGATACTCGTCCGTATCATAGTCTTAAGGATGCTCGTCCGCATCTTTAATCCATACACCGTGTCAAACACTTATGTCTTCTTGAATATAGATGCTCGTCTGTGTCTACTATTCCCCAGAAGGATACTTTCAGATGCAACACTCGTCCGTGTTCCTTGTTAACCAGTTGATACTCGTCCGTATCATCAGCTCTGAGCACGTGTCAGTTTGTTTCTACGTGATACTCGTCCGTATCATAGTCTTAAGGATGCTCGTCCGCATCTTTAATCTATACACAATACCAAACACTTATACCTTTTGTTTCTTGGATGTAAACGCTCGTCCGTGTTTACTATCTCCCCAGTAGATTGCCAACAAATTTTCTTTTTATCTAACACTCGTCCTGTGTTATGATACCTCTGAGAGCAGCCGTACCCTGCTGAGTGGTCGTCCTCCACTTCTTGATGGTCGTCCTCCATCATGCTCATCCGATGGCCGTCCCCATCGTTGATTTTAGCAGCCGTCCCCTGCTAGGTGGTCGTCCTCCACCTTTTGATGATCGTCCTTCATCACTTTATCCAATGGCCGTCCCCATTGTTGATTTTAGTTGTCTAACACTCATCCTGTGTTATGATAAACTTTGAGAGCAGCCGTCCCCTGCTGAGTGGTCGTCCTCCACTTCTTGATGGTCGTCCTCCATCATGCTCGTCCGATGGCCGTCCCCCATCGTTGACCTTTTCTATCCGATGGCCGTCCCCATCGTTGATATTTTGGCAGCCGTACCCTGCCAGGTGGTCGTCCTCCACCTGTGATGGTCGTCCCCATCATATTTCTTTTACGCCCAACAGAGCAGCCGTCCCCTGCTAGGTGATCGTCCTTCACCTTTGATGGCCGTACCCCATCATCTGTTTATTTCATTTATTCTTTAACCCGATGGCCGTCCCCGTCGTGGTCCCTTTTCTTTTTTAACCCGATGGCCGTCCCCATCGTTGGTTACTTTACCTTTGTGAACTTGATGGCCGTCCCCGTCATGTTTCACCAATCCCCAGAGAATGTTACTACTTTATCTTGATGGCCGTCCCCATCATGATATTTTATTTTCCCAGCTAGTCGGCCGTCCCCGTCTTAGCTTTACCTTTTATCCCCAGCATGTCGGCCGTCCCCGTCATTGCTTTATACACTTTACCGGCATGTCGGTCGTCCCCGTCATCGCTTTATTTTCATACACTTTACCAGCATGTCGGCCGTCCCCGTCATTGCTCTTTACCCAGCAGTCGTCCTCTGCTCGACGGTCGTCCTCTGTCGCCCACACTTTACAATATACTTTATTTGCTTTTACAATCTATATCCCTTTTCTTCTTCATTTCTGTGAGTGCAAATTTTGGACTGTCTTTGATATTCAACCACAAGTTATCTTGTTTGCCTGTTAAGCCGCCGCTTACAACCTGCACAGCTAACTCATGCTTGAATAGGGGCAGCTGTAAACACCCCAAATTTGCCCTCACCCATTCACACATGACTTGTGATCATCTCATATGCATAAACACAATCACATCATCTCATGTCTCATTTGGTTTCACTGGATAGCTTCTAGGTCATCTGCACCTAGGGTTTGTGATCTGAGCAACCTCAGAGCATCTTGAGCCATCCCAAAGGCAACCAATCAACTCAAAGGGGTCCATGTGTGTTCTTATATCATGTTACATCCTCACAAAGTCAGAAATGCAGAGGAATCACAAGAACTAGGGTTTGAGTGGATGCAGAGCCAGGATGAACTGCACAGTTGACTGAAAATTAGGGTTTTGGTTTCAGAGGCCATAACTCCAAATTTTTTGGTCATTCTTGTTTCCATTGGTCTCTATATGGTATAGGGAGTATGCATATCAATTTTCATGAAGAAATTCCATGGGGAAGTCATCTGATCAAGAGTTGACTTTCTGGACAAGTCAGTGCAAAATCAGGGTATCTGAGGCCCCCAATGACCCAACCAATGGGTGATCTTCATCATTTTGAGTGTATGTGATCTTTATTTGATCATGGAAGAAGGTTGAAGTTCATGGAAATCAAGAATTTAGGGTTTTTGCAAAAGTTGACTTTTTGGGTTTTGTTGACTTTTCAAGAATGTACCATTTTAGGTCAATTTTCAAGCCTTGATTCATGATCCAAAAAGGCTTCAAATGGAAAAACTTTGGTCATGAAAGTTGTAGATCTCATCTTTCCCTTTTCAAAAAGTACAAGAACATGATCAAACTCTTCTTGGATCAAAAGTTATGGCCATGCAAAGTTGCCAAAAATCATTGTTTTTCAAGTCATGCACCAAGTGGGAATTTTGCTAAGTCTTGAATCAATGCATGATTGCTGCCTCAAATTCATGTCAAACCAGCATGTGAATGTTCTCTAAGTCACAAAAATCAGAAATGGACCAAGTTTGCTCATGGTTTGGTTCATGTAACAAGGCATTTCCATGGAAAACCATAAAGCTAGCCAACTTGCATTTTCACTCATGACTACTTCACCAACTTATGACATTGGCTGCTGACTTTGGGCTAGCCTCTCCCTCACCTTTTGCTGCACCAGAACCCAAGTTGTCCTTGCCTAGTATCACACCATGCCCTATCTTACACAAAAGTGGATTTTGAGCAAAAGTAGCCACACCTATCATAGCAGGCCATGTCACATCAAGAGGCCAATCAGAATTGTTTATTCATTCATTTTGCTGGCCATATCACATGGCAACCAAGGCTGAAGCATTGACATTCACTACTTACACAAAAACCTCCCAACTTGCAAGTTCTATCGAATCTCTTTACACAGCCACAAAGCACAAAGACTTTGATCACCATTCAACTCACCACACCTCAAAGGCCTCAAACCACCAAAACTCAGGCCTGAAACAAGCTTGGCCTGAGCTTCACCATTCACCATCATCAGAACCAGTTCTCTTCGAATCACACTATCCATCCATCAAACACTTCATTTTCCTTCACCAACAAGTCAAGCATGCCATAAGGAGCCAAAACCACCCCTTACTTTGAGCTGAAACAGCTTGTATGCAAAGTGCATTTTCTGCTACACCAGAAGTGAACCACTCAAAATAGCTTGCTAAAGATCATTCCCAGCTTGCCATTGGTACCAGGGGAGACATTGGAGCTAGCACGCATCAAGAAACTGCTCTGGAAGCTCAAAAACAGGAGTTGTCACCTCAGGTATGATCTTGAAACTTTTCTCCCAAAGCTCTGATTTTATGTTATAAAATGAAAATGCATGCTCTGGGGATCACTGTGGTATGATTAGAATCAAAAATGGTGAACAAATGGGCATTTTATGCATCTCTGAAATTTGGCCCGTGAATGCATTTCGTTTCGATTCTCCTTGTTCATGTTAGATAAATGTATTTTGATCTTGGATTGAGGTTTAGTTAGGATAGGGGAGTGTTTCTGGGCATTTAATTTGTTGAATGGTGGCCTGAATCGTTTTCTAGGGTTTGTGATACGCCGGAGAAGACGACCGGAACCACTGTTCCGGCCGTCTGAGTTTACCCTGCCCTAATTAGGGTTTAGTCCAGTCATTAGTGATTTTTAAACCTGGGCCATTGGATTGCCCTTCCCGCGCGTAGACCAAGGGATCAGATCATTTCATTAACATTAATTTCCACTTAATTAATTTAATTAGGTTTAATAGTTCAATTAGTCAGGTTTGAATTGGGACCACACGATTGCGCGCCAAGTCAACCTTTATATCCCCAGAATCAATCTCATGCGTCCATTCTGTTTACTTTTCTTTTTATTTGATTTTTACTCATATTTATTGCATTTAATTTGTACAATTTATTTAAAATAGTTAAAAATTCATAAAAATTATGAAACTTTTTCTTTAAGGTTTTATTAAATTTTATGACACAAAAACATTTTTATTTTATTTTTTATCATTTGAAAAGTATTTTTTAAATATTTAAAAGATTATTTTTAATTGATTAATGAGAATTAATTAATTAAAAATACTTTTAGGTATTTAAAAATTACAAAAAAATTCATGAAGTGTTCTAAGACATTTAGAAACATTGTCCAACCTTCAAACCAAATTTCTTTTTTGATCTTGATGCATTTTAAGAATTTTTCATTGAATTAAATCATATTTTATGCATTATTTTGATCATGTGTTTAAAAGTTCATTTCTGCCTTTTGGTGAAGGTTGAGACATTGATTCTTTTTGCATTGTTTTCCATTTGACATGTAGTTTCAAGGATAAAAAGGCCATGATTTGATCTTGCATTTTCTAATTGATTGGCATTTCTTTTGTTACAAACCCTAAAAAACCCTAATAACTTGTAAAATTCATAACTTGAGTTTGGTTGAGAGTTGAGAGCTCCCCTTTGGGCAGTGGTTCATTATAGGTCTAGGGTTTCTTTAGGTACCATTTTCCATTTTTTTATATTAAGGTTGGCTTCTGTTTTTGGTTTATGTGTGATGTTTGATCCATGAACCCTAATTTGGGCTTTCATTTGCATCCCTCTTGCATTTCCTTACATAACTTGACTTGTCATTGCATTTTGTGCATTCCTATGTTTCATTTGACATCTTAAGACATGTATGAAGCATCATTGATCATTGCATTACATATTTGCCATGCCATTTGTCTTGTATGTTTCATAACATTTCATGCTTGTTCATGCTTCTAAACTTGCATCATTTGCATCCATGGCTTTGTATGAACATCTCATTGTCTTGTCTCATGTTCATAGCACTCCATAGCATCATCATCATCATCAACATGCTTCTGTTTTTTGCTTATCATGTCATCTCATCTCATTTAGCATGGTATTGCATTTGTTTCTAACATTTCAGGTGGTAAGTAAAACTTGAGAAGTGGATTTGCCTTCACTTCTCATAACTTTTCTTTTCATCTCTCTTGCATCCATTGCTGTATTCTTACTTGTGTTTGAGTTTGAGCTTGCTCATTCTTCCTCCTCCCACTTTCTTTCTTCAAGTGACTTGACTTCTTGAATGAAGCAAGTCACTTTGCTTCTCTTGATCCTGTTCATCTGCTTCCTGGTGGTTCTTCTGAAGATTGTTTCTTGAAACCTCACAAACCTTAGGATCAACCAAGCATGATAATGAATTAGGGTTTTGATTAGTCTCCCCCATATTTTTTTTACCTTTGTGTCTCTCCTTGAGTCATCTCTTCTCACCTCATAATCAGGGACTAAACCCTCAAGGCTTTAAGACTTTGTGATTAAGATCATGCCTGCATCCTTCTTTTAGGATGGAGTGTATAACTCTAATCCTAAGTCTTGGACCCTTAAGGTGTTGAACTCTCTTAATTAATCCATCTAATAATCATCAAGACATTACACTTGTAACTTGGGCCTTGCATTAGGGTTCTAATTCTTCCTTAATTGGTTAAGAAGGACTAACCCTAAAGTTAATGGACAAGTCCCCCTCAAGTTGTCTTACAAATCATAAAAAACACTTCATCATCATATCATTAATAAAATCCACTTAATCCAAGGTTTGTTCTGTCATGGGTTTAATCCCTAATCATGGATTAAGCTGAGGATCCTTCCTCAGCTTAAACACCCTCATCTATTATCCTTCTTTTAGGATAGTGTAATGAGCCTGTTAAATCCCTGATTATGGCTTAACCTCATTACTTAACACTAAACAAAAATCACAAAAACATTTAATTAATCACAAGTAGGTTAATGATCTTAACCCTACATCAAAGGTGATTAAGTGTGAGAATCTGACTT